>CM055119.1:139302862-140511790 GCA_029206835.1 Rana muscosa
CATTCGGATGGCGCCACCCTTCATGTTAGTAAAGTTTGGTGAGAGACGATTCGCGCTTTTCAGCCTCGTGCTCTTCAGTCCGTTACAGCATGACGAATGTGCTCCATTCTGAACGCTAGTTTTAGCAGAACGAGCGATCCCGTCTCATAACTTGTGCGTTTTTTTCCCATCATTAAATCGTACACACGGCCGTTTTTCACAACGGGAAAAACGACGACGTGAAAAATGACGAGAAAAAGTAGAGCATGTTCTAAATTTTTAATGCCCATTTTTCTCGTCGAGAAAAATGCTCTGCAGCCGGTCGTGTGTACGCAGCATGAGGATATTAACCGCTTCAGATCCGCGCTATAGCCGAAAGACGGCTGCAGTGCGGACCTGAACTGCCGGGAGGACGTCCCCTGGACGTCCTCTTATTTACTTCCGCAATGCGCGTCCTCGGCGGCACGCATCGCAGAAGAGCTGTGCCCGCTGTGTCACGCAGTTGCAGATGCACGTGCCTGGCGGCCACGGTGTCCGCCAGGTATCCGCGATCGGCTGTCACAGAGCCACGGACGTGGATCTGTGTGTGTAAACACACAGATCCACGTCCTGTTAGGGAGAGGAGACCGATGATGTGTCCCTTGTACATAGGGAGAACCATCAGTCACCTCCCCCAGTCAGTCCCCTCCCCCCACAGTTAGAAAACATCTAGGAAACACATTTAACCCCTTGATCGCCCCCTAGTGTTAACTTTTCCCTGACAGTCACATTTATACAGTAATCAATACATTTTTATAGCACTGTTCGCTGTATAAATGTGAATGGTCCCAAAATAGTGTCAAAAGTGTCCGATGTGCCTGCCGTAATGTCGCAGTCCCGATAAAAATTGCTGATCGCTGCCATTACTAGTAAAAAAAAAAAATTATTAATAAAAATGCCATAAATCTATCCCCTATTTTGTAGACGCTATAACTTTGGTTTGCGCTAATAAATAAACGCTTATTGCGATTTTTTTTTACCAAAAATATGTAGAAGAATACGTATCGGACAAAACTGAGGAAAAAAAATAGTTTTTTTAAAAAAAAAATGGGATATTTATTATAGCAAAAATGAAAAAATATTGTGTTTTTAAAAAAAAATAAATTTTTTTTTTGTTTATAGAGCAAAAAATAAAAAACACAGAGGTGATCAAATACCACCAAAAGAAAGCTCTATTTGTGGGAAAAAAAATGATAAAAATGTAATCTGGGTACAGTGTTGTATGACCGCGCAATTGTCATTCAAAGTGCGTCAGCGCTGAAAGCTGAAAATTGGTCCGGGTTTCGAAGGGGGTTTTAGTGCCCAGTAAGCAAGTGGTTAAAGCTGTTATATCAGCACCTTGGATCAACACAGCAGCCAGGAAAGTAAAATTCTCAGAAGAAGAGGTCAGCAATGGTCACCTTGTATTTTTTCAGCACAGGTTTTCCTTAACTAGTGTAGCGCCCTCCTCACTCCCCTCTCTTTCTTCAGCTCGTCTGTCTCTTGTCTAGGGGTACGTTCAGAGGGGAAGGGAGCGGGGACACCATGCCTGGCCTTCACCACAGGTGTCAGTGTGATACAAGCAAAGTTCTTTTACCTTCGGGTCAGTTTTGTGCACCTGGAGCCTCCACCGAGAGTTACCTTGAACAATGTCTGTCAGGAAATGAGCCCCACACCATTAAAGTCCAACACTCCTTTATTCTTCTTGAATGAACACAATCAGTTGAACTCCCTTAGTAGAAACAGAACAGAAAAGGAGGTGTGGATGCGAGTAGGCCCAGACACAATGTGTTCTCCACTTTCCTCCCTGAAAGTGAGTTGCGGTCCCCGAGCGAGGGGGAATTTCCTTCCAGGCGGTCTCCGATGAGAGACTCACCCGTCACTGGCAATCTGCTGCACCAGGTCTTCGAGTGAGGAGCTCCCCCCGTCCATTACGCCTTCCGGATTCGGGTACCCACTCCCGGGGTTCCCTAGGATCTCCTTCCCTCGCGGAACTCAGTGTTGGGCACCGAGCTCCGGACCTCCATCTGAGTACCTCGCCCCAGGCTAAAGGTGCCTGGGATGGAACACGACCTCCAGCTGTCCTCTAGGCCTAAGCCCGCCTAGAGAACCGACACGAACCACTGTCCACAGGCTGAAGGTGCCCTGGACTCGACCCCGTGACAAAGATGGCCGGCCCCTTTATACCCTCTCCCAGCAAGCACGGCGGGTTCCCTGCCCCACCATACCGCTGCCGAGGGAGGACAAAAAGGAGGCACGACACACAGCAATGATTCAACCCCAGCCCAGGGCGACAGCGCCACCTGCTGGGCTGCAGGGAATTACACATCACCAATGTCTCTGCCAAGTTCAAATTCACACCCGGGAAAATACATACCCGCTACACTAGTATTCCCAGCATTTCAGAAAATCAAACACTTTATAGAGAATTTTAAATGATGCTCACCTTTTACCACCTTTTACCACTTCATAATTAAAAATGAATAAGCATGATATAATTCAAATACTGTACAGTCGCTGAATATAAAGCATGTTAAAATAATGAAAGCATTAAACAATAGCCTAAAGCTAACCCAATGCTACGGAACTGACAAAGCATACTGACTAATGCCGCGTACACACGGTTGGAATTTACGACCAAAAGCTCACATCGGACTTTTGCTGGCGGATTTTCCGACCGTGTGTACGCGGCATTAGTGATTATCACTATGGCCTTGCTCTTCTGGGCTCCAGAATTTGACGTCCTCAAACGACATACTGTGCATGGGGTTTTTATGTTTTTTTTTACCAAATTTGTGTCGTTTTTTGTAGTTTCCTTCAACAGTCTACAGACATACTGATAAGGTAATTGACTTTCTTCCTAAAACTGGTCCTGGTGTGTAAATGTGGTAGGGAAAAAAGAGTGTCAGCTTTTTTTGTAGAACAGGGACTGAGGTGGTTGGTTCAACATACTCTGCCAAAGTGAGCTTATCCATTCCCCAAGCATGTACTGTATGTACAGTGGTATCTTTATATTGCGCTCCATTAAATGTGTCAGACTCAAATCAACTTTTTCCAAAACTGAAAGCCTAAACAGTGCTGTTAACAGGGTAGGACTGAACATTTGGTTTGGGGGATGAACACAACCAACTAGCTCCTTCATAGTAGGCATGGATTTCTTGTGGACTCAAGGATGTGCACCATGAAAAATGCGGGTGGTACCACATTGATCGTTAATTTAGGTGTTCCTGAAGGCTGGTTCACACTGGTCCGACATGCCCTCCTACTTCCAGAGCACAAGTCGCATAACATGTCAAAATTAATGGTTTCCTATGAGAGCCGTTTTAACTGACCGACTTGTGTCAGTCCCACTTTGAAAATGCTCCCTGCACTACTTCGGTCTGTCTTGGGCACAATTTCAGCCCATTGATTTCAATGTAAGTCACATCCAAGTCGGATCATCATCCTAACTGATCCAAATTGTGGCATGCGACTTGTGCTCTGAGGATCTTGAAGGAAAACCTCATACCAAAAAAAAAACCTTATGGGGCCTCCCAATACCCATACCAGACCCTTATCCAAGCATGCAGCCCGGCAGGTCAGGAAAGGGGGGGCGAGTAAGCACCCCACCTCCTGGATCATACCAGGCCATACCAGGCCACATGCCCTCAACATGGGGGGGTGGGTGCTTTGGGGCTCTGCGCCCCCCCACCCCAAAGCACCTTGTCCCCATGTTGATGGGGACAAGAACCTCTTCCGGACGACCCTGGGCATTGGTTGTGGGGGTCTGTGGGCGGAGGGCTTATCAGAATATGGAAGACCCCCCAATGTAAATGAGTCTGGGGTACAACGTACCCCTACTCATTCACCAAAAAAGTGTCAAAAATAAATAAAAACAGTACACAGGTTTTTTGACAAAGTCCTTTATTAAAAATAGCTCCAACATGTCCTCTTTCTCTGGTGGTCTTCTCCCTCCTCCGGTTCTTCTCCATCCTCTGGTTCTTCTCCCTCCTTTGGTTCTTCTCCCTCCTCTGGTTCTTCTCCCTCTGCTGCCGATGTCTTCTTCCTCTGCTGCCGATTTCTTCTTCCTCCTGCTCTTCTGCTGGTTTTTCTCCCGACGCCAGCTCCTGCAGTTGTGCCAGCTCCACTCTCTGGCGGTTCTTTTATAGACATGGGTCATGACATCGGCAGCAGAGGGAGAAGAACTAGAGGAAGAAGACAACAGCATCAGAGGGAGAAGAACTGGAGGAGGGAGAAGACATTGAGGAAGAAGACATTGGCAGCAGAGGGAGAAGACCGGAGGAGGGAGAAGACCACCAGAAAAAGAAGATACGTTGGAGCTATTTTTAATAAAGGATTTTGTCAAAAACCTGTGTAATGGTTTAATTTATTTTTGACAGTTTTTTTGATACTCATTTACATGGGGGGTGGCAGGATCTGGGGCCCCCTTGTTAAAGAGGGCTTCCAGATTCTGATAAGCCCCTGCCCACAGACCCACACAACCACCGCCCAGGGCTGTTGGAAAGAGGCCCTTGTCCCCCCCTTCCTGACCTGCTGGGCCCTGACCTGCACGAGCGGAACAAGGGGGAGGTGCCGACACCTGGGCGGCAACTCGCCCGGCAGTCAGCACCATCACAACCTCACTCTATTGCTTGTGGAAATGGGAAACTACGCCGGCGAAGCAGCATCACAAGGCGCGTAGGACGTGACGTTGATGCGCAGTGATGGCGCGTCCACCCCCGAGGGAGGGAAGGACGCCCACAGTGTGCATTGCAACTCCCGAACTGGATGAGATCCGGCGACACCACACACCAAAACAGCCGGCGAAGCAGCGTCACAAAAACTAGTGATAGTGTGAGTAGACAGGAGTGGAGGTGGAAAACCAAGATGAGAGGGTGTATATACTTGTATATATTGTGACAGGGATTAGAAAGCTCATAGACCATGCAGGGGATATCGTACAATATATGTATATCAAATCATGAATTTAGGTGGAATCCTTAACCTTATCATGCGATTAATTCTTTTAATCATGTTATTATCAGTTAACACGGTTTTAGAAATCGACAATACGCAAGTGTGCATTTCTATGTATATGGTTATTAACGTATGTAAATATATATTTATGGAATATTAAATCATTCTGTACCCACCGCTGTATTCAATTGCTACCACGTGCTTCATCTAAAGTCCCACCCTCATGCTTTCCCCCCTTTTTTACTATACTGTATGTGGAAGGGAGATAGTGTCAAAGGCCCCCACCACTGTTCAGTGATGATTGTGAAAGTATGTTGTAGATGGCCTATTTCTTGGACAATCAACATTACCCTTGACAGATTCCAAGGTGATTGGATTAAGGTGTCTGTGCTAATTGTGCTGGTACATTTACTGTGGTATGTTTTTGACACTCATTAGGACTCAATAAATGGCTTGGATAGGCTACACAACATCTTCAGCATTACAGAACAAGTCCAGTTGAATGTGACTAACTACTACTAACTACCAGCCTTTATCAACCTTTTTACCCCTGGGGAACCCTTGAAATAATTTTCAGGTTCTTGGGGAACCCCTGCTAAAAAGAATGATGCCTACAGCTCTTAAATACATTAGCGTGATTTATATATCATATAAAGTTTTTAATATACAGTAAGAATAAATAATGTAGGGTACCTAGTGTCCACTCTAATGCCGCGTACACACGATCGTTTTTCATGCCATTAAAAATGCCATTTTTAAAAATGGCCATTAAAACCAATCGTGTGTATGCTCCAGAGCATTTTTAACGGCGTGAAAAACGGCCAATAAAAATTGCTCTATTTTTTCACGTCGTTTTTCATGTCGTTTTTTTTAACGACGTGAAAAACGATAGTGTGTATGCTTTGACGAGGTGAAAAAAAACGTGCATGCTCAGAATCAAGTATGAGACGGGAGCGCACGTTTTGGTAAAACTAGCGTTTGTAATGGAGATAGCACATTCGTCACGCTGTAACGGACTGAAAAGCAGGAGGCTGAAAAGCGTGAATCGTCGCTCAACAAACTTTACTAACATGAAGGGTGGCACCATCCGAACGGAACTTCCCCTTTATAGTGCCGTCATACGTGTTGTACGTCACTGCGCTTTGCTTGAGCGTTTTTTTTAATGATCGTGTGGATGCAAGACAGGCTTGAGAGGAAACATGAAAAAAAATGACAAGAAAAACGTTGGTTAAAAAAATGGCATGAAAAACGATCGTGTGTATGCCGCATAACATTAGTGGTCAGTTTGGAAGTAGTGGGAAATTATCCAATTGCATTGGTGATCAGTGAAGGTGGGAGATCAATCCACCATTGCTTAAAGCTCAAGGAACCTCAGGAGGAACCCAAGAGGAACCCAAGGGTTTTACGGAACCCTGGCTGAAACACTGAGCTATACCATGACCTGGATAAATCACATTATGTTCACTGATTATTCACCAAAGACTTGATTATAAGTTAAACAGAGCACATTTGGCACCAGGTTCTGTAAACACTGCCAAAGGCAAGGATTTCTTGGAGATTGGAGGGAATAAAAACATTATTTCTATGTAAAGGAAATGGATAATAAAAAAACTAATATAAGTACTGAATTGCCACAAGTCAAAATGTTAAACCAATGGTGTTTATTCATAAATATTATAATATTGTTTGTTTTGAAACATTTTTATTAGGTTTTAACAATAATCTAAAGAAAAGCGGTAAATTAGAAGAATACAATAAAACAGACAAAATGTGCAAAGGAACCCTGCAGGTAGAAATCAGTAGAACAGCACAAAATACAAATGAAGGGTACAATATTAAACTACATAGAATATGATTAAAAGCATCTTATATATGAACTATAATGAATAATAAGAAGAAAAGAGCCTCAAAAAATAAATTATCAGTCAACAGCGTATAAGAATATATAATTATATCAGCAAAGCTAATATAAGAGTTATGCCCCGTACACACGACCAGTTTTTCCGTCGGGATAAACTCAGACGGATTTTTCAGACGGAATTCCGTTCAAGCTGTCTTGCATACACACTGTCATAACCAAATTCCGACCGTCAAGAACGCGGTGACGTACAACACTTCGACGGGCCAAGAAAAATTAAGTTCAATGCTTCCGAGCATGCGTCGACTTGATTCTGAGCATGCGTGTTTTTTTCTCCGTCGGAGTTCCATACAGACGAACGGAATTTCCGATATAAATTTCTTCTGTCGGAAAAAAAGAGAACATGTTCTCTTTCTAACTCCGTCGGAATTTCCGACGGAAAAAGACCGATGGGGCATAGACACGGTCGGAATATCCGATGAAAAAATTCCGTCTGACTTTTTTCCTCGGAAATTATAAGGGCAGGGGCATAAGGGGTGCTAAAGGGGGACTTAAAGTGTTACTAAACCCTCAACAGTAAAAACAGTCTGTATATGCAGTAAAGCATGCTTGTTATACTCACTGTGAAACCTAAGGGGTTAATCCTCTGCATTGTGTAAAATGGCTGCCTGATCCTGTCTTCTCTGATCCTCCCCTTATTCCACTGTCCCCAATCCTTCTTCTGATAGAACATAGCCTTGGAGGAACTCTGCACATGCTCAGTTTGGTGTGTATTGCTAGAGAGTTTTTTTTTTCTTAGGAGAGTGCATGTGATCGGCGCAGGGCCAATCAGCACTGTCCAGACAGAAGGTCAGGGGTCCTGCAGCCTCATAGGACAGTCAGAGCAGAATGAAACTCCTCCTACAAGCTTTAATCAGACATTCATAGAAGTCACAAAACTGCTAAATACTGCTAATGAGAAAAGGTATTTAGCAGTTTATATTTACTAAAATAATTGCATTTCCATGTTTTGTGTACTGTGGGAGACCAGATATAGTGAATGCAGGGTCCTGGGTTTAGTAACACTTTAACCAACATGAATATATATTTTTTGAATTTTAGCCCGCCACCCCCCAAACAAATGGTTAACAAAAATGCATCATATTTAACTATATTCGTATTTATAGTATTTTTTATTGTGTTCTCTTTTCTTGTTGCAATGCAGCACTTCCTGGTTTCTTGCCTTGGCTGGGCTCCGCTGCCATCTTGAATTGCTACATCACAGCTATCTCAGGATGTAGTGTGTTACTAAGCACAGATGTGCTTCCAGTCTCTGCCAAGTCCCAGATAACTGAAGACCTGTGACTGCCCCGAATTTTGTAATGTGGAAGAGAGGCAGGGGTAGGGCCTGGCAATGTCCATAATTTTTTTAGCCTCCTGAATAGGAGTTTCTGGTGACCCAAAGGTCAGTAACTGATTCCTTTAAAAAAATTATTAAAAGGTTATAATGTTTACCCAAAAGCCCTGTACACACGATCGGATAACCTATGGATTTTCGTCCGATGGATTTGTCCATCGGAAATCCGATGAAACTGTTTTTCATCAGTCTTGCCCACACACCATCAGTCAAAAAACCGACCGTTCCAAACGCGGTGACGTAAAACACTCCGATGAGCCGAGAAAAATGAAGTTTAATGCTTCTGAGAATGCGTCGACTTGATTCTGAGCATGCATGGGTTTTTGATCTGATGGACTTGCCCATAGATGATCGGAGTTTTCGATCGGTTTTTTATCCATTGGAAAAATTTAAAACATGTTCTATTTTTTAAAACCGATGGAAAAAAGACCGATGGGTCCCATACACGATCGGTTGGTCTGATGAAAACCATCCATCGGACGGTTTTCATCAGTCAAACCGATCGTGTGTACAGGGCTAAAGAGTCTTGAATTATCTCCTTTCACACTTAAAGTGAAGTTTCGGCCGAAATATGACTTTTAAGATAAAAATACCCCTACAATACTCATGCCTCGTGCAATGTAACAAAGGTATGCTGTAAACTATGCCCAGTTTTCTATCTGTGCAGCATTGTTTTCTTACTTTGTGAAGCTTCTGCACAGCGTGGCCATCTCCAGTGTGGGCATCTGAATCCACATTGTCTTTCTTCATGGATTCTGTGCATGCTGGCTACCCAGCATGCACCTGCCAATCTCGCGCTTGTGCAGTGCGGTGCAATCTTGGTCAGCTTGCCATGCCAAGCTGACCAAGATTTTCCGTAGACGCCAATGTTAAATGTTACTGGAGCCGCGCCATGCCAAGCTTACCAAGATTTTTTATAGACGTCAATGTTAGATGTTACTGGAGCCGCGCCATGCCAAGCTGACCAAGATTATCTATAGACGTCAATGTTAGATGTTACTGGAGCCGCGCCATGCCAAGCTGACCAAGAATTTCCATAGACGCCAATGTTAAATGTTACTGGAGCAGTGCCATGCCAAGCTGACCAACAATTTCCATAGACGCCAATGTTAAATGTTACTGGAGCAGTGCCATGTCAAGTTGACCAAGATCTCCCAGGAGCCAATGCAAAACCGGAAATGACGTTTGCGGCTGCAGCCCCCTAGAGGAGGAACTGAAATTAGATGTAGGCTTAAATCAGGTAAGTGAACAGAAAAAAAAATGCCAATTCATTTTAAGGATGCACATTAGTGCTGCATTGTGAGGAGTGAAAAATGTGGGTGGAACTCCGCTTTAAAATGATCAACACATTTCTACCATTTAGGTAAAATCACCATATTGAATTGATTGCTTCCATCTATTGCGCAGAACCCCTTAAACAAAGTTATATAAATAAGCAAAAAATGAACTAATAGAATTTTTCATTAATTACTTTATCCTAAAAATCTGTGCCAAAGGAGACAATGAGGTTGAGTGAATTTTGAGACTGAAGACTTTTAATCATCAGTCTATAATAAGAAGCTTGTAAAAAAAAAAAAAACAAAACATCAATTCTAATTACTTTTATACCCAGCTATAGTGCTGAAAGGAACATGTGATTTGATTTGTTTACAAATGAATGCAATATGTACCAGCTGAATTTGAAAAAATAAATAAAAATCTGCTGATTAGCAAATGATGAATCATTTTGAGTTTTCATTTATTGCTTATAAGAGTAAATGATACTTTAACTAATTACACCACATAAATAACTATAATCTGCAATTTACTCACTGCTTGCTGCTGAATGAAAAGAAAGAATTGTGTAGGAATTTCAGGCAAATTAACTGTGTGCTGTTTCTGTTGACCTTTGTGTCGTCTTCAAAATGTATTTAGGGGTGACATAATCATCTAGTAATAAACCACAAGAGGCTTCTCTAAAATGATTTGCTATGTGTTAAGCATGGATACCCCAGCTGTATGTTTAATTCACCATTGGAAATGACGGAATGGAATGGTGCACATTTACAAAGTACAGCTGGGCCGTTCTAAAGCATTCTGTTGGGTTATGGGACTTGACAAGTAACCTAGGAGCTTACTGTATTTGTATTTTAAATTGTATCCAGATCTAAATTCCAAAATATAATTATTTGCACATTATTATTATTACTACTATTTTTATTAGCATTACTAATATTATTAATATTCAGGATTTCTATAGCACCAACAGTTTGCGCAGCAATTTACAACATGCTTAGATGTTGGGTCTGCACTTTTCCTTGATATGGTTTTATTATTATTATTATTTTTTTAGTAGGGCTGTGGAAATTAACTATTAATTCCTCGATTAATCGATTAATTTTTTTGATTGATCAAAATTATTTTGATCGGTACTCACCTCTCCGCCGGATCTTCAGGGATTTCCGTCGGAGATCCGGTGACGTCACGGAAACCGGCGGGGCTTGCCGTGTCCATCTGAAGGGCTCCTTTGCTGTGCCTTCATATCTGCATGTCGGCGGGACCTTACTATCTGCCACACGCAAGAGCTGTTACACTTCCCTCTATCAACCTTGGATTCTACAGCCATCCTCTGGGAGTTGTGATATTTCCCTTCACAGGACATCTACATGCCGACGGACTGATGTTAACCCCTCCTCATCTGGATTCAGCAGTGGTATCGTTGTACACATTTTTATACCAGTATCATACTTGGCTACATGTTTTTATGACTGCTTTTGCTACCGTTTGGTATTACTCGCACCATTTTTACAGTTTATGTAGCTACATCGATTTTATATCCAGTGCAATATTTATTTTGTTACCTACTTGAAGACTATAAAAGTTTTAATGCTATTCCCATTGAGCGCTGCCTTTGTGTGTTTTTTGGATCCTGATATCCATTTTTCCAGTGGTTGGTAGCTGTGTTGGGAATCAGCCTGCAAGGAGATCAGCTAAAAGTAGTTGGATCTGTATGTGCGTTATAATTAATAGAAATTAGTCGATTAATCGATTAAAAAAAAAAATCGAATAATCGAACACAAAAATTTTAATCAGTAACAGCCCTATTTTTTTGTTTTTTAAATTATTATTATTTTTGTTATTGTTAAGGATTTTTCCTTTTTTTTTTATTTGGCTATCCTACCAGTAACACACTTTTTGTCGTAAGGTGACAATGCTTACTCTATGTTCTGTATTCAAGGTGGATTGCTATGCTGTGCTATGATATACAGCATATATATATATATATATATATATATATATATATATATATATATATATATATATTTTGCACTTGTTGAATAGATACAGTATAACAAAACACTTTCAATGGTATAATTAACAGGCCAAAATGGAAACAAATAAGATAACTTTTTACATTTACTTTAACTTTTAGTAACATGCAAACCTTGTAATGGATCAAGGCCTGTTTATAGGTCACAATAACAAACGTAACTGAGTTTAATATTTTAAGGGTCAGCTTAGGAGGAAATCACAAAAAGCTTTCAAGAGACAAAATCCCCCTTGTCATGCTGATTATAAATGAAGCCAAGAACAAATGTCATTTTTTTAAATACATAGTTCTTGTTAGAGCACACAAAGGAACATCATTGGTGAAAAGACATACAAATAAAACAGCACGGTTGGTAAAAGTGCATGTTTTTTTAAGGCCTCATGCCCACAGACGTTTTTACAGCTGCGTTTTTGAGCATTTTTTACAGCTTAAAAACGCCTGTCCATGTTAGTCTATAGCTTCATGCCCACCTAGACGTTTTTGAGCTGCAACTAGCATAGACGTTTTTAAGCTGTAAAAAAAAACCAGGACCGGTGCGTTCCTCAGCGTCAGAATTAGACAGAAAAAAACGCGAGCGTCAAAAAACGCGCAGAAACGCGCAAATCTTTTTAAATAAAAATACAATAACATGCACAGGCGTTTTTAAGCTGTAAAAAATGCAGCTGTAAAAACGTCCGTGGGCATGAGGCCTTAAAGTCAGTTTGTTTAGATAGAAGTCCTCATTAAATGCAAACTTTCCCTGTGCTGAGATGTTTTACCATTTATTTTTTTTGCCAGTGAGTTGAGAAAAAGTAATGTACAGGGTAGATATACTTTATATCCTCTAAATATTTAAGGGCAACTCCATGATATGGAATTGAGTTGGACTTATTTTAAACATATTATATGTGAAGGAGCACATTCTCACTGAATTTTGAGCACCTGTCCATCCCGGGAGATGGTGGTGAAGCACGGCACGGTTATATCACCATTGCCTAGAGAAGTGGATGGAAACCAGGATCTGAGTTATAACTTTCTTCTTCAATATTTTTTTTTTGGCTTCTGTTTGTAAAGGTTTTTTTTTTTTTTAAGCTGGGAGTGGAAGCTGTCATTAAGGGTCTATACACACTGGGCTTGAAGAAGCTTCTTCTATAGGAGTTTTGTGTTCTGCCTGTAGAAACAGCTCAATGTTATCCTAGGAGTCCATGCACATTAGGACATTTAGAAGCATATTTTAAGCTCAGCGTTTAAAGGCAAAAAAATTTGAGAGGCGTTTTCTGGCAGAAAAAAAAAGCTAAATGTTCCTAAACGCTTCTAAAACCCTGTACAAAAACACTCTATATAAGTGTTTTTTCCACCAAAAGAATTTGCGTTTTTTTAAACCCAGTATGCATGGACCCTAAAGCATCTGTAATGGCATTTTTGGATCAAGAAGGAAGATTTAATCACTGTCTGTGTCCCTGCTTGGAAGATTCGCTCCTCTATTTGTCCTGGTAACTTGTATCACTGAGACAGAGATTGAGAATTTTGAGTTACCATAAGAGAAGTGGTCTCCAAAATTTCTAAACAAAGGACCAGTTTACTGTCCTTCAGACTTTAGAGGGGCCAGACAGTGGCCATTGGGAGTAGAAAAGGCCCCGGCATCAGTGGGGAAAAAATATTGCCCCATAGTTTGTTTCAGTTGGAGTAATTGTGCCTCATCATTGGTGTCAGTGGGATGAAATTGTGCCGCATTGTTGGTGTCATTGGGTAGAATTGTGCCACATCATTAATTTCATTGGTTCCCATTGTTGGTGTCATTGGGAGAAATTGTACTCCATCATTGGTATTATTGGGAGGAATTGTGCCCCTTCAATGGTGTCAGTGGGGGAAATTTGGCCACAAGGGCTGAATAAAAGCAAGTAAAGGGCCGCATCTGGCCCCCGGGCCGCAGTTTGAAGCCTTTTTTTTTTTACGTTAGGTAGAGGAACGCTAGAACCTCTGGTGGCTATTTATTATTGCCTTTTTCCCTATTGCAGATTTTTCTTCACTTCCTGTCTGAAAAAAAAGATGTCCTTACAACAGAGAGTGAGGGAAAATCTCTCTAACGGAGCTCTGGAGAGCAATAAAACCTTACAGGGGTTCTAACGTTTCCCTATTCTATCTAAAACTAAAAAAAAAAGTATAATTTTTTGTTATAGATACACTTTGACTCTTCCCTAATTTATCTATAAAAAAAGCAAAAACATTTTTTGGCTTTGCATACACTTTAAAGCAACTTTTTAATCTCTTTATAAGTTGCCTTCCATTATTCCTTCCTCCCTCCTCATCAATATGCTAACTACATTTTTTAATAAAACCTTTCTTTAAAGTGGTTGTAAAGCCTAAACATTTTTTACCTTAATGCATTCCCTGCTGCATTAAGGTAAAAAATGTTTAGGTGTCAGCATCCCCCCTCCCCCCTTTTACTTACCTGAGCCATCTTTCAATCCAGCGTTGTGCACGTCTGCAGCTCTTCTCTCCCCTCACTTCCTGGTCTCACTGGCTTTGCTGAGGCACCGGGAGCTGTTGGCTCTCAGTGCTGTCAATCAAAGCCAGTGATGAGGGAGCGTGGTGGGGGGAGGCGGGGCTGAATCCCGCTGTCTGTGTCAATAGATGGATTAATGGTGTGAGCATGCACGAGTTCACTGGACAGAGGGGAGTGGCCAGAAGCACCGGCGAGGGACCCGAAAAGAGGAGGTTCAGGACTGCTCTGTGCAGGTAAGTATAGATATGTTTTTTTTGTTTTGTTTTGTTTTTTCAATTTACCTTTACAATCACTTTAAGCCTTACAAAAAGCAACATCCATACTTATCTTAAAAGAATTTAATTAATCGTAAAAAGAAAAAATCTTTCTGTTAAATTAAATTAAATAACAATCTACCCTGGAGATGGGCTTTAACCACTTCAGCCCGGGAAGGATTTACCCCCTTCCTGACCAGAGCATTTTTTGCGATTCTGTACTGCGTCACTTTAGCTGACAATTGCACGGTCGTGCGAAGTTGTACCCAAACAAAATTGACGTCCTTTTTTTCCCCACAAATAAAGCTTTCTTTTGGTGGTATTTGATTACCTTTGCGGTTTTTAATTTTTTGTGCTATAAAAGAAAAAGAGCGTCAATTTTGAAAAAAAAAAGCAATATTTTTTACTTTTTGTTATAATAGATATCCCCAAAAAATAAAATATATATGTAGCGCAGTCTCTAAATTTAGGTAGGACACTCAGGTGTGTAAGTATGGAAATATGGACCAATTGTGTTCGTGGAGGATTGGACGGTGTGATAATCTCCTTGGCCTCTGGGTGGCGGGGTACCTGGAGGCTCAAGGTAGATTGGCCGTCACAGTGCTACCCTTTTTGTCCCTTTGTCCCTTTCCGGAGATGGTACAGCGAGGGCGGGGAACCTGCCGTGGTGTCGATGGGAGGAGATAAAAGGGGGAGACGCCCTAACCACGAGGTCTTCAGGAGGATCTTCTTCACGCGCTCAGGCACCTTAGGCCTGGGTGCGGGCGGTTCCGGATTCCGGCCCAGGTGCCCTAGGCCTGACCGGAATGGAGTTGGAGTCCATCCCAGGCACCTTCGGCCTGGGGTGAGGTACTAAACTAGGAGGCCTGGAGTCCAGTGACTTCGACTGGGTCCCGTGAGGGTGGAGAAGTCCGAGGGTCCCTGAAGTGGATGGGGCCCATGTCTGAGGTGAGGAGGCCCATGAGGTTACCCATTTGGAGAGTCTGGAGCAGCATCAATCCAGTGACGGATGGGCCTCTGGTAACTCCCTTGGAGGGACATCTTCCCCTGACAGGGGCCGCAGCGCAGCGAAGGTACTCCGATCTACGTTCTCTTGAGTTGCTGGTAGAGACTCTCAAGTTCTAAGTCCTTTATAGCTAATGCTATAGTAACCGCTGCCGAGATCGCAGTGGTTTAGCTGATAATCAGGATAGTGCCTCGACCTGCTCATTCCCCGTATCAAAAATGTTATCAAGGGAGAAAAAGAAACCCTGGACTGCCGCACTCTGTATAGACAGTTATTTATTCCAAAATTTCAGGTAAAAAATCCAAATTCAAAATAAATCCATAAATCCAAAACAACAAATGCAGATGGTGTGCATGCAGGGAAGGGTGGCTAACGCGTTTCACGTCACGAATTGACGCTTACTCATAGCTTGCACACCATCTGCATTTGTTGTTTTGGATTTATGGATTTATTTTGAATTTGGATTTTTTACCTGAAATTTTGGAATAAATAACTGTCTATACAGAGTGCGGCAGTCCAGGGTTTCTTTTTCTCCCATGCATCAGTGCAGAGCCAGCACCTGTGTGAGTGACCGGGCGGAAGCAGCTATTTGGTGAATTCTCAAGCTTTTGAGCGGTACGTTTTTCCTTTCCTCTGTTTCTACCTGAAAAATGTTATCAAGTCGCAACCAGTTGGTTACTGAAGCACTGTTTATTGTGAGATATACAATAAAACAAGAGTTGGACTGTGATCGGTGTGTGGAAATATCTGGTACTGGCCTTCACCTCACCCACAGCTATGGGGAGGACATGGGCCGTAGCGCATCTCACCCTGTCGTGTGACATACCCCTAGACAAAGGAGATGGGGTGAGGCCGCTACATATATAAAAAAACAAATTTCTTCCACAGTTTAGGCCGATATGCATTCTTCTACATATTTTTGGTAATAAAAAAAAGAAAAAATCGCAATAAGTGTATATTGATTTGTTTGCGCAAAAGTTATAGCATCTACAAAATAGGGGATAGATTTACTGTATGGAATTTTTATTATTATTATTTTTTTTACTAGTAATGGCGGCGATCTGCGATTTTTATCAGGGCTGCCACATTATGGCGGACACATCAGACACTTTTGACACTATTTTGGGACCATCGTCATTTATACAGCGATCAGAGCTACAAATAGCCACTGATTACTGTGTAAATGACACTGGCAGGGAAGGGGTTAAACACTAGAGGGCGATCAAGGAGTTAAGTGTGTCCTAGGGAATGATTCTAACTGTGGGGGGGATGGGCTCACTACAACATGACAGAGATCACTGCTCCCGATGACAGGGAGCAGTAGATCCCTGTCATGTTGCTAGGCAGAACAAGGAAATTATTGTTATTATTTATTATTTAAGGTACTTATATAGCTCCGTCAATTTACACAGTGCTTTACATGCCTTGTTTACATAGGCATCTCCCCGTTCTGCCTCTCCTCGCTGTAATCGCAGGTCGCCAGCGAACATCGAGTTTGCGGGACCCGCGGGCTTGCTCCAGCGCCGCTGGTGGCGCGCGCACGCCCGATAGGCGGCAAATTCAAAGGGACGTACAGGTACGCCCATTTGCTTGCCTGTGCCATTCTGCCAACGTATATTTGTGTGCGGCGGTCGGTAAGTGGTTAATAATGAGTGTAACATCTTTTGTGTTTACCCCTAGCAATCTTCTGATAGTATCTTTGCTATTTTTCCTACAAAAACTTTTAATGACAAATTGTGATGGACACTAAATGCGTCATCTCAGCATTGTCTGACGCATTGTCTGATTCTATTTTTCCCAGAAATAAGCTCATGGGAAAACTGTAATACACCATCTTCATTAACAGGTGCATAAAGGATGACCGACTCTAGCCATTCAGTTCAACTTGCACATCACATGAAGCAGAATATGAGAGTTATGATTAATAAAAGACACTTAAGGCAAACTTGACAGCTTTGATACATCATTTATTCCGTGTCCTAGTGTTCCCAAGCTGCTTCCTACAGAGGATCTGCAATAAAAAGACAGAAATTAAAGTGATGCCTTTTGTGAGCCATCATGAAAAACTTTTAAGTGAACCTGTTACTGGAATAAGCTGATTGATGCACCATGTTTTCCTAATAATAGCCTCGCAAGATACCGTATATGCTCGAGTATAAGCCGACTCAAATATAAGCCGAGGCACCTAATTTTACCACAAAAAACTGGGAAAACCTATTGACTCGAGTATAAGCCTAGGGTGTCCATCTGCATGCCTCTCTTTGCCTCACTGTGTCCATGTGCATGCCTCACTGTGTCCATGTGCCCATGCCTCACTGTGTCCATGTGCATGCCTCACTGTGCTCATGCCTCACTGTGCCCATGACTAGACTGACGTTTAACATGGGAGTCTATGGAAGGGGTGCCCGGCTTTGAAAAATCGGTGCTCCCCGGCCGTAGGTCTCCCAGACAAAAAACTCAGCACACTTATAGAAGAGAAATGGGGCTACATTGTGCCAAGTTTCGGGTCCAGGAGACCTACGACGGGCCAGTACCGGGTCCCCAAAATCACCGGAGAAATGACCGTTTAACATGGGAGTCTATGGAAGGGGTGTCCAGCTTTGAAAAATCGGTGCTCCCCAGCCGTAAGTCCCCCAGACAACAAACTTTGCACACTTGTAGAGGAAGAGTGGGGTACCGGGTCCCCAAAGTCCGGGAGATCAGGCACAAAAAGGTGACTCGAGTATAAGCCGAGGGGGGCATTTTCAGCACAAAAAAATGTGCTGAAAAACTCAGCTTATACTCGAGTATATACGGTACCTCTGCCGACCTTTGTTTTGTTTTTTTTGTTTTTTTGTGAAAAATATTTCTGCATGTTCCAAAGCCCCTGAATCCAGAAACATTCTATATCAGCCTTTCTCAACCTTTTAACAGAGAGGAATCCTTAAAATAACTTTCAGGTCTCAGGGAACCCCTGCTAAAAATGACTATATCTACAGCTCACAATACATTAGTATGATGGTCACTGAGAACAATGCAATCCTTGCATTTACAGATGGCTTAAAAGAGCATTGTGATCAATGGTTACTTATCTCAGAGGCAAACATTTTTCATTGCTCAAGGAACCCCTATAACCTCTGGAGGAACTCTAGGGTTCCACAGAACCCTGGTTAAGAAAGGCTGCTCTATATACAAATAACAACATAAATCATATGCTGGAACATGCCACCACATGCTACAGTGTAAACAACATATGTATATAGGTTGCCCTGACAGGTAGAGCGGTACATATTTTGCATTGCAGAATGTGAGGGGTAAGCCAAAAATCTCAACGTCGGGAGACATTTGCCAGTTCAAAAAAGAACGGCCCACATTCTGCTTGTGTGTATGTCAGTCTGTCTGACAGAAGCCAGACATTTGGCTGGTTTCTGTCAGACGTGCATGATGGAAAACCAGCAGCCGACCGACTCTCGATCCATGCTCTCATCAGGGGCGTATCATGAAATGAGTGTGCAAGATAAAATGTGGGCCCTAGGGATCGATTAAAAAAGAGTGGCATGTGGCAAAATGTGGGCTTGGCTTAAATTGCGCTAAATATTGGGCGTGGCTTAAAGGGGTGTGGTTTGATAGAGTCTGAGATGAATACATAGTACAGAATGCAGTAATGTTAAATAGGGATGAGCCGAACACCCCCCTGTTCGGTTCGCACCAGAACCTGCGAACAGACCTAGATCAAAAGTGCTAATTATAAAGGCTAATATGCAAGTTATTGTCCTAAAAAGTGTTTGGGGACCCGGGTCCTACCCCAGGGGACATGTATCAATGCAAAAAAAAAGTCAGTTTTTTCGGGAGCAGTGATTAAGTGAATAATGCTTAAAGTGAAACAATTAAAGTGAAATATTCCTTTAAATTTCGTACCTGGGGGGGTTGTATAGTATGCCTGTAAAGCAGCGCTTGTTTCCCTTGCTTAGAACTGTCCCTGCACAAAGTGTAATTTCTGAAGGAAAAAAAGTAATTTAAAAGCACTCGCGGCTATAATGAATTGTCAGCTCCTGGCAATACAGATAAAAGTCATTTATTAAAAAAAAAATGCGTGGGGGTCCCCCCAAATTCCATTACCAGGCCCTTCAGGTCTGGTATGGAAATTTAAGGGGAACCCTGCGTCAAATTTAAAAAAGAAATGACGTGGGGTTCTGCCCAAATATCCATACCAGACCCTTTATCCGAGCACGCAACCTGGCAGGCCGCAGGAAAAGAGGGGGGGCGAGAGAGCGCCCCCCCGCTCCTGAACCGTACCAGGCCACATGCCCTCAACATGGCGAGGATGTCCCCATATTGATGGGGACAAGAGCCTCATCCCCACAATCCTTGCCCAGTGGTTGTGGGGGTCTGCGGGCAGGGGGCTTATCGGAATCTGGAAGACCCCTTTAACAAAGGGGACCCCCAGATCCCGCCCCCCCCCTATGTGAATTGGTAAAGGGTACATTGTACCCCTACCATTTCACGAAGAAAGTGTAAAAAAAATGTTAAAAAAACACACACAGACACCTTGGAAAAGTCCTTTATTAAAAATCAAAAAATAAAAAATAAAAAACCCATTCCAGCAATGTAATCCAGTGTCCCGCGGCGATCCGATGTCCAGCGCTGCAGTCTCCACTCCACACGAAACGTCATTGGCTGAGCGGACCTACATTGCAGAGGAAGTTCCCCATCAGGTCTGCTCAGCCAATGACGTAGGCGGGGTCTGAGGTACGAGGGGGCGGGGGCGTCCTCGTATCTTAAACCCCACCTACGTCATTGGCTGAGCAAACCTGATGGGGAACTTCCTCCGCAGTGTAAAAAAATGAATAGACCCGCCCCTTCTCACGTTCCCCATCAGGTCCGCTCAGCCTTACACCTACGTCCAGTAGTGTATTTAGGTTTTGTGCTGCCCTAGGCCTGACTAAACTTGTGCACCCCCTAATTTAAATATGACCCACCCCTTTCTTTCAAGGCCACACCCCTTGCTGTTTAAGACTCGCCCTGAAATTTTCGAGTGGGGACACTAGTTCTGAGGGCCTGGGGGGGGCAATGAATTCCCTTAATTTGCATAGATTTCCTCTTACTTCCTGTTTAGCTATGGGGCAGGAAGTGAAGGTAAATCTCTGCAATGGGACAGGGATGGTAAAAAATAAACTGACATGGACTATAACCCTCCCTTACTCTGTCCAAAATGAAAAAGAAAAGTGTGCTTAAAGTAGAACTATAGGCAACACATTTCTGATAATTTGATGGAGAGGAAGAAGATATAACCATGCCAATGGTGCAGCAGAAAACAATATAGCACAGTGAGGAAGGTTTGTGGTCCAGGATGATAGGACAGTCAAAATTAGAAGCAGCGCCCCCTCCCCCCCCACAGTTGCGGAATGCCGGCCGCCCACATACCGGAAGCAGTGCGGCCGCTTTATGGGGGCGCTAGACTAATTCACCTCTGTCAGCTAAAAAGTGATGCAGGGAGATCGGTGTTCACAGCTGTCCCTTCTGCCACATCGATCCTCGGCTGTGAACCAGGGGACCAGCCGTGTGTGCAGTGTGGGTCACAGTGCCCCCCCCCTCAGGAGCCCATGTGCAGTGAACACCCTTCACACATGGATGATATGCCACCGGCTCTTAGCTAATGGCAGAGAGCGCTGATCGGAGTGTTCTGGCAGGAGAAAACACAACAGCTTAGCGGGGGAGATCGCTAAAATAGCCTTGCATGGTTAGTACAGCGGCTCCGACTGGAGCTGACAGGTTTTTTTCGTGCAACCCGTGCGGTTGTATATGCTGAAGCATTGAGATCAGTAAATAAGATAATAAAGAAATTAACTGACGTGAATGAATACTATGTGAACTGCTTAATAAATTGATATTACTATTTAAATACCCATAATAGATAGATAAATAAATAATGTGTCCATTATCTTCTATTACAACAATATAGCTATGCTGTGTTTTGTTTTTTATAATTCGAAAAATTCTATTAAAAATACTTGTTTGATCCTGCCAATTTCAGCATAGTTCCTGCCAGGGCCGGCCCTACCATGGGACCAGATGGTACCATTGTACCAGGCGGCACTTTTAGGGGGGCAGCAAATTGCCGCCTGCCCGCCATCCTATTCCGCCCGTTCCTCTCCCCCACTCCACCTTTCACTGTGAAACAGCAGCAGCGGCATTGTAAAGAATACACTGTGCCTGCGGCTGCGGTGTGTGTTCTGGATTTAAAAAACTCCTTTCTGTCTCTTCCCCCTCCCTCCAGTCTCGTGCAGTGCGGGGTCCCTGTTATCTCTGACTCAACCTCCCCCCCTCCCTCCAATCACCAGTGCAGAGTGTTGTGAGAACTGGGGGGCGGAGCTCACTGTCTCCTGTCGGGCTGGCCAGAGGAAGGGAGGAGGTGAGCTGATTTTTTCTGGGAGAAGTTTTCTAGGGTGGATAGTAGTTGCTTTCACTGGCGTTGCAAGGCAGGTGCGGGGGGTGCGGGTCGCACCCGGGTGACACCCGCCAGAGGGGTGACACCATCACGGCGCTGGATTGAGAGAGGCACCTTTTCCTACTTCCCCTGCGCACTCCAGTGTCTCCTTCGCTCCCCGCAATGTTCGGGGAGGGAGGAGAAATTGTGTTGTGACTCGAGGCAGACAGTGCCATAGTCCAGTGCACAGCGCCCGGCACTGCAATCCGCCTATTGACGCTCAGGCAGGTGGGGAGAGGTGTCGGCTCACAACAAATACATTCCTCAGACCGACGGAGCCTAGTCTCCTCCTCCTCCACACTGACAGTATATTCACAACAGGAGGAGGAACGTCCATGTGGACAGAGCGCGCTGATCTGAGGTCTGTGACTGTAGGGAGAGAGGAGATATAGGGGGGGGGGGGGGGGGTTACATTAGGGAGATTGCAGGGGGGGTTACATTAGGAGGAATACAGGGGGGGGGGGTTAAATTAGGAGGAATTGCACAGGGGGGGTTACATTAGGAGGAATACAGGGGGGGGGGGTTACATTAGGGAGATTGCAGGGAGGGTTACATTAGGAGGAATACAGGGGGGGGGGTTACATTAGGAGGAATACAGGGGGGTTACATTAGGGAGATTGCAGGGAGGGTTACATTAGGAGGAATACAGGGGGGGGGGGTTACATTAGGAGGAATACAGGGGGGTTACATTAGGGAGATTGCAGGGAGGGTTACATTAGGAGGAATACAGGGGGGGGGGTTACATTAGGAGGAATACAGGGGGGTTACATTAGGGAGATTGCAGGGAGGGTTACATTAGGAGGAATACAGGGGGGGGGGTTAAATTAGGAGGAATTGCACAGGGGGGGTTACATTAGGGGGAATACAGGGGGGTTACATTAGGAGGAATACAGGGGGTTACATTAAGGGGATTGCACAGGGGGGTTACATTAGGGGGAATACAGGGGTGTTACATTAAGGGGATTGCACAGGGGGGTTACATTAGGGGGAATACAGGGGTGTTACATTAAGGGGATTACATTAGGGGATTGCACAGGGGGGTTACATTAGGGGATTGCACGGGGGGGTCACATTAGGGGGATTGCACGGGGGGGTCACATTAGGGGGATTGCACGGGGGGGTCACATTAAGGGGATTGCACGGGGGGTGTTACATTAAGGGGATTACATTAGGGGATTGCACAGGGGTGTTACATTAGGGGGAATACAGGGGTGTTACATTAAGGGGATTGCACAGGGGGGTTACATTAGGGGGAATACAGGGGGGTTACATTAAGGGGATTGCACAGGGATGTTACATTAGGGGGAATACAGGGGTGTTACATTAAGGGGATTGCACAGGGGGGTTACATTAGGGGGAATACAGGGGGGTTACATTAAGGGGATTGCACAGGGATGTTACATTAGGGGGAATACAGGGGTGTTACATTAAGGGGATTACATTAGGGGATTGCACAGGGATGTTACATTACGGGGATTACATTGGGGGATTACATTAGGGGATTGCACAGGGGGGTTACATTAGGGGGATTGCACGGGGGGGTCACATTAGGGGGATTGCACGGGGGGGTCACATTAGGGGGATTGCACGGGGGGGGGTCACATTAGGGGGATTGCACGGGGGGGTCACATTAGGGGGATTGCACGGGGGGTGTTACATTAAGGGGATTACATTAGGGGATTGCACAGGGATGTTACATTAGGGGGAATACAGGGGTGTTACATTAAGGGGATTACATTAGGGGATTGCACAGGGGGGTTACATTAGGGGATTGCACGGGGGGTCACATTAGGGGGATTGCACGGGGGTCACATTAGGGGGATTGCACGGGGGGGTTACATTAGGGGGAATACAGGGGGGTTACATTAAGGGGATTGCATTGGGGGGGTTAAATTAGGGGGATTACATTAGGGGGATTGCAGGGGGCTTACATTAGGGAGGTTGTACGGGGGGGAACGTGACATTAGGGGGATTACAGGGGGGGTTCCATTAGGGGAATTACACAGGGGTTCCATTAGGGGGATTACACGGGGGGGAGAGCTGTGCTGATGTGCTAGAATGCTCAGTGCCCCGGGTGGCTCAATGAACTGGGGGAGGGGGGGGGGGTGACACCAAATTTTATCGCACCAGGTGACACCAACCCTAGTGACGCCACTGGTTGCTTTCAAGGTGGTTTTTTCTTCAGGAGATGCAGTGAAGGGTTAACAGAAGTTGACAGAAGAATCGGAGGAGATAGTGAGTTTGAGTGTGGGGGGGGGGGGGGGGAGGGGGGTCTGCAGCAGCCCGATCACATTTGACAGATCACTTCTAAGCATGAAAAGTCTGTGCAAACATCCTCCAATCCAATTGTTCAGACTAGATAATGTGAAGTCATTTATAACCATTCATGTAACCTGTATATATGTGGTGAGTTCACACCTCTGATTGTACAGACTCAGAGCCTGGATACCACAGGGTTATATGAATGGTCATACATTACCTTCACATTATCTGGGTATACAGAGTGCTGGGAGCTCCATTACATAGATCTGTAGTACTGTTGTATGATTTATTGTTGTATGTTTTTAGTGGATGAGTTTTTTTTTTATTATATACATCGCTATCTGACCACTTCTCAGCCCCCAACTCCCCCCAGCTGGCATCACCCCCCCCCCCCCCCCCGACCACTTCATACAGACGTCACTCAGAGCTGCTTCCTACCCCCCCCCCCATCATTTCATGGTCACTTTCCTTCCCCTATCTTCCCAACATCACTCCCTGGTCACCCCATAGACACAGCAAGAAATCCCTCCCCATTCTGCCACCGCCATACCCTCCGAAGTCCTCTCCTGTACCAACTGCACCCATCATACCCTCCGAACTCCTCTCCTGTACTAACTGCACCCATCATACCCTCCGAACTCCTCCCCTGTACTAACTGCACCCATCATACCCTCCGAAGTCCTCTCCTGTACCAACTGCACCCATCATACCCTCCGAACTCCTCTCCTGTACTAACTGCACCCATCATACCCTCCGAACTCCTCCCCTGTACTAACTGCACCCATCATACCCTCCGAAGTCCTCTCCTGTACTAACTGCACCCATCATACCCTCCGAACTCCTCCCCTGTACTAACTGCACCCATCATACCCTCCGAAGTCCTCTCCTGTACCAACTGCACCCATCATACCCTCCGAACTCCTCTCCTGTACTAACTGCACCCATCATACCCTCCGAACTCCTCCCCTGTACTAACTGCACCCATCATACCCTCCGAACTCCTCTCCTGTACCAACTGCACCCATCATACCCTCCGAACTCCTCCCCTGTACTAACCGCACCCATCATACCCTCCGAACTCCTCCCCTGTACCAACTGCACCCATCATACCCTCCGAACTCCTCTCCTGTACTAACTGCACCCATCATACCCTCTGAACTCCTCCCCTGTACTAACTGCACCCATCATACCCTCCGAACTCCTCCCCTGTACTAACTGCACCCATCATACCCTCCGAACTCCTCCCCTGTACTAACTGCACCCATCATACCCTCCGAACTCCTCTCCTGTACTGTACTAACTGCACCCATCATACCCTCCGAACTCCTCTCCTGTACTGTACTAACTGCACCCATCATGCCCTCCGAACTCCTCTCCTGTACTAACTGCACCTATCATACCCTTCACACTCCTCTCCTGTACATACTGCCCCCCTCATACCCTCCAAACTCCTCTCCTGTACATACCGCCCCATCATACCCTCCACACTCCTCTCCTGTACAAACCACCCCCCTCATACCCTCTCAACTCCTCTTCTATACATACTGCTCCATCATACCCTCCACACTTCTCTCTTATGCATACTGCCCCCATTATACCCTCTGCACTCCTCTCCTGTACATACTGCCCCCATCTTACCCTCTGCACTCCTCTTCTGCAGAACCCTGTGCATTCAGATGTAAAGGGGAACTCTGCAGATTCAGATCTAAAGGAGAACTCTGTTGACTCTGATATAAAGGGGGACTCTTGTGATTAACTCCATATGATTAGAAATTTTATTTAATCACAAAAATATATGTACAGGGTATACTAAATAAAAAAAAAAATAGCTGTGCATTGCTTTGTACAGAGGTAATGAATTTAATGTACTACAAAAAAATATATATATTGGCGTGTGCTGCTAATGTGTTCGGGTTTGGCTTGACGAAAAGGTGGCAACCCTACTCTGCACTGTGAGGCAAATTGTCGCTAACCCGTTCCGCCCGCTCCGCTGTGAGGCAAATTGACGCCCGCCCGCCAGCCAGCCCGCTCCGCTCCCCGCGCGCTCCATTCACCTGGGCGTTGGGCCCAGGTGAATGGAGCATGCGGGCAGAACAGAGGAACAGTCAGCGGGCGGGACAGTCAGCAAGTGAGCGGGCTTGCTGGCCAAACAGCGGGCGGGGGAACAGAGAGATGACATCATCTCTCACTGCCCGCCCTGCATCACTGCAGTTCCGCCCCCACTGTGCGGGCAGCAGAGAGATTACATTAGCTCTCTGCTGCCTGCCTTTACTCTGGGACACAGCAAGTGACAATCTGCAACGTGTGGCAGGTGACGTTGTGGCAAGTGACAATCCGCAATGTGTGGCAGGTGACGTTGTGGCAAGTGACAATCTGCAACGTGTGGCAGGTGACGTTGTGACAAGTGACAATCCACTATGTGTGGCCGGTGACATCGCGGCCGCCGGCTACGCACAGGTCCTTTTATACTCCTATATACATGTATAGAGCCATGACAGGTCCTCTTTATACTCCTACATACATGTATAGAGCCATGGCAGGTCCTCTTTATACTTCTATATACATGTATATAGCCATGACAGGTCCTCTTTATACTCCTACATACATGTATAGAGCCATGACAGGTCCTCTTTATACTCCTACATACATGTATAGAGCCATGGCAGGTCCTCTTTATACTTCTATATACATGTATATAGCCATGACAGGTCCTCTTTATACTCCTACATACATGTATAGAGCCATGACAGGTCCTCTTTATACTCCTACATACATGTATAGAGCCATGACAGGTCCTCTTTATACTCCTACATACATGTATAGAGCCATGACAGGTCCTCTTTATATTTCTATAAACCGTATTTTTCCGTGGATAAGACGCTATTTTTTCCTAAAATAATAGCCTGTAAATCGAACAGCGTCTTATACACGGTTGGTCAGCCTGGGAGACATCCGCGAAGGTGCGTCGCGGCCCATAGCTTGTCAAGTGGCTTTCTCCAATCACGAGCCGTATGTTACTGACGTCAGCTAAAGCTGGGGGTGGAGGTGGAGAGTGAGCAGATGCGATCCTGTTGGAAGTGGATATGCACAGATGCAACAGGGACCGGAGTGTTCTGGGACCAAGATGTCAGAAAATAATAAAAGTAAGTGATTGTCTTACTCTGCCAAATCAAACCAAATGTAGCCAGCTATGCAAAAAAGAGCGTGGGAATAGAGCTGCAGAGAAACAGTTTGGACTTGCCTCCGCAGAGTGTATGATAGACAGTGGAGAAAACAGGAAGAACAACCCCTGCATAATATACTAGTATTTAAACGTTACCTGCGGTAATTACTAAATAAAAATGTGTTCTGTTTTACCTATGTGTAAAATATTGATTTCTTAATTTTGGGTTGGAAAAGTGGGGGGCGTCTTGTACATGGGGGCGTCTTATAGACGGGGAAAATACGGTACATGTATAGAGCCATGACAGGTCCTCATTATACTTCTATATACATGTATAGAGCCATGGCAGGTCCTCTTTATACTCCTATATACATGAATAGAGCCATAACGGGTCCTTTTTTATAGAGCCATGACAGGTCCACTTTAGTTATCATGATATAAAATGATGGATGTGGGTGCATTTTGGTGGGCGTGATTTTTTTTTTTTTTTTTTGGGGGGGGGGGGGCAGCATTTCATTCTTGGTACCAGGCAGCACAATGTCTTCGGCCGGCACTGGTTCCTGCATATCCTGCAGTAGGATAATGACGCTAACCACAGGTTCCTAATGCTGTGGTAGGGTTGTTATTCTGCTGTTCATGCTCATGTGTTGTTGCACAGAAGACTCCTAATGCCTTGTACACAAGATCGGACTGTCCGTTGGAATAAAGTCCGACGGATTGTCCGACGAAATTTCGCTCAAGCTGTCTTGCATACACACGGTCACACAAAAGTCTGACCGTCAAAAACGCGGTGACGTACAGCGCGTACGATGAGCCGAGATTAATGAAGTTCAATAGGCAGTTCGGCTCTTCTGCTTGATTCTGAGCATGCATGGTTTTTAGTCCATTGGAATTGCATACAGACGAACTGACTTTCCGATAGAAATTTATGTCCGTCGGAAAAAAAGAAAACAAGTTCTCTAAGTCCGTCGGAATTTCAGAAGGAAAAAGTCAGATGGGGCATACACATGGACGGAATATCCGATGAAAAGAGCCCGTCTGACTTTTTCCATCGGAAAATCTGGTCGTGTGTACAAGGCATAAGACGCCCTGGCCAATCGGGTCACAGGAACTGCTTCCTGGTTGTCCGGGAGGAGAATCAGGAAGACAATAATGAATATAATTTCGCTATTGTCACACAATTGGGTGGGTTTAGGGCACAGTGCTCTGCGCCCCGAGCCCACCCTTTTTTGAAGCCAATTAGAGCCTCAGGCCTCGTACACACGACCGATTTTCTCGTCGTAAAAAACACGTCGTTTTTTTCGACGAGATTCTTGTTAAGCTTGTCGATTTTCTCGTCAAGCTTTCTATGCGTACACACTGTCATTTTCCAATTTCCTCGTGGTTCTCTGCGCTCACGTCCAGCACGTACGACGGCACTATAAAGGGGAAGATCTTTTTTCTTGGCGCCACCCCTTGGGCTGCTTTTGCTGATCTCGTGTTACCGCGTCTGAAGTAAAAGTTTGGGAAGAGACGATTCGCGCTTTTCAGTCTTCGTACTTTTCAGATCGTTTTCTGCCGTTCAGTTTGTGCTTGTGGGTTCGTATCTTGACTTTCAGGGCGTCTAGGCAGGTCGTATCTGTTTTACAGTGCGTTATTGCCTGTTCGTTTCTGAATTTCAGTTCGTTATTCATAGGCCTTGCTGTTCTAAAGTGCGTTCTGTTCTGTACGTTCTGATTAGACGACCGTTTCCTAGCCATGTCGCCTGGACGTTCTCGTCGTCGAGTTCGTGCTGTGCGTGCGCTTGGTGTTGGTCTGCTTGTTTTGGACCAAGACCAGTCCATGAATGGTGTGAGGAGGAGTTCATGGACCAAGAATTGGTTGCTCCAGCGGGACCAATTCTGCCACATGCCTCTGCTGCGGGAGATCGTCGAGAATAATCCTGAGGACTACAGGAATTTTCTGAGGATGTCTGACCCCGTTTTTCAGGAACTGTTGGCTTTGGTGTCCCCCTATATTACCAGGAAGGACACCGTTATGCGGGAAGCCATCAGTGCTGAGCAGAGGCTCATCGCCACGTTGCGTTACCTGGCGACAGGGAGAAGTCTTCAGGACTTGAAGTTCACCACAGGCATCTCCCCCCAGGCTCTGGGCCTCATAATCCCAGACACCTGTTCTGCTATTATACAAGTCCTGCAGGAGGACTATATTAGAGTAAGTTTTCTCCCTTCACATCACATTTTATGTATTACATGTATGCTAATGTATTGTATTTCTTTCATCCTTTCCTAATTACCATGATTGTAATATGCTGAGAATGTCCCCTTTGTCCCCATGCATGTTGGAAGCTTTAGATTGCCCCTTTTTTATCCTCCCTAAATATTTCCCCTCACTAACTTTTCCAGCAGGGGCGCCTGTTGCTCCAAATGTTGGGGGGTTACAACCCCAATTTCGGAAATAAACTTCCTCCTTTTTTGCTCTGTTGCCTAATAAACGCCCCCAGTTGTCCCCTCCAATGCAGCCATTTAGTCCCCTCTATTGCAGCCAGTTTCCCCCCAGCCCTGCACTTACCTTCTTGTGGTCAGCGCCATCCTTCTTCTGTCCTTGATGTCTTCTCCTTCCCTTCATGTTGCATCAGCCAATCATGTTACCATTAAACAGACTTGGTGAACATGATTGCCAGAGCTGCCTGTCAGTGTTTACACAAGGAATGCCCCCTCCTTGCGTCCCCGATTTTTCTTTGAGGAAGCCAATTACATCCCTCAGGTTGTAATTTGCAAGACTTTTTTAATACCTGTTTCTGCTCTGCAATTTTAACCCCCTAAATGACGCAATTAATCATATGTCGGTCGCTTTACAAGAGGCCATCCACCTGAATAGTGTGCGGCATAGACAATACATAGGTTCATGCAACGCATGAACCTATGTATTGTTCTGAGTGATGGGCACAGGAGAGAGGGGACAGTGCTCCAGCGCCCACTCTGGACGCACCGCCACTGCAATGCTATCCTGTGGCCAAACACATCTCCCCCCCCCAAAATAATTTAGTAATGGCCCATCAGAGGGGGTGATGAATATGATAAATGAGCCTTCCATTATACTTTTTTTACACACCTTAATAAACGTATAATTAGATTGATGTTGGTCTCTAATTTTTTGGTCTTGAATTTGCTTGTAATGTATGCCTTTGTTTTTCTAATATTATTTCATCTTGTTTCACTCCACAGCTTCCTTCAACGCCACAGGAATGGCAGACTGTGGCATCGGAGTTTGCCACGCGGTGGGACTTCCCCAACTGCGGTGGTGCCATAGACGGGAAGCACGTCCGCATCGTGCCGCCACCCCGTTCTGGATCCTACTACTACAACTACAAGGGGTTTCATAGCATTGTGCTGATGGCGGTGGTGTCAGCACGGTATGAATTCCTCTATGTTGATGTAGGGAAGAATGGCCGGATGTCCGATGGGGGATCCTTCATCCAGACGGAGTTTGCCCTCCGTCTCCAGAGTGACGACCTTGCATTGCCACCGGATGCAGGGAATATTGAAGGACTCCCCTTTGTTTTCTTGGCTGATGAAGCCTTCGGACTCGGACGGCATCTTATGAGGCCATTTCCACAGAGGACCCTGACCCCAGAGAAGAGTGTGTTCAATTACCGGCTGGCCAGGGCCCGAAGAGTCGTTGAAAATGCCTTCGGCATAATGGCCAGCCGGTTCCGCCTTTTTATGACTTCCATCCACTTGGCGGACTACAAAATAAACTATGTAGTGTTATGCTGCTGTGTGCTACACAATTTTCTTTGCCGCAAAGCGAATTCATATATGGCCTCAGTTTTGCCAGAGGCTGGACTTTCCCCTGCAAATCCCCTTCCGGGCCTGGAATCTGCCCGTCTTGGCTTGCCCCCCCAAAATGCCCGTGTGGTTCGGGACAAATACATGGAGTATTTCACGGGTAGGGGGGCAATTCCTATGCCAGCCTATGTCTAAGTATCCCAATAAAAATCTTCTTTAAACCTTTAATTATTTGTTCTTTCCTGTCTCCTAGTTTGTCTTTGTGCATTTGTAGTGGCAAGCGTATTTTACTTTAGTAAATAACAACCAATTTCACTATGTTACCTTACAAAAGAACCAAATAAGCTTAGAGTGTATTATAAAAAGAAGCTACACGTTGTTTGTGTTCAAATATTTTACTCTCTGCACATTTTTTTTTGTTTTACTTTGGGGTTGGCCTGACCACAACCCGTCAAATTTTGGCTTATGAAAATACAAAAATACCACTTGCATTTCTAAAATGACAACATTGGATACCTCTGAGCAATCTGAGACATTCAGTTACACAAACTATGTCTCTATGTGCCCGTCCTAATATGGGGTCCTGCCACCCCTTGCCCAGTCAAAAATTCAATATGCACACATTTTTACTTTTTTGCAAATAGGAAGTTTACAATCCTGATCCCTATTGTCAACATGTGCTATCTGCCATCAGGGGTGATCAATGGATGTGTTTTGGGGGTGCATCCCCTTCCTCAGTTCACCGACTTTTGATACGAGGAAGGTGTTGCACCCACAAAAGACGTACATGGATATCCCCTGATGGCAGATAGCACATGTTCACACACTGTGTGCATATTCAATTTTTGGCTGCTTTGTTACTCAAAAAATTAGTAAAAATATAAAAACAAACATGTAAAAACAAATGTGTTTGGATGGCTTATTGAATTCTCCCCAAAACATCGAGAATGTCTTTAAATGTTTGTTCCATCACATGGATTCTTTGTTTAATTAGGTCCAGTTCCGTGCTACATTCCATCACTTGCTGGATGAGGCGGAGGGCACTGTCAGCAGAGAACGGTGTGCTATCCTTCACAACATTTCCATCCCCTAAAAACCATAAAAAAAAATTAATAAAACTCTGCAGGCCTACCTCGCTTACCTTAAGCTGTGGTGTCAGATACTGACCTGTTGTGGTGACCAGATCCACAACGTCATCCACCTCTCCTTCCTGCACTTCTCCTTCCTCCACCTCAACTTCCTGCACATCTTTCGGTTGTGGATCTTTGGGAGTTTGGGGTTGCTTGGAAGTTGTGGGGTGCATGTGCTCCCTGGAGTGTCCTCCTCCCAGTCTTCTCTCCCCTATGAGAATAAAACCAAAGGTCTATTTATCACACTGTAAAAATCTCATTTTTAAACTTAAAACAGGCTAAATTGTTTGGAAGTGGGGTACAAGTGTGTGTTTGTGCGGAATTTAAAGAAAAATGCATTCTTTATGACCCCAAATATGTTTATTATTCACATTTGGATGTAATTTTTTGGACATGGAGGCACCACAAATAAACTCTGATGTACCTGTGTGGGACACCCAAAAAAGGCGGGTCTGGTGGCCCACACTATAGTGCTCCAAAGTACAGATGTGGAAGCAGCTGCTGAGTGTCCTCTCCTTTACACTGATTAAAGTTTGCATTTCATTCTCCTTACAAACACATCATCTAGACTTAAAAATTATCCACAATACTTGATCAAAAATGGCAGATGTCTAATTACTTTTGGGGGTCTTAAATAAGCCAAAACCACGGATAGTGGCTGAACGAAGTGTCGGTAACGTAACGAACGATTACTGTGCCCAACCTAGTTCAAAATAATACATTTTGGAAGGGAGTCCAATATGCTTTAAAAAAAAAAAAAGTAAGTTTCTAAAAAGATTAATAGCAGAAAGGTCGTCATTTTACTTACTTTTAGCGAGCATCCTCTTTATGCTCCTCAACTGGTCTGGCTCCCTCAGTTTGAGGTCTGACCACCTCTTTCTGAGCTGCTCATTTGAGCGTTTCACCCCGAACTTCGCCCTCAGACTCTTCACAACTTTAGTGAGGATTTTGGCCTTCCTTCTATTTGGTTTGCTATACGGCCCATGCTTGGCATCATAATCAGCCTTGACCAAGATGTCCACCATCTCCGCCATCTCCGCCAAAGACATATTCGATGCCTTGAATCTCCTCCTTGATCGTGACGTGTCCTCGGTCTCCGGGCTTGTCTCCTCGCTAGTTGCGGAATTATCAGACACCTGCTGTAACTCCGCCATATCTGTCTGCGCGCCGAAAGAGAAGGGGCGGGGAAAAGATGTTAGTTAGACTGTCATGGGCGGGCGACGTGTGCGGAGCGACGTGTTCCAATTTGGACGCATGCGTGGTGTGTATATAGCAAACACACATGTGACTATAGTACGTTCGGTGTGCGGAGAGAGGAGTTCAAGTGACGGACGTGCGAACGAAGGTATGTGATTTTGTGAGACTTGTTAAAATTGTTGGCCTATACTGTCTTGAGATTGTTGGAGGATATATATGGTGACTAGGATGTGAAGGAGGTTAGACTGTTTGCCTCACATTATTTAAATATAATTTATTTTACTTGCAGATACAATATGAATGTATTTATTAGCGACAAAGAGTTCCTGGCGGAATTTATTGACCGGGTAAGGGAGCTGCCGGCTCTGTGGGAGACCAAAAACCCCATCCATAAAAAAAAAGGGGTGAGAAAAGCAGCGCTGGATAAGCTGCTCCCATTTGTGCATACCAAGGTGCCCACAGCCACAGCAAAACAAGTGGACACTAAAATTGGGAGCTTGAGAGGTACCTACAGGACTGAACGCTCTAAGGTGCTGGCTTCTCAGAGGTCAGGAGCAGCAGCAGATGATGTTTATGTCCCGGTTTTGTGGTACTACAGCAGGATGTCCTTCCTGGATGACCACATTGAGCCAAGGCCATCACTCTCCACTCTTCCCCCCAGACTTCCCTGCAGCCAACCTGAGCCTTCTCTGGAGCAAGAGGAGGCAGCCATCCTGGATGATCCTGATTTGGCCATCTGGAGCCAGGTATAGTATTAACTGAAAATGTAGTGGGATAAAATTAATGTTTCCCAAATATGTCAGGATGAGAAACATACATTATTTTGTATTCAACAAGTGAAATCATGATCTGTAGACATTATTCTGCACTTAATTGTGTGGTAAATAGTCAAGCTGATGTAGTGGTAAATTTAAAGCAAGGATTTATGCATTTACATTCTAATTGCTTCCATCAGGATTACAAAGTTTGATGCAAAGATTAAACCAACATATTAAACTATGTTTCTTTTTCATACACAGGATGAAATCAGCCAGGAGGAGGGTCTGGAAACTGTCAGGCAGGAGGAGGAAGGGCCCAGTGGCAGCCAGGAGGTGGCAGGGCCCAGTGGCAGCCAGGAGGTGGCAGGGCCCAGTGGCAGCCAGGAGGTGGCAGGGCCCAGTGGCAGACAGGAGGTGGCAGGGCCCAGTGGCAGACAGGAGGTGGCAGGGCAAAGGAGAAGCAACAGATCCCAGGTGCCTCCCATCAGGCTTCACAAAAGAGGCAGGAGGGACAGGACCACCAGTGAGGCAGCAATGGCCCTTATTAAAGAGGCCCATGCCACCCTCAAGGAGCCCACATCCCCTGAAGAGGCCATTGCCGGCCTAGTGGAGGCTAAGTTCAAGGTGATGAGCATGGAGCAACGCCTCCTATGCGAACCCCTGCTCATCACCTTGCTCAACAAGGGGGTGATGGAGCAAATTACCCCCAATACCGCCATATGTGAGGTGGCCCAACTGACCCAACCTCCACCTCCACCTTCCTCTTCTGCCCCACCCCCTTCTGCTACCCCTCCACCTTCTGCCCCACCCCCTTCTGCTACCCCTCCACCTTCTGCCCCACCCCCTTCTGCTACCCCTCCACCTTCTGCCCCACCCCCTTCTGCTACCCCTCCACCTTCTGCCCCACCCCCTTCTGCTACCCCTCCACCTTCTGCCCCACCCCCTTCTGCTACCCCTCCACCTTCTGCCCCACCCCCTTCTGCTACACCTCCACCTTCTGCCCCACCCCCTTCTGCTACACCTCCACCTTCTTCTTCTGCCCCACCCCCTTCTGCTACACCTCCACCTCCTCCTCCTGACAGGAGTACCCCTCCAGTGGGCCAGCCTCCAGCTAAACGAAGAAGGAAGGCTTCAGTAAAGGCTGCAGGGAAGGTTGCCAGGAAGAAGAGGAAGTGATGGCCTTGCTTCATTGTGGTCGCACTGGTCGGACAGAAGGCAGCCTGTTGTAGTACCACACACTTGGGACATATATCTCACCTGCTGCTGTTCCTGACCTCTGGGAGGCCAGCATCAGATTGTGTTCTGAAATGTGGGCCTTCTCAAGCTCCCAATTTTAGTGTCCACACAGGGTTGCTGTGTGCTCTGGGGTCCCTGGGATGCACAAATGGCAGCAGCTTCTCCAGCGCTGCCTTCTCTTTATTTAATTTATAAACATGAATAAATGTGTTTTTTGTTTAAGTTCATACTTGACTATGTGTATTTTTAAATAAAAAAAAACAAGCTTTGGAGTAAGCAGATACATTTGACTGACAATAAAAGGCACAGATATCACCCCCCCAAAAGAATAACTAAATCTGATTAGCTCAAAAACATGGTGTGAAATTTTAAAAATATAGATTAGAAAATTAAATGGGAGATCGCTATCAAAACATTGAGAAATTATAATTAACATCATTTTGAAAAATCTAACCATTTAAATTATTCCTAAAAACTTGCACGATATAATACACATAAATCTTATAAAGAGCAGCATGAAAAAGGTTAAAAATAAGGCATAACTCTGTGTGAATATCAGCAGCAAAAGAAGGTCTCTCGTTTTGATTAATGTAACATTCTAACGAAGAATTCAATGCAGAACATTTAAACGATGAAATATTTATGAGCGTGACGAATGTGCTCTCTCCATTATGAAGGCTTGTTTTACCAGAAGATGCGCTCCCGTCTCATAGTTGCTTGTGAGCATGCGCGCTTTTGGAAGAGTCGTAAAAGCATACACACGAACCATTTTCTCGTCACAAAACAGGCCGACGAGAAACACGACGAGGAAATCTGGACTCCTGACGAGAAAATAGAGAGCAGGTTCTCTATTTTCTCGTCGAGATTCTCGTCAAGTTTCTCGTCGTAAAACCATACACACGAACGTTTTTCTAGACAAAAAAACTCTCGCGGCACTTTTCTTGACTGTTTACGACGAGAAAATCGGTCGTGTGTACGAGGCCTCAGGCTCTAATTTCATGCTTCAAAAAAAAAAAACCCCATTGGAATCCATGCGTCCGGTGCCCTGCATGTAAATGAAGGGCTGGGTGCATGGATAAGGGGGCAGCGCCCCTGCGCCCCGTATGGACAGGCCGCCACTGGGTAGTTGTAAAATCATTGTTTGCTGAATTTGAGATTTTTTACATGGCATAAATATATAATATGGATTAAGCATGGGGAAATGGAGAATCTGCAAAAGGTTCTGTAAAAAAAAACGACATTTACTGTGGACAACAATAATGTCCATTTGTTGCAGTGTCCACAAGAATAGGATGGCAGATTACGTGCCATTATATATATATATCACTGTTGCAATGCTTACCATGTCCACACATGTTTCACACAATATAATAAACCATCAGTGCAATGAGGGGGGGAAAGGGCAAGCATTCTTGTGTCATCTCTAACACCCTCCTCCACCCAGGGCCATGTGCCTACAGTGGTTGGTGACCTCTGATGTCTCTGTGGCTACACTGGTTTGTGTTAAATAAGAACAGCATTTGAACAGTATTTTCTCAGCTATGACCAAATAAGTATTTGTATGCCATGTAAGTAAATAAGACATGATGTCAGGCCTCATTCCATACATTGGGTAAACATATCAGATGTATAGGACATCCGTCCAGAGACAGGCTCCACTGACAGAATGCTGTTATGTAAGGAAGTAACTGTCAGCAAGATTAACAACCAAGATTCAGCACTGCAAAACGTGAAGCAGTTGTGTAACATCCCTAAACTTTGGACTTAAAAAAACAGTACAGTATGCTTAAAAATAAAATAGCATAATATATAGAGGGCAAAATAGCATTTTCTGGCTTAAGAGTAGGGATGAGCTTCGTGTTCGAGTCGAACATACATTCGACTCGAACATCGGCTGTTCGATCGTTCGACGAAGATCGAACGATTTGGGCCGTTCGCGCCAAATTCGAGTGACGCGAACGGCCCACAATGCACTACGCCATCGCAGATTCATCCAGGCGCTGTGATTGGCCAAGCATGCACTGTGACCCCGCATGCTTGGCCAATCACAGCGCCGGCAGCGAGGAGAGCAATGATTGGCCACAGGCAGGATGCCTGTGGCCAATTATTGCTGAGGGTGTTTAGTACACGCCCCACACTATAAAAGGCCGCCAGCACGGCGGCCTAGTGTAGTGTGTTCCGGAGCAGGGAAAGAGAAGCATAGGCAGGGACAGTGACATTTTTTTTTTCTTGCTTAACCTGGATTCCTTTAGTTTAGGGAAAGAGAAGGATAGGTAGGGAGAGTGTCAGTCTGTTTTACTGTGCTAAACCTTGTTTGTAGGGACAGGGAAGGACAGTGAGGGAAATTCTCATTGTGCTATACTGTGCTAAAGCATTCCTCATCAACCATCTTTAAAAAAAAAAATTTATAGGGACAGAAAACTATAGGTAGGGAGAGTGTCAGTGTGTTTTACTGTGCTAAACCTTGTTTGTAGGGACAGGGAAGGACAGTGAGGGAAATTCTCATTGTGCTATACTGTGCTAAAGCATTCCTCATCAACCATCTTTAAAAAAACATTTTTTATAGGGACAGAAAACTATAGGTAGGGAGAGTGTCAGTGTGTTTTACTGTGCTAAACCTTGTTTGTAGGGACAGGGAAGGACAGTGAGGGAAATTCTCATTGTGCTATACTGTGCTAAAGCATTCCTCATCAACCATCTTAAAAAAATAAAATAAAATAGGGACAGAAAACGATAGGTAGGGAGAGTGTCAGTGTGTTTTACTGTGCTAAACCTTGTTTGTAGGGACAGGGAAGGACAGTGAGGGAAATTCTCATTGTGCTATACTGTGCTAAAGCATTCCTCATCAACCATCTTTAAAAAAACATTTTTTATAGGGACAGAAAACTATAGGTAGGGAGAGTGTCAGTGTGTTTTACTGTGCTAAACCTTGTTTGTAGGGACAGGGAAGGACAGTGAGGGAAATTCTCATTGTGCTATACTGTGCTAAAGCATTCCTCATCAACCATCTTAAAAAAATAAAATAAAATAGGGACAGAAAACGATAGGTAGGGAGAGTGTCAGTGTGTTTTACTGTGCTAAACCTTGTTTGTAGGGACAGGGAAGGACAGTGAGGGAAATTCTCATTGTGCTATACTGTGCTAAAGCATTCCTCATCAACCATCTTTAAAAAAACATTTTTTATAGGGACAGAAAACTATAGGTAGGGAGAGTGTCAGTGTGTTTTACTGTGCTAAACCTTGTTTGTAGGGACAGGGAAGGACAGTGAGGGAAATTCTCATTGTGCTATACTGTGCTAAAGCATTCCTCATCAACCATCTTTAAAAAAAAAAATGTTTTATAGGGACAGAAAACTATAGGTAGGGAGAGTGTCAGTGTGTTTTACTGTGCTAAACCTTGTTTGTAGGGACAGGGAAGGACAGTGAGGGAAATTCTCATTGTGCTATACTGTGCTAAAGCATTCCTCATCAACCATCTTTAAAAAAACATTTTTTATAGGGACAGAAAACTATAGGTAGGGAGAGTGTCAGTGTGTTTTACTGTGCTAAACCTTGTTTGTAGGGACAGGGAAGGACAGTGAGGGAAATTCTCATTGTGCTATACTGTGCTAAAGCATTCATCATCATCCATCTTTAAAAAAAAAAAATTATAGGGACAGAAAACTATAGGTAGGGAGAGTGTCAGTGTGTTTTACTGTGCTAAACCTTGTTTGTAGGGACAGGGAAGGACAGTGAGGGAAATTCTCATTGTGCTATACTGTGCTAAAGCATTCCTCATCAACCATCTTTAAAAAAACATTTTTTTATAGGGACAGAAAACTATAGGTAGGGAGAGTGTCAGTGTGTTTTACTGTGCTAAACCTTGTTTGTAGGGACAGGGAAGGACAGTGAGGGAAATTCTCATTGTGCTATACTGTGCTAAAGCATTCCTCATCAACCATCTTTAAAAAAACATTTTTTATAGGGACAGAAAACTATAGGTAGGGAGAGTGTCAGTGTTTTACTGTGCTAAACCTTGTTTGTAGGGACAGGGAAGGACAGTGAGGGAAATTCTCATTGTGCTATACTGTGCTAAAGCATTCCTCATCAACCATCTTTAAAAAAACATTTTTTATAGGGACAGAAAACTATTGGTAGGGAGAGTGTCAGTGTGTTTTACTGTGCTAAACCTTGTTTGTAGGGACAGGGAAGGGCAGTGAGGGAAATTCTCATTGTGCTATACTGTGCTAAAGCATTCCTCATCAACCATCTTTAAAAAAAAAATTTTTTATAGGGACAGAAAACTATAGGTAGGGAGAGTGTCAGTGTGGTTTACTGTGCTAAACCTTGTTTGTAGGGACAGGGAAGGACAGTGAGGGAAATTCTGATTGTGCTATACTGTGCTAAAGCATTCCTCATCAACCATCTTTGAAATCCTTGTTTTTTGGACAGTCAGGGAAATTGTCATTGTGCTATTCTGTGCGAAAGCAATCATCCTCAACCAGATTTAGAAATCCTTAAGTAAAGGGACAGAGAAGGACACCTGAAGGTAGCCCTTATTGCTTTTTTTCCCATCTCTCTGCAGGCCATCCATTAGAATGTCTGGAAGGCAAACAAGGAGAGGCAGACAGTCAGGAGGCAATAAAAGAGGGCAAGCAGGCTCTGTGTCTGGGGGCAACAGTGCTGGTCGTGGACGCGGTGCATTGTCATCAGCACATGGCCATGGGACACGCTTGTCCTTCTTTTCGGCAGCTGGACATGTTGAGCCACATCATGCCGAAGACTTGGTAGAGTGGATGACCAAGCCCTCCTCCTCCTCCTCATCCTCTCTCACCCAGGCTCAGGGTACTGGCAAAGCAGCTGCCAAAGCGTCCTCTTCCCTGGTATCAATGTCAGACTCATCATCAGTCACTCCTTCCCTAGACCCACCATGTCCTCCTCCTGAGGAGTCCCCCGAACTGTTTGAGCACAGTGTTGGGTACATGCTCCAGGAGGATGCCCAGCGTTTCGAAGGGTCTGATGATGAAACCCAGCTAGAGGAAGGCAGTAGCGTGAGAGCAGACAGAGGGTATGCTCAAGAAGGACACCAATCTGGCAGTCATGTTCCAGCAGCTGCAGCATACTGCCAGATTGGCTCCAGTGATGAGGAGGGAGGGGATGATGAGGTCACTGACTCCACGTGGGTGCCTAATAGGAGAGAGGAGGAGGAGGAGGATGAGGAGGAGGCACATCTCCAACGAGGCAGGATGCCCTTTGGTGGCCAGCGTAAGGGCAGTACACCGACGGAATCACACCGCAGAGCTCCGCCTGTGCAGGGCGCTGCCTCTGCCCGTCATTCAAAAAGTTCTTTGGTGTGGGCCTTTTTTGAGGCTAGTGCATCAGATCGCACAGCTGCTGTTTGCAACATATGTCTCAAGCGTATATCGCGTGGCCAAAACATCAGCCGCTTGGGTACCACATGCCTGACCAGACATATGTTGACCTGCCATGCAGCTCGTTGGCAAGCCTACCTCAAAGACCCACACCAAAGAACAAAGCGGACCTCTCCTTGCACCGCATCAGCTGGGATCTCCAACCCCACTATAACTTCAGTCCTCTCTGAAACATGCACTGAGAGGAATGAAGGTGTAGAATTAGGTGTGTCACAGCCAAGTACTTGCGGCCACTCTGCTAGCAGTACACCGACGTCTGATTCTAGCAGGCAAATTTCCCTGCCCCAGCTGCTGGACCGTCGAAAGAAGTTCACTCCCAGCCATCCACATGGCCAGCGGTTGAATGCTAGCTTGGCTAAATTGCTAGTGCTTCAACTGCTGCCTTTTCAGTTGGTAGACTCGGCCCCCTTCCGTGAGTTTGTGCAATGTGCGGTTCCTCAGTGGCAGGTTCCCAAACGCCACTTTTTCTCACGGAAGGCTATTCCGGCTCTCTACCGACATGTGGAAGGCAATGTCTTGGCCTCGCTGGACAGGGCGGTCAGCGGTAAGGTGCATATTACCGCTGACTCATGGTCCAGCAGGCATGGACAGGGACGTTACCTTTCTTTCACGGCCCATTGGGTCACTCTTTTGGCAGCTGGGAAGGATGCAGGACAAGGTGCAGTAGTGTTGGAGGTTGTTCCACCGCCACGCCTCCAAAATGCTACTACTGGTTGTGACACACCTCTCTCCTCCACCCCCTCCTCTTCTTCTTCCTCCATGGCCTCTTCCTGTGCTTTGTCCTCTGAACCAGCGGTGCTCCGTAGGCGTTCAAGGGGCTACGCAAGTACGCAGGCAAAAAGATGCCATGCCGTGCTTGCGCTGGTGTGTTTGGGGGACAGAAGCCACACTGGGGCAGAGGTCCTGTCTGCTCTGCAGGGCCAGGCCGAGAGGTGGTTGACGCCACGCCAGCTTAAGCCAGGAATGGTGGTTTGCGACAATGGCACCAACCTCCTCTCCGCCCTCCGACAGGGACAACTGACCCATGTGCCCTGTGTGGCTCACGTCCTTAACCTGGTGGTGCAGCGGTTCTTGGGCAGGTACCCGGGCTTACAGGATGTCCTGAGGCAGGCCAGGAAAGTCTGTGTGCATTTACGCAGATCTTATAATGCCAGTGCTCGCCTGGCTGAGCTGCAAAAGGAGTTGAACCTGCCCAAGAACCGCCTTATATGTGACATGCCCACCAGGTGGAACTCAACGTTGGCCATGCTGCAGCGGCTGCACACGCAGCAGAGGGCCATCAATGAGTACCTGTGCGACTACGGCACCAGGACAGGGTCAGGGGAGCTTGGTTTTTTTTCTCCACGCCAGTGGGGCATGATCAGGGATGCATGCACTGTCCTGGCACCATTTGAGGAGGCCACGAGGATGGTGAGCAGTGACAGTGCATGCATCAGTGACACTGTACCTCTTGTCCACCTGTTGGAGCACACACTGCGTGGAATAATGGACAGGGCACTTGAGGCAGAACAGAGGCAGGAAGAGGAGGACTTCCTTGCCTCTCAAGGCCCCCTTTACCCAGACAGTGTTCCTTCTGTCCCACCCATCGCACAGGAAGAGGACGAGGAGGAGGAGGAGGAGGAGGATTGTGTCAGCATGGAGGTGGAGCCTGGCACTCAGCAGCATCAACAGCAGCAGTCTTTTAGGGATGATTTACAGTCCCAAGAAACCCGTGGACTTGTACGTGGCTGGGAGGAGGTGGCTGCAGATCATGTCGTCCTTAGTGACCCAGAGGACTCCGAACCGAATGCCTCAGCTAACCTACGCTGCATGGCCTCCCTGATCCTGCAAAGTCTGCGGAAGGATCCTCGTATTCTTCGGATCAAGGAGAGGGACCATTACTGGCTGGCCACTCTCCTTGATCCACGGTACAAGGGTAAGGTTGCGGAACTTATGTTACCGTCGCAGAGGGAGCAGAGGATGAGACAACTCCGGGAGGCCTTGCAGAAAGGTCTGTGCAACGCGTTCCCAGAGACTGGGAGGTTACAAACTCCTGGTCCTGGACAACGAGTTGCTGAGGCTTCGGCCAGTCAAAGAAGGAGCGGTGGGGAAGGTGGCCATCTGACCGATGCGTTCAGACAATTCTTTAGTCCGCAGCCCCAAAGTATGATCGGTTCCAGCAACCATCGCCAGCGTCTGATAAACATGGTGCAGGAATATCTAGGGGCTAGGTCAGACTTGGACACCTTCCCCACCGAAAATCCTCTGGCTTACTGGGTCTTGAGGATGGATCACTGGCCAGAGCTTGCACAGTATGCAATTGAGCTACTGGCCTGTCCTGCATCCAGCGTTCTTTCGGAACGCACATTCAGTGCTGCTGGAGGATTTGTCATGGATCACAGGGTGCGCCTGTCCACCGACTCGGTTGATCGACTGACTTTCATCAAGATGAACCAGTCTTGGATCACCACCAGCTACCACACACCTGATGCTGATATAACAGACTAATTGATTTTAACATGTCACATCCCTTCAAGACTGATGCTGATGCTGAGTGCCTGTGCTGTTATGTTGACTGGCTATCCTCCTCCTCCGAGTCCTCAATGATACGATTGATGATGATAGCTTGGAAGATCATTTTTGTTTATGGGTGCCGCCACCAGTGCCTAACGCCCAATTTTTCAGCCCCTGTTTAACAGGGGCGTGTAATTACAATTTTTGAAGCAATACTTTGCAACAGGGCTCATTGCTGTGCTCCAAGTACAGTATCTGTGAGGGGTTGCAGTGTTGTGCCACCAGTGCCTAAGGCCCAATTTTTCAGCCCCTGTTTAACAGGGGCGTGTAATTACAATTTTTGAAGCAATACTTTGCAACAGGGCTCATTGCTGTGCTCCAAGTACAGTATCTGTGAGGGGTTGCAGTGTTGTGCCACCAGTGCCTAAGGCCCAATTTTTCAGCCCCTGTTCAACAGGGGCATGTAATTACAATTCTTGATCTAATAATTCACAGCAGGGCCCATTGCTGCACCCACCAAGAGTAACTCTGAGGGCTTACAGTGTTGTGGCAACGCCACCACCACCACCACCACGAAAGGCCCAATTTTTCAGCCCCTGTTCAAAAGGGGCATGTAATTACAATTCTTGATCTAATAATTCACAGCAGGGCCCATTCCTGCACCCACCAAGAGTAACTCTGAGGGCTTACAGTGTTGTGGCAACACCACCACCACCACCACCACCACGAAAGGCCCAATTTTTCAGCCCCTGTTCAACAGGGGCATGCAATTACAATTCTTGATCTAATAATTCACAGCAGGGCCCATTGCTGCACCCACCAAGAGTAACTGTCAGGGCTTACAGTGTTGTGGCACCAGCACCACCATCAAAGGCCCAATTTTTACTACCACTGTTCAACAATTATATGTAATTACAATTCCTGATATAATAGTTGACAGCAGGGCGTTCCAGCACCAACCAAGAGTAACTGTGAGTGCTTACAGTGTTGTGCCAACACCAACAACTAAGGGGCCTATTTCTGCAGAGTATATACGGCAGGTCCCTACTTTCAAACATCCAACTTACAAACGACTCCTACTTGCAAACGCAAGAAGACAACAGGAAGTGAGAGGAAATCTACCCCTAGGAAGGAAAATTCTCTCCTGTAAGAATTAATATGGGAGAAAGGTGTCTCCTCTGTACTGATGCTTTATCACCAATACTTGTTTCAATAAAAACACCACATTTCAAAAACAGTTGTCATTGGGACGGAAAGTGAGGTGAAATGTTCTGAACAGGGGCACAGACAGCAAAACAAATGTTACAGGGGTGATAACCCTTACCTATGTTTTCCAAAAAGTTTAAAAATAGATTTTTGGGCTGGAGCTACACTTAAACAATCTACCTGTTCAAAATTACAAACAGATTCTACATAAGAACAAACCTACAGTCCCTGTCTTGTATGCACCGCCTGTATACGGCTGTTCAGAGTATATAGGGCCTTTTTTATTTTATGTGCGGGGTTCCCCTTAATATCCATACAAGACCCAAAGGGGCTGGTAATGGGCTGGGGTAGGGGGGGGGGGTCATGGGGTAGCTATGCCATTTTTCTTAAAGATTTTCATCCATATTACCGGGACCAGACATTAACATTAAACGGGACATTAAAGCCGCAAGCAGTTTTAAATGGCTTTTTTTTCCTTTAGAAGTGTCATTTTGTGCAGGGACAGTTCTAAACACGGGAAACACGTGGCACTTAACAGGCATACTTTAGACACCCCCCAGGTACGATATTTAAAGGAATATTTGACTTTTTTTTTTTCACTTTATGCATCATTAAAATGACTGCTCCCGAAAAACGACCGTTTTTAAAACTTCTTTTTGCATTGATACATGTCCCCTGGTGCAGAACCCGGGTTCCCAAACCCTTTTTAGGACAATAACATGCATAATAGTCGTTATAATTAGCACTTTAGAATTCGAACGTTCGCATCCATTGTATTTAATAGGGTTCTAATGTTCGTACGAACTTTCGGTCCGTTCGCGGGTTCTGGTGCGAACCGAACGCGGGGGTGTTCGGCTCATCACTACTTAAGAGTATAAATTACATTAAACCACTAAAATTATTACAGAAGTCAGCTACATAGTTACATAGTTAGTCAGGTTGAAAAAAGACACAAGTCCATCTAGTTCAACCATAAAGTAAAGAAAATATAAAATATCGTACAATCCCATATACCCAATTCTACACCCACAGTTGATCCAGAGGAAGGCGAAAAACCCCAGCAGAGCATGATCCAATTTGCTACAGCAGGGGAAAAAATTCCTTCCTGATCCCCCGAGAGGCCATCGGATTTTCCCTGCATCAACTTTACCCATAAATGTCAGTACCCAGTTATATTATGTGTAGCGGCCTCACCCCTCTCCCTTGCTTTATCGGTTATATGGCTGTCGTCTACTGTGCTGTCACCAGTGGTGAATAGTCACTGCCACTGACTAGGTGATATAGAACGTGAATTATCTTCGCTCAATTTGCCCCTGTCAGAGGAAGAAATCCGTCCAAGGGAGAAGTGGAGGCCTCTCCGTCACCAGCGATGCCGCGCCGGACTCTTCGGAGAAGTTACTGCGCACCAGTCCTCACGAACTCAGAGACGGGCACACAAGGCATTAGGGCCCCCTCGGATTCCTCCACCCTCGTGGAACTCAGTCGAAGGTACTGAGCCCCAGGCATCCGCCATAGTACCTCACCCCAGGCTAAAGGTGCCTGAGATGGAATCCATCTCCGCTCCAGCTAGGCCAAGGGCGCCTAGGCCTGGAACACCGGAACGCCAGCACCCAAGCTGAAGGTGCTTGGGTGCGGCCACGTCCTCCGACTCCGGACTCTAACCCCGTGATCAGGGCGTCCGCCCCTTTTATGACCTCTCCCTTCGCGCCACAGCGGGTTCCCCGCCCGCTGTACCAGCTCCAGGGGAGGACAAAAAGGCACAGTTAGAGGTGTGAGCTCAACTCCGGCCCAAGGCAACAGCGCCACCCAGGGGCCCCAAGGAACCTCACACCACCAGAGTCCTCACATAATTCAAATACCCGCTACATATGTATGTAGCGGCCTCACCCCTCTCACCCCTTCTTCTTCTCGGCTTGTTGTCTTGTCTAGGGGGATCAGGGAGGAGGGATGCAGTACACTACGGCCTATGTCCTCTAATGTGTAGAGGTGAAAGCCAACACCTGTTTACCTTCGGGCTGTGTGCATAACCCAGAGCCAAGTCCGTTCTGCAGATGACCCCCCTTTGCTCCCAGTAACTGAAGTTCCACACCACTGAAAAGGTCCAACTCTTATTTATTCTCTGACAGCAATAAATCGTCCTTTAACAGCAGACAGGTTGTGACCCAAAGAACAGTTCAGTATAAGTGGGGAGTAGGTCAAGGCACAATCCTCAAATAGAACTAACCATTGTAGTGTCACCAATGGTTATAACACACAGCCGCTACCACCAACCGTGTAGAACAGGAACAGAATTACCTTCGCTAAGTGCAGCCCCTGTCAGGGGAAAGACATCCTTCCAAGAGAGTTATAAGAGGCCCCGCCGTCACCGGCAAATGCTGCACCGGACTGTTCGGAGGGGTTACGCTCCCTGGTCTCCTCGTCTCAGATTCGGGCGCCCAACACCTTAGGGCCCCTCGGACTCCTCCACCCCTGCGGAACCCAGTCGAAGGTACTGGGCCCCGGGCGTCCTCCGTAGTACCTCACCCCAGGCTGAAGGTGCCTGGGATGGACTCCATCTCCCGCTCCGGCCAGGCCAAGGGCACCTGGGCCCGGAACTCCGGAACACCGGCACCCAGGCTAAAGGTGCCTGGGCGCGGCTGTGACCTCCGACTCTGAACCTCGTGGTGAGGGCATCTCTCCCCTTTATCTCCTCTCCCGACAGGCACAGCAGGTTCCCCGCCCCGCCGTACGGCTGCTGAAACAGGACAAAAAGGGAACAGCACTGCAGTGATGGTTCAACCCCGGCCCAGGGCGACAGCGCCACCCGGGGGCCGCAGGGAACTGAACACCACTGGAGTCCTCCACGAATAAAAAGAGTCCCACATTCCCTAACAATCAATGCATCTGAGTCATACTACCACCCAGATGCTTCCCCTAAATTTAAATACCTGCTACATGTACATTTAGGAAAGTATCCATGCTTTTCCTAAAGCAATCTACTGAGCTGGCCAGAACCACCTCTGGAGGGAGTCTATTTCAAATTTTCACAGCATTAATACAGCTATCATAAATATAAGATAGTTCCATCAATATAAGCCTGTTAAAGCTAAATTCCAGGTATATATTAACCACTTGCCTTCCGGAAGATTTACCGCCCTTCATGACCAGGCCATTTTTTGCGATACGGCACTGCGTTACTAAAACTGACAATTGTGTGACACTGTACCCAAATACAAGTTATGTCATTTTTTTCCCACAAATAGAGCTTTCTTTTGGTGGTATTTGATCACCACTGTGTTTCTTATTTTTTGTACCATAAACAAAAAATCCCAACAATTTAAAATATATATATATATTTTTTTACTTTCTGCTATAAGATTTAAAAAAAAAAAAAAAAAAATCCCAAAAATCGTATATTATTATTATTATACAGGGATTTTTATAGCAGTTTGCACAGCTCTTTACAACATGAGGGCAGCCAATACAATTACAATTGATTGGTTTACGCGAACGTTATAGTGTCCCTACAAACTAAGGGCTATATTTATGAAATTTTTATTTACTTTTTTTTGTACTAGTAATGGTGGTGATCAGCGACTTATAGCAGGACTGCGATATTGCAGGGGACAATCGGACACTAACTGACACTTTTGACACTTTGCGGGAACAAGTGACACTAATACAGGAATGCAGGAACACAGGATCGATCCCTTCCCCCTGTCAGACCTAAAATATGCCTTGTTTACATATCTAAGTTCACTGTGTCTTCCTGGCGATCAGTGGGTGCCGGAGGACATCCAGTGCCCGGCACCTGCAGATCGGCTTTTGCTGTGAATTATCACAACCCCGACACATAACAGCTTAACCACTTCAATACAGGGCAGTTATATCCCCTTCCTGCCCAAACCAATTTTCAGCTTTCAGCGCTCTCACACTTTGAATGACAATTACTCAGTCATGCAACACTGTACCCAAACAACATTTTTATATATTTTTTTAACACAAATAGACCTTTCTTTTGGTGATATTTAATCACCACTGTGTTTTTTATTTTTATGTGCTGGTGACAGGTACTCTGATGCTGGTGACAAGTACTCTGATGCGTTGTGACAGGTACTCTGATGGGCTGTGACAGGTACTCTGATGGGCTGCGACAGGTACTCTGATGGGCTGTGACAGGTCCTCTTTATTTGGGGGGAGATCGGGCACTGTACTGTACATTTTCCTTCCAGGTATCCTCCTCACACACTGAGGAGGAGAACCTGGAAACGGCACTACCGTTTGTTGACATTTGTGACCGGCTGTGATTGGACACAGCCGGTCACGTGGTAAAGAGCCAATTTCACACGCCTCATCCCCAATCTCTGCGCTGCGCACATAAGCCGCGATCACGAGCAGGGTACATGTGACCGTCTGTGATTGGACACAGCCAGTCACGTGGTAAAGAGCCATTTCCTGATCAGGGATGGGATGTGTCCAAGGGACACGCCTCATCCCCGATTGGCACGTTACGGGCCCCAGGGGCCCGCAGGAGCGGCGAGAACTGGAGGTTGTCAAATGATGTCCACCTGGAGGGAGGAGATGTTCTTTCGGGCGTCATTTGTCTATGGCCCAGTATGGAAGTGGTTAAAGGATAAGTTCAACTTCTGGAACATGTTACACATTACACCCATATTTTGGGTGAAACATGTAACATGCTCCAGACCTGCACTCCCAAGCCCCCCATGACGGTGAGCGAAGGATCCTTACGCCACCCATTTTTAGGGTGTAACATGTAGCATGCTCCAGTCCAGACCTGCACTCTTGAGCTACCCCCCCCACCGTAACAGCAATTGGGGGATCTTCTCCCTGCATCTGCTGTCACATTTTGTCATTCATTCACAGAAATCTGTAAATGAGAAAACTACAAGTCCCGTCTTCCAACACGTTGGACGGCTTGCAGTTATGAATGGACTGCGAGCATACTGATCAGCATACTCATAATCCTTTCACACTGCCTACAGCTCTGTACACATAGTGTGAGCAGGAGCCTGACATTGCGACCGCGATCTGTAAATATGGATGCTCTGCAGGCTCCTGTGTAAAAAAAATAAAAAATCTATTTTTTTTTCCTGCAAAAAATGTGTGCATGTATTATTTTTTTTTATTATTTGAACTTTAAACAAGAAATGGGGGAATATGCCTTTTCTTTTAACAATTATGTTGACCCTTACAATGCTAGAGAGGGTGATCTGACATTGTTAAAGGAAAAATTAGGTGATTTGAAGGACAGATTGTGTTGCAACAATAAAGAAATTTGCGCCATATATGAATCTGTACCACCTATGGAATTACAAAAGCACATTTGGGATCTCTTCCGTACTACTCTTCCCGATATACCTGCATCTGATCTTGTTGACAGATAACACCTCCCTTCTAAACGTTAATATCTTTACCTTTCAGCATACTTTAACGCACAGAAAGAAATTGTTGCCTGTGACCAAGTCTCTTAAGAACCACAAAATGATGTACTTTTGGGGGTATCCCATGAAACTTGCCCTCAGCAAGAATAATTGCACCCATGTAGTGTCATCTTTAGACCTTAAACTTCTACGAGAATGGGATATAATACAAAACCAACTACCCCAAAATCATCTATACCAGCCTGCAGCAAACTCTCCTTGGGGCAATTGGTTACTCACACTTTTAGGGTCCATCTATATATTATGGGTTCCAACACCCTTCTGGATCATTACGTTATTCCCTCTCAATGTTTCTGCGCAGTGTTTTGAAGCATACCTATCCCCCTCAGGATTTGCCTTTTTAATCTGATGTTACTGGGGTTTTTTTTGTTTTCTATATGACTCATGCAGTACAAATCATGGATACTCTGTTCCCAATTATTCTACTGACCTTGCCTCCTTCCTAGGAAACTTCCCAGGCATGTATTTCCCATTATTCAGCTAGCAGCTCTCTTGGGACTATATAACTCAATTGCTCTTATTAGTGAATCTACACCTCTATCATTACCTTGAAAATTCTCTCAGCCAATGCTAATGATCTGAAACATCCCACTAAATGATCAATGCTTTGGAAAGAGGCTCACACTTTTAACTTTTTCTAATGTTTTTTGGCAAGTGTTATTGCTAAAAAGCAAGGAGTAATGATAGCTATTAGGAACACGATTCCCTTCACTCAACCAGAACTTATTGCTGATCCTGCTGGCTGCTATCTTATTTTGAGCTGATTAATCAATGCTAAACCATACTGTATAATCTTGTAAACACCTATGCTCCAAACGAGCTTAGTTTTCTTAACAAACTTCTTAAAATAATTTCAAATGTCAAGGTTTTCTAGTACTTTTCTGGGACTTCAATCTTGTCTTCAGCTTAAGAAATGTTTTTGTTGCTGAAATGTTAACAGTTCCCTTCAATGGAAACACCTGGGCTCAATTTACTTGGAGGTCATATTTTGTCTTATATAACCCAACAATAAGATCTCACTGCGACCGTTCCTTTTCACCTGGTAGTTTTGGGTGTTGCACCAACTTTTGCTTGTTCCAGCACATCATGTTGTATTTTCTATAGAATGAAAAAAAAAAAAACTCAGCGGAAAAAATAAGAAGCCGTAATAAAGGAGACAGCAGATGTCCACACCCAGGAACTCACGCTTGGTAGAGTTCTCGATAGATATAAATTACTGTCAGGTGGTGTAACTCCAGCATCTAGCTAGAACTAAAATATCATTTTGGACAGGCAGATATGAAGCACACACCCCTGGTGTTCTTGAATCAGGAGAACTAGACAAATCATTTTTGAGGCATTTCCACAGGCTGTATTCGTGCAGTCAGAAATATAAACATCAACAAATTTAAACAGTCATTAATTAAAGTGTCTTACTTAAAGTGGTTGTAAACACACTCTTGCAACTTGCACCTACAGGTAAGCCTAGATTAAGGCTTACCTGTAGGTGTTTGCAATATCTTTTAAACCTACAAGGTTTAGGAGATATTTGCAAAAAAAGAGTACACTGATGTGTACGGCGTATGCGCGCCATAGACATCGGCGCAGGCGCACTGTTAATGCCGGTTTTGTGAATGATAAAGCCGGCTTTTACGGCTCCCGCGCGCATGAGCGGAGTGACGTCATCACCGCTCCGGCCAATCACAGCGCCGGAGCGGCGATACATGGAAAATAAGCTCCGAGGGGACATGGTGGCGGAGGGAAACGAGGAGGACTTCGGGGCTTCAATTTCAGGTAAGTGCCACATAATGAGCTAGTATCTTTGGCCTAGGATCTTTGGCCTACAGAACAGTCCAAGTCATATCCTATAACATGTCATTAACCCTTATACCCTAGGAGGAGCCAGGAATGAACAGAAAATAGTATATACTGCTATTCCTGCTTGACCGCGTAGTGTAACCGTTCACTTATTTCTATGTTCTTTAAAAGATGACTTGAGTCAACACCATACTGTACTGTGCTCGAAGAGAGACACTGTTGATGAAGCAGAGGTCACGTCAGGGGCCGTTACATGTATTTTCATAGTGACCAACAGACAGTCAATAAATACCGTATTTAAAAATATTTTTACATGCCTGGTTGTTCACACTTCTTTATGATTTAAAACAAATTTTAAATTATTATTGTAAGTGATCTTTCGTGACCACCTGTCGTTAAGGCTTGCATACAGAAACAATGTATAGCCCTACACCCAAAGGAGTCACTGAATTGTTTGGTGATTTCTTTGCACACCTTCACACACCTCTCTCACCCAGCACTTACCAACACACCTCTTTCAGCTGATCCATACTGAGCAGGCAAATAGCTTGTCCGTGTCCGCTCTGCTTATGTAGAGCGGGCACAGGCACAGCCTGCTCTTCTCTATGGACAGTCGGATGTAAACGGACCGCCCGACTTCCATCCGATCCACCAGATGAATGGGGAACGGATCACCCATTTGTCTGTTTTTAGCAGATAGGATAGAATGTCAGCGGGTGTCAACGGACAAATGTCCGTTGACACCCACTGGCCCATAGAGGGCAATGAATGGTCCAATCAGGTCCGCCTAAAAAATTGACAAGCGGACACGATCGATCTGCCTGTATGAAAGGGGCCTAAGAGATAATGGTTTAGCAAGTGTACTTATACAGACAATCAATAAGACAACATTATGATCTGGTTAAACACCTGCAGTATTCTGAGTAACAGTAATTAACAGAACGGAACTGCATTTACCTAGCAGCAATATAAAAAGACAATCCTAACTTGCTAGAACAGTCCCTGTTTCATCACACTGGCCAATAAATGATTAAAAAATACGATGGCCAGCAAAGTTCTGACCCTTAAAGAAAGCACAATAGTTCCCAGCAAACAACAAATTAAATTGTGTAGCGGTACCCCCATGGGGGCTGCTGATTAACTCTATACCCCATGTGCCTTCCCGACTCTGCAGATTGTCTCTTACCTCTGACACCTTGGGTTCCATGTCTGATGGATTTACCATAAACAGTAATACTCTTAGTCAGTTGTACTTAACCACTTAAAGAATGTTTACTGAGCAGGAATGAAACAATTGTTATTCAAACACAAATGAACAATCACAGATTTCTATAAAAAAAAGGCAAAGTAACACACTCAATTTGGTTGTACTGCACTGTACCATATTACCATATATTGAGAGTGAATGTGGGTAGGAGACAACCCCCAACACCGTAATACCTATGCTGGGACTCCTCTCCACCTAGGCCCCCACACACACACACACCAAAGAGCAAAGAAAACAATGTCAATGCAAACAATCACATCAAATGCTAGAAATATATGTTACTAGATAGCTCCCTCTAGAGGACATTTCAGCAATGCTGTGACCATATATATAGTAAACTTGAAGAATAGCAAAGTTATGGCTTTTCCTTGTATTTCAGTCCTTCTTCATGTAGCTCTGGTGTTGGTGCACTTATTTGTAATCCAAATAAAGGTGAAAGGGGAAGTAACAACTGTGAGAATAAAGTGTGGTTGCAGCAGAACCGCTAACTCTGTCAATCCAGCTTTACAGACACGCAGGTGTAGTGGATTCCTATCTGTAGCACTACAGGTGTCAGCAAACACAGTCTGAATAAACAACATACTGCTCACTATCTCAGTCAACTATTTGGTAGGCAAGTGCCTTCTCACCACTCCGGCTCCTCAGCCTGCTGAAATGCTTCGTCCGGAACTCCTTTGCGGATGTCTCTGGAAGAAAATGGCGCCGACACCCCGCACAGCCTCTCCCCTGGTATCTGTGAGCAGGCAGCTTCAAATGCTATGAAGCACTGGCTGATCTGCCTGTCCAATGAGACAGGGCCGTCCTTCAGGTAGGGTGACCACATTTCCAAACTGCCATTCAGGGACACCCCCCCCCCCCCCTCCCCCAAAATGATGATTTTTGACCCAAAAAAATGCAGATTTTTGGGGCAGGGGTGTATCATGAAATCAGCGGGCCCGTGTGCAGGAGAGGAGTGCGGAGTGTATGGTGGTGAGTAATATGTACAGGAGAGGAGTGCAGTGTATGGCGGTGGGTAGTATGTATATGAGAGGAGTGCAGAGTGTATGGCGGGGGGTAGTTAGTGGAGAGAGGAGGAAGAGGAGTGAAATACCACCTCCTGATAGTCTGTCAGCCACTGCTATACCACCTTGGTGGTGGGGCACTCCGAAGGATGTAAGGGGGCACTCTGGAGGCACCCTGGAGGTTGTAAGGGGGGGATGTAAGGGGGCACTCTGGCGGTTCTTAGTCAGAGCCCCCTTACATTCTCCTCCAGAGTGCCCCCTTACATCCTATCCTCCTCCAGAGTGCCCCCTTACATCCTCCTCCAGAGTGCTCCCTTACATCCTCCTCCAGAGTGTCCCCTTAGTACTACTGTACTAAGGGGCACTCTGGGGAAAGTAAAGGGGCACTCTGGAGAAAGTAGGGGAGCACTCTGGAGAAAGTAAAGGGAGGCAAGGGGGCCCTCTGGAGAAAGTAAAGGGGCACTTTGGAGAAAGTAAGGGGAGGTAAGGGAGCACTCTGGAGGAAATAAGGGAGCACTCTGGAGGAAGTAAAGGGAGGCAAGGGGACACTCTGGAGAAAGTAAAGGGGCACTCTGGAGAAAATAAAGGGAAGTAAGGGAGCACTCCGGAGGAAGTAAAGGGAGGTAAGTGGGCACTCTGGAGAAAGTAAGGGGAGGTAAGGGAGCACTCTGGAGTGTGACAGGAGGGGGTCATAGAAACATTGGGGGGAGACAGTGTGACAAGGGGGGGTCATAGAAACATTGGGGGGGGAAGACAGTGTGACAGGCGGAGGACATGTGGAGTGGACACTATTCTCCCTCATGTACAGGGCACTCTGTGTTATGCTGGCGCCGGCCCTGACTGACAAAATCATCTCTCACTACACAGATCAGAGAATCCTCAGAACTCCTACCCCCCCTCCTTCTCCTCCTCAGGTCGGCGTTTCTCTTACTGTGGCTGGTCTCCTGCAGCATCTGTTCCCCCCGGTCGGCTGTGGATAAACAATCCAGCATTGATGTCCCTTCTGCAGTTACGCGCCAACACTATGCAGAGTGAAGACAGTGACACACGGTGCCGGCCAGAGGCGGCTCTATGAGGCCTTAGGCAAATCTTAGACATGAGGCCCTACTAACTCCCATAATGGGAAAAAAAATCAAGCAATAGACCCCTAGTAATTTCGCTCTCCACCCCAACATCCCAAAAAACAAACATGCACATAGACTTATCTAAAAAAACAACTTAATGTACACATAAAAGTCTGGTTCACACTCAATGATTGCTCCAAGCTCACTGATTGGTTGTTAGAGGTTAGTGCACATCATTACTGCTCACTGATTGGTTGCTTGAAGTTACTGCACAATATTACCACTCAATGATTGGTGCTAGAGGTACTGCACATCATTTCTGCCCACCCATTGGTTGCTAGACGTTACTGCACATCATTACCGCACGTTGATTGGTTGATAGAGGTTACTGCACATTAATACTGCTCACTGGTTGGTTGCTATAGGTTACTGCTTATCATTATCACTCACTGATTGGTTACTAGAGGTTACGGCACATTATTACCTCTCGCTGGGTGGCAGGGCAGTATTGTGGGGTGTGATGCAACTGTTGGGGTACAGTTGGTTGAATGACAGGATGCAGTTTGGGAAGATGGTGGCAGCATTGGGGTGAGAGGCTGAGATCATATTTTCCCTATAATGATAATGGGTAGGGGGATAGGATGCCAGAGGTGGGGTACAGGAGGAAGGAGGATGATAATGACAGGAGGCAGGGTGGTAGGATGCCAGAGGTGGGTTACAGGGGGGTGATGGGAATAATAATGACAGGGGGTGGGGTGGTAGGAAGCTGGCAGTGGGCTGCAGGGGGGATGAAGATGACACAGGAGTTGGGTAGTAGGATGCTGGCAGTGATGTGCAGGGGGGGTGAAGATGATGGGGGCGTTAGGAAGCTGGCAGTGGGGTGCAGGCGGGATGACGGGGGTGGGGCGGTAGGAAGCTGGCAGTGGGGTGCAGGTGGGATGACGGGAGTGGGGTGGTAGGAAGATGGCAGTGGGGTGCAGGCGGGATGACGGGGTGGGGTGGTAGGAAGCTGGCAGTGGGGTGCAAGCGGGATGACGGGGGTGGGGCGGTAGGAAGCTGGCAGTGGGGTGCAGGCGGGATGATGGGGTGGGGTGGTAGGAAGCTGGCAGTGGGGTGCAGGCAGGATGACGGGGGTGGGGCGGTAGGAAGCTGGCAGTGGGGTGCAGGTGGGATGACGGGGGTGGGGTGGTAGGAAGATGGCAGTGGGGTGCAGGCGGGATGACAGGGTGGGGTGGGGCGGTAGGAAGCTGGCAGTGGGGTGCAGGCGGGATGACGGGGTGGGGTGGTAGGAAGCTGGCAGTGGGGTGCAGGCGGGATGACGGGGGTGGGGCGGTAGGAAGCTGGCAGTGGGGTGCAGGCGGGATGACGGGGATGGGGCGGTAGGAAGCTGCAGTAGGGTGCAGGGGGATGAAGATGACACGGGGGTGGGGTAGTAGGATGTCAGGCACAGGGGTATTGTGGTGAGGATAGAAATGATGACAGGGGGTAAATTGGTAGGAAGTATGATGACAGGAGATAGGGTAGTGGGATGTCATGCCAGGAATGATGAGGAGGAGGATTATGATTATCAGATTCACGTCACTTAGGGCTGTGAGGTCACGGGCGGCTGGGGTTCCCTCGGTCTGGACATCACGGCCGGGATGCTGTCAGTGTCATGCAGACTGCAGTACCTTAATGCTGTGGCAGACTGGCTCCCCGATGGCGCGGCACCTCAGGCAAGTCCTCCATTACAGGCCGATCCATCCCAGGGAGTAGAGCAGGGAGCTGCTCAGCCGCTGCATGCATGAGATTCGCAGAGCGCGGAGGAAGGGGGAGGAGCCGGGGGAGGGAAATACATACAACCATCCCGGGCTGGAAGAGAACAGCCAGACATTCACTCAGACAGGCTTCAGCTGACGTCACTGGTTGCTAGATGCGGAGCGGCCCCTAGCCTAGCAACCAGACTGTCATCATGTGTGAGAGTGGGAGAGATGTGTTAAACTTTATAAGGTGGCGGCGGCGGACAGGCGGAGTTGGCGGAGTGGACTGGTGTGGACTGGTCACTGTGGTTTTTTTTCATTTCGGGACTTCTGTATTGTCCCGGAATGAACTGGCCGGGACACGGGACAAAAATCTCCAATCAGGGACAGTCCCGGGCAATCCGGGACACGTGGGCACCCTACCTTCAGGGATCCCTCTGAGACGAATGATCCAGCGCTCAGCTGCAGGCCGCAGGCCTAAACTCTCAGTCACTCACACAGACCTCCTGCTGGCAGTTAAAAAGGCGCGTCCAGAGAGCCCTAACTGCGACCTGGCTTGTCCTTTTATCTGGGTACCCAGCAGGCTGTGCGCGCCCGCATTGCATTCTGGTAGCACAAGAGCATTGTGGGTCAGTAGTCTTCACTCTCACTTATAGCCATAGAGTCACTTTCTTATAAGAACTATCCATCCCACAATGCACCACAATACAATTCTAAACCTGGAAAATAAACATCTTTAATAGCGTCCAGTGGTCACCAGAGGGAGCCAACCCCTTACCAATGAATAATATATATATATAACAACATTCAGTAGCAATCTCCTGGCTACAATTGTATGATGTTAGTCTTCTACTTGTCACAGGGCACCTTCTTCTGGGTCTACGGGCATATGCTCTGATTCAGTAAAAGTCCAGTTCAAGTTAGACAGGGATAAAAGTTACTGAAAATCTCTCTTTTTCAATTCTGCTGAGACAGTCCCTCTTTTTCTTTCTTACAAGTGGTGGGAGTGTTCTTTAGTACAGTCTGATCTCACTAGACATCCAAATCACATCCCCCAGGAAGAAGGTTCTCACTAGTGATGAGCCGAACACCCCCGGGTTCGGTTCGCACCAGAACCCGCGAACGGACCGAAAGTTCGTACGAACATTAGAACCCTATTAAATACAATGGATGCGAACGTTCGAATTCTAAAGTGCTAATTATAACGACTATTATGCATGTTATTGTCCTAAAAAGGGTTTGGGAACCCGGGTTCTGCACCAGGGGACATGTATCAATGCAAAAAGAAGTTTTAAAAACGGTCGTTTTTCGGGAGCAGTCATTTTAATGATGCATAAAGTGAAAAAAAAAAAGTCAAATATTCCTTTAAATATCGTACCTGGGGGGTGTCTAAAGTATGCCTGTGAAAAGTGCCACGTGTTTCCCGTGTTTAGAACTGTCCCTGCACAAAATGACACTTCTAAAGGAAAAAAAAGCCATTTAAAACTGCTTGCGGCTTTAATGTAATGTCTGGTCCCGGTAATATGGATGAAAATCTTTAAGAAAAATGGCATAGCTACCCCATGACCCCCAGCCCATTACCAGCCCCTTTGGGTCTTGTATGGATATTAAGGGGAACACCGCACACAAAATAAAAAAGGCCCTATATACTCTGAACAGCCGTATACAGGCGGTGCATACAAGACAGGGACTGTAGGTTTGTTCTTATGTAGAATGTGTTTGTAATTTTGAACAGGTACATTGTTTAAGTGTAGCTCCAGCCCAAAAATCTATTTTTAAACTTTTTGGAAAACATAGGTAAGGGTTATCACCCCTGTAACATTTGTTTTGCTGTCTGTGCCCCTGTTCAGAACATTTCACCTCACTTTCCGTCCCAATGACAACTGTTTTTGAAATGTGGTGTTTTTCTTGAAACAAGGATTGGTGATAAAGCATCAGTACAGAGGAGACACCTTTCTCCCATATTAATTCTTACAGGAGAGAATTTTCCTTCCTAGGGGTAGATTTCCTCTCACTTCCTGTTGTCTTCTTGCGTTTGCAAGTAGGAGTCGTTTGTAAGTTGGATGTTTGAAAGTAGGGACCTGCCGTATATACTCTGCAGAAATAGGCCCCTTAGTTGTTGGTGTTGGCACAACACTGTAAGCACTCACAGTTACTCTTGGTTGGTGCTGGAGCGCCCTGCTGTCAACTATTATATCAGAAATTGTAATTACATATAATTGTTGAACAGTGGTAGTAAAAATTGGGCCTTTGATGGTGGTGCTGGTGCCACAACACTGTAAGCCCTGACAGTTACTCTTGGTGGGTGCAGCAATGGGCCCTGCTGTGAATTATTAGATCAAGAATTGTAATTGCATCCCCCTGTTGAACAGGGGCTGAAAAATTGGGCCTTTCGTGGTGGTGGTGGTGGTGGTGGTGTTGCCACAACACTGTAAGCCCTCAGAGTTACTCTTAGTGGGTGCAGGAATGGGCCCTACTGTGAATTATTAGATCAAGAATTGTAATTACATGCCCCTTTTGAACAGGGGCTGAAAAATTGGGCCTTTTGTGGTGGTGGTGGTGGTGGCGTTGCCACAACACTGTAAGCCCTCAGAGTTACTCTTGGTGGGTGCAGCAATGGGCCCTGCTGTAAATTATTAGATCAAGAATTGTAATTACATGCCCCTGTTGAACAGGGGCTGAAAAATTGGGCCTTAGGCACTGGTGGCACAACACTGCAACCCCTCACAGATACTGTACTTGGAGCACAGCAATGAGCCCTGTTGCAAAGTATTGCTTCAAAAATTGTAATTACACGCCCCTGTTAAACAGGGGCTGAAAAATTGGGCGTTAGGCACTGGTGGCAGCACCCATAAACAAAAATGATCTTCCAAGCTATCATCATCAATCGTATCATTGAGGACTCGGAGGAGGAGGATAGCCAGTCAACATAACAGCACAGGCACTCAGCATCAGCATCAGTCTTGAAGGGATGTGACATGTTAAAATCAATTAGTCTGTTATATCAGCATCAGGTGTGTGGTAGCTGGTGGTGATCCAAGACTGGTTCATCTTGATGAAAGTCAGTCGATCAACCGAGTCGGTGGACAGGCGCACCCTGTGATCCGTGACAAATCCTCCAGCAGCACTGAATGTGCGTTCCGAAAGAACGCTGGATGCAGGACAGGCCAGTAGCTCAATTGCATACTGTGCAAGCTCTGGTCAGTGATCCATCCTCAAGACCCAGTAAGCCAGAGGATTTTCGGTGGGGAAGGTGTCCAAGTCTGACCTTGCCCCTAGATATTCCTGCACCATGTTTATCAGACGCTGGCAATGGTTGCTGGAACCGATCATACTTTGGGGCTGCGGACTAAAGAATTGTCTGAACGCATCGGTCAGACGGCCACCTTCCCCACCGCTCCTTCTTTGACTGGCCGAAGCCTCAGCAACTCGTTGTCCAGGACCAGGAGTTTGTAACCTCCCAGTCTCTGGGAACGCGTTGCACAGACCTTTCTGCAAGGCCTCCCGGAGTTGTCTCATCCTCTGCTCCCTCTGCGACGGTAACATAAGGTCCGCAACCTTACCCTTGTACCGTGGATCAAGGAGAGTGGCCAGCCAGTAATGGTCCCTCTCCTTGATCCGAAGAATACGAGGATCCTTCCGCAGACTTTGCAGGATCAGGGAGGCCATGCAGCGTAGGTTAGCTGAGGCATTCGGTCCGGAGTCCTCTGGGTCACTAAGGACGACATGATCCGCAGCCACCTCCTCCCAGCCACGTACAAGTCCACTGGTTTCTTGGGACTGTAAATCATCCCTAAAAGACTGCTGCTGATGATGCTGAGTGCCAGCCTCCACCTCCATGCTGATACAATCCTCCTCCTCCTCCTCCTCCTCTTCCTGTGCGATGGGTGGGACAGAAGGAACACTGTCTGGGTAAAGGGGGCCTTGAGAGGCAAGGAAGTCCTCCTCTTCCTGCCTCTGTTCTGCCTCAAGTGCCCTGTCCATTATTCCACGCAGCGTGTGCTCCAACAGGTGGACAAGAGGTACAGTGTCACTGATGCATGCACTGTCACTGCTCACCATCCTTGTGGCCTCCTCAAATGGTGCCAGGACAGTGCATGCATCCCTGATCATGCCCCACTGGCGTGGAGAAAAAAAACCAAGCTCCCCTGACCCTGTCCTGGTGCCGTAGTCGCACAGGTACTCATTGATGGCCCTCTGCTGCGTGTGCAGCCGCTGCAGCATGGCCAACGTTGAGTTCCACCTGGTGGGCATGTCACATATAAGGCGGTTCTTGGGCAGGTTCAACTCCTTTTGCAGCTCAGCCAGGCGAGCACTGGCATTATAAGATCTGCGTAAATGCACACAGACTTTCCTGGCCTGCCTCAGGACATCCTGTAAGCCCGGGTACCTGCCCAAGAACCGCTGCACCACCAGGTTAAGGACGTGAGCCACACAGGGCGCATGGGTCAGTTGTCCCTGTCGGAGGGCGGAGAGGAGGTTGGTGCCATTGTCGCAAACCACCATTCCTGGCTTAAGCTGGCGTGGCGTCAACCACCTCTCGGCCTGGCCCTGCAGAGCAGACAGGACCTCTGCCCCAGTGTGGCTTCTGTCCCCCAAACACACCAGCGCAAGCACGGCATGGCATCTTTTTGCCTGCGTACTTGCGTAGCCCGTTGAACGGCTACGGAGCACCGCTGGTTCAGAGGACAAAGCACAGGAAGAGGCCATGGAGGAAGAAGAAGAGGAGGGGGTGGAGGAGAGAGGTGTGTCACAACCAGTAGTAGCATTTTGGAGGTGTGGCGGTGGAACAACCTCCAACACTACTGCACCTTGTCCTGCATCCTTCCCAGCTGCCAAAAGAGTGACCCAATGGGCCGTGAAAGAAAGGTAACGTCCCTGTCCATGCCTGCTGGACCATGAGTCAGCGGTAATATGCACCTTACCGCTGACCGCCCTGTCCAGCGAGGCCAAGACATTGCCTTCCACATGCCGGTAGAGAGCCGGAATAGCCTTCCGTGAGAAAAAGTGGCGTTTGGGAACCTGCCACTGAGGAACCGCACATTGCACAAACTCACGGAAGGGGGCCGAGTCTACCAACTGAAAAGGCAGCAGTTGAAGCGCTAGCAATTTAGCCAAGCTAGCATTCAACCGCTGGGCATGTGGATGGCTGGGAGTGAACTTCTTTTGACGGTCCAGAAGCTGAGGCAGAGAAATTTGCCTGCTAGAATCGGACGTCGGTGTACTGCTAGCAGAGTGGCCGCAAGTACTTGGCTGTGACACACCTAATTCTACACCTTCATTCCTCTCAGTGCATGTTTCAGAGAGGACTGAAGTTATAGTGGGGTTGGAGATCCCAGCTGATGCGGTGCAAGGAGAGGTCCGCTTTGTTCTTTGGTGTGGGTCTTTGAGGTAGGCTTGCCAACGAGCTGCATGGCAGGTCAACATATGTCTGGTCAGGCATGTGGTACCCAAGCGGCTGATGTTTTGGCCACGCGATATACACTTGAGACATATGTTGCAAACAGCAGCTGTGCGATCTGATGCACTAGCCTCAAAAAAGGCCCACACCAAAGAACTTTTTGAATGACGGGCAGAGGCAGCGCCCTGCACAGGCGGAGCTCTGCGGTGTGATTCCGTCGGTGTACTGCCCTTACGCTGGCCACCAAAGGGCATCCTGCCTCGTTGGAGATGTGCCTCCTCCTCATCCTCCTCCTCCTCCTCTCTCCTATTAGGCACCCACGTGGAGTCAGTGACCTCATCATCCCCTCCCTCCTCATCACTGGAGCCAATCTGGCAGTATGCTGCAGCTGCTGGAACATGACTGCCAGATTGGTGTCCTTCTTGAGCATCCCCTCTGTCTGCTCTCACGCTACTGCCTTCCTGTAGCTGGGTTTCATCATCAGACCCTTCGAAACGCTGGGCATCCTCCTGGAGCATGTACCCAACACTGTGCTCAAACAGTTCGGGGGACTCCTCAGGAGGAGGACATGGTGGGTCTAGGGAAGGAGTGACTGATGATGAGTCTGACATTGATACCAGGGAAGAGGATGCCTTGGCAGCTGCTTTGCCAGTACCCTGAGCCTGGGTGAGAGAGGATGAGGAGGAGGAGGAGGGCTTGGTCATCCACTCTACCAAGTCTTCGGCATGATGTGGCTCAACATGTCCAGCTGCCGAAAAGAAGGACAAGCGTGTCCCATGGCCATGTGCTGATGACAATGTACCGCGTCCACGACCAGCACTGTTGCCCCCAGACACAGAGCCTGCTTGCCCTCTTTTATTGCCTCCTGACTGTCTGCCTCTCCTTGTTTGCCTTCCAGACATTCTAATGGATGGCCTGCAGGGAGATGGGAAAAAAGCAATAAGGGCTACCTTCAGGTGTCCTTCTCTGTCCCTTTACTTAAGGATTTCTAAATATGGTTGAGGATGATTGCTTTCGCACAGAATAGCACAATGACAATTTCCCTGACTGTCCAAAAAACAAGGATTTCAAAGATGGTTGATGAGGAATGCTTTAGCACAGTATAGCACAATGAGAATTTCCCTCACTGTCCTTCCCTGTCCCTACAAACAAGGATTAGCACAGTAAAACACACTGACACTCTCCCTACCTATAGTTTTCTGTTCCTATAAAAAATGTTTTTTTAAAGATGGTTGATGATGAATGCTTTAGCACAGTATAGCACAAGGAGAATTTCCCTCACTGTCCTTCCCTGTCCCTACAAACAAGGATTAGCACAGTAAAACACACTGACACTCTCCCTACCTATAGTTTTCTGTCCCTATAAAAAATGTTTTTTTAAAGATGGTTGATGATGAATGCTTTAGCACAGTATAGCACAAGGAGAATTTCCCTCACTGTCCTTCCCTGTCCCTACAAACAAGGATTAGCACAGTAAAACACACTGACACTCTCCCTACCTATAGTTTTCTGTCCCTATAAAAAATGTTTTTTTAAAGATGGTTGATGATGAATGCTTTAGCACAGTATAGCACAAGGAGAATTTCCCTCACTGTCCTTCCCTGTCCCTACAAACAAGGATTAGCACAGTAAAACACACTGACACTCTCCCTACCTATAGTTTTCTGTCCCTATAAAAAATGTTTTTTTAAAGATGGTTGATGATGAATGCTTTAGCACAGTATAGCACAAGGAGAATTTCCCTCACTGTCCTTCCCTGTCCATACAAACAAGGATTAGCACAGTAAAACACACTGACACTCTCCCTACCTATAGTTTTCTGTCCCTATAAAAAATGTTTTTTTAAAGATGGTTGATGATGAATGCTTTAGCACAGTATAGCACAAGGAGAATTTCCCTCACTGTCCTTCCCTGTCCCTACAAACAAGGATTAGCACAGTAAAACACACTGACACTCTCCCTACCTATAGTTTTCTGTCCCTATAAAAAATGTTTTTTTAAAGATGGTTGATGATGAATGCTTTAGCACAGTATAGCACAAGGAGAATTTCCCTCACTGTCCTTCCCTGTCCCTACAAACAAGGATTAGCACAGTAAAACACACTGACACTCTCCCTACCTATAGTTTTCTGTCCCTATAAAAAATGTTTTTTTAAAGATGGTTGATGATGAATGCTTTAGCACAGTATAGCACAAGGAGAATTTCCCTCACTGTCCTTCCCTGTCCCTACAAACAAGGATTAGCACAGTAAAACACACTGACACTCTCCCTACCTATAGTTTTCTGTCCCTATAAAAAATGTTTTTTTAAAGATGGTCGATGATGAATGCTTTAGCACAGTATAGCACAAGGAGAATTTCCCTCACTGTCCTTCCCTGTCCCTACAAACAAGGATTAGCACAGTAAAACACACTGACACTCTCCCTACCTATAGTTTTCTGTCCCTATAAAAAATTTTTTTTAAAGATGGTTGATGATGAATGCTTTAGCACAGTATAGCACAAGGAGAATTTCCCTCACTGTCCTTCCCTGTCCCTACAAACAAGGATTAGCACAGTAAAACACACTGACACTCTCCCTACCTATAGTTTTCTGTCCCTATAAAAAATGTTTTTTTAAAGATGGTTGATGATGAATGCTTTAGCACAGTATAGCACAAGGAGAATTTCCCTCACTGTCCTTCCCTGTCCCTACAAACAAGGATTAGCACAGTAAAACACACTGACACTCTCCCTACCTATAGTTTTCTGTCCCTATAAAAAATGTTTTTTTTAAAGATGGTTGATGATGAATGCTTTAGCACAGTATAGCACAAGGAGAATTTCCCTCACTGTCCTTCCCTGTCCCTACAAACAAGGATTAGCACAGTAAAACACACTGACACTCTCCCTACCTATAGTTTTCTGTCCCTATAAAAAATGTTTTTTTAAAGATGGTTGATGATGAATGCTTTAGCACAGTATAGCACAAGGAAAATTTCCCTCACTGTCCTTCCCTGTCCATACAAACAAGGATTAGCACAGTAAAACACACTGACACTCTCCCTACCTATAGTTTTCTGTCCCTATAAAAAATGTTTTTTTTAAAGATGGTTGATGATGAATGCTTTAGCACAGTATAGCACAAGGAGAATTTCCCTCACTGTCCTTCCCTGTCCCTACAAACAAGGATTAGCACAGTAAAACACACTGACACTCTCCCTACCTATAGTTTTCTGATCCTATAAAAAATGTTTTTTTAAAGATGGTTGATGATGAATGCTTTAGCACAGTATAGCACAAGGAGAATTTCCCTCACTGTCCTTCCCTGTCCCTACAAACAAGGATTAGCACAGTAAAACACACTCTCCCTACCTATAGTTTTCTGTCCCTATAAAAAATGTTTTTTTAAAGATGGTTGATGATGAATGCTTTAGCACAGTATAGCACAAGGAGAATTTCCCTCACTGTCCTTCCCTGTCCCTACAAACAAGGATTAGCACAGTAAAACACACTGACACTCTCCCTACCTATAGTTTTCTGTCCCTATAAAAAATGTTTTTTTAAAGATGGTTGATGATGAATGCTTTAGCACAGTATAGCACAAGGAGAATTTCCCTCACTGTCCTTCCCTGTCCCTACAAACAAGGATTAGCACAGTAAAACACACTGACACTCTCCCTACCTATAATTTTCTGTCCCTATAAAAAATGTTTTTTTAAAGATGGTTGATGATGAATGCTTTAGCACAGTATAGCACAAGGAGAATTTCCCTCACTGTCCTTCCCTGTCCCTACAAACAAGGATTAGCACAGTAAAACACACTGACACTCTCCCTACCTATAGTTTTCTGTCCCTATAAAAAATGTTTTTTTAAAGATGGTTGATGATGAATGCTTTAGCACAGTATAGCACAAGGAGAATTTCCCTCACTGTCCTTCCCTGTCCCTACAAACAAGGATTAGCACAGTAAAACACACTGACACTCTCCCTACCTATAGTTTTCTGTCCCTATAAAAAATGTTTTTTTAAAGATGGTTGATGATGAATGCTTTAGCACAGTATAGCACAAGGAGAATTTCCCTCACTGTCCTTCCCTGTCCCTACAAACAAGGATTAGCACAGTAAAACACACTGACACTTTCCCTACCTATAGTTTTCTGTCCCTATAAAAAATGTTTTTTTAAAGATGGTTGATGATGAATGCTTTAGCACAGTATAGCACAAGGAGAATTTCCCTCACTGTCCTTCCCTGTCCCTACAAACAAGGATTAGCACAGTAAAACACACTGACACTCTCCCTACCTATAGTTTTCTGTCCCTATAAAAAATGTTTTTTTAAAGATGGTTGATGATGAATGCTTTAGCACAGTATAGCACAAGGAGAATTTCCCTCACTGTCCTTCCCTGTCCCTACAAACAAGGATTAGCACAGTAAAACACACTGACACTCTCCCTACCTATAGTTTTCTGTCCCTATAAAAAATGTTTTTTTAAAGATGGTTGATGATGAATGCTTTAGCACAGTATAGCACAAGGAGAATTTCCCTCACTGTCCTTCCCTGTCCCTACAAACAAGGATTAGCACAGTAAAACACACTGACACTCTCCCTACCTATAGTTTTCTGTCCCTATAAAAAATGTTTTTTTAAAGATGGTTGATGAGGAATGCTTTAGCACAGTATAGCACAAGGAGAATTTCCCTCACTGTCCTTCCCTGTCCCTACAAACAAGGATTAGCACAGTAAAACACACTGACACTCTCCCTACCTATAGTTTTCTGTCCCTATAAAAAATGTTTTTTTAAAGATGGTTGATGATGAATGCTTTAGCACAGTATAGCACAAGGAGAATTTCCCTCACTGTCCTTCCCTGTCCCTACAAACAAGGATTAGCACAGTAAAACACACTGACACTCTCCCTACCTATAGTTTTCTGTCCCTATAAAAAATGTTTTTTTAAAGATGGTTGATGATGAATGCTTTAGCACAGTATAGCACAAGGAGAATTTCCCTCACTGTCCTTCCCTGTCCCTACAAACAAGGATTAGCACAGTAAAACACACTGACACTCTCCCTACCTATAGTTTTCTGTCCCTATAAAAAATGTTTTTTTAAAGATGGTTGATGATGAATGCTTTAGCACAGTATAGCACAAGGAGAATTTCCCTCACTGTCCTTCCCTGTCCCTACAAACAAGGATTAGCACAGTAAAACACACTGACACTCTCCCTACCTATAGTTTTCTGTCCCTATAAAAAATGTTTTTTTAAAGATGGTTGATGATGAATGCTTTAGCACAGTATAGCACAAGGAGAATTTCCCTCACTGTCCTTCCCTGTCCCTACAAACAAGGATTAGCACAGTAAAACACACTGACACTCTCCCTACCTATAGTTTTCTGTCCCTATAAAAAATGTTTTTTTAAAGATGGTTGATGATGAATGCTTTAGCACAGTATAGCACAAGGAGAATTTCCCTCACTGTCCTTCCCTGTCCCTACAAACAAGGATTAGCACAGTAAAACACACTGACACTCTCCCTACCTATAGTTTTCTGTCCCTATAAAAAATGTTTTTTTAAAGATGGTTGATGATGAATGCTTTAGCACAGTATAGCACAAGGAGAATTTCCCTCACTGTCCTTCCCTGTCCCTACAAACAAGGATTAGCACAGTAAAACACACTGACACTCTCCCTACCTATAGTTTTCTGTCCCTATAAAAAATGTTTTTTTAAAGATGGTTGATGATGAATGCTTTAGCACAGTATAGCACAAGGAGAATTTCCCTCACTGTCCTTCCCTGTCCCTACAAACAAGGATTAGCACAGTAAAACACACTGACACTCTCCCTACCTATAGTTTTCTGTCCCTATAAAAAATGTTTTTTTAAAGATAGTTGATGATGAATGCTTTAGCACAGTATAGCACAAGGAGAATTTCCCTCACTGTCCTTCCCTGTCCCTACAAACAAGGATTAGCACAGTAAAACACACTGACACTCTCCCTACCTATAGTTTTCTGTCCCTCTAAAAAATGTTTTTTTAAAGATGGTTAATGATGAATGCTTTAGCACAGTATAGCACAAGGAGAATTTCCCTCACTGTCCTTCCCTGTCCCTACAAACAAGGATTAGCACAGTAAAACACACTGACACTCTCCCTACCTATAGTTTTCTGTCCCTATAAAAAATGTTTTTTTAAAGATGGTTGATGATGAATGCTTTAGCACAGTATAGCACAAGGAGAATTTCCCTCACTGTCCTTCCCTGTCCCTACAAACAAGGATTAGCACAGTAAAACACACTGACACTCTCCCTACCTATAGATTTCTGTCCCTATAAAAAATGTTTTTTTAAAGATGGTTGATGATGAATGCTTTAGCACAGTATAGCACAAGGAGAATTTCCCTCACTGTCCTTCCCTGTCCCTACAAACAAGGATTAGCACAGTAAAACACACTGACACTCTCCCTACCTATAGTTTTCTGTCCCTATAAAAAATGTTTTTTTAAAGATGGTTGATGATGAATGCTTTAGCACAGTATAGCACAAGGAGAATTTCCCTCACTGTCCTTCCCTGTCCCTACAAACAAGGATTAGCACAGTAAAACACACTGACACTCTCCCTACCTATAGTTTTCTGTCCCTATAAATTTTTTTTTTTAAAGATGGTTGATGATGAATGCTTTAGCACAGTATAGCACAAGGAGAATTTCCCTCACTGTCCTTCCCTGTCCCTACAAACAAGGATTAGCACAGTAAAACACACTGACACTCTCCCTACCTATAGTTTTCTGTCCCTATAAAAAATGTTTTTTTAAAGATGGTTGATGATGAATGCTTTAGCACAGTATAGCACAAGGAGAATTTCCCTCACTGTCCTTCCCTGTCCCTACAAACAAGGATTAGCACAGTAAAACACACTGACACTCTCCCTACCTATAGTTTTCTGTCCCTATAAAAAATGTTTTTTTAAAGATGGTTGATGATGAATGCTTTAGCACAGTATAGCACAAGGAGAATTTCCCTCACTGTCCTTCCCTGTCCCTACAAACAAGGATTAGCACAGTAAAACACACTGACACTCTCCCTACCTATAGTTTTCTGTCCCTATAAAAAATGTTTTTTTAAAGATGGTTGATGATGAATGCTTTAGCACAGTATAGCACAAGGAGAATTTCCCTCGCTGTCCTTCCCTGTCCCTACAAACAAGGATTAGCACAGTAAAACACACTGACACTCTCCCTACCTATAGTTTTCTGTCCCTATAAAAAATGTTTTTTTAAAGATGGTTGATGATGAATGCTTTAGCACAGTATAGCACAAGGAGAATTTCCCTCACTGTCCTTCCCTGTCCCTACAAACAAGGATTAGCACAGTAAAACACACTGACACTCTCCCTACCTATAGTTTTCTGTCCCTATAAAAACTGTTTTTTTAAAGATGGTTGATGAGGAATGCTTTAGCACAGTATAGTACAAGGAGAATTTCCCTCACTGTCCTTCCCTGTCCCTACAAACAAGGATTAGCACAGTAAAACACACTGACACTCTCCCTACCTATAGTTTTCTGTCCCTATAAAAAATGTTTTTTTAAAGATGGTTGATGATGAATGCTTTAGGACAGTATAGCACAAGGAGAATTTCCCTCACTGTCCTTCCCTGTCCCTACAAACAAGGATTAGCACAGTAAAACACACTGACACTCTCCCTACCTATAGTTTTCTGTCCCTATAAAAAATGTTTTTTTAAAGATGGTTGATGATGAATGCTTTAGCACAGTATAGCACAAGGAGAATTTCCCTCACTGTCCTTCCCTGTCCCTACAAACAAGGATTAGCACAGTAAAACACACTGACACTCTCCCTACCTATAGTTTTCTGTCCCTATAAAAAATGTTTTTTTAAAGATGGTTGATGATGAATGCTTTAGCACAGTATAGCACAAGGAGAATTTCCCTCACTGTCCTTCCCTGTCCCTACAAACAAGGATTAGCACAGTAAAACACACTGACACTCTCCCTACCTATAGTTTTCTGTCCCTATAAAAAATGTTTTTTTAAAGATGGTTGATGATGAATGCTTTAGCACAGTATAGCACAAGGAGAATTTCCCTCACTGTCCTTCCCTGTCCCTACAAACAAGGATTAGCACAGTAAAACACACTGACACTCTCCCTACCTATAGTTTTCTGTCCCTATAAAAAATGTTTTTTTAAAGATGGTTGATGATGAATGCTTTAGCACAGTATAGCACAAGGAGAATTTCCCTCACTGTCCTTCCCTGTCCCTACAAACAAGGATTAGCACAGTAAAACACACTGACACTCTCCCTACCTATAGTTTTCTGTCCCTATAAAAAATGTTTTTTTAAAGATGGTTGATGATGAATGCTTTAGCACAGTATAGCACAAGGAGAATTTCCCTCACTGTCCTTCCCTGTCCCTACAAACAAGGATTAGCACAGTAAAACACACTGACACTCTCCCTACCTATAGTTTTCTGTCCCTATAAAAAATGTTTTTTTAAAGATGGTTGATGATGAATGCTTTAGCACAGTATAGCACAAGGAGAATTTCCCTCACTGTCCTTCCCTGTCCCTACAAACAAGGATTAGCACAGTAAAACACACTGACACTCTCCCTACCTATAGTTTTCTGTCCCTATAAAAAATGTTTTTTTAAAGATGGTTGATGAGGAATGCTTTAGCACAGTATAGCACAAGGAGAATTTCCCTCACTGTCCTTCCCTGTCCCTACAAACAAGGATTAGCACAGTAAAACACACTGACACTCTCCCTACCTATAGTTTTCTGTCCCTATAAAAAATGTTTTTTTAAAGATGGTTGATGATGAATGCTTTAGCACAGTATAGCACAAGGAGAATTTCCCTCGCTGTCCTTCCCTGTCCCTACAAACAAGGATTAGCACAGTAAAACACACTGACACTCTCCCTACCTATAGTTTTCTGTCCCTATAAAAAATGTTTTTTTAAAGATGGTTGATGATGAATGCTTTAGCACAGTATAGCACAAGGAGAATTTCCCTCACTGTCCTTCCCTGTCCCTACAAACAAGGATTAGCACAGTAAAACACACTGACACTCTCCCTACCTATAGTTTTCTGTCCCTATAAAAAATGTTTTTTTAAAGATGGTTGATGATGAATGCTTTAGCACAGTATAGCACAAGGAGAATTTCCCTCACTGTCCTTCCCTGTCCCTACAAACAAGGATTAGCACAGTAAAACACACTGACACTCTCCCTACCTATAGTTTTCTGTCCCTATAAAAAATGTTTTTTTAAAGATGGTTGATGATGAATGCTTTAGCACAGTATAGCACAAGGAGAATTTCCCTCACTGTCCTTCCCTGTCCCTACAAACAAGGATTAGCACAGTAAAACACACTGACACTCTCCCTACCTATAGTTTTCTGTCCCTATAAAAAATGTTTTTTTAAAGATGGTTGATGATGAATGCTTTAGCACAGTATAGCACAAGGAGAATTTCCCTCGCTGTCCTTCCCTGTCCCTACAAACAAGGATTAGCACAGTAAAACACACTGACACTCTCCCTACCTATAGTTTTCTGTCCCTATAAAAAATGTTTTTTTAAAGATGGTTGATGATGAATGCTTTAGCACAGTATAGCACAAGGAGAATTTCCCTCACTGTCCTTCCCTGTCCCTACAAACAAGGATTAGCACAGTAAAACACACTGACACTCTCCCTACCTATAGTTTTCTGTCCCTATAAAAACTGTTTTTTTAAAGATGGTTGATGAGGAATGCTTTAGCACAGTATAGTACAAGGAGAATTTCCCTCACTGTCCTTCCCTGTCCCTACAAACAAGGATTAGCACAGTAAAACACACTGACACTCTCCCTACCTATAGTTTTCTGTCCCTATAAAAAATGTTTTTTTAAAGATGGTTGATGATGAATGCTTTAGGACAGTATAGCACAAGGAGAATTTCCCTCACTGTCCTTCCCTGTCCCTACAAACAAGGATTAGCACAGTAAAACACACTGACACTCTCCCTACCTATAGTTTTCTGTCCCTATAAAAAATGTTTTTTTAAAGATGGTTGATGATGAATGCTTTAGCACAGTATAGCACAAGGAGAATTTCCCTCACTGTCCTTCCCTGTCCCTACAAACAAGGATTAGCACAGTAAAACACACTGACACTCTCCCTACCTATAGTTTTCTGTCCCTATAAAAAATGTTTTTTTAAAGATGGTTGATGATGAATGCTTTAGCACAGTATAGCACAAGGAGAATTTCCCTCACTGTCCTTCCCTGTCCCTACAAACAAGGATTAGCACAGTAAAACACACTGACACTCTCCCTACCTATAGTTTTCTGTCCCTATAAAAAATGTTTTTTTAAAGATGGTTGATGATGAATGCTTTAGCACAGTATAGCACAAGGAGAATTTCCCTCACTGTCCTTCCCTGTCCCTACAAACAAGGATTAGCACAGTAAAACACACTGACACTCTCCCTACCTATAGTTTTCTGTCCCTATAAAAAATGTTTTTTTAAAGATGGTTGATGATGAATGCTTTAGCACAGTATAGCACAAGGAGAATTTCCCTCACTGTCCTTCCCTGTCCCTACAAACAAGGATTAGCACAGTAAAACACACTGACACTCTCCCTACCTATAGTTTTCTGTCCCTATAAAAAATGTTTTTTTAAAGATGGTTGATGATGAATGCTTTAGCACAGTATAGCACAAGGAGAATTTCCCTCACTGTCCTTCCCTGTCCCTACAAACAAGGATTAGCACAGTAAAACACACTGACACTCTCCCTACCTATAGTTTTCTGTCCCTATAAAAAATGTTTTTTTAAAGATGGTTGATGATGAATGCTTTAGCACAGTATAGCACAAGGAGAATTTCCCTCACTGTCCTTCCCTGTCCCTACAAACAAGGATTAGCACAGTAAAACACACTGACACTCTCCCTACCTATAGTTTTCTGTCCCTATAAAAAATGTTTTTTTAAAGATGGTTGATGATGAATGCTTTAGCACAGTATAGCACAAGGAGAATTTCCCTCACTGTCCTTCCCTGTCCCTACAAACAAGGATTAGCACAGTAAAACACACTGACACTCTCCCTACCTATAGTTTTCTGTCCCTATAAAAAATGTTTTTTTAAAGATGGTTGATGATGAATGCTTTAGCACAGTATAGCACAAGGAGAATTTCCCTCACTGTCCTTCCCTGTCCCTACAAACAAGGATTAGCACAGTAAAACACACTGACACTCTCCCTACCTATAGTTTTCTGTCCCTATAAAAAATGTTTTTTTAAAGATGGTTGATGATGAATGCTTTAGCACAGTATAGCACAAGGAGAATTTCCCTCACTGTCCTTCCCTGTCCCTACAAACAAGGATTAGCACAGTAAAACACACTGACACTCTCCCTACCTATAGTTTTCTGTCCCTATAAAAAATGTTTTTTTAAAGATAGTTGATGATGAATGCTTTAGCACAGTATAGCACAAGGATAATTTCCCTCACTGTCCTTCCCTGTCCCTACAAACAAGGATTAGCACAGTAAAACACACTGACACTCTCCCTACCTATAGTTTTCTGTCCCTCTAAAAAATGTTTTTTTAAAGATGGTTAATGATGAATGCTTTAGCACAGTATAGCACAAGGAGAATTTCCCTCACTGTCCTTCCCTGTCCCTACAAACAAGGATTAGCACAGTAAAACACACTGACACTCTCCCTACCTATAGTTTTCTGTCCCTATAAAAAATGTTTTTTTAAAGATGGTTGATGATGAATGCTTTAGCACAGTATAGCACAAGGAGAATTTCCCTCACTGTCCTTCCCTGTCCCTACAAATAAGGATTAGCACAGTAAAACACACTGACACTCTCCCTACCTATAGATTTCTGTCCCTATAAAAAATGTTTTTTTAAAGATGGTTGATGATGAATGCTTTAGCACAGTATAGCACAAGGAGAATTTCCCTCACTGTCCTTCCCTGTCCCTACAAACAAGGATTAGCACAGTAAAACACACTGACACTCTCCCTACCTATAGTTTTCTGTCCCTATAAAAAATGTTTTTTTAAAGATGGTTGATGATGAATGCTTTAGCACAGTATAGCACAAGGAGAATTTCCCTCACTGTCCTTCCCTGTCCCTACAAACAAGGATTAGCACAGTAAAACACACTGACACTCTCCCTACCTATAGTTTTCTGTCCCTATAAAATTTTTTTTTTAAAGATGGTTGATGATGAATGCTTTAGCACAGTATAGCACAAGGAGAATTTCCCTCACTGTCCTTCCCTGTCCCTACAAACAAGGATTAGCACAGTAAAACACACTGACACTCTCCCTACCTATAGTTTTCTGTCCCTATAAAAAATGTTTTTTTAAAGATGGTTGATGATGAATGCTTTAGCACAGTATAGCACAAGGAGAATTTCCCTCACTGTCCTTCCCTGTCCCTACAAACAAGGATTAGCACAGTAAAACACACTGACACTCTCCCTACCTATAGTTTTCTGTCCCTATAAAAAATGTTTTTTTAAAGATGGTTGATGATGAATGCTTTAGCACAGTATAGCACAAGGAGAATTTCCCTCGCTGTCCTTCCCTGTCCCTACAAACAAGGATTAGCACAGTAAAACACACTGACACTCTCCCTACCTATAGTTTTCTGTCCCTATAAAAAATGTTTTTTTAAAGATGGTTGATGATGAATGCTTTAGCACAGTATAGCACAAGGAGAATTTCCCTCACTGTCCTTCCCTGTCCCTACAAACAAGGATTAGCACAGTAAAACACACTGACACTCTCCCTACCTATAGTTTTCTGTCCCTATAAAAACTGTTTTTTTAAAGATGGTTGATGAGGAATGCTTTAGCACAGTATAGTACAAGGAGAATTTCCCTCACTGTCCTTCCCTGTCCCTACAAACAAGGATTAGCACAGTAAAACACACTGACACTCTCCCTACCTATAGTTTTCTGTCCCTATAAAAAATGTTTTTTTAAAGATGGTTGATGATGAATGCTTTAGGACAGTATAGCACAAGGAGAATTTCCCTCACTGTCCTTCCCTGTCCCTACAAACAAGGATTAGCACAGTAAAACACACTGACACTCTCCCTACCTATAGTTTTCTGTCCCTATAAAAAATGTTTTTTTAAAGATGGTTGATGATGAATGCTTTAGCACAGTATAGCACAAGGAGAATTTCCCTCACTGTCCTTCCCTGTCCCTACAAACAAGGATTAGCACAGTAAAACACACTGACACTCTCCCTACCTATAGTTTTCTGTCCCTATAAAAAATGTTTTTTTAAAGATGGTTGATGATGAATGCTTTAGCACAGTATAGCACAAGGAGAATTTCCCTCACTGTCCTTCCCTGTCCCTACAAACAAGGATTAGCACAGTAAAACACACTGACACTCTCCCTACCTATAGTTTTCTGTCCCTATAAAAAATGTTTTTTTAAAGATGGTTGATGATGAATGCTTTAGCACAGTATAGCACAAGGAGAATTTCCCTCACTGTCCTTCCCTGTCCCTACAAACAAGGATTAGCACAGTAAAACACACTGACACTCTCCCTACCTATAGTTTTCTGTCCCTATAAAAAATGTTTTTTTAAAGATGGTTGATGATGAATGCTTTAGCACAGTATAGCACAAGGAGAATTTCCCTCACTGTCCTTCCCTGTCCCTACAAACAAGGATTAGCACAGTAAAACACACTGACACTCTCCCTACCTATAGTTTTCTGTCCCTATAAAAAATGTTTTTTTAAAGATGGTTGATGATGAATGCTTTAGCACAGTATAGCACAAGGAGAATTTCCCTCACTGTCCTTCCCTGTCCCTACAAACAAGGATTAGCACAGTAAAACACACTGACACTCTCCCTACCTATAGTTTTCTGTCCCTATAAAAAATGTTTTTTTAAAGATGGTTGATGATGAATGCTTTAGCACAGTATAGCACAAGGAGAATTTCCCTCACTGTCCTTCCCTGTCCCTACAAACAAGGATTAGCACAGTAAAACACACTGACACTCTCCCTACCTATAGTTTTCTGTCCCTATAAAAAATGTTTTTTTAAAGATGGTTGATGAGGAATGCTTTAGCACAGTATAGCACAAGGAGAATTTCCCTCACTGTCCTTCCCTGTCCCTACAAACAAGGATTAGCACAGTAAAACACACTGACACTCTCCCTACCTATAGTTTTCTGTCCCTATAAAAAATGTTTTTTTAAAGATGGTTGATGATGAATGCTTTAGCACAGTATAGCACAAGGAGAATTTCCCTCGCTGTCCTTCCCTGTCCCTACAAACAAGGATTAGCACAGTAAAACACACTGACACTCTCCCTACCTATAGTTTTCTGTCCCTATAAAAAATGTTTTTTTAAAGATGGTTGATGATGAATGCTTTAGCACAGTATAGCACAAGGAGAATTTCCCTCACTGTCCTTCCCTGTCCCTACAAACAAGGATTAGCACAGTAAAACACACTGACACTCTCCCTACCTATAGTTTTCTGTCCCTATAAAAAATGTTTTTTTAAAGATGGTTGATGATGAATGCTTTAGCACAGTATAGCACAAGGAGAATTTCCCTCACTGTCCTTCCCTGTCCCTACAAACAAGGATTAGCACAGTAAAACACACTGACACTCTCCCTACCTATAGTTTTCTGTCCCTATAAAAAATGTTTTTTTAAAGATGGTTGATGATGAATGCTTTAGCACAGTATAGCACAAGGAGAATTTCCCTCACTGTCCTTCCCTGTCCCTACAAACAAGGATTAGCACAGTAAAACACACTGACACTCTCCCTACCTATAGTTTTCTGTCCCTATAAAAAATGTTTTTTTAAAGATGGTTGATGATGAATGCTTTAGCACAGTATAGCACAAGGAGAATTTCCCTCGCTGTCCTTCCCTGTCCCTACAAACAAGGATTAGCACAGTAAAACACACTGACACTCTCCCTACCTATAGTTTTCTGTCCCTATAAAAAATGTTTTTTTAAAGATGGTTGATGATGAATGCTTTAGCACAGTATAGCACAAGGAGAATTTCCCTCACTGTCCTTCCCTGTCCCTACAAACAAGGATTAGCACAGTAAAACACACTGACACTCTCCCTACCTATAGTTTTCTGTCCCTATAAAAACTGTTTTTTTAAAGATGGTTGATGAGGAATGCTTTAGCACAGTATAGTACAAGGAGAATTTCCCTCACTGTCCTTCCCTGTCCCTACAAACAAGGATTAGCACAGTAAAACACACTGACACTCTCCCTACCTATAGTTTTCTGTCCCTATAAAAAATGTTTTTTTAAAGATGGTTGATGATGAATGCTTTAGGACAGTATAGCACAAGGAGAATTTCCCTCACTGTCCTTCCCTGTCCCTACAAACAAGGATTAGCACAGTAAAACACACTGACACTCTCCCTACCTATAGTTTTCTGTCCCTATAAAAAATGTTTTTTTAAAGATGGTTGATGATGAATGCTTTAGCACAGTATAGCACAAGGAGAATTTCCCTCACTGTCCTTCCCTGTCCCTACAAACAAGGATTAGCACAGTAAAACACACTGACACTCTCCCTACCTATAGTTTTCTGTCCCTATAAAAAATGTTTTTTTAAAGATGGTTGATGATGAATGCTTTAGCACAGTATAGCACAAGGAGAATTTCCCTCACTGTCCTTCCCTGTCCCTACAAACAAGGATTAGCACAGTAAAACACACTGACACTCTCCCTACCTATAGTTTTCTGTCCCTATAAAAAATGTTTTTTTAAAGATGGTTGATGATGAATGCTTTAGCACAGTATAGCACAAGGAGAATTTCCCTCACTGTCCTTCCCTGTCCCTACAAACAAGGATTAGCACAGTAAAACACACTGACACTCTCCCTACCTATAGTTTTCTGTCCCTATAAAAAATGTTTTTTTAAAGATGGTTGATGATGAATGCTTTAGCACAGTATAGCACAAGGAGAATTTCCCTCACTGTCCTTCCCTGTCCCTACAAACAAGGATTAGCACAGTAAAACACACTGACACTCTCCCTACCTATAGTTTTCTGTCCCTATAAAAAATGTTTTTTTAAAGATGGTTGATGATGAATGCTTTAGCACAGTATAGCACAAGGAGAATTTCCCTCACTGTCCTTCCCTGTCCCTACAAACAAGGATTAGCACAGTAAAACACACTGACACTCTCCCTACCTATAGTTTTCTGTCCCTATAAAAAATGTTTTTTTAAAGATGGTTGATGATGAATGCTTTAGCACAGTATAGCACAAGGAGAATTTCCCTCACTGTCCTTCCCTGTCCCTACAAACAAGGATTAGCACAGTAAAACACACTGACACTCTCCCTACCTATAGTTTTCTGTCCCTATAAAAAATGTTTTTTTAAAGATGGTTGATGATGAATGCTTTAGCACAGTATAGCACAAGGAGAATTTCCCTCACTGTCCTTCCCTGTCCCTACAAACAAGGATTAGCACAGTAAAACACACTGACACTCTCCCTACCTATAGTTTTCTGTCCCTATAAAAAATGTTTTTTTAAAGATGGTTGATGATGAATGCTTTAGCACAGTATAGCACAAGGAGAATTTCCCTCACTGTCCTTCCCTGTCCCTACAAACAAGGATTAGCACAGTAAAACACACTGACACTCTCCCTACCTATAGTTTTCTGTCCCTATAAAAAATGTTTTTTTAAAGATGGTTGATGATGAATGCTTTAGCACAGTATAGCACAAGGAGAATTTCCCTCACTGTCCTTCCCTGTCCCTACAAACAAGGATTAGCACAGTAAAACACACTGACACTCTCCCTACCTATAGTTTTCTGTCCCTATAAAAAATGTTTTTTTAAAGATAGTTGATGATGAATGCTTTAGCACAGTATAGCACAAGGAGAATTTCCCTCACTGTCCTTCCCTGTCCCTACAAACAAGGATTAGCACAGTAAAACACACTGACACTCTCCCTACCTATAGTTTTCTGTCCCTCTAAAAAATGTTTTTTTAAAGATGGTTAATGATGAATGCTTTAGCACAGTATAGCACAAGGAGAATTTCCCTCACTGTCCTTCCCTGTCCCTACAAACAAGGATTAGCACAGTAAAACACACTGACACTCTCCCTACCTATAGTTTTCTGTCCCTATAAAAAATGTTTTTTTAAAGATGGTTGATGATGAATGCTTTAGCACAGTATAGCACAAGGAGAATTTCCCTCACTGTCCTTCCCTGTCCCTACAAATAAGGATTAGCACAGTAAAACACACTGACACTCTCCCTACCTATAGATTTCTGTCCCTATAAAAAATGTTTTTTTAAAGATGGTTGATGATGAATGCTTTAGCACAGTATAGCACAAGGAGAATTTCCCTCACTGTCCTTCCCTGTCCCTACAAACAAGGATTAGCACAGTAAAACACACTGACACTCTCCCTACCTATAGTTTTCTGTCCCTATAAAAAATGTTTTTTTAAAGATGGTTGATGATGAATGCTTTAGCACAGTATAGCACAAGGAGAATTTCCCTCACTGTCCTTCCCTGTCCCTACAAACAAGGATTAGCACAGTAAAACACACTGACACTCTCCCTACCTATAGTTTTCTGTCCCTATAAATTTTTTTTTTTAAAGATGGTTGATGATGAATGCTTTAGCACAGTATAGCACAAGGAGAATTTCCCTCACTGTCCTTCCCTGTCCCTACAAACAAGGATTAGCACAGTAAAACACACTGACACTCTCCCTACCTATAGTTTTCTGTCCCTATAAAAAATGTTTTTTTAAAGATGGTTGATGATGAATGCTTTAGCACAGTATAGCACAAGGAGAATTTCCCTCACTGTCCTTCCCTGTCCCTACAAACAAGGATTAGCACAGTAAAACACACTGACACTCTCCCTACCTATAGTTTTCTGTCCCTATAAAAAATGTTTTTTTAAAGATGGTTGATGATGAATGCTTTAGCACAGTATAGCACAAGGAGAATTTCCCTCACTGTCCTTCCCTGTCCCTACAAACAAGGATTAGCACAGTAAAACACACTGACACTCTCCCTACCTATAGTTTTCTGTCCCTATAAAAAATGTTTTTTTAAAGATGGTTGATGATGAATGCTTTAGCACAGTATAGCACAAGGAGAATTTCCCTCGCTGTCCTTCCCTGTCCCTACAAACAAGGATTAGCACAGTAAAACACACTGACACTCTCCCTACCTATAGTTTTCTGTCCCTATAAAAAATGTTTTTTTAAAGATGGTTGATGATGAATGCTTTAGCACAGTATAGCACAAGGAGAATTTCCCTCACTGTCCTTCCCTGTCCCTACAAACAAGGATTAGCACAGTAAAACACACTGACACTCTCCCTACCTATAGTTTTCTGTCCCTATAAAAACTGTTTTTTTAAAGATGGTTGATGAGGAATGCTTTAGCACAGTATAGTACAAGGAGAATTTCCCTCACTGTCCTTCCCTGTCCCTACAAACAAGGATTAGCACAGTAAAACACACTGACACTCTCCCTACCTATAGTTTTCTGTCCCTATAAAAAATGTTTTTTTAAAGATGGTTGATGATGAATGCTTTAGGACAGTATAGCACAAGGAGAATTTCCCTCACTGTCCTTCCCTGTCCCTACAAACAAGGATTAGCACAGTAAAACTCACTGACACTCTCCCTACCTATAGTTTTCTGTCCCTATAAAAAATGTTTTTTTAAAGATGGTTGATGATGAATGCTTTAGCACAGTATAGCACAAGGAGAATTTCCCTCACTGTCCTTCCCTGTCCCTACAAACAAGGATTAGCACAGTAAAACACACTGACACTCTCCCTACCTATAGTTTTCTGTCCCTATAAAAAATGTTTTTTTAAAGATGGTTGATGATGAATGCTTTAGCACAGTATAGCACAAGGAGAATTTCCCTCACTGTCCTTCCCTGTCCCTACAAACAAGGATTAGCACAGTAAAACACACTGACACTCTCCCTACCTATAGTTTTCTGTCCCTATAAAAAATGTTTTTTTAAAGATGGTTGATGATGAATGCTTTAGCACAGTATAGCACAAGGAGAATTTCCCTCACTGTCCTTCCCTGTCCCTACAAACAAGGATTAGCACAGTAAAACACACTGACACTCTCCCTACCTATAGTTTTCTGTCCCTATAAAAAATGTTTTTTTAAAGATGGTTGATGATGAATGCTTTAGCACAGTATAGCACAAGGAGAATTTCCCTCACTGTCCTTCCCTGTCCCTACAAACAAGGATTAGCACAGTAAAACACACTGACACTCTCCCTACCTATAGTTTTCTGTCCCTATAAAAAATGTTTTTTTAAAGATGGTTGATGATGAATGCTTTAGCACAGTATAGCACAAGGAGAATTTCCCTCACTGTCCTTCCCTGTCCCTACAAACAAGGATTAGCACAGTAAAACACACTGACACTCTCCCTACCTATAGTTTTCTGTCCCTATAAAAAATGTTTTTTTAAAGATGGTTGATGATGAATGCTTTAGCACAGTATAGCACAAGGAGAATTTCCCTCACTGTCCTTCCCTGTCCCTACAAACAAGGATTAGCACAGTAAAACACACTGACACTCTCCCTACCTATAGTTTTCTGTCCCTATAAAAAATGTTTTTTTAAAGATGGTTGATGAGGAATGCTTTAGCACAGTATAGCACAAGGAGAATTTCCCTCACTGTCCTTCCCTGTCCCTACAAACAAGGATTAGCACAGTAAAACACACTGACACTCTCCCTACCTATAGTTTTCTGTCCCTATAAAAAATGTTTTTTTAAAGATGGTTGATGATGAATGCTTTAGCACAGTATAGCACAAGGAGAATTTCCCTCGCTGTCCTTCCCTGTCCCTACAAACAAGGATTAGCACAGTAAAACACACTGACACTCTCCCTACCTATAGTTTTCTGTCCCTATAAAAAATGTTTTTTTAAAGATGGTTGATGATGAATGCTTTAGCACAGTATAGCACAAGGAGAATTTCCCTCACTGTCCTTCCCTGTCCCTACAAACAAGGATTAGCACAGTAAAACACACTGACACTCTCCCTACCTATAGTTTTCTGTCCCTATAAAAAATGTTTTTTTAAAGATGGTTGATGATGAATGCTTTAGCACAGTATAGCACAAGGAGAATTTCCCTCACTGTCCTTCCCTGTCCCTACAAACAAGGATTAGCACAGTAAAACACACTGACACTCTCCCTACCTATAGTTTTCTGTCCCTATAAAAAATGTTTTTTTAAAGATGGTTGATGATGAATGCTTTAGCACAGTATAGCACAAGGAGAATTTCCCTCACTGTCCTTCCCTGTCCCTACAAACAAGGATTAGCACAGTAAAACACACTGACACTCTCCCTACCTATAGTTTTCTGTCCCTATAAAAAATGTTTTTTTAAAGATGGTTGATGATGAATGCTTTAGCACAGTATAGCACAAGGAGAATTTCCCTCGCTGTCCTTCCCTGTCCCTACAAACAAGGATTAGCACAGTAAAACACACTGACACTCTCCCTACCTATAGTTTTCTGTCCCTATAAAAAATGTTTTTTTAAAGATGGTTGATGATGAATGCTTTAGCACAGTATAGCACAAGGAGAATTTCCCTCACTGTCCTTCCCTGTCCCTACAAACAAGGATTAGCACAGTAAAACACACTGACACTCTCCCTACCTATAGTTTTCTGTCCCTATAAAAACTGTTTTTTTAAAGATGGTTGATGAGGAATGCTTTAGCACAGTATAGTACAAGGAGAATTTCCCTCACTGTCCTTCCCTGTCCCTACAAACAAGGATTAGCACAGTAAAACACACTGACACTCTCCCTACCTATAGTTTTCTGTCCCTATAAAAAATGTTTTTTTAAAGATGGTTGATGATGAATGCTTTAGGACAGTATAGCACAAGGAGAATTTCCCTCACTGTCCTTCCCTGTCCCTACAAACAAGGATTAGCACAGTAAAACACACTGACACTCTCCCTACCTATAGTTTTCTGTCCCTATAAAAAATGTTTTTTTAAAGATGGTTGATGATGAATGCTTTAGCACAGTATAGCACAAGGAGAATTTCCCTCACTGTCCTTCCCTGTCCCTACAAACAAGGATTAGCACAGTAAAACACACTGACACTCTCCCTACCTATAGTTTTCTGTCCCTATAAAAAATGTTTTTTTAAAGATGGTTGATGATGAATGCTTTAGCACAGTATAGCACAAGGAGAATTTCCCTCACTGTCCTTCCCTGTCCCTACAAACAAGGATTAGCACAGTAAAACACACTGACACTCTCCCTACCTATAGTTTTCTGTCCCTATAAAAAATGTTTTTTTAAAGATGGTTGATGATGAATGCTTTAGCACAGTATAGCACAAGGAGAATTTCCCTCACTGTCCTTCCCTGTCCCTACAAACAAGGATTAGCACAGTAAAACACACTGACACTCTCCCTACCTATAGTTTTCTGTCCCTATAAAAAATGTTTTTTTAAAGATGGTTGATGATGAATGCTTTAGCACAGTATAGCACAAGGAGAATTTCCCTCACTGTCCTTCCCTGTCCCTACAAACAAGGATTAGCACAGTAAAACACACTGACACTCTCCCTACCTATAGTTTTCTGTCCCTATAAAAAATGTTTTTTTAAAGATGGTTGATGATGAATGCTTTAGCACAGTATAGCACAAGGAGAATTTCCCTCACTGTCCTTCCCTGTCCCTACAAACAAGGATTAGCACAGTAAAACACACTGACACTCTCCCTACCTATAGTTTTCTGTCCCTATAAAAAATGTTTTTTTAAAGATGGTTGATGATGAATGCTTTAGCACAGTATAGCACAAGGAGAATTTCCCTCACTGTCCTTCCCTGTCCCTACAAACAAGGATTAGCACAGTAAAACACACTGACACTCTCCCTACCTATAGTTTTCTGTCCCTATAAAAAATGTTTTTTTAAAGATGGTTGATGATGAATGCTTTAGCACAGTATAGCACAAGGAGAATTTCCCTCGCTGTCCTTCCCTGTCCCTACAAACAAGGATTAGCACAGTAAAACACACTGACACTCTCCCTACCTATAGTTTTCTGTCCCTATAAAAAATGTTTTTTTAAAGATGGTTGATGATGAATGCTATAGCACAGTATAGCACAAGGAGAATTTCCCTCACTGTCCTTCCCTGTCCCTACAAACAAGGATTAGCACAGTAAAACACACTGACACTCTCCCTACCTATAGTTTTCTGTCCCTATAAAAAATGTTTTTTTAAAGATGGTTGATGAGGAATGCTTTAGCACAGTATAGTACAAGGAGAATTTCCCTCACTGTCCTTCCCTGTCCCTACAAACAAGGATTAGCACAGTAAAACACACTGACACTCTCCCTACCTATAGTTTTCTGTCCCTATAAAAAATGTTTTTTTAAAGATGGTTGATGATGAATGCTTTAGCACAGTATAGCACAAGGAGAATTTCCCTCACTGTCCTTCCCTGTCCCTACAAACAAGGATTAGCACAGTAAAACACACTGACACTCTCCCTACCTATAGTTTTCTGTCCCTATAAAAAATGTTTTTTTAAAGATGGTTGATGATGAATGCTTTAGCACAGTATAGCACAAGGAGAATTTCCCTCACTGTCCTTCCCTGTCCCTACAAACAAGGATTAGCACAGTAAAACACACTGACACTCTCCCTACCTATAGTTTTCTGTCCCTATAAAAAATGTTTTTTTAAAGATGGTTGATGATGAATGCTTTAGCACAGTATAGCACAAGGAGAATTTCCCTCACTGTCCTTCCCTGTCCCTACAAACAAGGATTAGCACAGTAAAACACACTGACACTCTCCCTACCTATAGTTTTCTGTCCCTATAAAAAATGTTTTTTTAAAGATGGTTGATGATGAATGCTTTAGCGCAGTATAGCACAAGGAGAATTTCCCTCACTGTCCTTCCCTGTCCCTACAAACAAGGATTAGCACAGTAAAACACACTGACACTCTCCCTACCTATAGTTTTCTGTCCCTATAAAAAATGTTTTTTTAAAGATGGTTGATGATGAATGCTTTAGCACAGTATAGCACAAGGAGAATTTCCCTCACTGTCCTTCCCTGTCCCTACAAACAAGGATTAGCACAGTAAAACACACTGACACTCTCCCTACCTATAGTTTTCTGTCCCTATAAAAAATGTTTTTTTAAAGATGGTTGATGATGAATGCTTTAGCACAGTATAGCACAAGGAGAATTTCCCTCACTGTCCTTCCCTGTCCCTACAAACAAGGATTAGCACAGTAAAACACACTGACACTCTCCCTACCTATAGTTTTCTGTCCCTATAAAAAATGTTTTTTTAAAGATGGTTGATGAGGAATGCTTTAGCACAGTATAGCACAAGGAGAATTTCCCTCACTGTCCTTCCCTGTCCCTACAAACAAGGATTAGCACAGTAAAACACACTGACACTCTCCCTACCTATAGTTTTCTGTCCCTATAAAAAATGTTTTTTTAAAGATGGTTGATGATGAATGCTTTAGCACAGTATAGCACAAGGAGAATTTCCCTCACTGTCCTTCCCTGTCCCTACAAACAAGGATTAGCACAGTAAAACACACTGACACTCTCCCTACCTATAGTTTTCTGTCCCTATAAAAAATGTTTTTTTAAAGATGGTTGATGATGAATGCTTTAGCACAGTATAGCACAAGGAGAATTTCCCTCACTGTCCTTCCCTGTCCCTACAAACAAGGATTAGCACAGTAAAACACACTGACACTCTCCCTACCTATAGTTTTCTGTCCCTATAAAAAATGTTTTTTTAAAGATGGTTGATGATGAATGCTTTAGCACAGTATAGCACAAGGAGAATTTCCCTCACTGTCCTTCCCTGTCCCTACAAACAAGGATTAGCACAGTAAAACACACTGACACTCTCCCTACCTATAGTTTTCTGTCCCTATAAAAAATGTTTTTTTAAAGATGGTTGATGATGAATGCTTTAGCACAGTATAGCACAAGGAGAATTTCCCTCACTGTCCTTCCCTGTCCCTACAAACAAGGATTAGCACAGTAAAACACACTGACACTCTCCCTACCTATAGTTTTCTGTCCCTATAAAAAATGTTTTTTTAAAGATGGTTGATGAGGAATGCTTTAGCACAGTATAGCACAAGGAGAATTTCCCTCACTGTCCTTCCCTGTCCCTACAAACAAGGATTAGCACAGTAAAACACACTGACACTCTCCCTACCTATAGTTTTCTGTCCCTATAAAAAATGTTTTTTTAAAGATGGTTGATGATGAATGCTTTAGCACAGTATAGCACAAGGAGAATTTCCCTCGCTGTCCTTCCCTGTCCCTACAAACAAGGATTAGCACAGTAAAACACACTGACACTCTCCCTACCTATAGTTTTCTGTCCCTATAAAAAATGTTTTTTTAAAGATGGTTGATGATGAATGCTTTAGCACAGTATAGCACAAGGAGAATTTCCCTCACTGTCCTTCCCTGTCCCTACAAACAAGGATTAGCACAGTAAAACACACTGACACTCTCCCTACCTATAGTTTTCTGTCCCTATAAAAAATGTTTTTTTAAAGATGGTTGATGATGAATGCTTTAGCACAGTATAGCACAAGGAGAATTTCCCTCACTGTCCTTCCCTGTCCCTACAAACAAGGATTAGCACAGTAAAACACACTGACACTCTCCCTACCTATAGTTTTCTGTCCCTATAAAAAATGTTTTTTTAAAGATGGTTGATGATGAATGCTTTAGCACAGTATAGCACAAGGAGAATTTCCCTCACTGTCCTTCCCTGTCCCTACAAACAAGGATTAGCACAGTAAAACACACTGACACTCTCCCTACCTATAGTTTTCTGTCCCTATAAAAAATGTTTTTTTAAAGATGGTTGATGATGAATGCTTTAGCACAGTATAGCACAAGGAGAATTTCCCTCACTGTCCTTCCCTGTCCCTACAAACAAGGATTAGCACAGTAAAACACACTGACACTCTCCCTACCTATAGTTTTCTGTCCCTATAAAAAATGTTTTTTTAAAGATGGTTGATGATGAATGCTTTAGCACAGTATAGCACAAGGAGAATTTCCCTCACTGTCCTTCCCTGTCCCTACAAACAAGGATTAGCACAGTAAAACACACTGACACTCTCCCTACCTATAGTTTTCTGTCCCTATAAAAAATGTTTTTTTAAAGATGGTTGATGATGAATGCTTTAGCACAGTATAGCACAAGGAGAATTTCCCTCACTGTCCTTCCCTGTCCCTACAAACAAGGATTAGCACAGTAAAACACACTGACACTCTCCCTACCTATAGTTTTCTGTCCCTATAAAAAATGTTTTTTTAAAGATGGTTGATGATGAATGCTTTAGCACAGTATAGCACAAGGAGAATTTCCCTCACTGTCCTTCCCTGTCCCTACAAACAAGGATTAGCACAGTAAAACACACTGACACTCTCCCTACCTATAGTTTTCTGTCCCTATAAAAAATGTTTTTTTAAAGATGGTTGATGATGAATGCTTTAGCACAGTATAGCACAAGGAGAATTTCCCTCGCTGTCCTTCCCTGTCCCTACAAACAAGGATTAGCACAGTAAAACACACTGACACTCTCCCTACCTATAGTTTTCTGTCCCTATAAAAAATGTTTTTTTAAAGATGGTTGATGATGAATGCTATAGCACAGTATAGCACAAGGAGAATTTCCCTCACTGTCCTTCCCTGTCCCTACAAACAAGGATTAGCACAGTAAAACACACTGACACTCTCCCTACCTATAGTTTTCTGTCCCTATAAAAAATGTTTTTTTAAAGATGGTTGATGAGGAATGCTTTAGCACAGTATAGTACAAGGAGAATTTCCCTCACTGTCCTTCCCTGTCCCTACAAACAAGGATTAGCACAGTAAAACACACTGACACTCTCCCTACCTATAGTTTTCTGTCCCTATAAAAAATGTTTTTTTAAAGATGGTTGATGATGAATGCTTTAGCACAGTATAGCACAAGGAGAATTTCCCTCACTGTCCTTCCCTGTCCCTACAAACAAGGATTAGCACAGTAAAACACACTGACACTCTCCCTACCTATAGTTTTCTGTCCCTATAAAAAATGTTTTTTTAAAGATGGTTGATGATGAATGCTTTAGCACAGTATAGCACAAGGAGAATTTCCCTCACTGTCCTTCCCTGTCCCTACAAACAAGGATTAGCACAGTAAAACACACTGACACTCTCCCTACCTATAGTTTTCTGTCCCTATAAAAAATGTTTTTTTAAAGATGGTTGATGATGAATGCTTTAGCACAGTATAGCACAAGGAGAATTTCCCTCACTGTCCTTCCCTGTCCCTACAAACAAGGATTAGCACAGTAAAACACACTGACACTCTCCCTACCTATAGTTTTCTGTCCCTATAAAAAATGTTTTTTTAAAGATGGTTGATGATGAATGCTTTAGCACAGTATAGCACAAGGAGAATTTCCCTCACTGTCCTTCCCTGTCCCTACAAACAAGGATTAGCACAGTAAAACACACTGACACTCTCCCTACCTATAGTTTTCTGTCCCTATAAAAAATGTTTTTTTAAAGATGGTTGATGATGAATGCTTTAGCACAGTATAGCACAAGGAGAATTTCCCTCACTGTCCTTCCCTGTCCCTACAAACAAGGATTAGCACAGTAAAACACACTGACACTCTCCCTACCTATAGTTTTCTGTCCCTATAAAAAATGTTTTTTTAAAGATGGTTGATGATGAATGCTTTAGCACAGTATAGCACAAGGAGAATTTCCCTCACTGTCCTTCCCTGTCCCTACAAACAAGGATTAGCACAGTAAAACACACTGACACTCTCCCTACCTATAGTTTTCTGTCCCTATAAAAAATGTTTTTTTAAAGATGGTTGATGAGGAATGCTTTAGCACAGTATAGCACAAGGAGAATTTCCCTCACTGTCCTTCCCTGTCCCTACAAACAAGGATTAGCACAGTAAAACACACTGACACTCTCCCTACCTATAGTTTTCTGTCCCTATAAAAAATGTTTTTTTAAAGATGGTTGATGATGAATGCTTTAGCACAGTTTAGCACAAGGAGAATTTCCCTCACTGTCCTTCCCTGTCCCTACAAACAAGGATTAGCACAGTAAAACACACTGACACTCTCCCTACCTATAGTTTTCTGTCCCTATAAAAAATGTTTTTTTAAAGATGGTTGATGATGAATGCTTTAGCACAGTATAGCACAAGGAGAATTTCCCTCACTGTCCTCCCCTGTCCCTACAAACAAGGATTAGCACAGTAAAACACACTGACACTCTCCCTACCTATAGTTTTCTGTCCCTATAAAAAATGTTTTTTTAAAGATGGTTGATGATTAGGGATGAGCTTCGTGTTCGAGTCGAACATACGTTCGACTCGAACATCGGCTGTTCGATCGTTCGACGAAGATCGAACGATTTGGGCCGTTCGCGCCAAATTCGAGTGACGGGAACGGCCCACAATGCACTACGCCATCGCAGTGTCATCCAGGCGCTGTGATTGGCCAAGCATGCACTGTGACCCCGCATGCTTGGCCAATCACAGCGCCGGCAGCGAGGAGAGCAATGATTGGCCACAGGCAGGATGCCTGTGGCCAATTATTGCTGAGGGTGTTTAGTACACGCCCCACACTATAAAAGGCCGCCAGCACGGCGGCCTAGTGTAGTGTGTTCCGGAGCAGGGATAGAGCAGCATAGGCAGGGACAGTGACTGTTATTTCTTTCTTGCTTAACCTGGATTCCTTTAGTTTAGGGAAAGAGAAGGATAGGTAGGGAGAGTGTCAGTGTGTTTTGTGCTTGTGCTATAGTGTGCTTAAAAAAAACATTTATTCTAGGGACAGAAAACTGTAGGTAGGGACAGTGTCAGTTTCTTTCACTCTGCAAGTCCTTGTTTCCAGGGACCTGGAAGGACAGTGAGTGAATTGTCCTTGTGCTATATTGTGCTTAAAAAAACATTTATTCTAGGGACAGAAAACTGTAGGTAGGGAGAGTGTTTTTTTTCTTTCACTCTGCAAGTCCTTGTTTCCAGGGACCTGTAAGGACAGTGAGTGAATTGTCCTTGTGCTATATTGTGATTAAAAAAAACATTTTTTCTAGGGACAGAAAACTGTAGGTAGGGAGAGTGTTTTTTTTCTTTCACTCTGCAAGTCCTTGTTTCCAGGGACCTGTAAGGACAGTGAGTGAATTGTCCTTGTGCTATATTGTGATTAAAAAAAACATTTTTTCTAGGGACAGAAAACTGTAGGTAGGGAGAGTGTTTTTTTTCTTTCACTCTGCAAGTCCTTGTTTCCAGGGACCTGTAAGGACAGTGAGTGAATTGTCCTTGTGCTATATTGTGATTAAAAAAAACATTTTTTCTAGGGACAGAAAACTGTAGGTAGGGAGAGTGTTTTTTTTCTTTCACTCTGCAAGTCCTTGTTTCCAGGGACCTGTAAGGACAGTGAGTGAATTGTCCTTGTGCTATATTGTGCTTAAAAAAAACATTTATTCTAGGGACAGAAAACTGTAGGTAGGGAGAGTGTCAGTTTATTTCACTCTGCAAGTCCTTGTTTCCAGGGACCTGTAAGGACAGTGAGTGAATTGTTCTTGTGCTATATTGTGATTAAAAAAAACATTTTTTCTAGGGACAGAAAACTGTAGGTAGGGAGAGTGTTTTTTTTCTTTCACTCTGCAAGTCCTTGTTTCCAGGGACCTGTAAGGACAGTGAGTGAATTGTCCTTGTGCTATATTGTGATTAAAAAAAACATTTTTTCTAGGGACAGAAAACTGTAGGTAGGGAGAGTGTTTTTTTTCTTTCACTCTGCAAGTCCTTGTTTCCAGGGACCTGTAAGGACAGTGAGTGAATTGTCCTTGTGCTATATTGTGATTAAAAAAAACATTTTTTCTAGGGACAGAAAACTGTAGGTAGGGAGAGTGTTTTTTTTCTTTCACTCTGCAAGTCCTTGTTTCCAGGGACCTGTAAGGACAGTGAGTGAATTGTCCTTGTGCTATATTGTGCTTAAAAAAAAACATTTATTCTAGGGACAGAAAACTGTAGGTAGGGAGAGTGTCAGTTTATTTCACTCTGCAAGTCCTTGTTTCCAGGGACCTGTAAGGACAGTGAGTGAATTGTTCTTGTGCTATATTGTGATTAAAAAAAACATTTTTTCTAGGGACAGAAAACTGTAGGTAGGGAGAGTGTTTTTTTTCATTCACTCTGCAAGTCCTTGTTTCCAGGGACCTGTAAGGACAGTGAGTGAATTGTCCTTGTGCTATATTGTGCTTAAAAAAAACATTTATTCTAGGGACAGAAAACTGTAGGTAGGGAGAGTGTTTTTTTTCTTTCACTCTGCAAGTCCTTGTTTCCAGGGACCTGTAAGGACAGTGAGTGAATTGTTCTTGTGCTATATTGTGATTAAAAAAAACATTTTTTCTAGGGACAGAAAACTGTAGGTAGGGAGAGTGTTTTTTTTCTTTCACTCTGCAAGTCCTTGTTTCCAGGGACCTGTAAGGACAGTGAGTGAATTGTCCTTGTGCTATATTGTGCTTAAAAAAAACATTTATTCTAGGGACAGAAAACTGTAGGTAGGGAGAGTGTTTTTTTTTCTTTCACTCTGCAAGTCCTTGTTTCCAGGGACCTGTAAGGACAGTGAGTGAATTGTTCTTGTGCTATATTGTGATTAAAAAAAACATTTTTTCTAGGGACAGAAAACTGTAGGTAGGGAGAGTGTTTTTTTTCTTTCACTCTGCAAGTCCTTGTTTCCAGGGACCTGTAAGGACAGTGAGTGAATTGTCCTTGTGCTATATTGTGCTTAAAAAAAACATTTATTCTAGGGACAGAAAACTGTAGGTAGGGAGAGTGTTTTTTTTCTTTCACTCTGCAAGTCCTTGTTTCCAGGGACCTGTAAGGACAGTGAGTGAATTGTTCTTGTGCTATATTGTGATTAAAAAAAACATTTTTTCTAGGGACAGAAAACTGTAGGTAGGGAGAGTGTTTTTTTTCTTTCACTCTGCAAGTCCTTGTTTCCAGGGACCTGTAAGGACAGTGAGTGAATTGTCCTTGTGCTATATTGTGCTTAAAAAAAACATTTATTCTAGGGACAGAAAACTGTAGGTAGGGAGAGTGTCAGTTTATTTCACTCTGCAAGTCCTTGTTTCCAGGGACCTGTAAGGACAGTGAGTGAATTGTCCTTGTGCTATATTGTGATTAAAAAAAACATTTTTTCTAGGGACAGAAAACTGTAGGTAGGGAGAGTGTTTTTTTTCTTTCACTCTGCAAGTCCTTGTTTCCAGGGACCTGTAAGGACAGTGAGTGAATTGTCCTTGTGCTATATTGTGATTAAAAAAAACATTTTTTCTAGGGACAGAAAACTGTAGGTAGGGAGAGTGTTTTTTTTCTTTCACTCTGCAAGTCCTTGTTTCCAGGGACCTGTAAGGACAGTGAGTGAATTGTCCTTGTGCTATATTGTGCTTAAAAAAAACATTTATTCTAGGGACAGAAAACTGTAGGTAGGGAGAGTGTTTTTTTTCTTTCACTCTGCAAGTCCTTGTTTCCAGGGACCTGTAAGGACAGTGAGTGAATTGTTCTTGTGCTATATTGTGATTAAAAAAAACATTTTTTCTAGGGACAGAAAACTGTAGGTAGGGAGAGTGTTTTTTTTCTTTCACTCTGCAAGTCCTTGTTTCCAGGGACCTGTAAGGACAGTGAGTGAATTGTCCTTGTGCTATATTGTGCTTAAAAAAAACATTTATTCTAGGGACAGAAAACTGTAGGTAGGGAGAGTGTTTTTTTTCTTTCACTCTGCAAGTCCTTGTTTCCAGGGACCTGTAAGGACAGTGAGTGAATTGTCCTTGTGCTATATTGTGATTAAAAAAAACATTTTTTCTAGGGACAGAAAACTGTAGGTAGGGAGAGTGTTTTTTTTCTTTCACTCTGCAAGTCCTTGTTTCCAGGGACCTGTAAGGACAGTGAGTGAATTGTCCTTGTGCTATATTGTGATTAAAAAAAACATTTTTTCTAGGGACAGAAAACTGTAGGTAGGGAGAGTGTCAGTTTATTTCACTCTGCAAGTCCTTGTTTCCAGGGACCTGTAAGGACAGTGAGTGAATTGTCCTTGTGCTATATTGTGATTAAAAAAAACATTTATTCTAGGGACAGAAAACTGTAGGTAGGGAGAGTGTCAGTTTATTTCACTCTGCAAGTCCTTGTTTCCAGGGACCTGTAAGGACAGTGAGTGAATTGTTCTTGTGCTATATTGTGATTAAAAAAAACATTTTTTCTAGGGACAGAAAACTGTAGGTAGGGAGAGTGTTTTTTTTCTTTCACTCTGCAAGTCCTTGTTTCCAGGGACCTGTAAGGACAGTGAGTGAATTGTCCTTGTGCTATATTGTGCTTAAAAAAAACATTTATTCTAGGGACAGAAAACTGTAGGTAGGGAGAGTGTTTTTTTTCTTTCACTCTGCAAGTCCTTGTTTCCAGGGACCTGTAAGGACAGTGAGTGAATTGTTCTTGTGCTATATTGTGATTAAAAAAACATTTTTTCTAGGGACAGAAAACTGTAGGTAGGGAGAGTGTTTTTTTTCTTTCACTCTGCAAGTCCTTGTTTCCAGGGACCTGTAAGGACAGTGAGTGAATTGTCCTTGTGCTATATTGTGCTTAAAAAAAACATTTATTCTAGGGACAGAAAACTGTAGGTAGGGAGAGTGTCAGTTTATTTCACTCTGCAAGTCCTTGTTTCCAGGGACCTGTAAGGACAGTGAGTGAATTGTCCTTGTGCTATATTGTGATTAAAAAAACATTTTTTCTAGGGACAGAAAACTGTAGGTAGGGAGAGTGTTTTTTTTCTTTCACTCTGCAAGTCCTTGTTTCCAGGGACCTGTAAGGACAGTGAGTGAATTGTCCTTGTGCTATATTGTGCTTAAAAAAAACATTTATTCTAGGGACAGAAAACTGTAGGTAGGGAGAGTGTCAGTTTATTTCACTCTGCAAGTCCTTGTTTCCAGGGACCTGTAAGGACAGTGAGTGAATTGTCCTTGTGCTATATTGTGATTAAAAAAAACATTTTTTCTAGGGACAGAAAACTGTAGGTAGGGAGAGTGTTTTTTTTCTTTCACTCTGCAAGTCCTTGTTTCCAGGGACCTGTAAGGACAGTGAGTGAATTGTCCTTGTGCTATATTGTGCTTAAAAAAAACATTTATTCTAGGGACAGAAAACTGTAGGTAGGGAGAGTGTTTTTTTTCTTTCACTCTGCAAGTCCTTGTTTCCAGGGACCTGTAAGGACAGTGAGTGAATTGTTCTTGTGCTATATTGTGCTTAAAAAAAACATTTATTCTAGGGACAGAAAACTGTAGGTAGGGAGAGTGTCAGTTTCTTTCACTGTGAAAGTCCTTGTTTCAAGGGACAGAGAAGGACACCTGAAGGTAGCCCTTATTGCTTTTTTCCCATCTCCCTGCAGGCCATCTATTAGAATGTCTGGAAGGCAAACAAGGAGAGGCAGACAGTCAGGAGGCAATAAAAGAGGGCAAGCAGGCTCTGTGTCTGGGGGCAACAGTGCTGGTCGTGGACGCGGTGCATTGTCATCAGCACATGGCCATGGGACACGCTTGTCCTTCTTTTCGGCAGCTGGACATGTTGAGCCACATCATGCCGAAGACTTGGTAGAGTGGATGACCAAGCCCTCCTCCTCCTCCTCATCCTCTCTCACCCAGGCTCAGGGTACTGGAAAAGCAGCTGCCAAAGCGTCGTCTTCCCTGGTATCAATGTCAGACAAATCATCAGTCACTCCTTCCCTAGACCCACCATGTCCTCCTCCTGAGGAGTCCCCCGAACTGTTTCAGCACAGTGTTGGGTACATGCTCCAGGAGGATGCCCAGCGTTTCGAAGGGTCTGATGATGAAACCCAGCTAGAGGAAGGCAGTAGCGTGAGAGCAGACAGAGGGGATGCTCAAGAAGGACACCAATCTGGCAGTCATGTTCCAGCAGCTGCAGCATACTGCCAGATTGGCTCCAGTGATGAGGAGGGAGGGGATGATGAGGTCACTGACTCCACGTGGGTGCCTAATAGGAGAGAGGAGGAGGAGGAGGATGAGGAGGAGGCACATCTCCAACGAGGCAGGATGCCCTTTGGTGGCCAGCGTAAGGGCAGTACACCGACGGAATCACACCGCAGAGCTCCGCCTGTGCAGGGCGCTGCCTCTGCCCGTCATTCAAAAAGTTCTTTGGTGTGGGCCTTTTTTGAGGCTAGTGCATCAGATCGCACAGCTGCTGTTTGCAACATATGTCTCAAGCGTATATCGCGTGGCCAAAACATCAGCCGCTTGGGTACCACATGCCTGACCAGACATATGTTGACCTGCCATGCAGCTCGTTGGCAAGCCTACCTCAAAGACCCACACCAAAGAACAAAGCGGACCTCTCCTTGCACCGCATCAGCTGGGATCTCCAACCCCACTATAACTTCAGTCCTCTCTGAAACATGCACTGAGAGGAATGAAGGTGTAGAATTAGGTGTGTCACAGCCAAGTACTTGCGCCCAATCTGCTAGCAGTACACCGACGTCCGATTCTAGCAGGCAAATTTCCCTGCCCCAGCTGCTGGACCGTCGAAAGAAGTTCACTCCCAGCCATCCACATGCCCAGCGGTTGAATGCTAGCTTGGCTAAATTGCTAGCGCTTCAACTGCTGCCTTTTCAGTTGGTAGACTCGGCCCCCTTCCGTGAGTTTGTGCAATGTGCGGTTCCTCAGTGGCAGGTTCCCAAACGCCACTTTTTCTCACGGAAGGCTATTCCGGCTCTCTACCGGCATGTGGAAGGCAATGTCTTGGCCTCGCTGGACAGGGCGGTCAGCGGTAAGGTGCATATTACCGCTGACTCATGGTCCAGCAGGCATGGACAGGGACGTTACCTTTCTTTCACGGCCCATTGGGTCACTCTTTTGGCAGCTGGGAAGGATTCAGGACAAGGTGCAGTAGTGTTGGAGGTTGTCCCACCGCCACGCCTCCAAAATGCTACTACTGGTTGTGACACACCTCTCTCCTCCACCCCCTCCTCTTCTTCTTCCTCCATGGCCTCTTCCTGTGGTTTGTCCTATGAACCAGCGGTGCTCCGTAGCCGTTCACGGGGCTACGCAAGTACGCAGGCAAAAAGATGCCATGCCGTGCTTGCGCTGGTGTGTTTGGGGGACAGAAGCCACACTGGGGCAGAGGTCCTGTCTGCTCTGCAGGGCCAGGCCGAGAGGTGGTTGACGCCACGCCAGCTTAAGCCAGGAATGGTGGTTTGCGACAATGGCACCAACCTCCTCTCCGCCCTCCGACAGGGACAACTGACCCATGTGCCCTGTGTGGCTCACGTCCTTAACCTGGTGGTGCAGCGCTTCTTGGGCAGGTACCCGGGCTTACAGGATGTCCTGAGGCAGGCCAGGAAAGTCTGTGTGCATTTCCGCAGATCTTATAATGCCAGTGCTCGCCTGGCTGAGCTGCAAAAGGAGTTGAACCTGCCCAAGAACCGCCTTATATGTGACATGCCCACCAGGTGGAACTCAACGTTGGCCATGCTGCAGCGGCTGCACACGCAGCAGAGGGCCATCAATGAGTACCTGTGCGACTACGGCACCAGGACAGGGTCAGGGGAGCTTGGTTTTTTTTCTCCACGCCAGTGGGGCATGATCAGGGATGCATGCACTGTCCTGGCACCATTTGAGGAGGCCACGAGGATGGTGAGCAGTGACAGTGCATGCATCAGTGACACTGTACCTCTTGTCCACCTGTTGGAGCACACGCTGCGTGGAATAATGGACAGGGCACTTGAGGCAGAACAGAGGCAGGAAGAGGAGGACTTCCTTGCCTCTCAAGGCCCCCTTTACCCAGACAGTGTTCCTTCTGTCCCACCCATCGCACAGGAAGAGGAGGAGGAGGAGGAGGAGGAGGAGGAGGAGGATTGTGTCAGCATGGAGGTGGAGGCTGGCACTCAGCATCATCAGCAGCAGTCTTTTAGGGATGATTTACAGTCCCAAGAAACCAGTGGACTTGTACGTGGCTGGGAGGAGGTGGCTGCGGATCATGTCGTCCTTAGTGACCCAGAGGACTCCGGAGCGAATGCCTCAGCAAACCTACGCTGCATGGCCTCCCTGATCCTGCAAAGTCTGCGGAAGGATCCTCGTATTCTTCGGATCAAGGAGAGGGACCATTACTGGCTGGCCACTCTCCTTGATCCACGGTACAAGGGTAAGGTTGCGGACCTTATGTTACCGTCGCAGAGGGAGCAGAGGATGAGACAACTCCGGGAGGCCTTGCAGAAAGGTCTGTGCAACGCGTTCCCAGAGACTGGGAGGTTGCAAACTCCTGGTCCTGGACAACGAGTTGCTGAGGCTTCGGCCAGTCAAAGAAGGAGCGGTGGGGAAGGTGGCCGTCTGACCGATGCGTTCAGACAATTCTTTACTCCGCAGCCCCAAAGTATGATCGGTTCCAGCAACCATCGCCAGCGTCTGATAAACATGGTGCAGGAATATCTAGGGGCAAGGTCAGACTTGGACACCTTCCCCACCGAAAATCCTCTGGCTTACTGGGTCTTGAGGATGGATCACTGGCCAGAGCTTGCACAGTATGCAATTGAGCTACTGGCCTGTCCTGCATCCAGCGTTCTTTCGGAACGCACATTCAGTGCTGCTGGAGGATTTGTCACGGATCACAGGGTGCGCCTGTCCACCGACTCGGTTGATCGACTGACTTTCATCAAGATGAACCAGTCTTGGATCACCACCAGCTACCACACACCTGATGCTGATATAACAGACTAATTGATTTTACCATGTCACATCCCTTCAAGACTGATGCTGATGCTGAGTGCCTGTGCTGTTATGTTGACTGGCTATCCTCCTCCTCCGAGTCCTCAATGATACGATTGATGATGATAGCTTGGAAGATCATTTTTGTTTATGGGTGCCGCCACCAGTGCCTAACGCCCAATTTTTCAGCCCCTGTTTAACAGGGGCGTGTAATTACAATTTTTGAAGCAATACTTTGCAACAGGGCTCATTGCTGTGCTCCAAGTACAGTATCTGTGAGGAGTTGCAGTGTTGTGCCACCAGTGCCTAAGGCCCAATTTTTCAGCCCCTGTTTAAAAGGGGCGTGTCATTACAATTTTTGAAGCAATACTTTGCAACAGGGCTCATTGCTGTGCTCCAAGTACAGTATCTGTGAGGGGTTGCAGTGTTGTGCCACCAGTGCCTAAGGCCCAATTTTTCAGCCCCTGTTCAACAGGGGCATTTAATTACAATTCTTGATCTAATAATTCACAGCAGGGCCCATTGCTGCACCCACCAAGAGTAACTGTCAGGGCTTACAGTGTTGTGGCACCAGCACCACCATCAAAGGCCCAATTTTTACTACCACTGTTCAACAATTATATGTAATTAAAATTCCTGATATAATAGTTGACAGCAGGGCGTTCCAGCACCAACCAAGAGTAACTGTGAGTGCTTACAGTGTTGTGCCAACACCAACAACTAAGGGGCCTATTTCTGCAGAGTATATACGGCAGGTCCCTACTTTCAAACATCCAACTTACAAACGACTCCTACTTGCAAACGCAAGAAGACAACAGGAAGTGAGAGGAAATCTACCACTAGGAAGGAAAATTCTCTCCTGTAAGAATAAATATGGGAGAAAGGTGTCTCCTCTGTACTGATGCTTTATCAGCAATCCTTGTTTCAAGAAAAACACCACATTTCAAAAACAGTTGTCATTGGGACGGAAAGTGAGGTGAAATGTTCTGAACAGGGGCACAGACAGCAAAACAAATGTTACAGGGGTGATAACCCTTACCTATGTTTTCCAAAAAGTTTAAAAATAGATTTTTGGTCTGGAGCTGCACTTCAACAATGTACCTGTTCAAAATTACAAACAGATTCTACATAAGAACAAACCTACAGTCCCTGTCTTGTATGCACCGCCTGTATAGGGCTGTTCAGAGTATATAGGGCCTTTTTTATTTTATGTGCGGGGTTCCCCTTAATATCCATACAAGACCCAAAGGGGCTGGTAATGGGCTGGGGTAGGGGGGGGGGGTCATGGGGTAGCTATGCCATTTTTCTTAAAGAATTTCATCCATATTACCGGGACCAGACATTACATTAAAGCCGCAAGCAGTTTTAAATGGCTTTTTTTTCCTTTAGAAGTGTCATTTTGTGCAGGGACAGTTCTAAACACGGGAAACACGTGGCACTTCACAGGCATACTTTAGACACCCCCCAGGTACGATATTTAAAGGAATATTTGACTTATTTTTTTCACTTTATGCATCATTAAAATGACTGCTCCCGAAAAACGACCGTTTTTAAAACTTCTTTTTGCATTGATACATGTCCCCTGGTGCAGAACCCGGGTTCCCAAACCCTTTTTAGGACAATAACATGCATAATAGTTGTTATAATTAGCACTTTAGAATTCGAACGTTCGCATCCATTGTATTTAATAGGGTTCTAATGTTCGTTCGAACTTTCGGTCCGTTCGCGGGTTCTGGTGCGAACCGAACCCGGGGGTGTTCGGCTCATCACTATTGATGATGAATGCTTTAGCACAGTATAGCACAAGGAGAATTTCCCTCACTGTCCTTCCCTGTCCCTACAAACAAGGATTAGCACAGTAAAACACACTGACACTCTCCCTACCTATAGTTTTCTGTCCCTATAAAAAATGTTTTTTTAAAGATGGTTGATGATGAATGCTTTAGCACAGTATAGCACAAGGAGAATTTCCCTCACTGTCCTTCCCTGTCCCTACAAACAAGGATTAGCACAGTAAAACACACTGACACTCTCCCTACCTATAGTTTTCTGTCCCTATAAAAAATGTTTTTTTAAAGATGGTTGATGATGAATGCTTTAGCACAGTATAGCACAAGGAGAATTTCCCTCACTGTCCTTCCCTGTCCCTACAAACAAGGATTAGCACAGTAAAACACACTGACACTCTCCCTACCTATAGTTTTCTGTCCCTATAAAAAATGTTTTTTTAAAGATGGTTGATGATGAATGCTTTAGCACAGTATAGCACAAGGAGAATTTCCCTCACTGTCCTTCCCTGTCCCTACAAACAAGGATTAGCACAGTAAAACACACTGACACTCTCCCTACCTATAGTTTTCTGTCCCTATAAAATTTTTTTTTTAAAGATGGTTGATGATGAATGCTTTAGCACAGTATAGCACAAGGAGAATTTCCCTCACTGTCCTTCCCTGTCCCTACAAACAAGGATTAGCACAGTAAAACACACTGACACTCTCCCTACCTATAGTTTTCTGTCCCTATAAAAAATGTTTTTTTAAAGATGGTTGATGATGAATGCTTTAGCACAGTATAGCACAAGGAGAATTTCCCTCACTGTCCTTCCCTGTCCCTACAAACAAGGATTAGCACAGTAAAACACACTGACACTCTCCCTACCTATAGTTTTCTGTCCCTATAAAAATGTTTTTTTAAAGATGGTTGATGATGAATGCTTTAGCACAGTATAGCACAAGGAGAATTTCCCTCACTGTCCTTCCCTGTCCCTACAAACAAGGATTAGCACAGTAAAACACACTGACACTCTCCCTACCTATAGTTTTCTGTCCCTATAAAAAATGTTTTTTTAAAGATGGTTGATGATGAATGCTTTAGCACAGTATAGCACAAGGAGAATTTCCCTCGCTGTCCTTCCCTGTCCCTACAAACAAGGATTAGCACAGTAAAACACACTGACACTCTCCCTACCTATAGTTTTCTGTCCCTATAAAAAATGTTTTTTTAAAGATGGTTGATGATGAATGCTTTAGCACAGTATAGCACAAGGAGAATTTCCCTCACTGTCCTTCCCTGTCCCTACAAACAAGGATTAGCACAGTAAAACACACTGACACTCTCCCTACCTATAGTTTTCTGTCCCTATAAAAAATGTTTTTTTAAAGATGGTTGATGATGAATGCTTTAGCACAGTATAGCACAAGGAGAATTTCCCTCACTGTCCTTCCCTGTCCCTACAAACAAGGATTAGCACAGTAAAACACACTGACACTCTCCCTACCTATAGTTTTCTGTCCCTATAAAAAATGTTTTTTTAAAGATGGTTGATGATGAATGCTTTAGCACAGTATAGCACAAGGAGAATTTCCCTCACTGTGCTTCCCTGTCCCTACAAACAAGGATTAGCACAGTAAAACACACTGACACTCTCCCTACCTATAGTTTTCTGTCCCTATAAAAAATGTTTTTTTAAAGATGGTTGATGATGAATGCTTTAGCACAGTATAGCACAAGGAGAATTTCCCTCACTGTCCTTCCCTGTCCCTACAAACAAGGATTAGCACAGTAAAACACACTGACACTCTCCCTACCTATAGTTTTCTGTCCCTATAAAAAATGTTTTTTTAAAGATGGTTGATGATGAATGCTTTAGCACAGTATAGCACAAGGAGAATTTCCCTCACTGTCCTTCCCTGTCCCTACAAACAAGGATTAGCACAGTAAAACACACTGACACTCTCCCTACCTATAGTTTTCTGTCCCTATAAAAACTGTTTTTTTAAAGATGGTTGATGAGGAATGCTTTAGCACAGTATAGTACAAGGAGAATTTCCCTCACTGTCCTTCCCTGTCCCTACAAACAAGGATTAGCACAGTAAAACACACTGACACTCTCCCTACCTATAGTTTTCTGTCCCTATAAAAAATGTTTTTTTAAAGATGGTTGATGATGAATGCTTTAGGACAGTATAGCACAAGGAGAATTTCCCTCACTGTCCTTCCCTGTCCCTACAAACAAGGATTAGCACAGTAAAACACACTGACACTCTCCCTACCTATAGTTTTCTGTCCCTATAAAAAATGTTTTTTTAAAGATGGTTGATGATGAATGCTTTAGCACAGTATAGCACAAGGAGAATTTCCCTCACTGTCCTTCCCTGTCCCTACAAACAAGGATTAGCACAGTAAAACACACTGACACTCTCCCTACCTATAGTTTTCTGTCCCTATAAAAAATGTTTTTTTAAAGATGGTTGATGATGAATGCTTTAGCACAGTATAGCACAAGGAGAATTTCCCTCACTGTCCTTCCCTGTCCCTACAAACAAGGATTAGCACAGTAAAACACACTGACACTCTCCCTACCTATAGTTTTCTGTCCCTATAAAAAATGTTTTTTTAAAGATGGTTGATGATGAATGCTTTAGCACAGTATAGCACAAGGAGAATTTCCCTCACTGTCCTTCCCTGTCCCTACAAACAAGGATTAGCACAGTAAAACACACTGACACTCTCCCTACCTATAGTTTTCTGTCCCTATAAAAAATGTTTTTTTAAAGATGGTTGATGATGAATGCTTTAGCACAGTATAGCACAAGGAGAATTTCCCTCACTGTCCTTCCCTGTCCCTACAAACAAGGATTAGCACAGTAAAACACACTGACACTCTCCCTACCTATAGTTTTCTGTCCCTATAAAAAATGTTTTTTTAAAGATGGTTGATGATGAATGCTTTAGCACAGTATAGCACAAGGAGAATTTCCCTCACTGTCCTTCCCTGTCCCTACAAACAAGGATTAGCACAGTAAAACACACTGACACTCTCCCTACCTATAGTTTTCTGTCCCTATAAAAAATGTTTTTTTAAAGATGGTTGATGATGAATGCTTTAGCACAGTATAGCACAAGGAGAATTTCCCTCACTGTCCTTCCCTGTCCCTACAAACAAGGATTAGCACAGTAAAACACACTGACACTCTCCCTACCTATAGTTTTCTGTCCCTATAAAAACTGTTTTTTTAAAGATGGTTGATGAGGAATGCTTTAGCACAGTATAGTACAAGGAGAATTTCCCTCACTGTCCTTCCCTGTCCCTACAAACAAGGATTAGCACAGTAAAACACACTGACACTCTCCCTACCTATAGTTTTCTGTCCCTATAAAAAATGTTTTTTTAAAGATGGTTGATGATGAATGCTTTAGGACAGTATAGCACAAGGAGAATTTCCCTCACTGTCCTTCCCTGTCCCTACAAACAAGGATTAGCACAGTAAAACACACTGACACTCTCCCTACCTATAGTTTTCTGTCCCTATAAAAAATGTTTTTTTAAAGATGGTTGATGATGAATGCTTTAGCACAGTATAGCACAAGGAGAATTTCCCTCACTGTCCTTCCCTGTCCCTACAAACAAGGATTAGCACAGTAAAACACACTGACACTCTCCCTACCTATAGTTTTCTGTCCCTATAAAAAATGTTTTTTTAAAGATGGTTGATGATGAATGCTTTAGCACAGTATAGCACAAGGAGAATTTCCCTCACTGTCCTTCCCTGTCCCTACAAACAAGGATTAGCACAGTAAAACACACTGACACTCTCCCTACCTATAGTTTTCTGTCCCTATAAAAAATGTTTTTTTAAAGATGGTTGATGATGAATGCTTTAGCACAGTATAGCACAAGGAGAATTTCCCTCACTGTCCTTCCCTGTCCCTACAAACAAGGATTAGCACAGTAAAACACACTGACACTCTCCCTACCTATAGTTTTCTGTCCCTATAAAAAATGTTTTTTTAAAGATGGTTGATGATGAATGCTTTAGCACAGTATAGCACAAGGAGAATTTCCCTCACTGTCCTTCCCTGTCCCTACAAACAAGGATTAGCACAGTAAAACACACTGACACTCTCCCTACCTATAGTTTTCTGTCCCTATAAAAAATGTTTTTTTAAAGATGGTTGATGATGAATGCTTTAGCACAGTATAGCACAAGGAGAATTTCCCTCACTGTCCTTCCCTGTCCCTACAAACAAGGATTAGCACAGTAAAACACACTGACACTCTCCCTACCTATAGTTTTCTGTCCCTATAAAAAATGTTTTTTTAAAGATGGTTGATGATGAATGCTTTAGCACAGTATAGCACAAGGAGAATTTCCCTCACTGTCCTTCCCTGTCCCTACAAACAAGGATTAGCACAGTAAAACACACTGACACTCTCCCTACCTATAGTTTTCTGTCCCTATAAAAAATGTTTTTTTAAAGATGGTTGATGATGAATGCTTTAGCACAGTATAGCACAAGGAGAATTTCCCTCACTGTCCTTCCCTGTCCCTACAAACAAGGATTAGCACAGTAAAACACACTGACACTCTCCCTACCTATAGTTTTCTGTCCCTATAAAAAATGTTTTTTTAAAGATGGTTGATGATGAATGCTTTAGCACAGTATAGCACAAGGAGAATTTCCCTCACTGTCCTTCCCTGTCCCTACAAACAAGGATTAGCACAGTAAAACACACTGACACTCTCCCTACCTATAGTTTTCTGTCCCTATAAAAAATGTTTTTTTAAAGATGGTTGATGATGAATGCTTTAGCACATTATAGCACAAGGAGAATTTCCCTCACTGTCCTTCCCTGTCCCTACAAACAAGGATTAGCACAGTAAAACACACTGACACTCTCCCTACCTATAGTTTTCTGTCCCTATAAAAAATGTTTTTTTAAAGATGGTTGATGATGAATGCTTTAGCACAGTATAGCACAAGGAGAATTTCCCTCACTGTCCTTCCCTGTCCCTACAAACAAGGATTAGCACAGTAAAACACACTGACACTCTCCCTACCTATAGTTTTCTGTCCCTATAAAAAATGTTTTTTTAAAGATGGTTGATGAGGAATGCTTTAGCACAGTATAGCACAAGGAGAATTTCCCTCACTGTCCTTCCCTGTCCCTACAAACAAGGATTAGCACAGTAAAACACACTGACACTCTCCCTACCTATAGTTTTCTGTCCCTATAAATTTTTTTTTTTAAAGATGGTTGATGATGAATGCTTTAGCACAGTATAGCACAAGGAGAATTTCCCTCACTGTCCTTCCCTGTCCCTACAAACAAGGATTAGCACAGTAAAACACACTGACACTCTCCCTACCTATAGTTTTCTGTCCCTATAAAAAATGTTTTTTTAAAGATGGTTGATAATGAATGCTTTAGCACAGTATAGCACAAGGAGAATTTCCCTCACTGTCCTTCCCTGTCCCTACAAACAAGGATTAGCACAGTAAAACACACTGACACTCTCCCTACCTATAGTTTTCTGTCCCTATAAAAAATGTTTTTTTAAAGATGGTTGATGATGAATGCTTTAGCACAGTATAGCACAAGGAGAATTTCCCTCACTGTCCTTCCCTGTCCCTACAAACAAGGATTAGCACAGTAAAACACACTGACACTCTCCCTACCTATAGTTTTCTGTCCCTATAAAAAATGTTTTTTTAAAGATGGTTGATGATGAATGCTTTAGCACAGTATAGCACAAGGAGAATTTCCCTCACTGTCCTTCCCTGTCCCTACAAACAAGGATTAGCACAGTAAAACACACTGACACTCTCCCTACCTATAGTTTTCTGTCCCTATAAAAAATGTTTTTTTAAAGATGGTTGATGATGAATGCTTTAGCACAGTATAGCACAAGGAGAATTTCCCTCACTGTCCTTCCCTGTCCCTACAAACAAGGATTAGCACAGTAAAACACACTGACACTCTCCCTACCTATAGTTTTCTGTCCCTATAAAAAATGTTTTTTTAAAGATGGTTGATGATGAATGCTTTAGCACAGTATAGCACAAGGAGAATTTCCCTCACTGTCCTTCCCTGTCCCTACAAACAAGGATTAGCACAGTAAAACACACTGACACTCTCCCTACCTATCCTTCTCTTTCCCTAAACTAAAGGAATCCAGGTTAAGCAAGAAAAAAAAATGTCACTGTCCCTGCCTATGCTTCTCTTTCCCTGCTCCGGAACACACTACACTAGGCCGCCGTGCTGGCGGCCTTTTATAGTGTGGGGCGTGTACTAAACACCCTCAGCAATAATTGGCCACAGGCATCCTGCCTGTGGCCAATCATTGCTCTCCTCGCTGCCGGCGCTGTGATTGGCCAAGCATGCGGGGTCACAGTGCATGCTTGGCCAATCACAGCGCCTGGATGACACTGCGATGGCGTAGTGCATTGTGGGCCGCGAATTAGGCGCGAACGGCCCAAATCGTTCGTTGTTCGGCGAACGATCGAACAGCCGATGTTCGAGTCGAACGTATGTTCGACTCGAACACCGAGCTCATCCCTAGTTCTCACTCTGTTTGCTTAATATAACACAAATGACGGCGCAAAAAGAAAAGGAATAGAGAACTCACTGATAAAATAAGGGAGCAAGAAAATTATATGATATGTAGTATATAATACATCACATATTAAATAAAACCAAGAATCATGGAGGAATTAAAATCTCAATTAAAAACTCAATTAAAAAGTCTCAATTCTCTAAAAGAAATCTCAATAAGGGAATAAGAGTCCATGTGGTGGTGATCTTGATAACATATGCACCGTTGGCAGCACTTGTAGAGTGAAGTGAACTCTATATGCAATAAAGGAAAAAGAAACAATGCGCCTACTAAGTGCAGTATGTTAGAAACAATTTATTATAAAAGTAAAATTACAGCCAAATGGCTACTCACAAGATAAAAATGAAGTACTGGCATAGACAGATATCAATGGTTGTCACTCCGTTCTCCTGTAGTCTTATGGCAGTGTGGAGCTGCTCCGGTGTTAGAATCGCACAGAGTGGTGTAATTTGAGCGGTGGGTGGATGGTGGAGCTGCTCCGCTGCTACTATACCGCTCGTCCACCATCCACCCACCGCTCAAATTACACCACTCTGTGCGATTCTAACACCGGAGCAGCTCCACACTGCCATAAGACTACAGGAGAACGGAGTGACAACCATTGATATCTGTCTATGCCAGTACTTCATTTTTATCTTGTGAGTAGCCATTTGGCTGTAATTTTACTTTTATAATAAATTGTTTCTAACATACTGCACTTAGTAGGCGCATTGTTTCTTTTTCACTCTGTTTGCTTCCCTGAGGTCTCACCGATTGTGGTCAGCTATGTCAGGGATCCATTCATCCAGCAGCAGCAGCTTAGTCTCTTTCCCACACACCTGCTTGCTTCCAGGACCACCCTCTCACATGTTGCATTGCACAGAGTATGATGACAGCAGCCGTCTCTGATCAGCTCCCTTCTCCTGGGCAGCACAGCATCAGATAGCCCCAGCAAACTTTGACCACACACCATTGTTCTCCCTTTGCTGCAACCTTGTGAAGCACTCTCTCAGCTGCTCAGCACAGGAAAACAGTACATGGTCCCCACAGTGGCTTCCTCTTTGCGTTCTGCAGACTGGTGGCACAACAGAACTTTCTTTCTCCACCAGCCCAGTTCACTCTCCTTACCTGCATCAGCCAATCACCGTCCTCTAGACCCAGCCAAGATGGCTGCCCCCTGCACTAGAGACACTTCATAAATAAGCATTACAAAGTGGTCTCCTTAAAGATGGCAGCTGCACTTATGTATTAATGAATATTCATTTTAACCATGTCCGCACTGCAGACGGAGAATACAGCAGCAACAAAGGAAGAAGTTCCACAGCAGTTGCCAGTTACAGTCCAGGTTAAAATACAAAGTACAAATGGGAAATTAGATAAGAGTTAAAGTGCACCTATAGCCAAAAAATAATAATATTCTAGCTTGTATAGAGTATAGAAGGATTTATGCCAGTTTATGCTGTATTTTCTGTCTGTCCATGTTGGGGGAGAGAGGAAATTCCCTCTAAGACAGTTATCACAAGTGTCCCTATTTTAAAATCTCTCCTCTATCCCTGTTCTACTGATAACTTAACATTTTGGATATTCCCAAACATTCAGTCTGGTCACTAGGACAAACGGAGAAAGGGATTCTCCCCAAATAAATAGAGATAGACTGATCATCAGTTACAGAGCTGAAGGAACTAACAACGGACAACAAATGCATTGCCGTGGCATATGGGACCAGAATTGTGTGTGTGGGGTGGAAGGGGGCTAAGCACTTTGAAGGTAGGAGTCTGAAATTAGACTTTTCCACAAGAGTCAATTTCCCACCACAGCCCCCTCCCTCCTTGCACGTCATAGTTTTTTCCACTTTTGGGAGGGTCTAATTATTGTCTGTGCTGTCCCAGATTCTTTAAACTTTCTTTTACTACTCTACATAACCTTTTATGTACAGTAGCTGCTGGGGAAAGAGCAAATCGAGATACTATAATTATACTTTATATACTATATATATATATATATATATATATATATATATATATATATATGATATACTGCTCAGAACGTGCCTCTGAGTGCAGCAAACAAAATACTTTATTAGCCAAAAGGTAAAATAACACTTACTAGAATAAAATACAGCACGGCTCATCATATAGATGTGACAGGGAATTCAACGGCAGGTTGTCCCAGGGGTGTACAATCGGCATGAAGAAGGAGCCAATAGACGCTCTGAAACGTGTCCCGCCTCTTTGACATCACTTCCTGGCAGCTGTGTTCCATGCTGGCCTTCCGCATACATCACATCCGGGCCCTGTGTTCAACACCGGTCCCGGCAGCACAGTCGTCCTTCCTGGTCCTCTCTCCTGAGGCCTCCCTCTGCTGGTTGGTTGGGATCCATACCATAAACCTGCACACTGGCCAGCCCTGGGACCACCTGATGCTGAATTCCCTGTCACATCTATATGATGAGCCTTGCTATATTTTATTCTAGTAAGTGTTATTTTACCTTTTGGCTATTAAAGTCTTTTGTTTGCTGCACTTAGAGGGGCCTTCGGTTTGTTTCCTTTTTTACCAGAGTTTGCTTTCCTCTTGGAGTGCTGCCCAAGTGCTGTTTGAGATCCCATTGAAGACATCTCCTATGGCCAGAACCTGGTATCCAGAGAGCCCTTCATCTCCTTATACAGTATCACTTGAATGAGTCTGTTGGGACTCCTGACAGCGCTTCAGAGATGGCAGCACCCAACAACAGGCTCAGGACTTTTGGATGTCTACACAAAGGATGCTTTTACAGATAAACATACATAAAATATGTTAAATGTTCATCACATATAACTTTATGGGAAGTCTGGGAGATATATGGTCTGATGACAGGGTCTCTAAAAAAAAAAAAAACTATACAATGAATAATAATGGATGTGCTTTAGTTAATGCTCTATATTCATATCACTTATAGGACTTAAACCAAGTGAAGCAAACTGCAGAAAAGACTGCAGATCCGCATACTGAAAACTGTAATACAGATAAACTAAGACGTTAAATGATGCATAAGTGAAACACAACTGATCTTTGCTTAGGAACAGGATGACAGATTGGATCTGCTCTAGCGAACCTAAATATATTAAAACAGCCAATTAGCTAGGCAAAAGAAGATTTGCAGATGATTTGTAAGACCAGGCTGATGCCAGCTCAGTAAAATTTACAAGAATAGGGAGGAACAAAACACACCTGCTGTGGATAGGGATTCTGGTGCGGTGCCTGCCTAATATAATAAGGATTCACACAGGAACATCATAGCACCCTGTACACCTCCAAGAGACAATATTAAAATATTCTTTGACTAAACTTAACATTTATTTACATTAGTAAAAGCTCCATTTCAAATTGTTATTGTTCTCCTCCACCCATAGCTTCCTCCACCTTCCACACTCAATGTCAAATACATTAAAACCTAAAGCAACCTATTTTCATTAAGGTCCCACCTTCCACATGCTACAATGTTGTAACTTGTAGAAAGTGGGTCCACTAATTGATGAAATTAATGTGTTTTCTGTAGAACAATTTGAAACGACTAAGCTCCGGTTTTTAGGCAGGTTTTGAGGTCCTTTGCAGAATGGTTATTTTTGGTCAAATACATTCAAAACACTATCCTGTTATAGGCTACGATTGTATTCAGTTCCCCCAATTTCTATTAGTACACGATAGGGCACCCAGTCTGAAATATCTGGAAACCAAACAAGTGCACATGTGAGATAAATAGCTGGGAATTTGCTATTAAATAATAATTTAAATAAGACAGAAGCTATATACAGTCCGCTCCTGATGACGTCTGCATGGCGAAACGCGTAGGCTGAGGCTTACAGCGTCGCTGCGCCACTTCCGGTTTTTGGAGTTTCTGGTCTGTGGAACGCAATAAACTTTTATTTACGGATTTACACAATGGGATCCCCTTTTTTCTTATCCATCTATATGTGAGTGCATTGAAAGATTGTTTGTGTCAAAGAGGGAATGCAGGACAAAGAGCTGACTCCATTGTGAGGCCTTTTACCCCTGCAGGGGTACATCTCTTTGGTGAGTGCGGACCTGAGGGGGGAGCACATGTGAAGAGTCACCAAATTTGTCGATTAAAATAATTTTTTCACTTTACCGCAATTTTTTATGAACTTTAAAATTGAATAGATTCTATATGATTTTTTTGTTATGTTGATGTTCTTTTGATGATCTATACACTTTGGAATGAATAAATAAATGGACACTTGTTGGACACATACTCACTGATAAATTTTTTTGAACACTTTATTAAGTGTGTTTGCACATTTAACACATTTGCACTTTATGTGATGATGTCTTAACCACTTCAGCCCCGGACCATTTGGCTGGCCAAAGACCAGAGCACTTTTTGCGATTCAGCACTGCAACGCTTTAACTGACAATTGCGCGGTCGTGCCACGTGGCTCCCAAACAAAATGGACGTCCTTTTTTTTCCACAAATAGAGCTTTCTTTTGGTATTATTTGGTCACCTCTGTGGTTTATATTTTTTGCGCTATAAACAAAAATGAGCGATAATCTTGAAAAAAAAACAATATTTTGTACTTTTTGCTATAATATATATTGCCAATTTTTTTTTTTAAAAGCAATTTTTTTCTCAGTTTAGGCCAATGTGTATTCTTCTACATATTTCTGGTAAAAAAAAAAATCGCAATACAGGCGTTCCCCGGGTTACAAATAAGATAGGGTCTGTAGGTTTGTTCTCAAGTTAAATTTGTAAGTCGGAACAGGTAAATTTTTTCCTTGTCAATAATATTAATTGGTTGCATAATAATAAATACATACTTTGGTTATTTATGCAAGAATACAGATAAATAAAATTTACATAAAAATATTCTATAAGTAAATAATACGTAACATAAAATATGTAAATTAAATTAATTAGATCTTCACTAACAAGATAGTCGGTGGGTAACATTGTATTCATGCCCACCATGTCTTAACGTGTAGCAAATTGCCATTACGTTATACACAAAGATTGTGGTATAATAACTTATGTTAATTGTAGTGAAGAACAATATTACCGTATATACTCGAGTATAAGCCGAGATTTTCAGCCCTTTTTTTTGGGCTGAAAGTCCCCCCTCAGCTTATACTCGAGTCAGAGAAAATTTTACATTGGAAATAGTACCTGTAAAGAAGTTGCGGCTGCGGCGTCCATCGTTCAAATTCCGCGGTCTCTTCCTGTTCCTTTCGTGATAGGCGATTCTCATCAGACACTCTCCTCCTATCACGATCATTCTCTCATCCTCAGTTTCCCAGCAGACGTCTGTGATTGGCGGAACACCCAACACAGTGTCTGCTGGGAAACTGAGGATGAGAGAATGATCGTGATAGGCGGAGAGTGTCTGATGAGAATCGCCTATCACGAAAGGAACAGGAAGAGACCGCGGAATTTGAACGATGGACGCCGCAGCCGCAACTTCTTTACAGGTACTATTTCCAATGTAAAATTATAGGATAGGAAACAGTGAGGATAGGAAACAGTGAGGATAGGAAACAGTGAGGATAGGAACAGTGAGGATAGGAACAGTAAGGATGGGAACAGTGAGGATGGGCACAGTAAGGATGGGAACACTGAGGCATTGTTGACCCTCAGCTTATACTCGAGTCAGTACGTTTTCCCAGTTTTTTGTGACAACATTAGGTACCTCGGCTTATACTCGAGTCGGCTTATACTCGAGTACATACGGTACTTATAATAAAAATAAAGGAGAGTAAAGAGAGAAAGAAAATAGTGAGAGAGAGAGAAAGTCCACAATGTTGGTCCATGAACCAGTACGATGCGTATGGTTTACCATTCCTTAGGTACATGGGATTTGCATTGAAGCTATTAATCCGCTACCATGGCAAAAGGACCTCATCGTTAAAATCTGGAGGTAAATAGTGTTTTATCCATGGGAGCCAAAGTTTTTAGAATTTTTTAATTGGTCTCCGTCAGTGGCTATCATTTTGGCATGTGACATTGTGGTGTTCATTCTGTGAATTGTTTCTGCCAACCCTAATGTTGGGGATTTCCATGCTTTGGCTATCGTTTGTTTTGCTGCGGAACAGGTAAATTTTTTAAGTGTAGCTCCAGCCCAAATTTTTTTTTAAGCTTTTTGGATAGCATAGGGAAGGGCTAACAACCCTGTAACATTCGTTTTGCTGTCCGTGCCCCTGTTCAGAAGATTTCACTCCACATTCTTTCCCAATGACAATTGGATTTTGAAAATTTTGGGTTGTTGTGGAAACAAGCCTTGGTGATAAAGCTTCAGTGGGGAGACACCTTTTTCCCATAATAGCTCTCACAGGAGTGAATTTCCCTTCCCAGGGGTAGATTTCCTCTCACTTCCTGTTGTCCCCCTCTGTTTGTAAGTAGGAGTCGTTTGTAAGTCGGAAGTTTGTAACTAGGGACTGCCTGTAAGCGTATATTGATTGGTTTACGCAAAAGTTATAGCATCTACAAAATAGGGGATAGTTTTATGGCATTTTTATTATATTTTTTTTTTACTAGTAATGGCAGCGATCTGCGATTTTTATCGTGACTGCGACTATATGGCGGACTCATCGGACACCTTTGACACATTTTTGGGACCATTGTCATTTTTACAGCGATCAGTCCCTATAAAAATGCACTGATTACTGTGAAAATGACACTGGCAGTAAAGGGGTTAACCACTAGGTGGCGCTGAAAGGGCTAAGTGTGTCCTAGGGAGTGATTCTAACTGTTAGGGGGAGGAGCTACGAGTGACACATCACTGATCATTGTTCCCGATCACAGGGAACATTCGATCAGTGACATGTCACTAGGCAGAACAGGGGAATGCCTTGTTTACAAAGGCATCCCCCTGTTCTGCCTTTGCCGACCGCAATCGCGGGCCACCCGGGAACATCGAGTTCAGGGACCCGCAAACGCACTCACGAGGCACGTGGCGGGTGCGCGAGTGTGCCTCCGGCGGCGCGCGCCCGATGGGCGTCAAATTTAAAGGGACGTACAGGTACGCCCATTTGCTGCCCGTGCCATTGTGTCAACGTATATTGTCGTGCAGCGGTCGCTATGTGGTTAAAGTGACAGTACACTTTTTCATATTTTTTTTCTCGTTTTTTCATTCTGTTTTTCATTTAATCTTCCAAGGATTTTTATTAACATACTCTGTCACATTGGTAACACTAAGCAGCGCCAATCTTACCCATATATAAATTTATCACATTCCTTCACTGATCCCCCACCTGTGGGTACAGCTGGGGTAGGCTTCAGCTAATTTTCATCTCCTGGCGCGGAACACCATATTGTCCCCCAAAATATTTTTGGATGGATTTAGTCTTTCTTTGGTTGTTTTTTATCTTCTTTTGCCACATCTTATGTTATCAGATTGCAGATATCACCTTTTTTACTTTTATGTTTTTGATAGGTATACTTTTCTTTGACAGAGCTCATTGGCTTCCTGGGCCTTTTGTATTTGACATATTTTATATATTAATATTGACATATTTGACATATTTTATAAAAATATATAAATATACCTTTAACCCTTTTGCCGCTAGGTCCGTACGTCGTAAGGACCTAACGGCGGGGGGTATTACACACAATCCCGGTGGCTGCAGCCACCGGGATTGTGTGTGAAACTGACAGGCAGACTCCTGTCAGTCAGGTGAGAGCATTCAGGCCTGTCTGCTGCCGCCGGATCGCTCTCACACACGCCCGGTACTGGCGCCCCCCACCATACTTACTGGGCTCCGCTTGCCCATCGGCGGGCCCGGGATCTCCATGTCAGGTGCCAGCAGGTAGAGGGGAAGGAGAAGAGTGAACACACATCTTCTCTCCTCCCCTTCTTCTTGTGACCTGGAAAGCGACGTCTCTGAGGTCACTTGCGGGTCAAGTTCTCGGTGTCCCTGGCTCGCTTTGCAGAGAAAGGATGTTTTGCAATGTGATCTGCATTGCAAAACATTCAGTGGAGAGCAGGGGAGACATACCTATCTTAATAAAGAGAGCCTGTCATCTAAAAATCATAACATAGGGGACTGTTTGTTCCCTATGTGATGAAAAAAAAAGTTAAGTTAAAAAACTATTTTTTTTGGCAAAAAAAAAAAAGTTACACCAAAGCACATAAACCCCCCCCCAAAAAAAAAAAAAAAAAATTTTTAAAGCCCCCCACATATACACATGCACGAACATAAACGCATGCCTAAGGGCACCTGTACATCAAAACGTTAATTGCGATACACATGTTACATATCGCTGCGTACGCCGGAGTGAGAGCAATAATTTTAACACTAGACCTCCTCCGTAACACTAAACTGATACCTATAGGGGGCTTTTGAATCATCGCCTATAGAAAATATAGAGTACTGAAGTTTGTCGCCATTTCACGGGCACACACAAATTTAAGGTTTGGCATGTTGGTTATCTCTTTACTTGGTGCAACCTCGTCTTTTATATTTTACCAAAAATGTGGGTAATTGATTGTGTTTGCCCTAATTTTCACGTTAGTGTGTTTTTTACTGACATTTCCTAGACCTTTGCGGTAATGTCGTGTGACATAAAAATTGCAACTACCACTATTTTATTCTCTAGGGCTTCTGCGTTCAGAAAATATATGATATTTTTTAGTTTTGTGCAATCTTCAGGCCTAAAATTATTTTTTAAACATGTGTGCAAAAAAAAAAAACACGCAAAAACGGCTCTGGCAACGAAAAAAAGAAAAGATATCAAAAAGATAAAAGTTATTGTTTCCAGGTTCCTTACAATAATTAGTTAAATACTCAATAAAGAAGGGGGAATCTCGGTACCCAGAACCAACAAACCAACCCAATAAAGACCTGACTTGGGCTCAACCAACCTCCTTATAAATATATGTAGCGCCCTGCTCCCAATGAGTGGGCGCTATGTGTTGAAATTTAGTTGTCTGGGCATTAGTTAGCCCAGAGAGATTGGTCATTTAAATTATGTCACTGTTTCAGTTCGGTTGGTTGTATGATTTTCCTCCTGACAGTAGGTGTCGCTGTCACCACTGGTCAGGATTGGAAAGGCAGCAGGCTGGACGCATTGGGTATCTCTTTCCCAGCAGCGGCTCAGGGGCGTGGTCAACCCGCTGTGCATGCTGGGAGAGGGTACTTAAGTGACATACGCCATTAATGAGAGGGAGTTGGAGAGTTGGGGGTCGTTCGTTGGTGGTGGGCACCACCCGCCCGATCCCGACCTGAGGGCCCTCATGGCCTCAGGGATGTACTGGCAGTTTCCGCCTCGGGCCACGTTAGCCTGAGGCTCCGTTACTGAAATGTAAGCCCAGGAGTTACTGGGGCCTACTGATCCAGGGATGATCCTGTGTCGCCTTACCGGCTGGAAGGGACCAAGCAATTGAGGACTCAATTGGAGGATGCATCCGGATCATAATTTACCTCACAGTGCTGCCGGAACGGCTGGAAGATCCTGGCACTGAGAGCTGTGTTCTTTATTCAAAAGATAACCCAGGGAAGGGTTACGATAAGTCTGTGTCAGATAATGTTCTATTTTCACCAAGTCTGTGGCAGAGACTATATGTGATCGAGCTACGCACCGGCTGCTAGGCCAGTGAGATTGAGCCTATCCGGTGTTTGACTAGTCCAGTGTGGAGACAGTTGTTCCTCTGGACCTAGGAAAGTTCCTGTGATCCGCAACTAAGGTACCTGAGTCCTCCCCATTCCTTCAACCCCCTCTGTTGGAAACTTTATTCAATAAAACCCTTGAAAGAGACTTTGTGTTGGTGCAAACTTCTTCTGGACAACTCTTCAAGGAGAACCCCTGAGACGAGCATATGGAACAGTAAAGCTCTGTACACATGATCGGATTTCCTATGGATTCAAATCCGATGGATTTTTCCATCGGAATTCCAATGAAGCTGACTTCCATCAGTCAAAAATCCGACCATCCCAAACGCCGTGATGTAAAACACTCCATGAGCCAAGAAAAACGAAGTTCAATGCTTCTGAGCATGCGTCGACTTGATTCTGAGCATGCGTGGGTTTTTTCTCCGATTGAGTTCCACACAGACGATCGGAATTTGCTATCATTTTTTTTTCCATCGGATAAATTGAAAACATGTTCTATTTTTTCTCACCGATGGAAAAAAGACCAATGGGGCCCATACACGATCGGTTTGTCCAATGAAAAAAGTCCATCGGACTGTTTTCATCTGTAAAACCGATCGTATGTACAGGGCATAAGGTAACAGCAGGCCCAAATTTAAACCAGCAGCTCCTACGGGGGTATCGCTACATACTGTATATAATGCTATTCTGTTTAAAAAAGAGAAATCATGGCTGTTAAAGATGGCACTATATGCTGCCATTTTTTTTTACCAATAAATTGCAACATTGCTTTGCACAACTTGAGCATCTGGTCCTTTTTGAACATTCCTTTATACCCAAAAGAATTCTTTGATGCAACTGCATCTCTAAATACACACTCAAACTGTATGTGGTTTCCGCGTGACTATATATTTAACAAGTTGAAAACCATGGAACACCTGGTAGATATGATCTCCAAACTATGGCCCTCAAGCCCCATGAGGCAATTTAAAACTCTGACATTCACAGACATGACTAGGCATGGTGGGAATTGTAGTTCATGAACAACTGGATAGCCATAGTTTGGAGACCCCTGGTTTAAAAAATTACACTTTTCAACCATGTGGCCTTCAGGTTTAATAATAATATGTACATATACCGTAATTCTGATTATTTATGTTTTTCACAAGTACTGAATGGAGGATTACTTAACACTCATTAAATGGAACCATTCTGTGTTGCCATGTAAGTGAGATAACGAGAGACTCATATGAAGAAACTATCTGTAATTGATATTTCAGATCTGTTGAGACAGTGCACAGTTGTGAATAATAGTTCTTTATTCATTTTGTGCTCATTTGTATAAACCCCTTTTGATGCATCTGTATTATAAGATGATTGCTTGATTCTTAGCACATTTAAAATGACTGTTTGAAGTCTGGTTTATAATTCATATTTCGGATACACAAATCTTTCTAATTAAATGGCCATATAGAAGATTTATGAGCAAATCTAACCCAAAATATTGGGACAAGACTTAAAAGATTCCATATATTTGGATATTATTATAATATTCCACAAGTGGTAACATAAGTGGCGGCTGGTGCTCAAATCTTTTGGGGGGGGGCGCAAACAAACTGAAAAAAAAAAAACATCAATTGCCGCCACTGTGCCCATTAAACGCAGCAACTGTGCCCAAACGCCACTAGTTTGTCCCCAAACGCCACTAGTTTGTCCCCAAATGCAGCCAGTTTCTCCCCCATATGCAGCCAGTTTCTCCCCCATATGCAGCCAGTTTTTCCCCCATATGCAGCCAGTTTCTCCCCCATAATACAGCCAGTTTGTCCCCCATATGCAGCCAGTTTCTCCCCCATAATACAGCCAGTTTGTCCCCCATATGCAGCCAGTTTGTCCCCCATATGCAGCCAGTTTGTCCCCCATATGCAGCCAGTTTCTCCACCATAATACAGCCAGTTTCTCCCCCAAATGCAGCCAGTTTCCCCCCCATAATACAGCCAGTTTCTCCCCCATAATACAGCCAGTTTCTTCCCCATAATACAGCCAGTTTCTCCCCCATATGCAGCCAGTTTGTCCCCCATATGCAGCCAGTTTGTCCCCCATATGCAGCCAGTTTCTCCCCCATAATACAGCCAGTTTCTCCCCCATAATACAGCCAGTTTCTCCCGCATATGCAGCCAGTTTCTCCCCCATATGCAGCCAGTTTCTCCCCCATAATACAGCCAGTTTGTCCCCCATATGCAGCCAGTTTCTCCCCCATAATACAGCCAGTTTCTACCCCAAATGCAGCCAGTTTCTCCCCCAAATGCAGCCAGTTTCCCCCCATAATACAGCCAGTTTCTCCCCCATAATACAGCCAGTTTCTCCCCCATATGCAGCCAGTTTCTCCCCCATAATACAGCCAGTTTCTCCCCCATAATACAGCCAGTTTCTCCCCCATATGCAGCCAGTTTCTCCCCCATATGCAGCCAGTTTCTCCCCCATATGCAGCCAGTTTCTCCCCCATATGCAGCCAGTTTCTCCCCCATAATACAGCCAGTTTGTCCCCCATATGCAGACAGTTTCTCCCCCATAATACAGCCAATTTCTCCCCCAAATGCAGCCAGTTTCCCCCCCATAATACAGCCAGTTTCTCCCCCATAATACAGCCAGTTTTTCCCCCATAATACAGCCAGTTTCTCCCCCATATGCAGCCAGTTTCTCCCCCATAATACAGCCAGTTTCTCCCCCATAATACAGCCAGTTTCTCCCCCATATGCAGCCAGTTTCTCCCCCATATGCAGCCAGTTTGTCCCCTATATGCAGCCAGTTTGTCCCCCATAATACAGCCAGTTTCTCCCCCATATGCAGCCAGTTTGTCCCCTATATGCAGCCAGTTTGTCCCCCATAATACAGCCAGCTTCTCCCCCATATACAGCCAGTTTGTCCCCCCAGCCCTGCACTTACCTTCCTCGAGTCAGCGCCGTCCTTCTTCCGTCCTCGATGTCTTCTCCCGCCCTCGATGTCACTTCAGCCAATCAGGTTACCGGTAACCAGACCCGGTGAACCTGATTGGCCAGGGAACGCACCCCTGTGCATCCTCTCATTAGATATTTAGAAGCCGATTACAGCCCTCAGGCTGTAGTCGGGAAGCCTATCAGAGCCTGCTGGCTCTGATAGGCACTTCTAAAGGCCAATCAGACGCTGTGATTCAGATGGCCGGCGCTCAAGGGGCCGGCCATCTGAATACTGGGTGGCAGCAATACATAGGTTCATGCAATGCATGAACCTATGTATTGTTGTGAGTGACGGCCGGGCGCAGAAGCGAGCGGTAGCGGAGCTTCTGCGCCCACTATGGTCGCGCCGCCATGTGTGAAAAAAAGACATAAAAAAAAAAAAACTCTTAAAGGGCCCGTTTTTTTTTTTGGTGACCACAGGAGGGGGGGCGGCGCCCGGGCGCCCCCTATGGACGGGCCGCCACTGGGTAACATGTGTAGAATTGCAGGTAGTGTTGTGATTAGAGTTGGGCCGAACACCCCCCAGTTCAGTTCACACCAGAACTCCCGAAAAAGTTTGGACCTGAACCACAAACTCTATTAAAGTCTATGGGACTCAAACTTGAAAAATCAAACTCCCCATTTTGAAGGCTTATATGCAAGTTATTGGCCATAAAAAGGGTATGGGGGCCCGGGCAATGCCCTGGGGGACATGTATCAATGCAATTTTTTTTTTTTAAATATCGTTTTAAAAGGAGCAGTGATTTACTGATGCTTAAAATGAAACAATAACAATAACAAATTCTTTTAAATATAGTGCCTGGGGGGTCCCCTTAGTGGCGCATCTGTGGCACATCTGTGGCACATCTGTACCGTGTTAGAACCTGCTGCAGCAAAAAAAAAACCATTTAACTTGATATTGCCGGCTATAGAAAAAAGGGGGGAAAAAGGGTGTGGAGGTCCCCCCCACTTTCCAATCTATACCAGGCCCTTTGGGTCTAGTATGGATCTTAAGGGGAACCTCACACCAAACACCAAAATAAAAAAAATAAAAACAGCATGGGGTTCCCCCTAAATCCATACCAGGCCCTTATCCGAGCATGCAGGGGCCCCTCCTGAACCATACCAGGCCACATGCCCTCAATATTGGGGTGCTTCATGTGATATGGATAACCTTTCCCCACAACCCCAGGCGGTGGTTGTGGGGGTCTGCGAGCATGGGGCTTATCGGAATCTGTAAACCCCCCTTTAACAAGAGGGCCCCAGATCCCGCCCCCTGCTATGTGAATGAGTATGAGGTGACAATTCCTTTAAAAATAAATAAAAGACAATGTCCCTTGATGTAGATCCATCATCAATCACGATGCCTGCCACACCGCCGGACCCGGAAAAAAAAAGCTCTCCTCTTGACGAAGGCTAACATGGGGGGATTGGGGGATGCTTTGGGGCGACGCCCGCCACACCACAGGACCTGAAAAACGAAAAAAAGCTTTGCCCATAAAAAAACTCCCCGTCAACTGCCTGCTCTGCCATCTGATGACAGGTTTTAAATAGGTAAGGGGCAGAGCCACCTGGGGACTTCACCTGATGACACCGCCCCTTGTGATGGGGTCGGTGCATGCTATCAGATGGCAGAGCAGGCAGTCGGCGGGGAGTTGTTTTCATGGGCAAAGCTTTTTTTCGTTTTTCAGGTCCGGTGGTGTGACGGGCTTCGCCCCAAAGCATCCCCCCAATTCCCCCATGTTGAGGGCATGTGGCCTAGTATGGTTCAGGAGGGAGGGTGGGGCACTCACTTACCCCCCCCCTTCCCTGGCCTGGCCTGGATTTTGGGGGGACCCCACGCCAAATTCGGGTGTTCGCTGAACACGCAAACAGGCAATGTTCGGGCCAAACTTATGCTCGGTCTGAACTGCTCGCCCAACACTCGTTGCGATGATTTTAAAATCATACCATGGTTTTTAATGTGTAATTTTGACTTTAATATTAAAGACAAAATTATACATTAAAAACCATAGGTGTGTGTTTGTAAAGTATATATACAGCAGTTTGATTCAATTTTTCCTATTTTTAAAAATTTTGTGATCTGAATAGCAGTACGTTATATATATATATATATATATATATATATATATATATATATATATATATATATATATAAAGAAGTTGGTGGAGCCCAAGTTAGGTCTTTATTGGGTTGGTTTGATAGTATGGGTTAAGGCTTCAATTTATATCGTTATACATACATTTTTGTTTGTTTGCCTTTAAATACATTTTGTCCTTTTCTCACTCCGTAACTAGGGGATGCTCTCTGTATTTAGTCCCTTCTTTTTAATGCTTGAAGCCCTGTACACACGATCGGTTTTACCGATGAAAACAGTCCGATGGCCCCATTAGTCTTTTTTCCGATGGAAAAAAAAGCGATAGCAAAATACTATCGTCTGTGGGGAACTCCATCGGATAAAAAACCCACGCATGCTCAGAATCAAGTCGACACATGCTCAGAAGCATAGAACTTCATTTTTGTTGGCTTGTCCGAGTGTTTTACGTTGCGGCGTTTGGGAGGATCGGTTTTTTGACTGATGGTGTGTAGGCAAGACTGATGGAAGTCACCTTCATCGGATTTCCAATGGAAAAATCCATCGGTTTAAAATCCATAGGAAATCCGATCGTGTGTACAGGGCTTAAGTCTCCATTCATCACACGTGCTGTATTCTGTTGGAGCTAGACACACCATTTTTTTAACCTATATGATTTTCATCTATAAAGATCTGCACAAGTTTTGATTAAAGCTTTCTGCGATCTGCAGGATATCATTTGGATCGATTCACTGTCTGCCAAGCTACTAGACTGTAAATAAAGCTATCTCAACACAACTGGATTAGTTATTGAGATTACACTTTCAGGGCTTAGATTGCAGGAGCAGAACAATAAAAGATGTAAATTTTGGCATAGCTAGTGGATGAGTTGTACATTCCTGTGACCCAAACAGGAATATCTCCATTATTTTGGACTTTATGAGTTATACACATTTAAAAAATTCCAGAAAATGTACCTAATAAAAAAATTTATTGATACAGCACACCTCAGAAGAGAAACAAAAATAGTATCATACATGTGTAGCGACACCACCCCCTTTCCTGCCTTTGGCTCCTTAGCAGGAAAAAGGGCACACCGTGCTATGTGCCCGTACCCTCTTGTATAAAGAGGTTGAGCAGTGTAATGTACCTGGGTCTCTGTGATCAGGTTCCCTAGAGAATGGCTCCCATCTTCACTGTAACAAAGACAAGTCTCTATTCCCCAATAACTTTAAAGTCCACACCGATTGCAACTCCAAAGTAGAGTTTATTTTCTCTGTTATGCACGATAACTGGACAGGAGAAGGTTGAAAGAAGAGCAGGACAGCAAAAGGTGTGGGAATAGATCCAGGCACAAACAAATTCTTATTCACTACCCATATCTTCAGGTAGACTCAGCCCATCCGGATAGTCTCCCAATGGAGTGGGCCCTAGCAGCCTGAATGATGCTCGAACTAGATACACACAGTCTCTGGCCACAGACCTGGTGAACTTGGGTCTCTGCCACAGACCTGGTGAACTTGGGTCTCTGCCACAGACCTGGCGAACTTGGTTGCAACGTTAAGCCTCTTTCAGGGAGATGACATCCCTCCAGAGAGTTACCAGTCCCTTGGAACGGTCCTCCCCCGGCCTCCTCATCTAAGATACGGGTCTCCTCGCAAGGCAGCACCCTGGGATTCCTCGATCCTCTGTGGGCCCCAGCCAAAGATGCTGAGCCCAAGGCCTCCAGTTGCAGCCCCAGGGCTAAAGGTGCCTGGGACTGATCCGCCAGTGTACCGAACCAGGAACCCCACCCCAGAGCTAAAGGTGCCTGGGGGGGGCACGAACAGAATCACACGCTCCCGGGGTCAGACCCCCAGGAACTCACCCTTGACAGACAGGGTCTGCCCCTTTTATATCCCTTCCCGGGATGCACAGCAGGCCAACATGCCCACCATACCACCGCCAACAGGGGACATCCAAGGCACAGCACTGGACCAGCGGTTCAACCCCGGCCCCCGATGGCAGCGCCACCAACAGGCCACGGAGAACTACACACCAGCATCCCGCCTGCAGTTCAAAATGGGTTTTACTGAACCCTATCAAATAATGTGTTTGAGCACAACTACCACTCAAACATCCCCCTAAATTTCAAAGCCCCGCTACACATGTAAAAAAAAAGTCCAAATAAATGTGCCTAGTACCAACAATAAAAGTCCTTCTGTGTTTCAAAACAGTTTAACTTGCAGAGATCTTCTTCTATACATGGCAAACCTTCTGCTGATTATGCAATGAACCATCACCCACTAACCATTGATTCCACCACCTCTCTAAGCACAGGGAACTCACCAGAACATAATGACCTCTATATTTCACAAACATTGACAAATGCATGAATAAACTCTGGTGCTCAGTAGATTGCTTTAAGAAAGGTCTGGATACTTTCCTAAATGTACATAATATAACTGGGTACTGACATTTATAGGTGAAGTTGATCCAGGGAAAATCCGATTGCCTCTCGGGGGATCAGGAAGGAATTTTTTCCCCTGCTGTAGCAAATTGGAGCATGCTCTGCTGGTTTGTTTTTTTTTGCCTTCCTCTGGATCAACTGTGGGTATAGAATTGGGTAGATGGAATTGTACGATATTTTTTTTTTTTTTTTTTTTATGGGTGAACTAGATGGAGATTGTTTAAGCAGTGCTTTACAATATAAAGGGGGGCAGTACAATTACTATACAGTTCAATACAGAAGGAGTAGAAGGGCCCTGCTCGTGGAGCTTACAATCTAAAGGGAAAGGAAGGTGGGAATAGCTGAGGGAGGTGACTCAGGTACAGTTTTTAGGTGGAGGTGGGGTAGACTTCCCTGAATAAGTGAGTTTTCAAGGACCGCCTAAAGGCGGACAGGGTAGGAGCTGATCGAACATACTGGGGCACGCAATTCCAGAGGATGGAAGAGGCTCTGGAGGCGAGCATGCTACTGGAACCATGGAACTCACTTGTGTGCAGTCCATATACATAGTCTTGGGGCCAATAGGAAGGTTACCGGCATCTATGGTTAAAGTGTCTGTAAGCCTAGAAATTAAACTGAACTTAAACCCAATAACAAAAATGTAATATATTGCAGCTCACCGTTTTTTTTCAGCTTTTTTGCTTTATTTTCTCCAGGTCATCCTAAGAATTACACACTTTTTTGTCTCTTCATGTCATCATTTTTCCTCCTCTGTATCTATGAATTGAGCAATGGTTGGTTCAAATATGTTTTCTCTTGTTCATCTCCATTACAGGGTGGACTGATGGGACCAGTAGTTTACACAGCAAAGAATCAAAAAGCACTGCATTTCTAGCAAGATCAACGGGCTTTTTTCTACTTGCTGAAGATGTTCTTAGTTTGAAAATTGAAACGTGATGCAACCACCACATCCAAGAACTAGTAAACTATATTACATTTTTGTTTTCGGGTTTAGATACACTTTAAATCAGGGGTCCTCAAACTACGGCCCGCGGGCCGCATACGGCCCGCCAAGGTGATTTACCCGGCCCACGCACGGTCTGCCCCTTTCATAAGATCACAACACTTCCCCTCTGCAGCACTTCCCCTCCCCTCTGCTACATTATTCACACAAGACACGAAGCATGACAGGTCCAGACAAAAGGCGGGACTTTTTGAGTTAAGAAGCAGGTAATTGGTTACTAGGCAACGGGCCGGTCCCAGCAATCAATCATCTGTCTTTCACTTGAAAAGTTCTGCGCTTTGTCCGGACCTGTCATGCTTCGCGTCTTGTGTGAATAAGGTAGGGGAGGGGGCAGTGCTGCGGAGGGGGAAGTGCTGCGATCTTATGGTAGGGACAGTGTAATATCGCTGGAGGGATCTGTTATCTGGGACTCTGTGATATGGGGGGGATCTGTGATGGGTGGCTTTGTGAATGGGTGGCTTTGTGATTGGGGGGAGTCTGTGATGGGGATCTGTGATTGGGGGGAATCTGTGATAGGGGCTTTGTTATGGGGGATCTGTGATGGGGCTTTATGATTGGGGGGGATCTGTGATGGGGGGCTTTGTAATGGGGGAGTCTGTGGTGGGAGGGATCTGTGATGGGGGCTCTGTGCTGGGGAGCTTTGTGATTGGGGTGAGTCTGTGATTGGGGGAGCTTTGTGATTGGGGGGATCTGTGATGGGGGCTTTGTGATGGAGAGGAGTCTGTGATGGAGAGGAGTCTGATGGAGGGATCTGTGAGGGGGGATCTCTGATGGAGAGGAGTCTGTGATGGGGGGGATCTGTGATGGGGGAGAGTCTGTGATAGAGAGGAATCTGTGAAGGGGGATCTGTGATGGAGAGGAGTCTGTGATGGGGGGATCTGTGATGGAGAGGAGTCTGTGATGGAGGGATCTGTGATGGAGAGGAGTCTGTGATGGAGGGATCTGTGATGGAGAGGAGTCTGTGATGGGGGGATCTGTGATGGAGAGGAGTCTGTGATGGGGAGGAGTCTGTGATGGGGGAACCTGTGATGGAGAGGAGTCTGTGATGGGGGGCTCTGTGATGGAGAGTAGTCTGATGGAGGGATATGTGATGGGGGGATCTGTGATGGAGAGGAGTCTGATGGGGGGATCTGTGATGGGGGGGAAGTCTGTGATGGAGAGGAATCTGTGAAGGGGGATCTGTGATGGAGAGGAGTCTGTGATGGAGGGGGATCTGTGATGGAGAGGAGTCTGTGATGGGGGGATCTGTGATGGAGAGGAGTCTGTGATGGGGGGATCTGTGATGGAGAGGAGTCTATGATGGGGGGCTCTGTGATGGAGAGGTATCTGTGATGGAGAGGTATCTGTGATGCTGGGGGTCTTTCATGGAGAGGAGTCTGTGATGGGGCAGGGGGGGGGGGGTCTGTGATAAATGGATTCTGTGAAATACTAATACGTTTATGTTGATTAAAACAGTTTTTTGTGCACTACAAAAAAAATAAGTGCAGTGTGCAAAGGAATTCGTTTATATTTTTTTCAAACTATAGTCCGGCCCCCCAACAGTCTGAGGGACCGTGAACTGACCCCCTGTGTAAAAAGTTTGAGGACCCCTGCTTTAAATGTACATTCAAGTAAAATATAAGTGTAGACATGAAGGGACAGAAAAAAAATTATTTGCAGGATTACAAAGGAAAAGTAAGAGAAAGAAGCCTGAAAAAAAAAAGAAAACGAATGCAGCTACAGCATCTAAGAATTCGTACAGAGCATTACATTCCACTTTTGTACTCTTCTAAATGTCTATTTTTGTGGTTTGCTGGCCTCTATGCAAAATTATCTGATTATATAAAAGGATTAGAATTAACAAAAATTAGTATGATAACCCTCTTGAACCCTCTTTAGAAATAAAATTTTAGATTTCAGAGAAATACGCATTATCAGTTTTAAAGAGAGATTGTACGCTTGAGAATTAGAGGAGCAGACGCATTATCTCCCTTAACAGTCATTCTAAAAATTAATCTAATCTCATGATTCTAATTAATTTTCTGTTTACATTCCTCACAGCCAACTTACTTAGTAAAGAATATTGCAACATGTTAATTACATTCTTTTTGCTGGGACACTTAAAGGGCACCTTTCTGTTGATCTGCAATCCTGCAATTTACTAGAGAGGTTGATATAGTAAACTAAGAATACTGAAGTTTTGAAATAAGTGTGTCCTTAGTAGCATATTAATTAGATAATTTACAAAGATCTTTCAGGATTATTTCAAAATGGATTTAAAAGCACACAAACACTTACAATAAAACAACGACTAATAATACATGTAGCGCTACCTCCAACTAAGAAGGCCGCAGATTTAGTTTGGGCCCTGAAGACAGCTCCGCCAACCCCCGGCAATATGCTCTACCCCCTACTGGCACAGCTAGTACTGACAGTAAATTGTATATCTTATACTGTATGAATAACTGAGCATTGAGACAATATTAAATTGAAATAAAGGTAAGATTTTACTTAAGCTATTGGTAAAGAAAAGGGTAACATCAATGACAGTTTACAGAATAATCATTTGTAATGCAAAGCCCAACCACACTAACACACTATAAGGTTAACACATAACAAGTGCGCCATGCGGGCGACCGTTAGCTAAGTGCCCTGTGGCGCAGTAACCAAAACACCTTAGAAATCCCACCAGGCCTGGTTCTGATATCTACAACTTAGTCCTTTTTCTTCACCGGCAGATCTTTAACGGTGGTGCACATTAATAGAGTACAAACTTTGTAATCCAATGGGGTAGGTAAAGATGGAGTAGAAACTTGACTATGTGAACGGTAGGTTCAGTTCTAACAAGGGGTCTTCAATAAGAGCACTAAGAACAACTCATAGGCCACGGCAGTCTATAGGCCTATATGCAGTAACAGTATATCGTTTGGGCATATGCCCTCTCACCCGCCCAGACTACGATCCCAGTCCGGGAACTTCCACCTGTTGTGTCCTCACACACACACTCCGTCTCTTCAGCGATCGGGTCCCCAATCCAACAAGGCTGTAGTCGAGCAAAGTCAGATGCCACCCAGGCTCGCAGAGGGGTGGAAGGCTCTTTGGTGCTGCGCAAGGTCTCAGGCTTCAGGCCCTGCACTCCGACACATCCGCACAGGAGGATCAGTCTGTGAAGTCTCGTGTCACAAAGAGGCCGAGCCCAGCTTTGCCTCCTACTTTTATAACCCCTCCCATGAGTCTCTGCGGCGGAACATTGCCGAATGGGGTTCTGGGTAATGTAGTCTCTCTGCATTAAAGGGGAACACCCCGCTACACACTCCCCCCACTTGAACTCTTTGGTCCCCAAAGATAAACCTTAACAAAGACTATGTACAACTCTAGACAATTCTACAAACGATGTTGGCATAGGGGAATTCCCACCAAAACTGAGGAGTAGAATTCCCTTGCCCACAGGTCACATTATCATAGGTGGCCTGCCTAGCTGTGCCAGAGAGTGAGCTGGGGTTGCCCTCCACTAAATGGACAGTGGAGGGATCCGGATTTTCAGCATTCCTCCTAGCGGTAACTACAGAATCCTCTGAGCTATTCCCCATTTGTGGGTAGGTGTCAGGAAAGGTTCCATCCGCTGGTGGCATTTATTATTTATCTTGCAGTACTGTGGTCCACCAGCAGGTGTCTCCTGGCAGTTTGTAACTGTCAGGAGAATCTTTCCCTGCTGGTGTTGTATTATCTTTTGGACGCAGTACTGGTTTCCACCAGCGGATGGATCCTGGCAGTGTGGAGCAGACTGCCCTCCCTCCGATCAGGTGTGACCTGAAGCTAATCAGGCATTCCTATAAATACCCGGCAGGTGTATACACACACTGCCCTGGTATCGTCCTCGTGCCCTGACCTGTAGCATGTCTGCTTGAACCTTGATCCATGTATCCTGATCCCTGTAACCTGAACCTGTAACCTGATCCTGAACCTGTTGTGTCCGTCCTAATCCCTGATCCCTGCTGTGCAGCCTGGTTGCCCCCTGCTTGATCCTGTCTCCCTGTCCTGATCCATCCTTACCCCATCTGCTGATCCCCCTGTGTATGACCTCGGCCTGGCCCTGTTTATGATTCTGGTTCCCCCATTACCTGTACATATTTGTCTGTTACTGTTATTAATTGTGGGTTCTGTTTGGTATTGGTTGTTGTGCACTGTGTGGTATTGGAGGTGGTTATATATATATTATTTCACTTATCTTTAATAAATCTTTATATTTCACTTATACGTGTTTGGTGTTCCTCTGTTGCTAGCTGCACAGTTCTGGTCACACTTGGTACGTGACAGTATACCAGGGCCATTAATGATCAGAAGTAGCTGCACAGAGGACCCATTTTTGGTTCTGTTACTCTGCTAAAATGAACTCTGATATGATTCCTTATTATACTCTGCTGGCGTCAGAGAGTGGTGAATATCTCCGTCAGACACTGAAAGAGTGGACCAGTGATCAGCTGCTAGAGATTATTCGTTTAGCTCACTCCTGGGTTGATCAGGGCTGTATGATGTTTGGGGATGTTCAACCTTTAATTAAAATCTGCACAGAGCTGGCTTTGCCTTGTATCCCAGAGGGCCATGATGATTTTTCTCCCCCCTTTAATGTTAATCAGGTCATATCTTTGGTTTGGCTTCTGGAGGATGATTCCCCATACTTTTTTGAACATTACACAGCTTGTTCCCAACAGAAAATAATAGAGTGTGTTGATTGTGTACAATCCCTTGTCAGACAGGCAGAATGTAAACTGCAGTTTGTGCAGCCACTACTCTCAGCATGGTCTGATATTTTGCAATCGGCCCCAGCCAGCCCACAAAAAAACATCTCTGCTGCCAGACACCTGCCTGCCCAAGAGTCTATTTCTCCATCACCCATGGCAACCCCAGTCGCAGTTCAGTACACACTACTTCCCACCAGGTATCAATATCCAGTCTCTGCTCCCTGCACCTATCCTGCATTCAACCCACCTGCCTCTTCTCAGCTGCCTGCAAGCCCACAAGAACCTCCTCCAGCCACTGTCCCCGTATCCCTGCCATATTCTTCCATTTGCTCGATTCCATCTTTTCCATATACTCCCCCTGTTATGTGCAAACCTGCAGTGACCAAATCTAAAAAGAAGCGGAAGTATTTCCCTACCCACACAATCCAACCAGTAATCCCACCTTCCTCCACACCCACCAACCTGCTCCAGCCTGTAATCCTTGAGCCAGCCTTCCAGCCTGTGGTCCTTGAGCCCGCCTCCCAGCCTGCAGTTCCAGAACCAGCCTTCCAGCCTGCAGTTCCAGAGCCAGCCTTCCAGCCTGCAGTTCCAGAGCCAGCCTTCCAGCCTGCAGTTCCAGAGCCAGCCTTCCAGCCTGCAGTTCCAGAGCCAGCCTTCCAGCCTGCAGTCCTTGAGCCAGCCTTCCAGCCTGCGGTCCTTGAGCCTGCCTTCCAGCCTGCAGTTCCAGAACCAGCCTTCCAGCCTGCAGTCCCAGAGCCAGCCTTCAAGCCAGCCTTCCAGCCTGCAGTTCTCAAGCCAGCCTTCCAGCCTGCAGTTCTCAAGCCAGCCTTCCAGCCTGCAGTTCTCAAGCCAGCCTTCCAGCCTGCGGTCCTTGAGCCAGCCTTCCAGCCTGCGGTCCTTGAGCCAGCCTTCCAGCCTGCGGTCCTTGAGCCAGCCTGCGGTTTTCGAGCCAGCCTTCCAGCCTGCGGTTTTCGAGCCAGCCTTCCAGTCTGTGGTTCTCGAGCTAGCCTGCCAGCCTGAAGACCCTGTACCAGCCTGCCAGCCTGAAGACCCTGTACCAGCCTGCCAGCCTGAAGACCCTGTACCAGCCTGTCAGCCTGAAGACCCTGTGCCAGCCTGCCAACATGGAGTTCCCATGCCAGCCTTCCAAACTGAAGCCCTGATGACAGTGTCCCAGTCGGAAGATCCTGTGCCCGTTTCCCGGCCTGTGGTTGTGGTGCCCGTTTCTCGGCCTGTGGTTGTGGTGCCCGTTTCCCGGCCTGAGGTTGTGGTGCCCGCTGTGGTGCCCGTTCCCTGGCTTGAGGTTGTGGTGCCCGTTTCCCGGCTTAAGGTTGTGGTGCCCGTTTCCCGGCTTGAGGTTGTGGTGCCCGTTTCCCGGCCCGAGGTTGTGGAGCCCTTTTCCCGGCTCGAGGGTATGTCGTCTGCTGCCCAGCCTGAGATGATCCCGTCTGCTGCCCAGCCTGAGATGATCCCGTCTGCTGCCCAGCCTGAGATGATCCCGTCTGCTGCCCAGCCTGAGATGATCCCGTCTGCTGCCCAGCCTGAGATGATCCCGTCTGCTGCCCAGCCTGAGATGATCCCATCTGCTGCCCAGCCTGAGATGATCCCGTCTGCTGCCCAGCCTGAGATGATCCTGTCTGCTGCCCAGCCTGAGATGATCCCGTCTGCTGCCCAGCCTGAGATGATCCCGTCTGCTGCCCAGCTCGATGACCCGGAGCCTGCTGCCCAGCCCGAAGTGTTCCTGTCTGCTGCCCAGCTCGATGACCCGGAGCCTGCTGCCCAGCCCGAGGTGTTTCTGCCTGCTGCCCAGCTTGATGTGATTGTCTGCCCGGATGTGACTTTGCCTACTACGCAGCTGATTGCCATGAACTTTCTCCGGCAACAGCTAGTTGGAGCGTCCGGAGGCCGCTCCTTTGAGGGGGGGTACTGTCAGGAAAGGTTCCATCCGCTGGTGGCATTTATTATTTATCTTGCAGTACTGTGGTCCACCAGCAGGTGTCTCCTGGCAGTTTGTAACTGTCAGGAGAATCTTTCCCTGCTGGTGTTGTATTATCTTTTGGACGCAGTACTGGTTTCCACCAGCGGATGGATCCTGGCAGTGTGGAGCAGACTGCCCTCCCTCCGATCAGGTGTGACTTGAAGCTAATCAGGCATTCCTATAAATACCCGGCAGGTGTATACACACACTGCCCCGGTATCGTCCTCGTGCCCTGACCTGTAGCCTGTCTGCTTGAACCTTGATCCATGTATCCTGATCCCTGTAACCTGAACTTGTAACCTGATCCTGAACCTGTTGTGTCCGTCCTAATCCCTGATCCCTGCTCTGCAGCCTGGTTGCCCCCTGATTGATCCTGTCTCCCTGTCCTGATCCATCCTTACCCCATCTGCTGATCCCCCTGTGTATGACCTCGGCCTGGCCCTGTTTATGATTCTGGTTCCCCCATTACCTGTACATATTTGTCTATTACTGTTATTAATTGTGGGTTCTGTTTGGTATTGGTTGTTGTGCACTGTGTGGTATTGGAGGTGGTTATATATATATATTATTTCACTTATCTTTAATAAATCTTTATATTTCACTTATACGTGTTTGGTGTTCCTCTGTTGCTAGCTGCACAGTTCTGGTCACACTTGGTACGTGACAGTAGGTCAGCTTCTTAGGAGGCCGGATGACTCTTCGAGCCCTTTGCTCTCTTGGGATTTCTGGCTCTGGTGCCACAGGCTCCTCTTCCTCTGAGTAACCATCATGGGCATCTTCCCAGTAATCTGCTGAAGGACTAGAGGGGATGAACTCTGTGGCTTCTGGGTTCAGTGTTTCATCTGTGGTGTCTTCAGTGGTTGGAAGGTCTATGGTAGAAGTTCCTGGAGTTGGGGAAGGCCACAGCCAATTAAGTTCTCCATCCTCATTTTCACTAAGTTGAGAGGCCTCTCCATCTTCATCTCGAGAAGCCTGCGACCGAGTGTTCGGCCTAGGAGTATCCAGGATAGAGGCCGGTTCAGTGGAGTCTCCCACGGGAGGTATTCTAACTGCCTCAGCAAGAGGGAGCAGGTGGTTTCGATGCCACGTCTTCAGAGGGCCCACCTTTCCTTCCGGCTTCAACTTGTAGACAGGCAGGCCCGGCAACTTCCTACAGATGACATAAGGTTCAGATCTCCATCTATCTGCAAGTTTGTGCTTCCCAGGGACTCCCAGATTGCGTAACAGTACTCAATCCCCGGGCTGTAGGTCTTGTACCCGGACCTTCAAGTCGAAGTTTCTTTTGTTTCGAGCCCCCCTTTGATCTGAGGCCGCTTGAGCTTGTTCATAGGCTACTTTCAGGCTATGTCTGAGCCTGTCCACATATCCTTTGTGGGATGTGGCTGAGGAATGGTCCAGAGAGGTGCCAAAGGCCAAGTCCACAGGTAGTCTTGCTTCTCTCCCAAACATGAGTCGATATGGGGAGTAGCCTGTAGCATCACTGATGGTGCAGTTGTAAGCATGTACTAGAGCTGCTATATGTTTGCTCCAATGTTGCTTTTTCTCACTTTCCAGAGTCCCCAACATGTTGAGCAAGGTTCGGTTAAACCTTTCCGGCTGAGCATCTCCTTGTGGGTGGTAAGGTGTAGTTCGAGTCTTCTTGATTCCCAACGAATCCAGGAGTTTCCGGATCAGTTTACTCTCAAAGTCCCTTCCTTGATCTGAATGAAGTCGCTGTGGCAGCCCATAATGGACAAAGTACTTCTCCATGAGTACCTTGGCTACGGTGGAGGCCTTCTGATCTTTGGTTGGGAAAGCTTGGGCATACCGGGTGAAATGGTCGGTTATCACCAGAACATTTCCTAGTCCACTCAGGTCGGGTTCAAGGCAGAGAAAGTCAATGCATACCAGATCCATTGGGCCTTGACTTTGTAGATGGCCCATTGGGGCAGCTTGATGGGGTAAAGTCTTCCTCTGGATGCATCGTGCACATGAGTGGCAGTACTCTTCTACCTCTGCCCTCATGCAGGGCCAATAGAACCGACTTCTGACAAGTTGAAAGGTTCTTTCAGCCCCTAGATGGCCATGATTGTCATGCAGGGCAATCAGAACAGTCTCTCGATGTTTCTCTGGGAGGAACAGTTGCCACTTATCTTCTGAGTCATCAGAGGGGCCCCTTCGGTAGACCACTCCCTGATGTACCTGCAACCTGTCCCATTCTTTCCTCAACAGGCGAGCTTCCTTTGAGGGATGACACAGGAGTTTGTTTGGATCCTTATTCTCCAGGGCCTCCAGGACCAATCTCCCCATGGGGTCTTCCAATTGGTCACTCCTCAAATCCTTCTTGGACAATCTCGGCAGGTTGTCTTCGTCCAATTGAGTCACTCCACAGTAGTGTTTTGGGACTCCCACCATGGTAACTCCTATTTCTTCTGCTCTGGAGCCTCCTCTGGCCTGGAATTCAGCTCCTTGACAAAGGGCCGGCACCCCGTCCGGTGCCACTTGGGTCCAATCTTCTATATCACTGGTGGGGGCATGAGATCTCCTGCACAGAGCGTCTGCATCTCTATTCCCAGCCCCTGGCCTATACTTTAGGCTGAAGTTGAATCCAGACAGTGCGGCCAGCCACCTGTGTCCAGTGGCGTCCAGCTTGGCCGTGGTGAAAAGGTAGGTAAGGGGGTTGTTGTCGGTCTTCACAGTGAACTCTGCCCCATACAGGTAGTCTTTGAGCTTGTCTACTACCGCCCACTTGAGGGCCAGGAACTCCAGCTTGTGAGTGGGGTAGTTCTTCTCAGAGGGTGTCAGGCTCCTGCTCACATAGGCAACAGGCCGTTGTTGCCCTTCGTGTTCTTGATAAAGTACTCCTCCCAGACCGTCATGACTAGCATCTACGTGTAGTTCATAGGGCTTGGTTGGGTCTGCGTAGGCCAAGACTGGGGCAGTGGTTAAGCTCTCCTTTAATGCCTGTAAGGCCTCTTCACACTTCTGGTTCCACTGATTTCTGACTGACTCTCCCGGCTTCCTGGGCCCTGAGTCGTCCTCTTCCCCCTCAGTCTTGAGCAGTTCATTCAATGGTCTAGCAATTCGGGCGAATCCCTCCACAAACCTCCTATAGTAGGAGCAGAAACCCAAGAAGGATCTGAGTTCTGTTACTGTGGTGGGCCGTGGCCAGGAGGTAACTGCCTCCAATTTCTCGGGGTCTGTGGCCACCCCTTCTTCGGACACTATGTGCCCCAGATAGTTCACAGAAGACTGGTAGAACCGACACTTTTCAGGCAAAAGTTTGAGTCCCTCCTCACTGAGTCTCCTCAAGACTTTTTCCAGCCTCTCCTCATGTTCCTCCAGGGTTCTTCCAAAGACTATGACATTGTCCAGGTATACAAGGACTTCAATAAGGTTCATGTCTCCTACAGTCTTCTCCATGAGACGCTGGAAGGTAGCTGGGGCTCCAGACAGACCTTGGGGCATCCGGTCAAATTCAAAGAACCCTACTGGGGTTATGAAGGCTGTCTTCTCCTTGTCTCCTGGGTGCATAGGGATCTGATAGTACCCACTTTTGAGATCCATAATGCTGAACCACTTGGCCCCAGACAAGCTCTGTAGGGCATCCTCTATCCTTGGAGTGGTATACTGGTCGGGTATGGTTCTCCTGTTGAGAGTCCTGTAGTCGATACAGAGCCTCAATGACCCATTCTTCTTCCTGACCACCACTATCGGGGATGCATAGGGGCTTCTAGATTCCCGTATCACTCCAGTCCTTTTGAGTTCTGAGAGTTGTTCCCTTAGATCCTCCAGATCCGCTAGGGGGACCCGCCTGACTCTCTCTCTGAAGGGCTTATCTTCCTGGAGGCGGATCCGATGGGTGGCACTCCTTACACACCCCACATCGAACTCATCTTTAGAGAAGATCTTCTCCCATCTGTTCAGCTGGGCCTTGGCTCTCTCTTTCCAAGCCCTGGGCAGATTCGGGTTTTCCATGGATATCTTCTCCCAAGCATCTCCTCCTTTGCCCCCCTCTGACAGGTTGACAGGCCTAGCAGCATCCTGGCTGGGACCTCCATGGGGCCATCCGTATTGTTCCTAACACTCACTGGGACTCTACAATGGGCCTTCTTTAGGGCCTTCAGTGGAATTACTTCTGGTATCACTTCCAGACCGTGGGACCCTTCTCTTGGATCAGATTCCAACATGACAAAGGGTCCAGGCTGCTCCCAAGTAAGCTTCACAGTGCCTCTGAGACAGGTTACTATCCCTCCTCTTCCAAGTCTCCACACCTTCCCTATCCCCTCTCCTGGGGCCTTCTGCTCTAAGACTAGCCTTTGGTAAGCTGTCTTCAGGGAACTCTTGTTGGCTCCTGGTGGCCGAGGGCACACAACTGCCAGGGTGTCAAACACTTCGGTTTTCCCAGCCACAGATGGATCAAAGGTCATCCTGACAGGCAGATAGCCATCGTAGGGGAAGTTCTGGGTTCCAATCCCACATATCTCTAGTCCCTCTATTTTCCGGATGGGTAGGTGACTCAAGTACTTATCGTAAAAGTCTCTGTATAGCAGGGTTACTTGCGCCCCAGTATCCAAGATTGCTCTGGTGTAGACTCCCTCCACTTGAATGGACACTATAGGAGATGGTCCTACCAGCTTCTCCGGGTAAGGCCCGGCAGGGGTCGCTTTCTTCAGATTTTTTTTCTTTGAACCTCCTCTCGTCCAATCCCCTTTGGACTTCAGTCTTTCTTGAGTCTGGTATGCATTGACTCCCCCCCCTTTACTGGGTGTAGGGACCCGCTGAGGGACACTATTGTTTTTCCTAGGTGTGCACCCCCTCTGGGGAGTGCTGTGCCTCTTCTGAGGGGTCTTACCCCCTTTCTCTGGGGTGTATCTCTGTTGAGGAATGTTGTGTTTCCCCCGAGGCGTTTTATCTCCTGTTGTTTTCTGCTTTGCTTTCAGGTTGGAGCTCACTGAAGGTGATGGGCACCTCCTGAAGTTTCCCGCCGGCTTGCGGTTGTCTATTTTCTTCTTTTTGGGACTGGAGCATGTAGCCGCAATATGTCCAATTCCTCCACAGTTAAAGCAGACGATATCTCCCCATTCTTGTAAAGTTGCGGGTGCTGAGGCAACTGGGAATAATTCCTTCCTTGGTACTTCTCTCTTGGGACTCTCTGTGTCTTTTTCCATCAGAGAGGTCAACATCTCTAACACCTTGGACATTTGAGCTTTCAGGGTGTCTATCTCTTTCAGGGGTCATTACTGGATTGACTAGCACCTGTGTGGGTACAACACTTGTCCTAATCAACTGCTGGTCCTGTTGCAGTGCCTCCTCATCTCTGATAATTTTTATCAAGTCAGCATAAGTCAGCAATGTTCCTCCTCCTGAGGTTTTCAGGTGCAACCAGACTGGATCCGAGCGCAGCGCTCCCTTTAAGACTTGCTTCATTCTTACCGCATCTGTGTCTTGGGGCCTCATCCCCTTCTTCAACACAATCTTGCACAACAACCTGTTCAGTCTTCTAACATACTCGGAAAGTTTCTCCTCCGGTTGTTGGAAAGTGTGTTCAAACTGGTAGACCATCTCAGTCACCTTTTACAATTGACCAAACTCTTCTTGCAGCATGGCTAGACAGTCTTGAGCCGAGCAATCTGCGTTCCCAAACGAAAGCTTTTCACTGCTTCTGCTGCTGCGCCTTTAAAGCTTTCCATCACTCGTTGCCTCTTCTGCGCTTCAGGCACCTCCCATGCCTCTACTGCCTGCAATGCCTGCTCCACCCAGGTGTCAAAGTCTTCTTCCCCTGCGGGGACAGGGAGCTTCCCTGAGAATGTCTTTAGTCTCCGGTAGCTAGTCTCTACATGCACCGTGTTTGCCTTCTGACACTTGGTTAGCAGATCCCCTATCGCACCTATCAGTTCTGGTGATATAACAGTGGCAGGTGCAGGCGCCACCGGGGGCGTCGCCCTGTCCCTTTCTCCCGGTGGGGTACGGGCCGCAGCCTGCCGTGATCCCGTTGGTGATGGTTCCTTTCTTTCAGTTACTGCGTGCGCCAACCTATAAGTTCTGTTGTCTGGCGTCCGCACACACTTGCGCTTACAGGTCTCTGGCATCCCGTTCCAGTACTCCACTAATGCATACTGATATGAGGTGTCTGGGTCTGACTTTATCTCCGTCACCCACGGTGTGTGATTTGGGGACACTGACTTCATCAATTCCTCTACCGTTTCAGTCGACCATGCCTCCCCTGGGAGGCTGATGACTATCGACTGGTTTGGCTCTGCGTTAGAGGCTTTGCACCATTCTTCTACCGCTCGTGGATCCATGGGGTCCATGCCGGCACCTCTGGCGTTCACTTGCTGCATCAGGATCCCGGACGAGAACCCCCACGTGTAGCGATACCTCCAACTAAGAAGGCCGCAGATTTAGTTTGGGCCCTGAAGACAGCTCCGCCAACCCCCGGCAATATGCTCTACCCCCTACTGGCACAGCTAGTACTGACAGTAAATTGTATATCTTATACTGTATGAATAACTGAGCATTGAGACAATATTAAATTGAAATAAAGGTAAGATTTTACTTAAGCTATTGGTAAAGAAAAGGGGAACATCAATGACAATTTACAGAATAATCATTTGTAATGCAAAGCCCAACCACACTAACACACTATAAGGTTAACACATAACAAGTGCGCCACGCGGGCGACCGTTAGCTAAGTGCCCTGTGGCGCAGTAACCAAAACACCTTAGAAATCCCACCAGGCCTGGTTCTGATATCTACAACTTAGTCCTTTTTCTTCACCGGCAGATCTTTAACGGTGGTGCACATTAATAGAGTACAAACTTTGTAATCCAATGGGGTAGGTAAAGATGGAGTAGAAACTTGACTATGTGAATGGTAGGTTCAGTTCTAACAAGGGGCCTTCAATAAGAGCACTAAGAACAACTCATAGGCCACGGCAGTCTATAGGCCTATATGCAGTAACAGTATATCGTTTTGGGCATATGCCCTCTCACCCACCCGGACTACGATCCCAGTCCGGGAACTTCCACCTGTTGTGTCCTCACACACACACACTCCGTCTCTTCAGCGATCGGGTCCCCGATCCAACAAGGCTGTAGTCGAGCAAAGTCAGATGCCACCCAGGCTCGCAGAGGGGTGGAAGGCTCTTTGGTGCTGCGCAAGGTCTCAGGCTTCAGGCCCTGCACTCCGACACATCCGCACAGGAGGATCAGTCTGTGAAGTCTCGTGTCCCAAAGAGGTCGAGCCCAGCCTCGTCTCCTCCTTTTATAACCCCTCCCATGAGTCTCTGCGGCGGAACATTGCCGAATGGGGTTCTGGGTAATGTAGTCTCTCTGCATTAAAGGGGAACACCCCGCTACATACAGATTAGACTTTGAAATGCCCCATGCCCAGATTTTGGGCATTAAAGTATTTACATATTCCTAACAGATATATTCTTAATAGGCAATAAAAGAGCTTTAACAAAGGTCCTTACTGACCTCTGCAGCTACAAACACTGTGGATAAACAGTTTACAACAGAGGTACTGAAATTGCAGCACAAAATAAACTGGTGCCCTGTCAACTCCCAGACTTCTTCAATAACTAACAGGAATAATGTCTAACTGCTCATTGATGACTTGTGTGTGAGCAGTCTCTAGGGCAGTCATTCTCAACCAGGGTTCCTCCAGAGATGTCTAGGGGCTCCTTGAGCTGTGGTTGGCTGACCTCCCATATAATGGTGTCTGCATAGCTGCAGGTCTGGCAGAGCCAATGTAAGGAGCATATTTTCCACTAGACACCACTAATGGAAAGTGTCAGGACAAGGCTCAGCTCTTCCTTCTATGAGCTGGCCATTCAGCTGTCGGCTAATTGCCAGCTCCTATCTCTCCACAGTGACTCACCTGTTGATGATGATATCCTGCCTACTTAAGCTGTCCAGCTCAAATGATCTCTGCCTTCGCCTTGGTCAACATCACTGAGATCTCCTGCGTTCCTGTTAAAGACTTGCTTGGCTGACATTCCTTCTGGCTCCAGATCCTGCTTGCTGTTCCACTACGCTGTTCTCTTGCTCCCTGACGTTTGGCTTGTCTGACTATCCGTTCTGGTTCCTGAACTCTGGCTATGTTTTGACTACGATTACTCTGTTTACCTTTTATTATTATTATTATTATTATTAAACAAGTGTGATTTAACTGTACTTCTGTCTCGGTCTGATTCATGGTTTCTGACAGAAAGGACAGTTTCCCAAAGACAACCAATGCCTCGTTTCCACTGAGCGGATCGGTTCGGGTCGGTACAGTTTGGAACAGTTAGAATGGTCCGGTCTATTCTGATGAGCGTTTCCACTGCAAGAAAGAATGCCTAGCGTGTCCACCAATCAGTGGAATATATTGTGTGAAGCCAGTAGCTCCACCCTAACCGAACTGGACCATTTTCTATGGCCCCACATCTGAAGTAGGACCCAGAATGGTGCGGTATGGTTCGGTTGTATCGGCCTTTTTCATAAGGGAAACACCCAAAATAGCGTACCGTACCGAACCGATCTGCTCAGTGGAAACGAGGCACAATTGACTACTCTTAGCAGGGGTTCCCTGAGGCCTGAAAATTATTGCAAGGGTTCCTTAGAGTGAGTGAGTGAGTAACATGGATAGCGCTACAAATGCAAACTAAATCGCCTCAAGGTAAAAAGACAGCAGTATTGTTTTTCTGAGAACAATTCAGTGTATGCATGTGGAATGGAACAGGAGGTTGCTGTGGGTAGGCAGAGTTATGTAGTCCAGCAAGTTGAAATGACAATGCTGGTGTGAATTTCAAAGCAGCAAGACCTAAAGTGGTTGTAAACCCTCACGTATATCCAGTGAAGTGACTGGCCTCAGGTGATTTACAGAGATTAACCACTTTAGCCCTGGACCATTTGGCTGGCCAAAAACCAGAACACTTTTTGTGATTCGGCACTGCGTCGCTTTAACTGACAATTGCGCGATCGTGCAACGTGTCTCCCAAACAAAATGTACGTCCTTTTTTTCCCACAAATAGAGCTTTCTTTTGGTGGTATTTGATCACCTCTGCGGTTTAAATTTTTTGCACTATAAACAAAAATAGAGCGACAATTTTGAAAAAAAACCTATATTTTGTACTTTTTGCTATAATAAATATCCCCAATTTTTTTTTAACCACTTAAGCCCCGGACCATTTGGTAGCTAAAGGACCAGAGGTGAATTCAGAATTTTGCACTGCGCTGCTTTAACTGTAAATTGTGCGGACATGCAATGTTGTACCCAAACTAAATTTGCGTCCTTTTCTTCCCACAAATAGAGCTTTCTTTTAATGGTATTTGATTGCCTCTGCGATTTTTATTTTTTGCGATATAAACGGAAAAAGACCGAAAATTTTGAAAAAAAATGATATTTTCTACTTTTTGTTATATGAAAAATCGAATAAACTCAATTTTAGTCATACATTTAGGCCAAAATGTAGTCAGCCACATGTCTTTAGTAAAAAAAATGTCAATAAGCGTATATTTATTGGTTTGCGCAAAAGTTATAGCGTTTACAAACTAGGGTACATTTTCTGGAATTTACACAGCTTTAAATTTATGACTGCCTATCTCATTTCTTGAGGTGCTAAAATGGCAGGGCAGTACAAAACCCCCCCAAATGACCCCATTTTAGAAAGTAGACACCCCAAGGAAATTGCTGAGAGGCATGTTGAGCCCATTGAATATTTTTTTTTTGTCCCAAGTGATTGAATAATGAAAAAAAAAATAAAAAATTACAAAAAGTTGTCACTAAATGATATATTGCTCACACATGCCATGGTTATATGTGGAATTGCACCCCAAAATACATTCTGCTGCTTCTCCTGAGTACGGGGATACCACATGTGTGGGACTTTTTAGGAGCCTAGTCACGTACGGGACCCCGGAAACCAAGCACCGCCTTCAGGATTTCTAAGGGCGCAAATTTTTGATTTCACTCCTCACTACCTATCACAGTTTTGAAGGCCATAAAATGCCAAAATAGCACAAAACCCCCCCCAAATGACCCCATTTTAGAAAGTAGACACCCCAAGGAAATTGCTGAGAGGCCTGTTGAGCCCATTGAATATTTTTTTTTTTTGTCCCAAGTGATTGAATAATGACAAAAAAAAAAAAAAAAAATTACAAAAAGTTGTCACTAAATGATATATTGCTCACACATGCCATGGTTATATGTGGAATTGCACCCCAAAATAAATTTTGCTGCTTCTCCTGAGTACGGGGATACCACATGTGTGGGACCTTTTAGGAGCCTAGCCGCGTACGGGACCCCGAAAACCAATCACCGCCTTCAGGATTTCTAGGCACAAATTTTTGATTTGACTCCTCACTACCTATCACAGTTTCGAAGGCCATAAAATGCCAAAATAGCACAAAACCCCCCCAAATGACCCCATTTTGGAAAGTAGACACCCCAAGCTGTTTGCTGAGAGGCATGGTGAGTATTTTACAGCTCTCATTTGTTTTTGAAAATTAAGAAAGAACATTTTTTTTTCTTTTTTTTTTTCAATTTTCAAAACTTTGTGACAAAAAGCGAGATCTGCAAAATACTCACCATACCTCTCAGCAAATAGCTTGGGGTGTCTACTTTCCAAAATGGGGTCATTTGGGGGGGTTTTGTGCCATCTGGGCATTCCATGGCCTCCGAAACTGTGATAGGCAGTGAGAAGTGAAATCAAAAATTGACACCCTTAGAAAGCCTGAAGGCGGTGATTGGTTTTTGGGGTCCCGTCGCGGCTAGGCTCCCAAAAAGTCTCACACATGTGGTATCCCCGTACTCAGGAGAAGCAACAGAATGTATTTTGGGGTGTAATTCCACATATGCCCATGGCATGTTTGAGCAATATATCATTTAGTGACAACTTTGTGCAAAAAAAAAAAAAAAAATTGTCTATTTCCGCAACTTGTGTCAACATATAAAATATTCCATGGACTCGACATGCCTCTCAGTATATAGCTTGGGGTGTCTACTTTCCAAAATGGGGTCATTTGGGGGGGTTTTGAACTGTTCTGGCATTTTATACACAACATTAGGAAGCTTACATCCACTCTTCTAACCACTTGAAGACAAAACCCTTTTTGACACTTTTTGTTTACATGAAAACATTTTTTTTTTTGCAAGAAAATTATGTTGAACCCCCAAACATTATATATATTTTTAAAGCAAAGGCCCTACAGAATAAAATGGTGGGTGTTGCATTTTTTTTTTCTACACAGTATTTGCGCAGCGATTTTTCAAACGCATTTTTTGGGGAAAAAATACACTTTTTTTATTTTAATGCACTAAAACACACTATATTGCCCAAATGTTTGATGAAATAAAAAAGATAATCTTAGGCCGAGTACATAGATACCAAACACGACATGCTTTAAAATTTCGCACAAACGCGCATTGGCGACAAACTTCCTACATTTTTAAAAGCCTTTAAAAGCCTTTACAGGTTACCCCGTTAGATTTACAGAGGAGGTCTACTGCTAAAATTACTGCCCCCGATCTGACCTTCGTGGTGATACCTCACATGCATGGTGCAATTGCTGTTTACATATGACGCCAGACCGACTCTTGCGTTCGCCATTGGGCAAGAGCAGGGCAGGACAGGGGTGCTTTTTTTTTATTTTTTTATTTTTTTATTATTCATTTTGCTTTTTTATTTTATTTTTAAACTGTTGCTTCCATATTTTTTTTTTTTATCATTTTTATTGTTATCTCAGGGAATGTAAATATCCCCTATGATAGCAATAGGTAATGACAGGTACTCTTTTTTGAAAAAACTGGGGTCTATTGGACCCTAGATCTTTCCTCTGCCCTCAAAGCATCTGACCACACCAAGATCGGTGTGATAAAATGCTTTCCCAATTTCCCAATGGCGCTTTTTATATCCGGGGGGGGACATTCCCTCCCACTGCTTGTAAAAGCAGTCCAGAGGCTAATTAGCCACTAGGATTGCTTTTATATGAAAGCCGGCCGCTGGCTGAAAAGAATGATACCAAGATGATACCTAAACCCGCAGGCATCAATCTGGTATAACCATTCAAAGTCCAGCAACATACCAGTACGTTGCTGGTCCTTGTTGGACATGTATTGTAATCTTTTTTTTCATGCAGCCGGTTGGCTGAACGAAAAAAAAAGATTGATCGGTGGGTATGCCCACCATTAGAATACCGCCCTTCATCCACCCACTTCTAATGATGGGCATACATGCACCATTTATATATGCCGAAGCATGGGGGCATCTTCTCGCAAAAGTTATGCCGCGTACACATGGTCAGACTTTTCCACGGGCAAGCCTCCGTCGGAATTTCGACCGTATGTACGCGGCATTAGGAGCAAAATCGCTCCTCCGCCCCTGCTGCCCCAATGCTTCGGCATTTATGCTTTTTTTTTTTAAACTGTGGTGGTGAAATCACCTCCTACAGCACTGGAGTCGCAGGGATCAGGCCTGTCTCTGCGAACGCTGCAGTTATGTGTGTTGTGTTTTGCAAGTGACAGTGATCGATCGATACTGCACTTGGGTGGCCTGGGCTGGACGGAGGGGCAAAACGCAGGTGCTAGCAGGTATCTGGGCTGATCCCGCTAACACTGCGTTTTTGGGAACCCTAAACTGCTGGGGACGCTAGTATAGATCTGATCAGATCAGATATTGAGCTGATCAGATACTATACCACTAAGGGGGGTGTATGCTTCACGCGTGGGTGTTAGCGCTACTGGCACTAACCTGACGCTGCCTGGGGTGTGACGCAGACCCTCTCTGACGCTAAAACCTAATTGATATCACCCGCCGGGCGATCAGGGGGTTAAACCTTTATTGGGTTATATACGGCGGGTGCCCTGACACTATAAAAAGCAAACTAACTAACCAGCGTCACCCGTAACACTTATATGATGATCACTGGTGAAAGGGTTAACTAGGGGCAATTAGGGGGTTAAAACCTTTATTAGGTAATATATGGGGGTACCCGACGCTATAAAAACCTGCGGCGAACCTAAAAAAAATTACTGGCTACCGATCAGCATCACCGACGCTAAGACATCGATCAGAAAAATGATCGCATAGCGACGGCGGTGCTAGGGGGTGAAAGGGTTACCTGGGGGGTGATCAAGGGGGTTAAACCTTTATTAGGTAATATATGGGGGTACCCGACGCTATAAAAACCTGCGGCGAACCTAAAAAAAATTACTGGCTACCGATCAGCATCGCCGACGCTAAGACATCGATCAGAAAAATTAGCGCTTAGTGACTGTGGTGATGGGGGTGAAAGGGTTACCTGGGGGGCGATCAAGGGGGTTAAACCTTTATTAGGTAATATATGGGGGTACCCGACGCTATAAAAACCTGCAGCGAACCTAAAAAAAATTACTGGCTACCGATCAGCATCACCGACGCTAAGACATCGATCAGAAAAATGATCGCTTAGCGACGGCGGTGCTAGGGGGTGAAAGGGTTATCTGGGGGTGATCAGGGGGTTAAACCTTTATTAGGGGGGTTAGGGGGCTACACTGGACCTAAAACTAAATGTAGTGACACTTTTACAGTCACAAATGTCACTGATTGCAGTGATCACTAAATAAATGGTCACTGCAATCAGTGACACTGTGACTGGGGGCTGGGGGTGATCTGGGGGTGTCTGGGGGGGCCTGGGGGGGCGATTTATGTGCCTATGTGTCCTGGTGTCAGTGTGCTGTTTTGTGCACTAACCTGCATCTTCTCCTGTACGGCGCTCGGTATATGTGAGCGCCGCAGGAGAGATGACATCACTTCCTCTTGCCTGGCAGGCAGGGGAAGCTCTCTCATTCGCCGGGAGCGATCGAGAGGGGGGTCCGGAATCGAACGGCCGTCCCCTCATGCCGGATCGCTCCCGAAGGTAAAACGACCACCCACTGTAAAGAAGGGGGGTCCGATCGGACCCCCCAACTATACAAAGGCAATCACGTATATGTACGTGATTCTGCCTGTCGGTGCCATTCTGCCGACGTATATTTACAGTGGGCGGTCGTTAAGTGGTTAAAAAAGCAAATTTTTTCTTAGTTTGGGCCGATACGTATTCTTCTACATATTTTTGGTAAAGAAAAATTGCACAAGCGTATATTTGATTGGATTGCGCAAAAGTTATAGTGTCTACAAAATAGGGGGTAGTTTTATGGCCTTTTTTTTATTATTATTTTTTTACTTGTTATGGCAGAGATCTGCGATTTTTTTTGTGACTGCGACATTATGGCGGACACATCAGACACTTTTGACACGCTTTTGGGACCATTAACATTTATACAGCGATCAGTGCTATAAAGATGCACCGATTACTGTATAAACGTGACTGGCAGTGAAAGGGTTAACCACTAGGGGGCGGGAAGGGGTTAAGTGTGTCCTAGGGAGTGATTCTAACTGCTAGGGGGCGTGGCTTACTGTGACACGTCACTGATCGCTGCTCCCGATGAGAGGGAGCAGATGATCAGTGACATGTCACCAGGCAGAACAGGGAGATGCCTTGTTTACAAAGGCATCCCCCCGTTCTGCCGTTCCGTGACCCGAACAAGGGACACCGGTGGACTTCGAGTCCTCGGTCCAGTCACAGAGACCGCTGCGCGCGCCTGCTAGGGGGCAGGTTCAAAGCAACGTATATATACGTTGCTTTGCCTGCCCGTGCCATTCTGCCGATGTATATCTACGTGAGGCAGTCGGCAAGCGGTTAAACAAATCCTTCTACATAAGTTGTACCTGTTTATCTGCAGCTCTCTCTTCTCTACAGTCATAAAAAGTATAGAATTTATACAGTTTGTCTGTGCTTCCAGAAAGCAGGGGGTGTAGAGCTGCAGTCACACTCTACAGATCGTATTGAGAAGAGCTTCCCACAGCACACAGGAACAGAGCCGAGGCTGTCAATGGCAGGCTGTGTGCTGAAGGTCCCTTTCCTGTCACATTTTTAAATCTTGGTGTTAGGAAAATGTGTCAGAATTGACTCATGCCTATAGCAGAGGAAAGAGGCAGCAGACAAAATAGACACTTAGTGCTTTAGATATAGACAAGTACACACTATAGAGGGATATGGTTTGTTCATATTTCATGTCTGAGGTTTACACCCACTTTACCTACTAACCTACTGGGCACTTTTTTGAATTAAACGTTTTTATTGAACACTGTACATGTGACACATAACATTGCAAGGTACATGGCAATAATGGTAACAGAGAGCCAACATAAACGACAGATGCATACATTGACACATGAAGGCCTGGTGATGGCGCAGCTGGAACACATATTAAAAGTAACGCTGGGCGGGGAAGGGGTGTTCGGTTGGGGATGGGTACCGATTATAAGTCCCAATGAGTGTCAAGGCTCAAGCATACTAAGAACAGCCTCACCTAGGGACGGTCCGTACATGTATTAAGCCATCTGTCCCAGATGTTCTTATATTTATCTGGGCAGCCTCTATTAAGATATATACATTTTTTGTAAGGTAGAGTGATATTCACGTCTGCTTTCCACTCAGGGAAACGTGGGGGTGTAGGCCTCATCCAATGGCGGGCTATAATCTTCTTAGCTGAGAAGAGTGTTTCGTGAAGAAACGTTTTGGTAAATTTGTCTAGATCAGAGTCAGGGAAAATGCCTAGTAGACATTGTTTAGGGTCCAGGGTCAAGGGGGATCCCATGTCGTCATGAAGAAAGTCTACAATTTGCTTCCAGAAGCCCTGGAGCATGGGGCATGTCCAGAGCAAATGGAAGAACGTACCCGTCTCCAGTGTGCACATCACACAATCTGCACTGGTTTCAGTCCTAAAACTGGCAACTCTGAGAGGGGTAAGGTACGCACGGTGCAAGACATATAATTGCAACAATCTGAGAGCCTGGGGGAAACAGTCTTGCAGGCCTCGAGTGCCTTGCTCCATTCCTCATCCTTCAATGCCCCTACGTCCCTTTCCCATCTCGGTTTAAGGTTGTATGCTAAAACAGTAGCCGATGGAGTGAGGAGCATGCTGAAAAAGTCAGAGATTAACCGGCATGGGTCCGAGCCTTTGATCACCGCCACCAGGACATTAGAGGCAGGCTGTGGGGGGAATGAGGAAAACTGGGAACGCGCCGCATGGCGTAGTTGGAGAAATCTGTAGTGCATAGATCTAGGGAGCACATACTGATTTTGGAGATCTTCAAAAGTTCTAAGGGCCCCGTCAGACAGTATGTGATGTAAATAATATACCCCTTTCCTGCTCCACACCTCTGTGTCTGGGATCAATCGAAAATCAGTCTTGTTGTGCCAGAGGGGAGTGTAGTCATTAAATGTGGGAATCTTGATTAACTTAGTAGTGATGTCCCATTTACGTCTATATTGATATAAGAGTGACTTACGGTTACCTTCAGATTCATTACCTCCTTGACCCACTGCAATCGCCGCCAGGGGATCTGCAGTGCATTGAGCCCATAACGGACACAGAAGTGTAATAAACCGGAGCCTGTCAGTTTTGTCAATATGGTAGAGTTGGGATAACTGGGACGCAAGATAGCATAGATGAAAGTCTGAAAGGGCCGTTCAACCCAAGTCTGTGGAGTTTTTGAGTACTTTCCAAGCCAGTTTATGCCTATTGTTGCCCCAAACAAACGACTTAATTAGGGCTTCTATTAATTTGAAGTATTTTAGGGGCATATATATTAGGCGTGTGCCATAGCATGTACAGTATCTTGGGTAATAGAATCATTTTTATAATGTTAATGCGTCCCCATACTCCCAGCGGTAGCCGGGCCCATACTTTGGTCTTGGATTTAATTAGAGTAAAAAGGGGTTCTATATTTAGGGGAATGTAATCGGCTGACGAACTGGACACAGATATCCCCAAATATTTAATAGAGCTGACACGCTGTAATGGCAGGTGGTTCTGTAGCCTGGGGGAGGGAAAGCTGTCTATGGGCAAGATTTGGGACTTGTCTCAATTAATTTTTAGACCGGAAAAAGATCCGAAAATGTTCAATAGTGTGCAACGCTGTGTGTAGGAAAATGTCAGAGTCTGTTAGATAAAGTAACCTATCATCTGCGTAGAGGCTAATTTTCTCTACGAGTGGTCCCCGACAGAGACCATAGATCATAGGGTTGTCCCTGATAGAGATAGAGAGATGGAGAGCTGCTAGGGCGTATAGTAAGGGGGACAGAGGGCATCCCTGTCTAGTGCCTCTGGTCAGGTCAAAGGGGCGAGAGGTCCAGCCATTGGCGAAACAACTACCCTTCGGGGCCTGGTATAAGAGCTGGACCCATTTGATGAAATTTGGGCAAAGCCAAACCCCCTGAGGCAGCCCCAGAGATACCACCAGTCCACAGAATCGAAGTCCTTAGCTGTGTCTAAGGCCACTACGACTCGAGAACCGACGTCATTATGCACTGCTTGCAGGTTGATATAGAGTCTTCTGAGGTTAAACGAGGTGTTGCGGCCCGGCATAATGCCTGCCTGAAGAGCATGGATCAGACTCAATATCACTTGATTTAGACAAAGTGCCAAAACTTTAGCTAGGATCTTTATATCCACCTGCAAGAGTGATATAGGCCTATATGACTCTGGTAGGCCCGGGTCCTTGCCTGGTTTAGGTATAAGAACAATGGTTGCCTCTCTCATAGATGAGGGCAGGGTAAACGTTTTAAAAATGTGATTATAGAGTGCCAACAGTTTGGGAGTAAGCAGTTCACTATATTGCACGTAGAATTCAATAGGCAAGCATATCAGAACCCGGGGCTTTAGATCTGTGGAAGCTGGCAATTGCCGTGGCCACTTCGGTAGAAGTGAGGGGTGCCTCTAGGATAGTAACCTGGGCGTCTGTCAGTTTCGGGAAGTTAATTCCCGCAAGCAGGTCTGCCAGCTGTCATCTGTTCTGATCTCATGAGATGTGTAAAGGTGGGAGAATAAGTCCCTAAATTGGTTGGTGACCGCCTGTTGTTCTGTGATTGCACCTCCATTATGGTCTGTGAGTGAAATATCAGTCGGGGGTCTGTCTTCACTATGAACTAAATAAGCTAGCAGCTTACACACTTTTTCCCCATGTTCAAATAACTTCTGTTTGGCAAAGAATAGTTTGCGCCTGGCTGCTTCATATTGGAGCTGATCTATCACCCTGGTTTGCAATTTAAGTAGGTCAGCACCCGCAGGAGACGGGTCAGCTACATATAACTGTTCAGAGGTTGACAGATCACACAGAGCCCTATCAAGGGCAGCAGCAGAGTCAGCCTTGAACCTATTGATTCGGGAGGTCAAGATCATACGGGCATGTAATTTAAAGGATTCCCAGACCATGTCCGGTGAGGCAGAATCAGCATTATCCATGAAAAAAGTATTCCATGCATGTAGAAGTTTGTCATCCTCCAACAACAGGGACAACCAGAATGGATTCAGCCGCGGGGGTTTGTCTATTGAGATGGAAAGGGTAACCCAGTAGGGACTGTGGTCTGAGAGCAGCCTAGGGGAGAACCCTACCTCCATCAAACGTGGAGCAAGGGCAGCGGATATAAGTACAAAATCGATACGGGACATGGTGTTGCGAGAAGCCTAGAAACAGGAGTAGGCTCTGGAAAGGGGGAATTTGTGACGCCAAGTGTCAATAAGGTTGAAGGCAGAAATAATTCTGGAGAATCTGGAGTGTGTCGGGGCTGATCTGCATGGCGGTACTGGCTGGGGTCTGGCTGGGGTTCAAGGTAGCATTGAAGTCCCCCAGCCAGACCACCTGTGTCGAAGGATGACGAGCCATAAACATCAGACCTTCAGTAATAATAACAGAGCTAAATGGGGGGGGGTACATAAAATGCCAAAATAAGAAATGGTTCCGCATACAATTTTACTGAAAGAAATACATAGCGTCCTTGCGAGTCGGAAAGTACATCACCGAGTTCAAAATGGACCGACTTGCCAATCAGAACTGAGACCCCGCGAGCCTGGGTAGAGTGGGTTGAATGGTATGCCCACCCTATCCACGGTCGCTTAAGGGCCATCTGAAGCCTGCCATCAATATGCATTTCAACCAGGACAATCACATCAGCTCTTTGTTTTTTGAGAACTGCAAACACTGCAGATCTCTTCACTCTATCCCCTAATCCACGGACATTCCAGGTGAGTAGCTTTAGTGTGGCCATCCAATAGGGTGGAAAAGAAATGAATCACCGGAGTTAGATCAGCCCACCCACCTCCAGTACAGATTAATCGATACACCAAACCTGCCATACTGTAAACGTGTACATAGTGTGAGGGGGTTAGCTCGGCAGCGGGTGTGTGTGACCCCCGGGATGGGCTCCCCACACAAAAACAGGCCCAGCAGACGGAGGTTGTGGTTTTCAAAATCAAAAAAGGTGCGGTTTATTTTCTATTTACAGTGACAAAAACACAGCAAAGCAAAAGAAACATAAACAAAATAAATCCTGGTCAATTTGACCTCTGACTAAACATACAGGTTTCCTAACTAACAACTGGGATCAGCCTAGTGCTGTCCTAGTCCCTAAGTCCCTGGTTTTAAATGTCCAAGCAAATAGCCACACAGGCTTTGTCTCACCGCACAAGGGTTCACTCTCTCCAGGAAGTCCACACAGGTCTGCTTCCAGGCATGAGCTAACCCCTAATGAAGCTGGGAGTTCTTATAGAGGCCTAAATGAGCTGACAAGCTTCAGCTGGTCTCATCAACTCCCTGTCTGCACGACGCCCCACACTCTCCCTAGAGGTATGAGTCATCCATGAGCCCACTATCCTCAGCTGGGCTTATGCAACTCTCCACCTAGTTGTATAAGTTGGCGTAAAGCCTGAATCTGGGCGAAATATATCTACCCCCCTGGATGCAACCAGGTGACTTTACCTTCCTGCTGTCACAATAGTAAAGTACATTGCATATGCTTGCTAGTATTGTGTTGTCTCAGTAATAACAAAATCTTCATAGATATATTCGTATTGCCTTTTAACCTCGGGGTTGGAACACCAGCAATCAGGCATTCATGTACTCGAGACAAAGCATCCACATTCCCCATTTGAACGCCAGGGCGATGCTTTACTGTGAAGTTGAATTCCTGGAGGGCCAGGAACCACCTATTCACTCTTCTATTTGTTTCCTTGTTTTGAGCCATCCACTTTAACGGAGCGTGATCCGTAACCATGTCAAAGTGCCTACCTAGCAGGTAGTACCGAAGGGAATCTAGAGCCCACTTCACCGCTAAACACTCCTTTTCAACGGTGGCGTAATTTACCTCATGGGACTTCAACTTCCTGCTGAGGTAAATGACTGGGTGCTCTTCCCCGTTCCAGACCTGGGACAATACTGCTCCTAACCCCACATCTGACGCATCACTTTGTACGACAAAGTCTTTAGAGAAGTCGGGTGAGTACAACACTGGCTGGCTACATAAGGCTTGTTTCAAGAATTGGAATGCTGCCTCAGCCTCGGGGGTCCATTTAATCATGACCGACCCTTTCCCCTTCGTCAGGTTGGTTAGGGGCACAGCCTTAGAAGCAAAGTGGGGAATGAATCGCCGATAATACCCAGCGATTCCCAGAAAGGCTCGTACCTGCTTCTTGCTGTTGGGACGTGGCCAACTCTGGATGGCCTCGACTTTGTTGAGTTGGGGTTTTATTACTCCCCTCCCAATGGTGTACCCAAGATATTTGGCCTCCTCCTGCCCAATGGTACACTTCTTGGGGTTAGCCGTAAACCCCGCTTCCCGAACAGAGTCCAGGACTGCTTGCACTTTTGGCAGATGTGAGGCCCAATCTGTGCTATGGACAATTACGTCATCCAGGTAAGCCGCAGCATACTTCCGATGGGGCCTCAGCATCTGGTCCATTTTCCGCTGGAATGTGGCCGGCGCATTCTGTAACCCGAACGGCATTCTTTTATATTGGAACGCCCCGTCTGGGGTTACAAATGCGGTTTTCTCTTTGGCCGACTTGGCCAGGGGGATTTGCCAATACCCTTTTGTGAGGTCAAGAGTCGTCATGTATCGGGCTGTTCCCAGCCGGTCGATCAACTCATCTATACGTGGCATGGGGTAGGTGTCAAATTTTGTAACTTTGTTCAACTGACGAAAATCGTTACAAAATCGCCAGCTCCCATCCGGTTTAGGCACCAACACAATGGGACTAGACCAATCACTTTGGGACTCCTCAATCACCCCTAAGTTCAGCATTTTCTGTACTTCCTCCCGTATTGCCTCCCGTCGGGCCTCTGGGATCCGATAGGGTTTTAACTTCACCCTTTCACCGGGCGGGGTAATAATGTCATGCTCTACCCCAGATGTTTGTCCCGGCAGCTCAGAGAATACCTCCTTGTTGCGAAGCACAAACTCCTTAACCTCCTGTTGTTGGGGTTGTGACAAGGTGGCTGCGATTCCAACCTCAGGAATCACGCAACCAGTTTGAGCTGGTGACCAAGTGTCTGCGACTAGGGACTCTCTATCCCTCCAGGCTTTCAACAGATTAACGTGATAGATCTGTTCGGGCTTTCGCCTTCCTGGTTGTCTGACCTTGTAATTCACTTCGCTCACTTTTTCCATTATCTCGTAGGGGCCTTGCCATTTGGCAAGGAATTTACTTTCAACCGTAGGGACCAGTACCAGTATCCTATCCCCCGGGGAAAAGGTACGGGTCTTGGCTCCACGGTTGTACACTCTCTGCTGTGCTAACTGCGCTTGGGCCAAATGTTCCTTCACGATGGGCATTACCTGTGCAATTCGGTCTTGCATCAGGGCGACATGCTCAATCACACTCCTGTGGGGAGAACTCTCACTTTCCCAAGTTTCCTTGGCAATATCCAACAGCCCTCTTGGGTGTCTCCCATACAGTAACTCAAAGGGGGAGAATCCCGTAGAGGATTGGGGCACCTCCCTAATAGCAAACATCAGATAAGGAAGTAGACAGTCCCAATCCTTTCCATCTCTATCCACCACTTTCTTCAACATTTGTTTTAGGGTTTTGTTGAATCTTTCAACCAGCCCATCGGTTTGGGGGTGATACACAGATGTACGTAATTGCGTCACTTTGAACAATTTACATAGCTCCTTCATAACCCGGGACATAAAGGGTGTACCTTGGTCCGTAAGCAGTTCTTTACAAATACCCACCCGGCTAAACACAAGAGATAGCTCTTTGGCTATGGTTTTGGCCGAGGTATTTCGGAGAGGGATCGCTTCTGGATAACGGGTGGCATAGTCCATTATAACTAATATGTACTGGTGCCCCCTAGCGGACTTGATTATAGGCCCTACCAAATCCATGGCGATCCTCTCAAACGGGACCTCAATGATGGGTAGAGGGACCAGCGGGCTACGGAAATGTGGCATCGGGGCCGACCTCTGACACACAGGGCAGGAGGAACAATAATTTTCTATGTCCTTCATCACCCCCGGCCAATAGAATCTCTGTAATACCCTCTCTCGGGTTTTCTCTGTCCCCAGATGACCTCCAAGAATGTGCCCATGGGCCAACTCCAACACCAACTTCCTGTACGGTTTGGGCACCACAAGCTGCTCAACGGTTTCTTCTGCCCTTTTTGCCACCCGATACAGTAGGTCCTTCTCTAAGGTGAAGTATGGGTAAGTGCAGGTATTATCTGGGTTCACTAACTCGCCATCTATTTTCACTACGTTTTCCCGTGCCTTTATTAGGGCGGGGTCTTTCAACTGTTCTGTGGCAAAGTTTTCCCTGTGAACCTCAAGATCAGAAAACTCCACAGACGGTAGGTTTTCGTCTGAGGAGGTGGGCTCCTCTCCAGTTTCTTGAGTCTCCCCTGCCAATACTGACAAGGGAAATTCCGGAGAGTCCTCACCACTCTCAGGGGAGTTCTGGCTATCACATTCCTGGTACATAGGGGCACCAGTGGGGGGCTCAGGATCATCCCACAGTTCCCAGAACTTCGGAAAATCCCTTCCCACAATGGCGTCATGCGGTAACTGAGATACTAAGCCCACTGGATGAGAGAGGGTACCTTTGGGGGTCTCGAAACACACTGTAGTCACTGGATACTCTCGGGTGTCCCCATGCACACAAATAACAGCTACCTTGCTATTCCCAGAGACCTCTGTTTTAACTAACTCAGCCTTTATCAGGGTCACAAGGCTACCTGAATCCAGCAATACCACAACATTTCTACCATTAACACACATTTTGCATAAATGTTTCTCAGTTCCTCGAATGGCAGTGCATGCGACTGTCGCACACAGCGACTGACGTCTGCCCGTCAGAAAGTCACACTGCATGGGTTCCTCCACAACCGGGCAATTTGCTGCAATATGTCCCGCTTGCCGGCAGCGGTAGCAAACGATCCTTCTTGCCGCCTCTTGAGCCGCTGATTTCCCAGGCTGTTCTCGCCAAACTTGGGGTAGAGCTCCCACCCTCTCACTCTCTCCACCCTTACCCCTTGGAATCATCTTATCCGCCCCTGGGGATGGTCTGGTCTTAGGGTGGAAAGTCCGAGTGTCTCTGGAAGAGACCGTCAGGTTCTCTGTAGCCAAGTATTTCTCCACACGATCCACAAGACCATCGGCCGTCTCTGGGTCTCCATGGCTTACCCACTTTTGGATGGCAGTAGGAAGAGCTCTCAAAAACCGATCCATTACAACACGTTCCACAATCTTTGGTGCGGACAAAGTCTCTGGCTGTAGCCACTTTCTGCTCAGGTGAATGAGATCATACATTTGAGACCTGGGGGGTTTTCCAAGCTGGAAAGTCCAGTTATGCACACGCTGAGCCCGGACAGCCAGGGTGACACCCAGCCTTGCCAATATTTCAGCTTTTAGCATCACATAGTCTTTTGCTTGGTTAGGCTCTAGGTCATAGTAAGCTTTCTGCGATTCACCAGTTAACAGAGGAGCCACTAGTCCAGCCCACTGCTCCTCAGGCCACTTTTCTCTTTCAGCGGTCCTTTCAAATGTGGTCAAAAATACCTCTGGATCATCCTCTCCAGTCATTTTTGTCAATAAACGACTCACCCCAAAGGACGCGGTATTAGTGGGACGGCTTTCCTCACTGGTCTGCGGACGTTGCTGCATTACTGCTTCCATCTGTTGTTGTAGTCTCTGCTCTTGCTTCTGCAACAGGTCTATGAAGCGGGCCTCAGATTGCTGCTGGGCTTGTTGCTGAGCCTCCAGACTCTGTTGCAAAGTTGCGTTTGTCTGCTGCTGGGCTGCAAGGCTCTGTTGATGAGCTTGCTGCTGGGCTGCGAAGTTCTGTTGTTGAGCTGCAAGGCTCTGTTGATGAGCTGCAAGGCTCTTTTGCAAACCTGCATTTGTCTGCTGTTGATTGGCATTTGCTAGAGCCAGCTGTTTCAGTATCTCCTCCATGCTGGCTTAAAAAAAACTGCCCGCATTCTCCACCAACTGTGAGGGGGTTAGCTCGGCAGCGGGTGTGTGTGACCCCCGGGATGGGCTCCCCACACAAAAACAGGCCCAGCAGACAGAGGTTGTGGTTTTCAAAATCAAAAAAGGTGCGGTTTATTTTCTATTTACAGTGACAAAAACACAGCAAAGCAAAAGAAACATAAACAAAATAAATCCTGGTCAATTTGACCTCTGACTAAACATACAGGTTTCCTAACTAACAACTGGGATCAGCCTAGTGCTGTCCTAGTCCCTAAGTCCCTGGTTTTAAATGTCCAAGCAAATAGCCACACAGGCTTTGTCTCACCGCACAAGGGTTCACTCTCTCCAGGAAGTCCACACAGGTCTGCTTCCAGGCATGAGCTAACCCCTAATGAAGCTGGGAGTTCTTATAGAGGCCTAAATGAGCTGACAAGCTTCAGCTGGTCTCATCAACTCCCTGTCTGCACGACGCCCCACACTCTCCCTAGAGGTATGAGTCATCCAAGAGCCCACTATCCTCAGCTGGGCTTATACAACTCTCCACCTAGTTGTATAAGTCGGCGTAAAGCCTGAATCTGGGCGAAATATATCTACCCCCCTGGATGCAACCAGGTGACTTTACCTTCCTGCTGTCACAATAGTAAAGTACATTGCATATGCTTGCTAGTATTGTGTTGTCTCAGTAATAACAAAATCTTCATAGATATATTCGTATTGCCTATTAACAAGTGAACAGGAACCAAACCCACCCCTCAAACCACCCTGCATCTTCCCCAACTGATGCGGGTATGACCCAAAACGTAACATGAGGTAGCAACCAGGAAAATGTCATAGCAACGGAACGTGTCACCGGGCGGTGAAACTGCAGCGTAAGTCTGGAACCTGGGATCCGGGAGATTCCCAAGCCAAAAACAGATGGCCAACCACAGCCGCACCATAAACCAGAGATGCGGTGTGGGCTGCATGAGGGTGAGGTTGCTCTGGGATCTGGCTGACACAATGTGTTTCCCGGTTGCTGGGGGGGGGGGCGAAAAAAATCGCTGCACAAAATAGATAAGGTGCAGGACTGCATGTGTTCCATAGTCAAGTCCCCAACAGTACAGCAGAAAAGGGATTGCAGAGCTTCGGATGGTAGGAGTATTGACTCCAAACCGCCAGCAACAGGATGCAGGAAGGGGGTTTCAAGGGGAAGACCGGGGCTCTCCAGGGGCCGGGGACAAAATATACAGGCTGGTAGTCACAGTTAATTATATGCAGACATACCGAATCCACGAGCGATCAGAGCATGGGTGTTGTAGCAAGCGAGCTTGAGGTTGCAGAGTGCGCTATCCAGCCGGTATGACACAGAGTAGAGGTCTGTCATTCAGCCGCTCGTCTGGAGGGGTCAGGGCGCTTCAGCCAGGTAAGGACTTCTTCTGGATCTTCAAAGAAGAACACCCGGCCGCCTCTTTCCACCCTGAGGCACACCGGGAAGAGCATGGAATATTTAAGATGCTTGATCCTAAATCTCTTCTTTGCTTCGGTAAAGCCCTGGCGACGATGCTGTACATCAGCAGAGAAGTTCGGGAAGATTGCAATTCTGGAGTTGCCGAGTTCAATGTTGCACTTTTCTCTGGCCAATCTCAGAGCCGCGTCCCGGGTTTTGAAGTTCAAAACTTGGGGATAAATGTGCGGGGGGAGCCCCCTGCGGAGGAGCTCTAGCCAGCATGCAGTGGGCTCTCTCTACCGCCAGGGTCGGAGAGAAGGCCTCACGCCCGTAAGTGGTAATGAGGAGCTGCTCCAGGGAGGTGGTTGGATCTCTTCCCTCTGCTCCCTCAGGCAAACCGATAAATCGGAGATTGCATCTCCTAAGTCTGTTTTCCATGTCTTCCTGCTTATGTGCAAGCTGGGAAATTTGCAACTGCATGTGGTCGGAGCTCGCCTGGAGTGGAGGAATGGCATCCGCAACATTTCCAAGGCGAGTCTTAGCCTCTGTGACCCTCTCCTGGAGCTTTTGAAGATCTTGCCGCATGAGAGAGATGTCGATTTTGACCTCTTCAATTTGAGCTGTTAGTGAGGTACAGCAGAAGGTGATGGCTTCCAGGAGCTTTTCTGTGTCCCTTCCCGGTGTGGCCTGGTCAGCACTCATGGCGCCGCCATCTTCCCCAGGAGCGTCTTTTTCCTGCCGGCGGTATTGGTCCAATTTGTCAATGGCAGCACTCTGCGGTTTTGGCGGAGACATGCTGGGGCTTATGCCAGATCTTGTCCCTACAGACTGGGGTCTGTTAGGATGTCCTGGGGTGACAGGATTAACGGGTCAAAAGGATTAATGGACGGAGCTCTTCTCTCGTGCGTCCTACTCCATGTCTCGTCAGGGCACGGCCCGTCCTACTGGGCACTTTTATCTCCTTCCTGCCCAGGCCAATTTTCAGCTTTCAGCGCTGTCACACTTTGAGTGACAATTGCGCGGTCATGCAACACTGTACCCATATGAAACTTTTATCATTCTTTTTCACACAAAGAGAGCTTTCCTTTGGTGGTAATCACCACTGAGTTTTTTTATTGATTATTAAACAAAAAAAGACCATATGCAGCACCGGTGGGCACTAATAGGAGGCACTGAAGGTCACTAATTGCAAGCACTGATAGACAGCACTGATAGGTGGCACTGATGGGCACTGGTAGCCAGCACTGATAGGTGACACTGATGTGGAGGCACTGATTGGCAGCATTGGTGGGCACTGATAGGCAGCACCGTTGGGCACTGTTGGGACTGCACTGATAATCAGGACACTGATAATCCCTAATAATATTGCCCTTATTATCAGTGTAGATGTCCCTTTCACACAAGCCGGTTATTGGTTCTCCCCTCCTCTCGCTGACAGAAATGCAGATAACTGGCTTGTGTTTACATCCTGATCAGCTGTGATTGGACACAGCTGACCACGGGGTAAAGAGACACTAATTGGCTCTTTCCCCCCGATCTGTGATCAGCTGTGTCCCGAGGACGTGCGGCAGGCGGGATCATGGGAGGACATGATAGGACACCCTCCCAAAACTGACTGGCCGCACTGTAGCTGTTTTTTGGCTATAGCATGGTCGGCAAGTGGTTAAAGTGATTGCAGCCGTATTAGAACACTTACAACAACATAGGTGTGTACTGTTCATGATACTTTTTTTTTGCACTAATAGTTAATTTTTCAGAACAAGCTTTATGGGTCTGCCCCATAAATGTCTTTCTCAAGAATAAGAATATACAAGGCTTTAAGAATTGTTAAAGAATAAAAAAAAATCACACACATACACACACATTGGTTGAACTGGATGCACTTGTGTTTTTTTCAGTCTTATACATTGGGGGTGATTTACTATAAACAGTGCGCTGAGCCGGTTCATACCTTAATAGGTGCGCCGGATAAATCCTTAATTGAGCGCAGGAACCGGCGGTGCACTGCTATAGTAAATAAAAATTTGAGCGGCGCTCTATTCAAAATGAATGGTTCCCTATGGGAGCCCATTGATTTGAATAGAGGTCGCCCGGGAAGTCGGGTGAAGACGATCCGACTCGCGGGGCAACTCGTGTGCCGGTTGACACAGGGACAGCGCGACTTTGCGAGGCAACTTGGACACGACTTGAGCGTGAAGCAGCCGCTCAAGTCATGTCCTAGAGGCGACTACCTGGCAGAGAATGTCTCCAGCGTGATGCCATCGCGCTGGTTCTCGGCACAGGGCACTGCAAGCCTCGCACTCGCTGTCTTGTGTTTGGTATGAATCATGAAGGGGAACTCCACGCCAAATTTTAATTAAAAAAACGGCATGGGTTCCCCTCCAGGAGCATACCAGGCCCTTAGGTCTGGTATGGATTTTAAGGAAAACCCCCCTACGCCGAAAAACGGCGTAGGGCCCCCCCAAAATCCATACCAGACCCTTATCCGAGCACGCAGCCCGGCAGGTCAGGAAAGGGGGGGCGAGCGCGCCTCCCCTCCTGAACCGTACCAGGCTGCATGCCCTCAACATGGAGGGGGTGGGTGCTTTGGGGCAGGGGGCGCCCTGCGCCCCCGCCACCCCAAAGCACCCTGCCCCCATGTTGATGGGGACAAGGGCCTCTTCCCGACAACCCTGGCCGTTGGTTGTCGGGGTCTGCGGGTGGTGGGTTTTTCGGAATCCGGGAGCCCCCTTTGATAAGGGGGCCCCCAGATCCCAGCCCCCCCACCCTATATGAATGAGTATGGGGTACATCGTACCCCTACCCATTCACCTGGTGGAAAAAAAAGTCAATAAAAAACACAACACAGGTTTTTAAAGTAATTTATTAGGCAGCTCCGGGGGTCTTCTTCCGACTCCGGGGGTCTTTCTGCCGGGCGCCCCGCTATCTTCTTCCAGCTCTTTTGCTAGCGGGGTCCCGGTCTTCATCGTCGTCTTCTTACGACTTCGGGGGTCTTTCTGCCGGGCGCCCCGCTATCTTCTTCCAGATCTTTTGCTAGAGGGGTCCCGGTCTTCATCGTCGTCTTCTTCCGTCTTCGGGGGTCTTTCTGCCGGCGCCCCGCTATCTTCTTCCAGCTCTTTTGCTAGTGGGGGCCCGGTCTTCATCGTCGTCTTTTTCCGACTTCGGGGGTCTTTCTGCCGGGCGCCCCGCTATCTTCTTCCAGCTCTTTTGCTAGCGGGGGCCCGGTCTTCATCGTCGTCGTCTTCTTCCAACTTTGGGGGGTCTCTTGTTCTGTTCTCCGGTGTCGTCTCCGCGCTCCCCGGTTCTTCTCCCGCTCTCCGGTGCCTTCTCCACGATCTCCGGTTCTTTCTGCCTTCTGCCGGGCGCCCCGCTATCTTCTTCCAGCTCTTTTGCTAGCGGGGTCCCGGTCTTCATCGTCGTCTTCTTCCCTCTTCTCTCCGCCCGTTGTTGCCTCATCGCTGTCTGCCGCTACAATGCTCTGTCCGCGGAGCGCACCCACTTATATTGGCATGGGGCGAGGTCACCGGGTGATGCCACCCGCTGACCCCGCCCCCGTATCACGTCACAGTCCCGGGGAATGATGGGACTGTGACGTGATACGGGGGCGGGGTCAGCGAGTGGCATCACCCGGTGACCACTCCCCATGCCAATATAAGTGGGTGCGCTCCGCCCACACAGCATTGTAGCGGCAGACAGCGACGAGGCAACATCGGGCGGAGAGAAGAGGGAAGAAGACACCGATGAAGACCGGGACCCCACTAGCAAAAGAGCTGGAAGAAGATAGCGGGGTGCCCGGCAAAAGGCAGAAAGAACCGGAGATCGTGGAGAAGGCACCGGAGAGCGGGAGAAGAACCGGAGAGCGCGGCAACGACACCGGAGAACAGAACAAGAGACCCCCCCGAAGATGGAAGAAGACGACGACGATGAAGACCGGGACCCCGCTAGCAAAAGAGCTGGAAGAAGATAGCGGGGCGCCTGCCAGAAAGGCCCCCGAAGTCGGAAGAAGACGACGATGAAGACCGGGACCACGCTACCAAAAGAGCTGGAAGAAGATAGCGGGGCGCCCGGCAGAAAGACCCCCGAAGTCGGAAGAAGATGACGATGAAGACCGGGACCCCGCTAGCAAAAGAGCTGGAAGAAGATAGCTGGGCGCCCGGCAGAAAGACCCCTGAAGTCGGAAGAAGACCCCCGGAGCTGCCTAATAAATTACTTTAAAAACCTGTGTTGTGTTTTTTATTGACTTTTTTTTCCACCAGGTGAATGGGTAGGGGTACGATGTACCCCATACTCATTCACATAGGGTGGGGGGCCGGTATCTGGGGTCCCCCCTTATTAAAGGGGGCTCCCGAATTCCGATAAGCCCCCCGCCCGCAGACCCCGACAACCAACGGCCAGGGTTGTCGGGAAGAGGCCCTTGTCCCCATCAACATGGGGACATCCTCCCCATGTTGAGGGCATGTGGCCTGGTACGGTTCAGGAGGGAGGGGGGACGCTCTCTCATCCCCCCCTCTTTTCCTGCGGCCTGCCAGGTTGCGTGCTCGGATAAGGGTCTGGTGTGGATTTTTAGGGGGACCCCCACACTATTTTTTTTTAAGTTTGGCGCGGGGGTTCCCCTTAAAATCCATGCCAGACCTGAAGGGCCTGGTACGGATTTTGAGGGGGACCCGCACGTATTTTTTTTTTTTAATTGGCACGGAGTTCCCCTTAATATCAATGCCAGACCTGAAGGGCCTGGTAATGGAATTTGGGGGGACCCCACACATTTTTTATTTTTTTTATCAAAGACTTTCAATGACTTTTCTCTGTATTGCCGGGAGCCGACAATTCATTATAGCCGCGGGTGCTTTTAAATTCCTTTTTTTTTCCTTTAGAAATGTAATTTTGCTGGCGCACTGTTATATAATGGAAAGTTCAGAGCTGCGCCTGTTCAACTTATGCAAATTGATTTACGTGACTTGACATTTACTAAGATTTTGCCGGCGCAGTGAACCGGCGCGTTTGAACAAGTAAAATTCCCGCGCTGAGCTAAAAAAAACCTCTTGCAGTTCTAAATGTACTTGCCGGCGCAGCGGGCTGGTTCTGAAAAAGTTACTTTCTCACTGTATTTTGGGCATATTTGTTATTTGGGCAGGTGTCACTACACTTCCTCACATCACCTCCATTATATTGGCACTTCCAGCTTTATTATATTTAGATTTTAAGATGCCGTGCGCCAGGACCATAGTGGCGCACTGAGTGCCTCCTCCCGTCCGCCGAGAACACTATAGTAAATGGGGAATAGCGCTGCGCTACCGGCGCTAATGTTTTGTAAATACCAAAACAGCTGTTGCGCACGCAGATGCGCCGATACTCATGGCGCAAACGCTTCGTAAATCAGCCCCATTATGTAACTTAATGTGACATTCTATGTTTGTAACATTATTATCCCAGAGGTCATAGTAAATTGCATTCAGGATACATAGTTCACTTACTCCGAGTTCCTTAGCAGTGTTTATGCTCAGTGTGGTCACTAGTCACTTTTTATTAGTTTATGTTTAGCATTTTATTGTAGAAAGAGTCAACTTGAGCGGGAAGAAGGTGAAGACCAAACATCATATCTTTAGGTCATAGAAATGCCACAGAGAGTCAATGTTCAGAAGTAATGGCTGGCTTCCCAAGCACACAGCAGGGGAATAATAGAAGATTGCCTCAACCAAGGTCCTTGTAGATTGCATGGTACTTGTATCGAGGAACAGGTTGGCAGAGGAGGATCCATATTTTTTTTTATTACCCCAGCCCAGTTTTGCCTCATCTTCTCATATGTGAGTATTTGAGAGGGTCTCCATCACATTCTTGAAATGATTGGTACAATCCTTAGCTGTACTTCAGGGGAAATTTCCTTGAAATTCATTGTAGGTATTAGATATGCCAAAAGGGAATCACATAGCTAGCTCAACTGACTGAACAAATATCCAATATGATTGGCTGAACTGATAAATATTCATTACGCACAACTTTATACTGATAATATGAGTATAGATTTGTTTGGAGTAAGCTGTGTTCAGGTCAGGTTAAGGTTAGAATGACTGGTTGGGGGCTTAATTTTGTGGAGTTAGGATTACATTTTCAAGGTGAGGTTTAAGGTTATGGTAAGAATAAGGGTTCGGTATTAAAGTCACGCATATTTAAAGCCAAAAATATTTTTTTCTTTTGTTTTGGATAGAGTAGGGAAGTGTTACAACCCATTAATTTTCTTGTCATCTGTGTTCCACTACATTTACTTCCTGTTTCATAGACGCATTACGAAGGAAGAAGAAAACTCTTGAAGACAATGGATATCCCCCCCTGACTGGAACTTTTATTTCTTATCGGGTAGCAACAAAAATTTGGGGATTTCAGTCCTATTGACAATGGCCACCAGGACCATTACTTTTGGGCACACAAACAACAAGAAAATATGGACAACGGTTTTAACCCTTTCCCACTAATGTCAAAATGAACACAAAGAAAATTTTGGCTTTAGATACACTGTCAATCGCAATCGACTGGTTTACGGAGGGGAGCTAACAGATGGATCGTGACCACAGCCCCAGCCTCTGACACTCTCATGTTTACTGCAGAGCAGAGAGCGGGAGGCAGCATAGTGCTGGATGAAGGGTTGGGGTGGGAGCTGACTCGTGATTGGTTGCTAGGCGGTCCTAGCAACCAATTACCAGCTTGTTATTCACCAGTTTGTTATTATGAACTCCGGCAAGCTCCCGTTCCTGCCTTCCACCCAGTACTATGCCATCTCCTGATCTCCATTCTGCTGTACACATGTTGGCAGGTAGGAAGTGCTACTTACAAAGCGCTATGTGTATGTGGGGGCCAGAGAGGATGATGCAAAGGGGACAGAGGAGACACAGTGGGGAGGGGAACGGACAGACGACACTGCTTTGGGGGATGGGGAGGCAGAGGACACTGCTTTCAGGGGGCAGAGGGGCAGAGGACACTTTTTGAGTGGCAGAGGACACTTTGTGGGTGCCAGAGGACACTACCATGGGGGGGATGGGGTGATATCAGTGAGGGAGGTAGTGGACACTGTTTTAAGGGGGGGGCACAGCACACTACTGGGGGGGAAGGGGACAGAGGACACTTAAGTGGGGAGGTGATGTGAAGGGGGGCAGAGGGTCACTGCTAAGAGACCCCAATAGGGATGGCCCCAATGTTCGTTTGCTCGAAAATGAACTGAACATATGGGGCATTCACGGCAAATTCGAGAGATCGCAGTGCATTGATGCTTTGGCCAATCACAGCGTGCTCTGCTGTGAGAGCCATGATTGGCTCAGTGGGCTAAGTCCACGCCCCACACTATATAAGACTGCTTAAACGTGGGCGTATTTAGTGTTATGATTGAGAGAACGTTAGCTAGAAGCAGGTTAGTTAGTGGCGTGCAGGCAGTTTAGTATATATATATATATATATATATATATATATACATATATATATATATATATATACACACACAGTGCAGGCAGTGTACAGTATAGAAAACAGTGTATTGAAGTGGTTAAGGGGAACCCTATCACAGAATTAAGAAAATAAAAAAACGGGAGAGGGTCCCCCCAAACCCTTAGGGTCTGGTATAGATTTTAGGGGAACTCCACACCAAATTGTTAAAAAAAAAACAGCGTGGGGTCTCCCCCAAAATCCATACCAGGTCCCTTGGGTCTGGCATAGATTTTAAGGGAAACTCCACACCAAATTTAAAAAAAATCCATACCAGACCCTTATCCGAGCAAGCAGCCTGTCAGGCCAGGAAAGGGGGGGCGAGTGAGAGCCCCTCCTCCTGAACCATACCAAGCCACTTGCCCCTATGTTGATGGGGACAAGGGCCTCCTCCCCACAACCCTGGCCATGTGGTTGTGGGGGTCTGCGGTTGGGGGGCTTATCGGAATCTGGAAGCCCCCTTTAACAAGGAAGCCCCCAGATCCTGCCCCCCCATGTGAATGGGTATGGGATACATTGTACCCCTACTCATTCACCCAAAAAAGTGTCAAAAAGTAAAAAACACAAAAGACAGTTTTTGACAACCCCTATATTAAAAAAAAAAAGGGGGTCCGCGATGTCCATTCTTCTTCAATCACGCTACTCGATGGAGCCGAAAAATAGAGAGAAAAAGCTCCGCCTTGGTGGGAGGGGTCTTGCCTACTGCTGTCTCTTGGCTGTAACAGCTGTTATATAGGCAAGGACGGGGCCACCCAGTGACATAACTCAGTGGCCCCACCCCCTTCCGGCATCCTGTACCTTCAGAGGGGGCAGGGTCATGCGGTTTTGTCAGTGGGTGGCCCCGCCCTTGCCTATATAACAGCTGTCGCAGCAAAAAGACAGCAGTAGGTGGGAACCTTCCCATGGAGGCAGGGTATTTGTTTTTTGTTTTTTTTCTTATTTTTGGGTCCATCAGGCGGGGTGATTGACGATGGATGTACATCGTGGGCCACTTTTTAAAAAAAAACCTGTATTTTGTGGTTTTTACTTTTTAAAACTTTTTTGGAGTGAATGGGTAGGGGTACAATGTACCCGATACTCATTCACATGGGGGGGTGGGGTCCAGATTCTGATAAGCCCCCTGCTCGTAGACCCTCAGGGCCAGGGTTGTGGGGAGGTGGCCCTCGTCCTCATCAACATGGGGACAAGGTGTTTTGGGGGACCCAAAAGCACCCTCCCCATGTTGAGGGCAAGTGACCTGGTATGGTTCAGGAGGGGGCCTCCTCATCCTGTCCTTCAGGCTGCATGCTTGGATAAGGGTCTGGTATGGATTTTGGGGGGACCCCACGCCAATTTGTTTTTTAAATGTTGGCATGGAATTCCCCTAAAATCCATACTAGACTCGAAGGGCCTGGTATGGACTGAGAGGGGACCCACGCCAATTTTTTCCTTGATTTTTATCTATATTGCCGGGAGCCAGGAATACATTACAGCCACAAGCAATTTAAAATTAAAATTTTTCCTCTAGAAATTTTATTTTGCTGCGGCACTGTAAAACACATCACACAGATGTGCCACGTTACAGGCAGACTAAGGACACCCCCCAGGCATGATATTTAAAGGAATATTTCATTTTTATTGTTTCACTTTAAGCATTATTAAAATTGCTGCTCCTGAAAAAACGGTTGTTTTAAAAACTTTTTTCTGCATTGATACATGTCCCCTGGGGCAGTACCCCAAACACTTTTTATGCCAATAACTTGCATATAAGCCTTTAAAATTAGCACTTTAGATTTTTCATGTTCGTGTCCCGTAGACTTTAATAGGGTTTGCATGTTCACATGTTCTGCTGCAAACCGAAGCGGGCGGGGGGGTGGATAATCGGCTCATCCCTACTCTTCATCAGTCGAGGAGATTTGCTGTATGGAGAACTCCAGCTCTGACTTAGCAGAGGGCATGTCATACTTCTGCAGAGCGACCACCTCTTCAACACAGAGAGCAAGGGTCTTTCTCTGCAGCCTACGGACAGGCTTTTCTAAAGACATGGAACACCTTTCATTTTCATGTGCCTGGAATGTATTCAAATAAATTAAAATGAAAGTTCAATTGAGCTTTATAATATGAGCTCTTCTAAGATCAACATCTCCATGTCATTGTAAATGTTGCTTAGTTTCATATACTTGCATGCTCACAGCATATATTCAAAAGCGCTATCACTAACTCCTTTCATGTAGCATTGATTTGGAAGAATGCTGAAATGGCAGTCTAGGGACACACAGAAAACCACCCAGTTGCAACTGCCTTAAAATACAGTTTATGATTAAGTGTTATTTATTTCAGTGCATGCTTTATGTTTTCATAGACCCTTCTGAATGCAAAGTTACATTTCCAGATGAAAGAGGATTGTGAAATGTATAGAAATACAGGCTCACAGTCCTAAGAAGATTATGCAATTTCAGTAAGTACCATCAGTACAAGTCATTCTGCTCCTTCTCCGCTCTTCCACAAACTGATTAAATTCATTTGTTATTATCCTGTAGTAGTGTTTTTATTGGTGTGGGTTGTGAGGACAGAATGATCAGCATGTACAAAACATTTGACAAGAAAAAAGACAACTATTCTCACTTGGTAATATAACTGCTATTTAAAGGGTTTTCCTCTTTCCTTCTTTGCCTTCTTCTCATTGGTTGAATCAGACCAGTGGGAGATTCGGGTTTGGAAATAATTTATTTGAAAGCAAACATATTATTTTCAATAGGGTTACTTGTGCAGAGTGGTGTTATATGAGAAAATACTGTTTAGTTTCAGTTACTCAAGCATACAAGGAGCTACTTCTTAAATTTCTGCATACATGCGCTTGGTCCATTTGAGAAACTATTGTTATTTATATAAGCCAGTAAAAAAGAAGGGTCCTTTAACTCCTGTTGAAAGTAAAAATTCCCTATAAAGCCTAGTACACACTATGAGGTTTTTTTTCGTCCAACCCACTGGACTGTAAGCTCCGGTTGGAGCCGCTGTACTTACTATGCAAAGTTAGTGCAGCGATCTCCCCCGCTGAGCTATTGTATTCTGACAGGGGGACCGCTCCCCACCCCCTGCCAGAACACTCTGATCAGCGCTCTCCGCCATTTGGCTGCTTTGGTTTTCAGACTGGTTGAGAGACCAACATACACAGGGGCCAAATGTCAACTGTTTTTTTTTTAACCGGCAAACGTCTCCCGACCTTTGGCCCGTGTGTACCCGACTTAAAGTGTTACTAAACCCAGGACCCTGAATTCAATATATCTGATCTCCCACAGTACACAACATGGAAATGCAAATATTTTAGTGTAGCGGGGTCTTCAAAGTTAGTGGGATACACCTGGGGGTAGAGAGACCCAGGTGTGTAATTATGTCAGGGATTAGACCCCTTTTTGTTATTCGTGGAGGATTGGGTGGTGCAATATTCTCCTTGGCCTGTGGGTGGCAGGGTACCTACAGGCTCGAGGTAGAATCACTACCACAGTGTTACCCTTTTTGTCCCTTCCTGGAGATGGTACGGCTGGGGCGGGGAACCCGCCGTGGTGTCGATGGGAGGAGATAAAAGGGGGAGACGCCCTCGCCACGAGGTCTTTTGGGGGATCATCTCTTGACGTACCCAGGCGCCCTCGGCCTGGGTGCGGGCGGTTCAAGGTTCTGGCCTGGGCACCCTAGGCCTGGCCGGAATGAAGCTGGAGTTGGAGTCCATCCCAGGCACCTTCAGCCTGGGGTGAGGTACTTTGTAGAAGGCCTGGGACCTGGTGACTTCGACCGGGTCCCGCGAGGGTGAAGTGATTCCAGGGTGCCCCTTGCGAGGGGACCCGCATCTGAGGTGAGGAGGCTGGGGAGGTCACCCGTCTGAAGACTCCGGAGCAGCGTCAACCCGGTGACGGACGGGCCTCCGGTAACTCCCTTGGAGGGTCATCTTCCCCTGATAGGGGCCGCAGCGCAGCGAAGTTGTTCTAATCAAGACTCCTGCAACCCCTGGTCATAGCACAGGGGGTGTAGGGACTACAATCCAGATAGTGCCTCGGCCTGCTCATCCCACCGTATCCTGCCATATATTGTTTGTTGTGGAGCTACGAAATAAAACTAACAGTTGGACTGTGATCGGTGTATGGACTCTGTTGATGGGAGCAAAGGGAGATTCCAGCATAGCAGGGCTAAGTTCCGCAACCCAATGCACATTTGGCCCGAGGAAGATGTTGATACTGGCCTTCACCTCACCCACAGCCATGGGGAGGACATGGGCCGTAGCGCACCTCACTCTCGAAACCCAGGTACCCCTAGACAAGAGCTTTCGGACAACCGATAAACATGTGAAGGGGGTGAGGCCGCTACACGTGGGGGCTCGTGAGTCCGGGATGAAATGTGTATTGATCCTAAGGGTTGGAACGGCTGTGTCTGGACTTTGCTGCCCGGAGGAGGTCCGAGCAGGTCGGCCATGTGATTGGCCAAAGTGCATCCCTGCTCGGAGTTGTGGACATGACCCTAAGTCGGGAAAGGCCCACGCGGAGGAGCGTAAAAAGGGAGAGGTCCAGCCGTGTGAAGTACTACATGTGGGAACTGTTAATGCACTGCGCCACGAGGCACCCCATGACTGCGCAATTCGTGGGAGGAGACTGAAGGAAGCCCGCGAAAATGTGCAAGTCGTGGGAGGAGTCTGGCCACGTGTGGAGATACACGTGGAGACTCCGGCGCGAGGTGAGCGCGTGATGGAACAGCAGGTGGTCGGGATGGCCTCAAGCTCCCCGTGGATGCCGGTACCTTACCCCATGAAAATGACTGCATTTGCTGCGCCCATTACAGACACGGGGATAAGGCTCAGGCCCCGAGGACAGTTGGCTCTGTATTCATGCAGAGACACGGAGGCCCTCGGTGTGATCTGTCCCGGATGCTCGGGACTGGTGGTCCAACTGAAGCCGTTCGGGCGATGTGAAGCGTGCAAAGAATTTCTTTTTGAGGTCGAATCATCCACAGTAAGGCCCCGGGCCCTTCGCCTCAACTGCATCACAGGAACCGCCACTCCGGAGGGAGAGATCCAGGCCTTTACGGAGGTCCCCGTGCGCGCTGACCAGGGCGATGGGACTGCCCAATCAGAGACTGAGAGAGGAAAATCCGAGGACGCTGCTTCGGTCACTACAGACTCCCAGCTCCCACCTCTGAAGAGGAAAGTCGGCCTGGTACAGGCATCCTATGGTCGTGGTCGAGCTTCACCCCGCCGCTTGCCTGGCCTGGATGGCGCCGGTAGAGAAGAGAGTCCCGGACATCCCAGTTCTTCAGAAGGTCCAGGTGAGCCAGGGGCTGGGACTGTGGTGTTGGTTGGAGGTGTCGTGGGTCCACAGTCGGTGGAGCCCGCAAGGGAGGGTAGCCTTCCGTCTACTAGAGACTACCTTCCCGCTGAGATGTATGACACCTCCGACCTAGAGTCATTGTCAGACTGTGGGGATGACGGAGAGATAGACGAACTGTTTCACCGGAAGGGCTGGGACAGACGCCCACTACCTGTGCTGAGTAAACCGCAGGATTCCCCCATGTCCATAGAAGACAGTACGCTCCGGGCGCAGGCCCCGGAGTTCCCGAGGAAATCTAGTCCTCGGGCCAACTTTCCTCATTCAACTACATCACCCGCTCTGATGGTGGGGATGCAGCGTGCTTCGTTGCGGGCACCAAAGACAAAGCAACCCGAGATGCTGAAGGTACCTCGGCACCCGGAGGCCATCGTGCAGCCAGGAGAAGGTGAGCGAGATGTGATGCCGCCTCTAGCCAGGTTGCAGAGACTTTTCTCCCAGAGAGTCGCCCGTGAATATGGGTGGGAGTACCCCTACTTGCCTCGGGACTTATTGTATGAAGTCGAGGTCCTGCGACCAAGGTGGTATGACGAGTTTGTATGGGAAAAGCTTAAAGTACCCCATGCCAGGCGATACCTGTCATGTTCGCCGCCTGTGTCTAAAAAGTTCAAGGACTGCAGAGCTGATTGGAGACTTGGGCGCCATATTCATGCCGATAAGGTGCTCATCTGCAGGAAAGAAGGAAAGGATGTCGAGTATTCGGTGGAAGTGTTTGATGGGCACCTGAAGCCCCTGTTTCTGCCGGATCCAAGGTTCTACTTATAGGAGAAGTGAGCTCCTATCTTGTTGCTGTTGAAACTTTCTGGAAGAGACATTCCCAGACGCCTAGAACTGTGCCCTACTTTTGTTTTGATTTGGGCTTTTCTTCTACTCACTGGAGACTTGGGAGCTGTTGTTTTTTTTCTCCCTTTTCTTCATGTGCCAAAGGCAGAGACTTTTGGGGTAGAGTCAGAGTAGGAAAGCAGGAAGAATGAAGATCTCACCAGGTGGCAGTGTTGTGCAACGGTTGTTTGAAATGTTCCACATGCATTACTTACTTATTGGAGTGAGTGGGTCTCTCGGCTGACGGACCCACTCATGCCAAGTTAACACAGAGTGTTAGGATGTGTTTTTTTTGTTTCCCTTCTGCAGGAGATTCGTCGGTCAAGACTACTGAGTATGGGGTGGTTCTTAGACAGTGACGGGAGGGATTGTATATGTGTACATGACAGATGTTTTATACAAAAGTTTTAATGTTTTATAGTTCCCTTTCCCTGGAGCAGGTCTTGGCACACACAGTATCCAAAATTTGAGGGATAGCCTCTGGGGCCCACTTCATGTCACCACTTCTTGGGAGACATGGGTGTGCACCTGACGCTGGGGACCAGCGTCAAATCACAAGGGGGAGTGTGTAGCGGGGTCTTCAAAGTTAGTGGGATACACCTGGGGGTAGAGAGACCCAGGTGTGTAATTATGTCAGGGATTAGACCCCTTTTTGTTATTCGTGGAGGATTGGGTGGTTCAATATTCTCCTTGGCCTGTGGGTGGCGGGGTACCTACAGGCTCGAGGTAGAATCACTACCACAGTGTTACCCTTTTTGTCCCTTCCTGGAGATGGTACGGCTGGGGCGGGGAACCCGCCGTGGTGTCGATGGGAGGAGATAAAAGGGGGAGACGCCCTCGCCACGAGGTCTTTTGGGGGATCATCTCTTGACGTACCCAGGCGCCCTCGGCCTGGGTGTGGGCGGTTCAAGGTTCCGGCCTGGGCAGCCTAGGCCTGGCCGGAATAAAGCTGGAGTTGGAGTCCATCCCAGGCACCTTCAGCCTGGGGTGAGGTACTTTGTAGAAGGCCTGGGACCTGGTGACTTCGACCGGGTCCCGCGAGGGTGAAGTGATTCCAGGGTGCCCCTTGCGAGGGGACCCGCATCTGAGGTGAGGAGGCTGGGGAGGTCACCCGTCTGAAGACTCCGGAGCAGCGTCAACCCGGTGACGGACGGGCCTCCGGTAACTCCCTTGGAGGGTCATCTTCCCCTGATAGGGGCCGCAGCGCAGCGAAGTTGTTCTAATCAAGGCTCCTGCAACCCCTGGTCATAGCACAGGGGGTGTGGGGACTACAATCCGGATAGTGCCTCGGCCTGCTCATCCCACCGTATCCTGCCATATATTGTTTGTTGTGGAGCTACGAAATAAAACTAACAGTTGGACTGTGATCGGTGTATGGACTCTGTTGATGGGAGCAAAGGGAGATTCCAGCATAGCAGGGCTAAGTTCCACAACCCAATGCACATTTGGCCCGAGGAAGATGTTGATACTGGCCTTCACCTCACCCACAGCCATGGGGAGGACATGGGCCGTAGCGCACCTCACTCTCGAAACCCAGGTACCCCTAGACAAGAGCTTTCGGACAACCGATAAACATGTGAAGGGGGTGAGGCCGCTACATTAGTAAATATAAACTGATAAATACCCTTTCTCATCAGCAGTATATAGCAGCATTTTGACTTCTATCAGTGTCTAGTAAAGCTTGTAGGATCCTCTGTCTGGACATGCCTGGGTGGTGCCGATTGGTCCTGTGCTAATCTCATGCACCCTCCCAAGAAAAATAACTTTGTAGCAATACACACCAAACTGAGCATGTGCAGCCCGTCCCCTTGCTCTGTAAATATCAGGTTATTTTTTGAAGACAGTGGAAGAAGAGGAGGATCAGAGGAGACAGGATCAAACAGCCTTTATACATAATGCAAAGGATTAACCCCTTAGGTTCCACAGTGAGTATAACAAGCATGCTTTACTGCATATACAGACTGATTTTACTGTTGTGGGTTTAGTAACACTTTACATAGTAGGCGAGTTTGAAAAAAGACACAAGTCCATCAAGTCCAACCTATGTGTGTGATTTTATGTCAGTATTACATTGTATATCCCTGTATGTTGTGGTCGTTTATGTGCCTATCTAATAGTTTCTTGAAATTATCGATGCTCCCCCCTGAAACCACTGCCTGTGGAAGAGAATTCCACATCCTTGCCTCTCTTACAGTAAAGAACCCTCTATGCAGTTTAAGCTTAAACCGCTTTTCTTCTAATTTTAGTGAATGGCTGTGTGTCTTATTAAATTCCCTTTTGCTGAAAAGCTTTATCCCTATTGTGGGGTTACCAGTACGGTATTTGTACATTGAAATCATATCCCCTCTCAAGCATCTCTTCTCCAGAGAGGATACGTTCAGTGCTCGTAACCTTTCCTTATAACTAAAGTGCTCCAGTCCCTTTATTAGTTTTTTGCCCTTACCTGGACTCTCTCTAGTTCCAGCACATACTTCTTGAGGACTGGTACCCAGAACTGGATGGCATACTCCAGGTGCGGCCGGACCAGAGTCTTGTAGAGTGGGAGAATTATTGTTTTATCTCTGGAGTTTATCCCCTTTTTAATGCATGCCAAAATTCTGTTTGCTTTGTTAGCAGCAGCTTGGCATTGCATGCCATTGCTGAGCCTTTCGTCTACTAGGACCCCCAGGTCCTTTTCCCTCAGAGGTTCTCCTCTAGTGAGTAGATTGCATTCATATTTTTGCCAGCCAAATGCATTATTTTTCCTTTTCTACATTAAACCTCATTTGCCATGTAGTTGCCCACCCAATTCATTTGTTCAGATCTTCTTGCAGAGTTTCCACATCCTGCAGAGAAGTTATTGCCCTGCTTAGCTTAGTATCGTCCGCAAATACAGATATTGAGCTGTTTATCCCGTCCTCCAGGTCGTTTATGAATAAATTAAATAGGATTTTAAGTCATACTGAATTGTCATAGTCAATTGTGACGATAATGAGGTCTGACAAACCCCAAATTAAGTGGGACAAATGGGGAAATTGTACTGAACATCCTCATTATTCCAAAATCTGCAAATAGCCACAAAAACTCAGATTTAAATCTGTCTGTGTTGTATGTCCAGGGTATGCCCAGGATAATGAGACACTTCATAAAACCCTACATTTGAACGAAGCTCAGTTTAAGACAAAAGCAGAGAAAGTTAGAAAAGAAAATCCATCATAATTATTATAACAGTCCAGGCCAAAAGCAGAGCAGGATGCTCTAAAACTGGCATTTCATATATAAGTTAAAACAGTCTAGAAAATGGTCTGAGCAAGTACACATTCTTGCCTGGGGTTTTTTTTTAACTACCAAAGCTTAAATCCGTTAGACACCAAACACACCTATATTACAAGGAACAGAAAGCAAATGGAACAATTAAATATCTTAGTCAATATATACATAAGATTTACATCATATTTGCTCTCTAATGATCCATAATTTCATTCTGTGCTATAATATGTTGGTTTCCAGATTGCAAAACCTTGTCAGATAGAAATATAGATGGATTTAGAAAAACAATTAATTATAGGTGTTTTCTGAACATCATAAAACACTTCAGCACCCCTTCAACACACCCCTCAGATCCTTTGGTTGTGTTAAGGCTATAAAAGTCCTCTTCAGGGACCAGAAAAGATTGCTACAGTTGCAGCTCAGTAGCTTTCACTTACCATCAGAACTAAGAATGAGTTAGACAGTTAGAAGTCAGTTATGAGAGCCTGGGAATCGAATACATCAAAATGAACGTACTCTGTGCAGAACCATAGATCAGGTAATCTTTCCCAAATACTTCTCACTTTGAATCCTGCATATTTTACTGTTGCTTTTGTCTGTTATATAATATATTTTCGAAAAAAAATTCTTGCAAATTTGTCTTTTATTTTCAGTAAAATCATTTAACTGAATCTCTGAATGTTCTAAATCAGAAATTAAAGAGTGCTACCATATTTTACAACTGCTACATTTCTGTCTGTGTGACAACAAGTGTCACAAACATTTAAAGATCAAAAATTCTTCAGCAGTTGCTGTCAGTGGTGTATGTCTTTGTGATGGTTAAGGTTTGTATGTAAAAAGGATTACTGTACCTGCAGAGTTAACATGCCCAGTGATGATTGCTTCTAGTTGGCTGGCACTTACAGTGCCTTGAAAAAGTATTCATACCCCTTGACATTTTCCAAATGTTGTCATCTTACAACCAATAACGTAAATGTATTTTATTGGGATTTTATGTGATAGACCAACACAAAGTGGCACATAATTGTAAAGTGGAAGGAAAATTATGAATGGGTTTCAACATTTTTTACAAATAAATATCTGAAAAGTGTGGTGTGCATTTGTATTCAGTCCCCCTGAGTCAATACTTTGTAGAACCATCTTTCGCTGCAATTACAGCTGCAAGTCTTTTTGGATATGTCTCTACCAGCTTTGCACATCTTACATAGTTACATAGTTACATAGTAGGTGAGTTTGAAAAAAGACACAAGTCCATCAAGTCCAACCTATGTGTGTGATTATATGTCAGTATTACATTGTATATCCCTGTATGTTGTGGTTTTTCAGGTGCTTATTTAAAGCGGTTGTATACCCGCTCCTAATTTTTTTTTTTTTTTCATACCTGAAAGGCAAAAGGCATAATAAGCTAGTATGCACCGTATACTAGCTCATTATGAAATACTTACCTTAGAACGAGGTGTCGGGAACTTACCTGGTCCACGCCAAGGGAGATGTCATCTTGCCTTGGCGTGTCTTCCGGATATCGCCGCTCCAGCGCTGTGAGTGGCTGGAGCGGCGATGTCGTCACTCCCGCGCGTCGGCAAGGTCCGGCGGCTGCCGGACTTTAGCCGAGAATCCCCGCCGCGCATGCGCCGCTGCAGTCAGCGACTCATTACGGGGGGAATATCTCCTAAACCGTAGAGGTTTAGGAGATATTCTTTTTACCTACAGGTAAGCCTTATTATAGGCTTACCTGTAGGCAAAAGTTCAAAAACAGGGTATACAACCACTTTAATCGTTTTTTTTAAACTATCGATGCGCCCTGCTGAGACCACCGCTTGTGGAAGGGAATTCCACATCCTTGCCGCTCTTACACTAAAGAACCCTCTACTCAGTTTAAGGTTAAATCTTTAATTAGTGATCTAGAGAGTGACATTTTTTTTATTTTTTATTTTGCAGTGTAAGTTTTCCGCCACGTATAGCGTTTTTCCAAAAAGTAAAAATTTGGTCTCATCTGACAAGGGCACCTTCTTCCACATATTTTCTGTGTCCCTCACATGACTTCTCGCAAAAAACTGCAAACTGACTTCTTATGGCTTTCTTTCAACAATGGCTTTCTGCTTGCCACTTTTCCATAAAGGCCAGATTTGTGGAGTGCACAACTAATTTGATTCTACCACCTGAGCTGTGGATCTCTGCAGCTCCTCCAGAGTTACCATGGGCCTCTTGACTGCTTCTGTGATTAATGCTCACCTTGCCCGGCCTGTCAGTTTAGGTGGATGGCCATGTCTTGGTAGGTTTGTTGTGCCATACTCTTTCCATTTTCGGATGATGGGTTGAACAGTGCTCCATGAGATGTTCAAAGCTTGAGATATTTGTTTATAAAGTAACCCTGCTTTACACTTCTCCACAATTTTATCCCTGACCTGTCTGGTGTGTTCCTTGGCCTTCATGATGCTGTTTGTTCACTAAAGTTCTCTAACAAACCTCTGAGGGCTTTACAGAACAGCTGTATTTATAGTGAGATTGAATTACACACAGGTGGACTCTATTTACTAATTAGGTGACTTCTGAAGGCAATTGGTTCCACTGGATTTTAGTTAGAGGTATCAGAGTAAAGGGGGCTGAATACAAATGCACGCCACACTTTTCACATATGTATTTGTAAAAACTTTTGAAAAACAATTTATCATTTTCTTTACACTTCACAATTATGTGCCACTTTGTGTTGGTCTATCACATAACATCCCAATAAAATACATTTACGTTTACACCCCAAAACGGAAAGGGGGACTTGGTCTGCCTGATTTACAGAAATATTTCTATGCGGCTCAGTTGGCCCAACTCTCTAGGTTTCACTCCCAACAATCCCAAGATAGATCCTTCTCTCTAGAAATATGGGATAGGCTATCGAGGACACAGAAATTTAAGTCACCCCACAATCCACTAGCACTGCTATTGAAAAATAGAGTTCACCCCGGGCCTCACTCCCCTTGCGTTCGAATGGTGGACTAACAAGAGCCTAATACGGATAGCTGATCTTTGCGACCACAAAGGTATGCTATCCGAATGATCTCTAGTAGACAAATATCAAATGCCACCCACTGAGCTCTATAGGTATACTCAACTACACCATTATGTACAAACTGTAGCTCGCAAAGGTGATTTAGCGACACTGACGCCCATGGAGCATCTATGTAGTCAATATGACAAACTCAGAGGTCACATATCTGCTATGTATACAATTTTGATGTATGTCTCGACTAAACTGAATTATATGCTCCAATGGGAACGAGATCTTCAGGAAACCCTTGAACTTGAAGAATGGCACGCGATATCAGAGACAGCATCTCGATCGCTTATTAACACCTCTATAATAGAGGCCAACTATAAGGTATTGTTGAGATGGTACATGGTGCCGGCAAGACTGGCCACCTTTATACCCGGAGCCACCTCTAGGTACTTTAGAGGATGTGGTCAAGTGGGATCTACCCATCACATATGGTGGACATGCCCCAAGGTCAGGAGATTTTGGATTAGGGTCTACAATTTTATATACACCCTTACCCAGATTAATGTCAAGGTCACCTGTGGCCAGGTGACAGATGCACACCGTAGGGGGACAGGAGTGCACCGCAAGGTAGTGAACCCTATGGCTGACTGCTGCGGATAGGAAACTGGGTGGTTGTGGAAAGCGGGACCAGAGGAGCACAACCGGGATCCTAACAGAAGCTAGAGCCAAGATTCCCCAGGGTGCGGAGTCTAAGACCCAGCAGGTCTTCTCCAGGGCCTCTAGTGGTGAGGATGTTATGCTGCAGGCTGGGACCAGGTCGCGGCCCCTGGAGTTTCCTAGCTCACGCCCTGTAGGATAAGGGGAAAAGAGGGGAAGCAGCAGCACAAGATATGAGAGAACCGAATAACAAGCTGAAGGTCAGGGGCCACAAGCAGACAAGGATAACAAAAGAACGAGCCGAAGGTCAAGGGTCACGAGCAGACAGGGATAGTCGGGGACAAGCCAAATATGTAACAGAGAGACAGACGTAGCACACGGCAGGCAGGAACCCAAACACACAATGCCTAACAAACACGTTGATCAGCAAAGCAGGCTTGCAGTGCACAGGTTAATATAGTGTTCTGTGATAGGGCTTGGGGTGGAGTCTGGCTGGGAGGAGATTATAAAGGAAGCCAGGTGAAAGGGCTCAGGCCTCTAAGATGAACACATGGGAAGGAAGGTAAGCTGACAGACAAACACTACTGCATATCCATGACAGTACCCTCCCTCTTATGGGCCCTCCCCCGCCTGGGCCCAGGCTTAAAGGGAAATCTCTGATGAAACCTTCTCAACAGATGAGGTGCAGCGACATCAGATGCAGCGATCCAAGACGCCTCCTCAGGACCAAAACCTCTCCAATGCACAAGGTACTGAAGAATGCCTCTGCAGAGCCGAGAATCCAGAACTTGTCTAACCTCGTACTTAAGATTATCCTCAGAGACTGAAAACGAGGTAGGGAGATGACAAGAAGATCTATTGAGGACCAAAGGCTCTCTAGGAATAAGCAAGGGCATGAGAGGATCAACAGGAATCTGAGGAGGGTCCCCTAGACCCTTAAAGGGGAACTGGTCATCTTGCACAGGACCATCAAACTGGGCAGATGTCAGTGGAACCCTGAAGTCAGGTTGGTTAGAGGGTGACATGTCACAGGAGTCAAGCTGAATAGCTGAAAGACAAGCAGAATGTCCTGAACAAGAAAAAGTAGGAGGCTCACTGGGCATGGGCTGGACTGGCATAACTAGTACAGAGGCAGAGTGAATATCTGAGTCAGGTGTAGCGACTACCTGAATCGCATCGCAAGACGTAGCGACTGCAGGACTTGTAGACAAGCTAGCCTGGCTGTGCGTCCAAGGGTGGTTAGGGACAGAGAAATGTAAATGGTTATGCAACCTGGAATGAATGACCGGCTCAGATTCACAGGGGGCAACCTTGGGTAGGCAGGACGAGGAACAGGAGGGACCCCAAGCCAGGATCTGTCCAGTAGTCCAGTCCACATGAGGAGAATGGAGCTGTAACCATGGGAGACCCAAAATTATAGGTGTTGAGGCCTTGGGTAAGATAAGGAAGGATATCCACTCCTGGTGGAGTGTCCCTACCGACATCTTAACAGGGAGGGTCTGGAAGCGGATAGGTCCCCCTGGGAGAACAGTACCATCAATCGCCAAGACCACCAATGGTGTGGTGAGGGGCAAAAGAGTAAGTCTCATGGACGATGCGATTTCCCAGTCCATAAAATTACCAGCGGCTCCGGAATCCAGATATGCTGAGACCGAATGAAAAGAAGCACCAACATGAAGGAACACAGAAAGCAGAAGACGAGAAGGGGAAGGTGATATTTCTGGGTCCAATACTCCACTTTCCAGATGAAGTGGACCCGAACGTTTTTCTGGACAAAGAGAGCAAGTGTCACGAAAATGACCTTTGCCCCCACAGTAAAGACACAGACCAAGAGTTCTGCGCCTAGCACGTTCCTCGGGGGATAGCCTGGTCCGACCCAGCTGCATGGGTTCCTCAGCTGGTAGGAGATGCTCTACGGGTCGAAGAGAGGGGAGCTCAGGCTGACTAAGAACCAAGGAGTGCTGGCGTTGCTTTTCTAAGGTCCTCTCCTGAAAGCGAATATCGATCTGGTTACACAAGGAGATAACGCCGGCCAGATCAGTGGGGATGGTTCTTCCTGCTAATTCATCCTTCACTCTATCAGACAGGCCATGCAAAAAGGTTGCGACTAAGGCCTCATTGTTCCAGCTCAACTCAGCCGACAGTATGCGGAAATGAAGGGCATACTGTCCCACAGAAGCAGACTCTTGGCGGAGACGTAAAAGGGCGCTGGTCGCTGAAGAGACACAAGCCGGTTCTTCGAAGATATTCCGAAAAAGTTTCAAGAAGCCAGACAGGCTAGAAACCACTGGATCATTCAGTTCCCACAGAGGGGCTGCCCAGGCTAAAGCTTCACCAGAGAGGAGGGAAATGATATATGCTACCTTAGCCCGATCAGACAGGAAATTTTGGGGCTGGAGCTCAAAATGAATTGTGCATTGGCTAAGGAACCCCCTGCAAGCCTTGGAGTCCCCAGAGAAACGGGACGGAGCTGGCAGTTGTAGTGAGTGTGTGGCTGCGACTGGTGCAATAGGTGCAGCCGCTGGTTGTATTTGAGGTTGCAGATTCAGGGTTCCCAAGGAGGCCTGAAGCTGCTCAAAGCGAGAAGCCAGATCCTGGAGGAATCGCATCACCTGAGTCTGATTTGATTCCTGGGTTTCAAGTCTGCAAACTATGCCCTGCAACGGATCATCCACGGGTAACGGGATGTCAGCCGGGTTCATGGCTGATCAAACTGTCAAGGTCACCTGTGGCCAGGTGACAGATGCACACCGTAGGGGGACAGGAGTGCACCGCAAGGTAGTGAACCCTATGGCTGACTGCTGCGGATAGGAAACTGGGTGGTTGTGGAAAGCGGGACCAGAGGAGCACAACCGGGATCCTAACAGAAGCTAGAGCCAAGATTCCCCAGGGCGCGGAGTCTAAGACCCAGCAGGTCTTCTCCAGGGCCTCTAGTGGTGAGGATGTTATGCTGCAGGCTGGGACCAGGTCGCGGCCCCTGGAGTTTCCTAGCTCACGCCCCGTAGGATAAGGGGAAAAGAGGGGAAGCAGCAGCACAAGATATGAGAGAACCGAATAACAAGCTGAAGGTCAGGGGCCACAAGCAGACAAGGATAACGAAAGAACGAGCCGAAGGTCAAGGGTCACGAGCAGACAGGGATAGTCGGGGACAAGCCAAATATGTAACAGAGAGACAGACGTAGCACACGGCAGGCAGGAACCCAAACACACAATGCCTAACAAACACGTTGATCAGCAAAGCAGGCTTGCAGTGCACAGGTTAATATAGTGTTCTGTGATAGGGCTTGGGGTGGAGTCTGGCTGGGAGGAGATTATAAAGGAAGCCAGGTGAAAGGGCTCAGGCCTCTAAGATGAACACATGGGAAGGAAGGTAAGCTGACAGACAAACACTACTGCATATCCATGACAATTAATCTGACAAAATCGGAAAAACATGCACTTTTGGGTGCCTCCAAGTCCCAGAGGCGGCTTCTCACATTTATATTCATTTCAGCGAAAATAACTATAGCCAGGAACTGGAGGTCCGCTGCCCTGCCATTTGACCAGCTTGAACACAAATTGTCGTGGCTTATGTTAAACGAAAGGTTAACTGCAATGGTACAAGATAAGATGAAATTGTTTCACAAAGTATGGGATCCATGGCTTGGATACCTGACAAACGAACCCAGGACGCTCGCAAACTCGACCTAATGCCAAGAGATAGGTCTCTGGGCACGGCGCCATAGTTCCCCCCCCCCTCCCCTTCTCTCTCTTATCTGTCCCCTTCTCTCACTTTTTCTCCACTCTGTTTCAACCCCATCCCCCCCATCCCCTTACCTTTTTTTTTTTTTTTTTTTCTACACAAAAACAAACAATTCTTAATCATTGGGTTTCAATTTCTGTATTATTTTGTTGTGATGTTTTTCTTGCTCACCCTCGGCGGACCATTGCTGACTTGGGCTATGGCGGGAGACACCCACGCGACGAGAGGAACCAGACTCCCCCGGTAGTCAGATGGAGAGCTGGTCCTTCCCAGCAGGTAGAACATACGCTAGGGTTTTGGATCGGAAACAGGCCTTTGGTCATAGACACAGTGGTACTGTATTCAGATTTAGATTTACGGTTTAGATAGGTATAGGTACCATACTTCATTTAGCAGATGTTTTATAGTTCACATCAGGAAGTGAGAATGATCCATGTATGCTATACGAGGAGGGATCCTCAAGTATTTGGGAATATTCAATGTATGACTCCCTAACTGTGTTGTATACTGTGCAATGAAAAGCTGAGATCTTTGTATTTTGTATTGTTAAACTTTAATAAAAACGATTGAAACATAAAATACATTTACGTTTTTGGTTGTAACAATACAAAATGTGGAAAATTTCAAGGGGTATGGCTACTTTTTCAAGGCACTGTAGGTTTTTGCCCACGAGCTGGAAAATCTCTGCCCCGTGTGAGGCTAAGAGTTTAATATCATCACATCAATGACCCCCACTTCTCAAGCACACTTGTTTCATATGTATTGTACATTGCATGCATCCATTTTTTTGAGGCAGTGCCTACTTTGAAAGACTATAGTCTGATCCCCTATATCAGTTTTATTTTAAATACTATTTTTCCTCACTCCTATGTAAAACATACTGAAATTCATGAAACACTAACATATAATATATAAAAAAAGGATTTGTACACAAAAGCTATCCTGTGCAAAGAGAAATAAACCATAGCAAAAAAAATATAAAACTTGTGAATTAATCTTTTTTAAAGGCTCAAGGATTTTTACCTTCATGCATTCTATGCATGAAGGTTAAAAAACCTTCTTTGTGCAGCGCCCCCCCCCCCCCCCCCAGCTCCCTCCGAATACTCACCTGGGCTCCCTCTCGATCCAGCAATGTGCACGAGCGCTGAGCTTCTCCCAGGTCTCTCATTCCTCATTGGTCAAGACAGAAGTGGGAGCCATTGGCTCCTGCTAGTGTCAATCACAGCCAGTGAGCCAATGAGGAGAGAGCGGGGTGGGGCCAAGGCACGGCTCTATGTGTCCTATGGATGCATAGAGTGGAGCTCGGGAGTGAGCAGCACCACTGCCCCCATAGAAAGTGGCTTGCTATTAAGGGCACTGACTAAAGAGGAGGAGCCAGGAGCGGCATCAGGAGACCCAAAAAGAGAAGGATAAAAGCTGCTCTATGCAAGACCACTGCACAGAGCAGGTACGTATAACATACGTACGTATTTGATATCATATATAGATGTGATATATAAAAGTGTTTTTGAAAGATATTTTAATTTTAAATATATAGTTCTTCTATGAAGCTTATACCTATAGGGTTGAGATATACATACAACAATTGTTCTTGACCTAATTATCTGTTGCTTATTTATATGTTTTCCGCATATTTGAACATTATGATCAATATATTTTTTAATTTTTAATATATTGGCAAATCATCCTCATTTGTCAGTTTACCTATGCCTTTTGTGGATGATTATTAGATACATTTTATAAAGATGTATATACAAGTAAATGTTAAAATTGAATGTATGGCATTTAGGTTTCCGATGGTAATGATCCTGCAGTTGTTTGCTGAGATTATATGCAGATTGCAATATTTTCTAACAATGTAGGTGCGCTAATGTTTCCTATGTTTGCTGCAGAAGGGTCATGCCCGATGTATTGCAGTCATGGGGACGACAAGCGCGCACTTGCGTAGTATGAGACACGTCCGTGACCTATCACGAACGGGGTATAAAGAGGGAGGTGCTAGTCCGTGTAGCCAATCCCATTGGAAGAAGTCCTGTGCGACTAAACTAGTCTGGGAGAAGCTACACGGCGCTCTTTTATAGTGAGTAGCGTTCGGATTTTTCGACCGCTCATCGAATATTCAGTCCGGTGTTTGGGCAGAAGTCTGCGCTGTTTTTGATTGGAGTGGAGAGGCGGGCATACGTGAAGGAGGGTGAGACACACACAGTTGGTTGGTCTGCCGAGACCACAATACATCGCGGCTACCTGTCATATGCCTGTCTGGCGTTTTTGAAGTGATTTTGCTGAAGTGCCTAACTTTGATCTGCTAGATGTGAGTGAAACCATTGAAGATTACCTGTGCTGTGTTATTTTAATAAAAGTTTTTACGTACTTCACTATTGGAGGCATTTTGTTTCTTTCATGTGGGAGACTTGAATGACCTATTAAACTTCGTTTCGGATCTGTCTTTGATACCCTGAGGGGTGACTAAGCTGTAAGGCCGAGCATGAGAGTGCGAGGCATATCCTATTGGTGAGTGCAAGTCCTTAGGGAGTGGAATCACTAATCACGTTGTTGTGGTGAAGGTTTATTCAAGAGAACACAGGAAGAATTTTATGCAATTTTGAAGTCACTATATTTGGAACACCTGTTTCACTGATGGACTTTTTTTAATATTTTTTTCACAGTATTTGGTTTGAAAACACCATTGGAATGTTATGGACACTAATCAATGAATTTTGTATGCACATATATTTTTGAGAGTATATGTTTATATATATTTTTCACATTTATATATACCGTATATACTCGAATATAAGCCAAGATTTTCAGCCCTTTTTTTGGGGCTGAAAGTCCCCCCCTCGGCTTATACTCGAGTCAGCGAAATTTAACATTGCAAATAGTACCTGAAAAAAAGTTGAGAGGCTGTGGCGTCCATCGTTTAAATCTCGCGGTCTCTTCCTGGTCCCTTCCGTGATGGACGATTCTCAGCAGACACTCTCCGCCTATCACGAACGTTCTCTCATCCTCACCCATCCCAGCAGACACTGTGTTCGGTGTTCCGCCAATCACAGACGTCTGCTGGGAAACTGAGGATGAGAGAACGTTCGTGATAGGCGGAGAGTGTCTGCTGAGAATCGCCCATCACGGAAGGAACCAGGAAGAGACCGCAAGATTTAAACGATGGACGCCGCAGCCTCTCAACTTTTTTTCAGGTACTATTTACAATGTTAAATTTAAACAGTGAGCTAGGGAACAGTGAGCTAGGGAACAGTGAGGATAGGAACAGTGAGCTAGGGAACAGTGAGGATGGGAACAGTAAGGATGGGAACAGTGAGCTAGGGAACAGTGAGGATGGGAACAGTAAGGATGAGAACAGTGAGGCATTGTTGACCCTCGGCTTATACTCGAGTCAGTAAGTTTTCCCAGTTTTTTGTGGTAACATTAGGTACCTCGGCTTATACTCGGGTCGGCTTATACTCGAGTATATACAGTATATTTTTTCACATATATGTACACTTTTATATAGGATATATAAAATTTGTAGTATTTAGATCTGTGTTGTGATACACAAAGCGCTACTAATTTTGGTTATTTAAATTTATTTTTCATTATTTGTTTTTTGTAAAGTAGCAGCTAGCAGGGTGTTTTGGTCTGAATTTAGCAGACCTGCTCCTGAAGAGCAGTGGAGTGTATAAGGGAAGAAGAGGGGAGTTTATTTCTTTTTGTACACTATTATAGTTACGTATAACATGTTTGCAATTTGTTTTAAAGAAAAATTTGCCTTTAATGTCACTTTAGGTCTTTTGATTAACTTAAAGTGGTTGTAAACCCACTTTTTCAACTTGCACCTACAGGTAAGCCTAGATTAAGGCTTACCTGTAGGTGCAAGAAATATCTCCTAAACCTACATGGTTTAGGAGATATTTAGTAAAATGACAAGCGCCGCTATCTACGTAGACAACGGCGCATTTATGGGGTTAATCCCATTCACATACTCGGCTACTTCCCAGCAATCGCTGGGCGTAGCCGAGTGGGACGCCTCCCGCGCGCATGCGCAGAGTGACGTCTCCGCCGCTCCGGCCAATCACAGCGCCGGAGCGGCGCTGTGATTGGCTGGTGCGGCAATACCCGGAAGTAACATTCCGGCTATCGCCGCAGTGATGTCTGTGGCTGGACGGAGGGACGAGGACGGCTTCGGGGGCCCCGATCTAAGGTAAGTGGAACATAATGAGCTATTATGCTAGTCATAATAGCTCATTATGCCTTTCTCTTGCAGGTGGGCCAAAAAAAAAAAAGTGGGTTTACAACCACTTTAAGGAAAATAAGATTGGTAGCTATGTGACTTCTTGTACTGCTTTTTGGTCCTTTTGAAGAATGGTAAGTAGAAGGGTACTCCATGTACTCTGTAATTCTGTAAGTGTTTTTAACTGTTGCATTTTAATAAACTGCTGACATACTACACTTAAAAGTGCCTTTCTCTGCATATCTTGGATCTTTTGAAGAAGCCTACCAATAAGGGCACAATTTACACCACAGCAGACTTTACAACGCCTATGAGGCTTTTACAGTGGAATAATAGGGGTTGATTACTTCAAAACAGTTACCATTTTTTTAGGTTTGGATAGACCGTGGAAGGGATAGAACCAGAGTGTATAAAAATCTATGTTTTTTTTATCAGATTTTTTTCATTTAAATCAGATTTTTTATTTTTTGATGTTTATCAAATTTATTTTAATAAGATGCTTTTGGAGTAAAATCTATCTAAAGATAGTTTTCTATTTAAGATACATTAATAACTTAGTTTATTCAGAATGAAATGGATCCTAGTTATGTAGCATGAGGCTGTATATTCTGCAATATTAAAATCTTTGGTAAACTCATTCAATGAATCCAAGCTCTGCAAGCTGAGATACTGTAACATGCACTGCATTGGTGCATTCACAGTTACCATGAGATAAAACAAAGTTCAGGAAAATTCCTTTACCAATTGTTTTGCAAATCGATGATTGAATCGGTTCTGAAATTCGCTGTGTTACTAACCTGACAGCTATTTCATCTAAAAAGGAAACCTTCATTTGGTTTGCAAATATTAAAGATTGTAACTCCCAGCAAGAATAAGTCCTTACATTTAAAGAGCACCTGTCATTTAAGATCCCTCACCTTGTTGTGTCACTGCCACATCAGCAGTTCCATTAAAGTGAATGGGGCTGTCAGTGAGCCAACATTGGGTCAGAGAAGGAGCCGCTGTGGGACAGAGATGACAGTTGCTCTTTAAAAATGATGATTTAAATCGAGTTGACTTAAATCAAGCCTTGTTACTAGTGATTTCAATCATGATTTAAATTAAATCCACCCTGGGTAGAACCTCTGTCAGGTTTTTAAAGTGGTTTGTGTTCTTACCTAGGTTAATGTACCCACTCTTAGTCTTGGTGACCATTGTCTTTAGTACAGAAAGTATTAGGAAATCCAACATTTTTAAGTACATGGGAATAGCAGGGGAGCCGAAATCTCTCATAGGATAAATCTGTTATGGTGACGTGACAGGTGTCTAAAAGGAGATGTTCCCACAATTTTGGGAGATTTTCCCTGCTGTGTCTCTGAGACAGGAAATTAAAGTGTTACTAAACCCAAAACAGTAAAATTTGTCTGTATATGCAGAATAGCATGCCTGTTATACTCACTGTGGAACTTGTGTCAAAGGCTCTTTGACACTATATGGACATATCCTTCCCTCCTGCACTGTCTATCTTGGCAAGGCCATATAATACAGTAAGGGTAGCACATGCTCAGTTTAGTCAGTTTAGTCTCTATTGCTGGAGAGAACATTTCCTGTTTCAGTTGAACGGTTCAGGTCACATGATATTAACATCACACATGTGGGCATGTATACAGGCTGTAGTGGAAATCTCCTCCTACCTGAAACCTCAGCACTGGACAAACTGTGCAGTTTATCATGTGACCGTGGTATACAGATTAGCAAAAAAGGTATCGTATATACTTGAGTATAAGCCGAGTTTTTCATCACATTTTTTTTGTGCTGAAAATACCCCCCTCGGCTTATACTCGAGTCTGTGTCCATCTTCAAATTTGTGCGCCTGATCCTGGCCAAACTTGGCACACATGTAGTTCCATTCTTCCTCTACAAGTGTGCAAAGTTTGTTGTCCGGGGGACCTACGGCCGGGGAGCACCGATTTTTCAAACCCGGGCACCCCTTCCATAGACTCCCATGTTAAACGGTAATTTCTCTGGTGATTTTGGGGGCCCGGTACTGGCCGTCCCTAGGTCCCCTGGACCCCAACCTTGGCACGCATGTAGACCCACTCTTTCTCTACAAGTGTGCAAAGCTTGTTGTCCAGAGAATCTATAGCCGGGGAGCACCGATTTTTCAAATCCGGGCACCCCTTCCATAGACTCCCATGTTAAACTGTAATTTCTCTGGTGAATTTGGGGACCCGATACCGGCCGTTCCTAGTTTCCCTGGACCCCAAACCTGGCAAACATGTAGCCCCACTCTTCATCTACAAGTGTGCAAAGTTTGTTGTCCAGGAGACCTACGGCCGGGGAGCACCAATTTTTCAAACCCGGGCACTCCTTCTATAGACTCCAATGTTACACGTCAGTCTAGTCACACAGCACCGGAGATCAGGTAGGGAGATTGGGCACAGTGAGGCATGGACACAATGAGGCATGGGCACAGTGAGGCATGGGCACAGTGAGGCATGCAAATGGACACAGTGAGGCAAAGTGAGGCACAGCGAGGCATGCAGATGGACACCCTAGGCTTTTACTTGAGTAAATATGTTTTCCCAGTTTTCTGTGGTAAAATTAGGTGCTTCGGCTTATATTCGGGTTGGCTTATACTCGAGTATATACGGCAGGGATATGCAATTAGCGGACCTCCAGCTGTTGCCAAACTACAAGTCCCATGAGGCATAGTGAGACTCAGACAGCAGAGGCATGATGGGACTTGTAGTTTTGCAACAGCTGGAGGTCCGCTAATTGCATATCCCTGATATACGGTATATAGTGGCAGCATTTTAATCTAAAAAGAAGATTTATAAGCTGTGGGCACGGTGGGGGGGGGGGGGGTGGTGCAGAGGAACTATTTTCATATTACTGGGTTTTTAATAACACATTAAGGGAAATCATTGCGGCTTTGACATGTGTATACCCCCATAAAGTTGCCTATTCAGTTCAAGGGGATCGGTTGAGGACAGCAGTAAAAACGTTGTTCAACCGCCTATTTTTACTGTTTCCTAAATAGAAATGTAAAGTGGGCCTAAAAGAGTTTTTCAAACGTGGTTGATATCCCCAGCTCCATTTCAGCTCCCCTTTCTTCCCCATTACTATTAGGCTTTACCAGAATCCAAAACTGTAATTCTAAAGTAAATCTCCATTGTTGCCTGCTGCTGAACTTTAGTATCATGGCTTCTACTCTTTGAAATAGTGGCTTTGTATGCAGGGCTGGATTTACACTTTTTTTCTCCCCTAGGTCAGCTATCTTGTTCCCTTCTTGCCCCAACATATATGCAAAACACGTTAAATGTTCCACAAAGACATAAAATAAATAATCAAGGTAGTTTATATTTTAGGCAAAAATGTTGAGAGCAGAGGTGATCCCAAAAGTTGGGATTAGATGAAAGGGGGAACACAAAGAATGCCCACTTTCCCTGCACCCCAGAATGCAAGGATCACTGTTATTGCACGTTGGAAGATGAGGTCGGAATTATGAGTGGTGGTGTTTTGGGCAGAATTGATTAGATCAAGGTAAGAGATTTTCAAAGATGGTAGGCTAGGCTCACCGAGCAGGGGCCACTGTATTTTAAAGTAGGTTGATCTCTCTAGGTCACTGCCTATGTGGCCCAGTAAATCCAGTCCTGTTGGTGTTAGTGCAATATTTTAGGCAAGAATGGATTTGTCTTGGAAATGGTGTACAATAGCAATAGTTAGTAAAATGCTCCTCCATGTTATAATCTGTACATATCAAATGCAAAAAGAAAAATTTAATTCAACCTCAAGATATCTAGAATATGAATCAGTTTTTTTCTTTGTCTTTTTGGCATACTGTGGTGACTTTTACATATTTATTTTTTTCTCTCTTTTTTGGCCCAGACCCACTTTGTAAAAGCTTAAAGGGCAGTATTACACTGTTTTCACTGCAACATCACCACAGTTATAAATATTCAGTCCCTCTGGCTTCCCTATTCCTGCCACTAAACTAACAGCTGAGTACAAATGTTAATACAGCCCCTACATCTATTTCTAGCATTTTCCATTGACTGCTATTTGGATACAAAATGGCTTCAGGTGTCCTCTTACACACAGCAGTTAAAATTGGCATGACTGGAAGACCTTGTTTCAGTGTAGAGATAAAATGCAGTAAAAATAGTAAGCCTTTAATTGGCGATAGACTGTCTTTTTTTAGGATGACAATATTTTAGTTCTGTGTAGCCAGAAACAAAATCTGAAAAAAATATTGTACTTTGTAAGAAATGGAATTTCAAATCATCCTGAGTAACGCTAGCCTTAAGCAACAGAAAAAAAATAATAACTTCACTGCTGGTTAGGAAATTGTTCCACAGATAGTACAAAATGTGTCATTTGCACGCACATGCAAAATGCTGAAACAGGTTCCATTTTCCATTATTTTTTTTTTCTTCCTTATGAGAACATCACAAGGACCAGCCTGAAGATTTTGGCTTTAACAACTATTTTTATAATCTGACATTTTTATCCATGTAATGCTGTGAAAAGAGGTAGTGATTTTCCATTCGCTTTCCATAGTTTAATAAATGATCGCTTTTCAAGAGTTTCTGAGTTGAAGAAATCCTTTTAAGAGCAAGCTGACAAAATCCCTGAGATTTGATTGCTAGAATTATTCGGGGCCGGTGATGTAGAAGATAGGAAAGCAGACAATTTGGCCCTATTTACATCTATCCCTTCTGGTGCGTTAATGCTTTACAGTGCCATTCATTTTTTAATGGCACCCCAACGCATTATGACAACAAAGACTAAACACACATGCATTGTAGTGCACCACAACGAATAGCAATGGACTACAGTGTGATGTTCTCCGCTGCATGGGCAAAAAATGCTACTGCTACATGACCTTTTTAGTCAGTTTTGGTCCATAACAGGGTTTTCGTTCCACAGGAGGCCATCTCCTGCCCCCCCCCCCCCCTCACTGTTTGGGCTTCATGCACATGGCATCAATTCAAATGCTACAGAGCACCATCAGAGGCATGGTTGTCTTTAATTTTACAGGATGCCTATGGGACTCTGCAGGCATGCTGTGCATTGGCTAGGGATGAGCCGAACACCCCCTAGTTCGGTTCGCACCAGAACATGCAAACAGGCAATACATTTGTTCGAACATCCGAACCCCGTTAAAGTCTATGGGATACGAACATGAAAAATCAAAAGTGCTAATTTTAAAGGCTTATATGCAAGTTATTGTCATAAAAAGTGTTTGGGGACCCGGGTCCTGCCCCAGGGGACATGTATCAATGCAAAAAAAAGTTTTAAAAACGTCAGTTTTTTCGGGAGCAGTGATTTTAATAATGCTTAAAGTGAAACAATAAAAGTGAAATATTTCGTACCTGGGGGGTGTATATAGTATGCCTGTAAAGCAGCGCATGTTTCCCGTGCTTAGAACAGTCTCTGCACAAAATGTAATTTCTGAAGGAAAAAAAAGTAATTTAAAGGCACTCGCGGCTGTAATGAATTGCCAGTCCCGACAATACAGAGAAAAGTAATTGAAAGTCATTGATAAAAAAAAAAAAAAAATATGTGGGGGTCCCCCCAAATTTAATTACCAGGCCCTTCAGGTCTGGTATGGATATTAAGGGGAACCCTGTGGCAAATAAAAAAAAAAACGGTGTGGGGTTCCCCCCAAATATTCATAACAGACCCTTCAGGTCTGGTATAGATTTTAAGGGGAACTCCGCGCCAATTAACAAAAAAAATGGCGTGGGCTTTCCCCCAAAAATCCATACCAAACCCTTATCCGAGCACGCAACCTGGCAGGCCGCAGGAAAAGAGGGGGGACGAGAGAGCGCCCCACCTCCTGAACCGTACCAGGCCACATGCCCTCAACATGGGGAGGATGTCCCCACAATCCTTGCCCGGTGGTTGTGGGGGTCTGGGGGCTTATCAGAATCTGGAAGACACCTTTAACAAAGGGGACCCCCAGATCCTGCCCCCCCTATGTGAATTGGTAATGGGGTACATTGTACCCCTACCATTTCACAAAGAAAGTGTAAAAAATTGTAAAAAAACACACAGACACAGTTGGGATAAGTCCTCTATTAAAAAAAAAAAAAAGAATAACCTGCGTTGCATCAGAGGGGGACGGGTCACCCGCACGTCACTGGGAAAGCCTGGGTTTCCCCTTGCGTCAGAGGGGGACGGGGTCACGTGACGGGTGGCCCCGCCCTCAGCTACATAAGAGCTGTCACTGGTTGAAGCCGCGTCATTCCCGGGTGTCTCCGCTCTGGTGAAGAGAGGATTGTGTGCTGTTCCTTGTCGCTGGAGCCTGGAGAGATCATTCATCGCAGGATACCGACATCGCTGGAGTGGAGATCGAGAGTGGATTACCACCGCTGGAGTCTTTTTTTTTTTTAATAAAGGACTTATCCCAACTGTGTCTGTGTGATTTACATTTTTTACACTTTCTTTGTGAAATGGTAGGGGTACAATGTACCCCGTTACCAATTCACATAGGGGGGGCGGGATCTGGGGGTCCCCTTTGTTAAAGGAGTCTTCCAGATTGCGATAAGCCCCCGCCCGCAGACCCCTACAACCACCGGGCAAGGGTTATGGGGATGAGGCCCTTGTCCCCATCAACATGGGGACATCCTCCCTATGTTGAGGGCATGTGGCCTGGTACGGTTCAGGAGGGGGGGCACTCTCTCGCCCCCCCTCTTTTCCTGCGGCCTGCCAGGTTGCGTGCTCGGATAAGGGTCTGGTATGGATATTTGGGGGGAACCCCACACCATTTTTTTTTATTTGACGCAGGGTTCCCCTTAATATCCATACCAGACCTGAAGGGCCTGGTAATTTAATTTGGGGGGACCCCCACGCATTTATTTTTATTTTTTATCAATGACTTTTCTCTGTATTGCCGGGACCGGCAATTCATTACAGCCGCGAGTACTTTTAAATTACTTTTTTTCCTTCAGAAATGACATTTTGTGCAGAGACTGTTCTAAGCACGGGAAACATGCGCTGCTTTACAGGCATACTATATACACACCCCAGGTACAAAATTTAAAGGAATATTTCACTTTTATTGTTTCACTTTAAGCATTATTAAAATCATTGCTCCCGAAAAAACAGCCGGGGGCAGGACCCGGGTCCCAAAAACACTTTTTATGACAATAACTTGCATATAAGCCTTTAAAATTAGCACTTTAGATTTCTCCCATAGACTTTTATAGGGTGTTCTGCGGCTTTTCGAATTTGCCGTGATCACACCAAATTGTTCGCTGTTCGCCGAACGGGCGAACAGGCAATGTTTGAGTCAAACATGAGTTTGACTCAAACTCGAAGCTCATCCCTAGCATTGGCACAGTATCATGCAGTTCCAGTGACAGTGTGTGCATGCCAGACAATGTTAGTTATTTACTTATTATAGGTATTAAAGATCTTTACAGACAATTTCTGCAGCACTTATATATTTTACATTTACATCAGTCCTTTATGGAGCTTACAATCTAAGGTCCCTACTTAATATGCATACATACACAGAAGCCAATTAACCTACCAGCATGTCTTTAGGAGTGTGAGGAACCCAAAGTACCCAAAGGAAACCCACACAAGCACAGGGTGAAAATGGAAACCCCTTGCAGGTAGTGTGTTCTGGTTGGAATATGAACCAATCATTGCCAATGCTCCTAGTATTGCCACAACAATTGAAGCATGTGGTTAGTCTAATAACATCTTAATGCCAGGTCTAATGATTAACCACTTGCCGACCTGCTCATGCAGAAATACTGCGGATGAATGGCACGGCTGGTGAAATCCCGTACTGGGGACCCAAATCCCTATTCTGTCAGGGGAGAGGAGACATATTGTTTGTTCCTACTAAGTATGATATTTCTCCTCCCCCAGTCAGTCCTATCCCCATACAGCTAGAACACATCTAGGGAACATACATTTAACCCCTTTATCGCCCCCTAGTGTTAACCCCCTCTCTACCAGTGACATTTATACAGCAATCAGTGCATATTTAAAGCACTGATCTCTGTATAAATGTAAATGGTCCCAAAAATGTGTCAAAAGTGTCCGATCTGTCCATCACATTGTCGCTGTACCGCTAAAAATTGCAGATCACTGCCATTACTAGTAAAAAAAATAATAATAATAAAAATGCCATAAATATTTTCCATAGTTTGTAGACACTATAGCGTTTGCACAAACCAATCAATATACGCTTATTGCGATTTTTTTTTTACAAAAATATGTAGAAGAATATATATCGGCCTAAACTGATGAAGAAATTTGCTTTTTAAAAACATTTTTGGGGATATTTATTATAGTAAAAAGTAAAAAATATTAGGTTTTTATTTCAAAATTGCTGCTGCTGTCACAATCTTTGTTGCTGCCACTGGTTTTACATGATTGTTAGGTTTTTGACACTAAACACAATCAACACTTTTTTTCTTAGGGCACTTTCACACAGGCTGTCCGATCAGGTCCGCCTGTCACTTTTTCAAGCGGACCTGATTGGACCCTTCATTCATCCCTATGGACACATGTCCGCTGACATCTGCCGTTATCCAATAGAAATGTGCATGACAAAAAAAATAGTTTTGTTTTGTTACGTTTAGATTCACTATTCAAGTTATTGTGTTTCATTAAATTTGGTTGATTTGTTCAATTTATATTCGGGATTCGTATTTGGAATTAGTTTTATATCTTTTTAGAATTTTCTCAGAATTTACAGATTTTTTTAGATTCAAAGTGAAAGAAAAATCTTCATCAAATGATTACAATGACTCTTTAAATCACCTTTGGCTTAACAAAAACAACATTATTTCGAAATGGTACTCTAATAACATACACAGTCTTTGATTTCAGAAATGTGTTTACATTTCGATTTCAACTGGAGTTTGATGTCAAAATCTGTTTGAATTTCAATTTGAATTTCAGAAATTCGGACAAATTTAGTTTCTGTATTCAGAGCATTCAGTAAACTTTGTTTATACTGTTAAGCCTCGTACACACGACCGGTTTTCTCTGCAAGAAAGCTGCTAGGAGAGCTTTTAGCCGAGAAAACCGTTCGTGTGTATGGTTTCTCGTCGGGAAAACTGCTGGGAATCTCGACGAGAAAAATAGAGAACCTGCTCTCTATTTTTCTCATCCGGATTCTCGGTAGAGTGTTTCCTGCTGAGAAAACCGTGAGTATGTATGTATGCTTACCTGTCCATGGTAAACCCGCGCATGCTCGAAAAGACTTTGACGCATGCGTGGTAGCATACAAGGGTAGTGTAGGGTGTAGCAAGATGGCGGCAAAGGCATCAAATGTGATGACCGCGTTCTTGCCATTCAAAAGAACAGCGGTTCTTTTGAATGGCCGTGTGTACACTCGGCGTGCAAGGCAAGCTTGCCGGGAATCCCGTTGGGAAAACCAACGTTTTTTTTTCCCCCGACGGGATTCGCACTTGTGTGTACGAGGCTTAATTCGGGTATTTTGATATGTCTGAATCTCCGAATAATGACAAATTTGTCCGAATATAGATTTGGAACGAAACGAACCGCACATGTCTATTATCCGATTCGATCCTGACGGATGGTGGTCCTATTTTCCATCCGCCTGGCGGATCGGATATGATCGGATGAAAACAGACAGGTGGTCCATTTTCATCCGTTCTTCCCATAGAGGAGAGCGGTACTGGGTCTGGGTACTGGGTAGGGTGACCACGTGTCCCGGATTGCCCGGGATTGTCCCTTAATTCATATTTGTGTCCCGGGGAACTTCATTACGGGACAATACAGTGTCCCGGAATGAAATAAGGACACACAAACACAAGCCGCCTCCCCCAGTCATCCGTGTGCCGTGCTGCACGCTGGGGAGTGTAGTTTCCAGCACAGCCCTGCGGATTCTCGGAGGGGCGGCTGCTTAGCGGGGATCAGCGGAAAACGGAGGCGCCTGAGTGAAAGGGGCCCTCATTGTTATATTAGTTCGGCCTACAAAAATGTTGCCACTGGCTGCAAAGCTAAATAAAAGAGTACACTTTTTATCTACATCAGTTATTTGTATAAAATGTAAACTTAACCAGACATACCAACTGATGTAGAGAAAATTGCAGACAAGTAAAAACTTGATTGGTTACTGTGAGTTGCATGCAGTCTCTGAATTGTGTGTGGAACACAGAAACTAATCAAGTGGGTTAACAACACTATACACAACCAATGCTATTTGCACTTCCCTATTATATAAGTCTGATTAAGTATCTTATTTTCATAATGTCTGCGACCCAGTCCATAGCTCAGACGCTCCACTTCTGCTGTTGGGTTTCCGAACACAGAAATGCACAGCAGAAGATAGAGGAGTTGTTTGCTATGATCTTGAATGCTGCCAAATTAATAGAGAGGCAGATGCTGCACTGGCCTTCAGTGTGATTGCTAATTTAGTTTTTGTCTCTTGATGATAGAAATATCTACAGCTAGAAAATTGAAATCACTTATCCCTATCTTGTTTCCAAAATATGACTGTGGAAATAATAGTTTCGGTGAAGCTCGTCCGATAGGAGTTAGCGGCAAGCAAAGGAAATAAAGGTGTCCAATCTAACTCGCCTGTTGGCGACTGACTGGTGATAATGGGATTTGTCCCGTGAGATGCAAAAAGCTTAAAATGAAACAGAAGAAACTTATAGATATTGCCTTTATTAACAAATCCTTTAGGTTTCACTTTTTTAACCTACAATGGGAAAATTAATCGTTTTTGTTTTAGTTTTTATTATTAAACACAGTTTAAGGGGGCCCTTTGTTTTGTAGGGTAAAGCAACAGGTTTGCTAAACCTTATCATACTGAGGCTAACTGAAGCCCAGGCCAAAGTTTGCAGCATTTCCATGCTAAGGTTAACTTGACTCTGGTTAAATTAGTTTGCATACCTAAATCATTTTATACATTTTTTAAAATACATACACGGCTTCTATTTGGTGCACTTTTTTTATTAAAAAAACAAACAAAAAAAACAAAAACACTTTTTTATTATAGGATGATAAAAACACAAAAATGCTTATTTGCGTTAACAATGTATTTAACTTTAATACTGTAATTGTATCTGAAGATGACATTAATAAACAAATGCGCACTCCAATTGTCTGGCTGTAGTGACATCTTCAGGCTAATGAATTATTTTGTGAACAAGGCTTTCAGCCTTTATGTGATCACTATGTCATAGCTGACAGTTTGCAGGGATTATCCTTCTTTCCGTTACTGATTTATCCCCACCTTTGCCTTATCCATCCAAGAAAGATTAGAGTCCTGTGAAAGCTCTAAGCTGACTTTGTCAGTTCAGGCTCTCACCACTGCATTGTGGATGTACACTATATTACCAAATGTATTGGGTCCCAGTCTTAATCCATAGTGTTCAGTATTGAGTTGGCCCACCCTTTGCAGCTATAACAGCTTCAACTCTTCTGGGAAGGCTGTCCACAAGGTTTAGGAGTGTGTCTATGGGAATGTTTGACCATTCTTCTAGAAGCACATTTGTGAGGTCAGGCACTGATGTGGACGAAAAGGCCTGGCTTTCGGTCTCCACTCTTATGCCCCATACACACGATCGTTTTTCTTGCCATTTTTTTTCTTGCCGTTTTTCACGTCATTTTTTTTCATGTTTCCTCTCAAGCCTGTCTTGCGTACACACGATCATTTAAAAAAACGATCAAGCAAAGCGCAGTGACGTACAACACATACGACGGCACTATAAAGGGGAAGTTCCGTTCGAATGGCGCCACCCTTCATGTTAGTAAAGTTTGTTGAGCGACGATTCGCTCTTTTCAGTCTTGTGCTTTTCAGTCCGTGACTGCGTGACGAATGTGCTATCTCCATTACGAACGCTAGTTTTACCAGAACGAGCGCTCCTGTCTCATACTTGATTCTGAGCATGCGCGTTTTTTTTCACGTCGTTAAAGCATACACACTATCGTTTTTCACGTCGTTAAAAAAAACGACATGAAAAACGACGTGAAAAAAGAGAGCATGTTCGAAATTTTTAATGGCCGTTTTTCACGTCGTTAAAAATGCTCTGGAGCCTACACACGATCATTTTTAATGGCCATTTTTTTTAATGGCATTTTTAACGGCATGAAAAACGATCGTGTGTATGGGGCATTAGGCTACTTTCACACTGAGGCGCTGGATGCGCTGGCGGTATAGCGGCGCTATTTTTAGCGCCGCTATATCGTATTTTTTGCCGCGATTTGCGGGCGCTAGCGCGGGGATTTTAACCCCCGCTAGCGGCCGAAAATGGGTTAAAAACGCCTGCAAAACCGCCTCTTTGCAGCGTTTTGCGGGCGTTTTGGAGGCGCTACCCCATTGATTACAATGGGCAGGAGCGCTATAGGAGCGGTATTTTTACCGCTCCTATCGCGCCTCAAAGATGCGGCTTGCAGGAGTTTTTTGACCCTCCTGCAAGCACAACCTCAGGCTTTCACATTGGATACAATTGAGCGTCTTTTTTGGGGCGCATTGCAGGTGCTATTTTTAGCGCAATAGCGCCTGCAAAGCGTCTCAGTGTGAAAGGGGCCTAATTCATCCCAAAAGTGTGTTATTGGGTTGAAATGAATGGGCTTCTGGAAACACGTGGCAATACGCAAGTATGAGGTGTGAACTGGCCCTGAAGTTTTGCAAACACATAGGAAAGGAAAGTGCCCATTGAGTATTGGATAGATCATGTGCATATTGCTGTCATCTATATCAGGGGTCTCCAAACTTTCTAAACAAACCAGTTTACTGTCCTTCAGACTTTAGGGAGTTGAAATTGAGACCCATTCACATAAGGACCATTGTGGTGCATTTAATGCATATGCAGGGCCGGAGCTACCTATAGGCAAAGTAGGTGCTGGCCTAGAGCGCACATCAGTCGGGGGCGCCGGAGGTACCTCCTCCTCATTAGCCGGTTAGTGGGTTGGGGACAGCCTAAGAAGGAAAAGGGACTTCCAGCCACAAGAAGCTCTGTGTCTCCCCCAATCCAGGCGAGCAGATGGTGGATCTGCACTGCGCCCTACTGCCTGGGACTGATCCCTGTCTATTTAGTACCCCAGCCTGTCCATATACTACCCCAGCCTGTCCATATACTACCCCAGCCTGTCCATATACTACCCCAGCCTGTCCATATACTACCCTAGCCTGTCCATATACTACCCTAGCCTGTCCATATACTACCCTAGCCTGTCTATATACTACCCTAGCCTGTCTATATACTACCCTAGCCTGTCTATATACTACGCTAGCCTGTCCATATACTACCCTAGCCTGTGCATATACCTCCGGACCACGGCTGGCGTGATGAAGCAAGCCGGTGCCGCCACTATTTGTCTTCAGGCGGAGTCCAGAGGCGTAGCTGCGGGCCTGCGGACCACAGCTTAAGAAATAGGTGGAGAGGCGCCGCAGAAATCTTCACCCTCGCCACCTCCACTGAAGCAAGCTGGGTAGGGCAAATGGGGGGAATCAAGGGTGGAGCTAAGGGGGCCGCAAAATTTGGTTTAGTCTAGGGCAGGGATATGCAATTAGGGGACCTCCAGCTGTTTCAAAACTACAAGTCCCATCATGCCTCTGCCTCTGGGTGTCATGCTTTCTGCTGTCAGAGTCTCGCTATGCCTCATGGGACTTGTAGTTTGGCAACAGCTGGAGGTCCGCTAATTGCATATCCCTGGTCTAGGGCACAGGTGTCAAACTGGCGGTCCCCAGCTGTTGCAGAACTACAAGTTCCATGAGGCATTGCAAGGCTGACAGTTACAAGCATGACTCCCACAGGCAGAGGCATGATGGGATTTGTAACAGCAACAGCTGGAGGACCGCCAGTTTGACACCCCTGGTCTAGGGTGTCAATAATCCTTGCACCAGCCCTGTGCATATGCATTACATTGCCCATGTGTTAATTAGGGCAGTCCATTCATTTGAAGTCCAGTGCTGCAAGGCAAGTGTGTTATGAAAGTTGGTTGGGATGCCATTCATAGTGAATAGCACCACAGCACATTAACTTATGTAACATGCTCACCACAACACAGTGTGCTGCAGCACATGCGCTTTTGTGTTGTGGTGTGCTAACTTTGCGAGCCTAATTAAAATGAATAGGCTACGGTGCACTTCAACACACCAAAAAATGTGCTGTTTGCATTTTAGCAGAGCACAATGGCACCGCAGTGCACCAACACATGTAAAATGCTTTACCACTTATTATGCTGCTGTAATGTGTGTTATCACACATGTTACAATAACTGGTGTAAACAGTCCCTTAAACTGATGAAAGGTAAAGTCTGGATGCAATGGGCTACTGCCTTTCACATCAACATTTTTACATTGGCTTATGAAATAAACCAGAATACATTGAGATGTTACATGTGGCTGACGGTTCTCCTTTAATAGCAGATGAAGTCACTAAAAATATTGATAATCTTTTGTCTCCTGTAACGACCTGTTCCCAAGCATCTTTCAGCTGTAAGCTCCGCAGGTAGAAGACAGATGATTTTCAGAACCCGCCCAATTAATCACTGGCATATACACGTCAGCTGAGAGTCACATCAATATTCATCTTACCGTTTGATGAAAGCAACGTTTTCATGTGTGGGGTGACATACATTTTAGCCATCTGTCAGCCTCACGAACTTGTTTGGAATTCTTCGAATGCTGAAGAAAGAGCTGAGATTATTTAGCAGATTTTGTGTTCTTTTTAAAGATGGTTAGTGAAGTCATACTGTGTGGGCACACATCCCGCAAGAGTGGCAGTCTACCAACGCATCTCATGGGCGAAGATACAAAAGGCAGATTCAGTTTCGTACTATGCTATAAAACTGTTATGCTTATAGTTTAATGGTCTTGAATGATCTTATCTGAAAAAGTGGCCTTCATTTATAAGGCAAACACGAGAGTGCAATGACCCACAGCCAGCATTTTTTAATTGCTCTAAATTACCAAAGGGAAAATTTGACTGAATATTTTGAGTTAAATTGACCCTGTCAGTCTCTTAAAAAGTGCAATAGATGTTCTCTGTAAAAATAATGGATATTATACTTAGACCTTTATTAAAGTACATCTAAAACACTGGACATGTTCTACCTCAATGCATTCCCTGCCTTAAAGTGGTTGTAAACCCTCTCTGACCACTTGCACCTACAGGTAAGCCTAGATTAAGGCTTACCTGTAGGTGCAAGAAATATCTCCTCAACCTACACGGTTAAGGAGATATTTGCAGAAAGGACTGCACCGATGTTTACGGCACATGCGCACCGTAGACAACGGCGCAGGTGCACTGAGCTTGCCGGTTTTATCAATGGGATAATGCCGGGAGTGACGGTGTGGAGGAGGTCCAGGCACAAACGTAGCTTAACTCTTTAAACTGTTTAGGTTTGGCGCACGATCTCTGCCACAGACCGTGAGGTTGGTCTCTGACACAGACCGGGTGAATAAAGTCACTGCCACTGACTTGAAGAGTAGGGTCACTGCCACTGACCAGGTGAATAGGGCCTTGCCCTATGAAGTCACTGCCACTGACTTGGAGAGTAGGGTCACTGCCACCGACCTGAACGTGAACTTCCTTTTTAAAGTATTTGGCCCATGTCAAGGAGAAAACATCACTCCAGAGAGTTACCAGACGCCCTCTCCGTCACCACGACTCTGCGCTGGGTCTTCGGAAAGGGTTACCTCCCTGGCCTCCTCATCCCAGATACGGGTCCCCTCATGAGGCGGCACCCTGGGAGTCCTCGATCCCTAGCGGACCCCAGCCGAAGGTTGCTGGGCCCTGGGCCTTCAAAATAGTACCTCACCCCAGACAGAAGGTGTCTGGGATGGAGCAGGAACTCCACCTCCGGGCCTAAGGCACCCGGAGACAACCCTCCTCACGCCCAGGCCGAAGGTGCCCGGGCGGGGACGAACCACACACACCCAGGCTGAAGGTGCCTGAGCGTGGACCCCGAACGGAAGATGTCCGCCCCATTTATACCCTCTTCCGACAGGCACAGCAGGTTCCCCGCCCCGCTGTACTACTGCCGAGAGGGGACACAAAAGGCGCAGCCCTGTATTGGTGGTTCAACCCTGGCCCATGGCGACAGCACCACCTGTAGGCCACAGGGAACTGTACACCAACACTATCTCCCATCAACAGAAATGGTCCATTACCCTAAGGCCCCTTTCACACTGAGGCACTTTGCAGGCGCTATTGCGCTAAAAATAGCGCCTGCAATGCGCCCCAAAAAAGCCGCTCAATAGTATCCAATGTGAAAGCGGCAGGAGGGTCAAAAAACTCCTGCAAGCCGCATCTTTGAGGCGCAATAGGAGCGCTAAAAATGGCGCTTCTATATCGCCCCTGCCCATTGAAATCAATGGGGCAGGGCCTCCAAAACGTCCGCAAAACGCCGCAAAGAGGCGTTATTGCGGGCGTTTTTAACCCATTTTCGGCAGCTAGCGGGGGTTAAAATCACCCCGCTAGTGCCCGCAAATCGTGGCAAAAAATACGGTATAGCGGCTCTAAAAATAGAGGCGCCGGCGGAGAGGGGGGGAGAGGAGCGGCGCTCCGGGCGGCTGCATCGCTGGAGCAGGTAAGTGTCTGTTTATTAAAAGTCAGCAGCTACACTTTTTGTAGCTGCTGACTTTTAATAAACATAAAAAGGCTGGAACTCCCCTTTAAGGTTTTTCACTGCATTAAGGTGAAAAACCTTCTGGCTGCACAGAGCAGGCAAGGATAACATGTTTGTTATTTTCAGAAAAAAAAAAAGGTGAAAATTAAGGTTTAATAACACTTCCCAGCCAGTGTCAGTACAGTGACAATGTGTATTATTATCACAGAATTAGTGTCACTAATGATCTCAGTGTCAGTTAGTGTACCCCTCAGCCAGCATTAGTTAGTGTCATGTATGCCCGCCATACAATCACAGTCCCACTATAAGCCCCTGATCACCACCATTACCAGTATAAAAAATAAATAAATACTAATTCAAGACGCTATAACTTTCACGCAAACCAATATTATACACTTATTGGGGTTTTTTTTTCCTCTTTTTTTACCAAATATATATTTTTGGATATGTTTTATAGCAGAAAAAAAATATATATTTTTTTTTTCTAAAATTTCCATCTTCTTTTGTTTATATCACAAAAATAAAAAATCCCAGTGGTGATCAAATACCACCAAAAGTGATCTCTATTATTTCTGTTTTAAAAAACGACATCAATGGATTTGCACACAATGTTGCATGTTAAAGTAGCGCAGTGTCGAATAGCAAAAAATGCTCTGGTCATGAAGGGGGTAAAATCTTTTGGAGGTCAAGTGGTTAAAGCAAACATTTTGATTGAAATTCTACTAGTGTATGGCCAGCTTTGGTTCCATTTTAACACAAAGATTAGGATCTTTTTCTTTTTTTGCCATGTGACCATCATTTTTAAATGTCATTGGCTCTCAGCTGAATACAACTGTCATTTTTTTTTTTTTTAATGAAGGATTCCTATCATGGTGTGTTTGCTTTGTGAAAGGAAAAGCACATGTGGATTTATTATACCTGCTTGTTGCTTTCCATTCATCACTGGCAGGAAGTCTTTCCTCTAGATGCCCTGTTATCAGCATCACTTAACCAAAGCTTAGATGGGAGGAAAGAGAGATGAGGCTGGATCCAGAGAGTTATGCTGTTTGTCAGCACACTGACCCAGTTTTTATTTTTTCACAAGGCTTCTCTGCCAACAAATTCTGTGATTACAGGACACAGATCTCACTGAAGACATCTGTGATCTATTTAAACAGGGCATGCTCCATGCAAGCAAACAGCTCTGGTCTATAAATGGTGATTCTTTGTTATATAATCGCAGGAAGCAGTCACACATTTAAGCAAAAATGTTAATTACCTCTGTGACGAAGAGATAGGAAATTGCCAGCAATCAAGAAGGGATGAAGCATTAAAGGAAGACTTGGGAAAGACAAACTGTGCTAAGTCATGTGGGACTACAATTCCCAACTTTTCTTGCAAACTAGTGGAAGGATACCAAGGGCTCATTCACACCGTATCCAATGATCTGCATCGAACAACTAATGCTCTGTACACACGATCGGATTTTCCGATGAAAAAAGTCAGATGGAAATTCCGATCGTGTGTGGGCCCCATCGGACTTTTTTTCCATTGAGTAAAAAAATAAAACATGTTTTAAATTTTTCCGAAGGAAAAAAGTCAGATGGGAAATTCCAATCGTCTGTGTGGAATTCCATCGGAGAAAAATCCACGCATGCTCAGAATCAAGTCGACGCATGCTCGGAAGCATTGAACCTAATTTTTCTCGGCTCGTCGTAGTGTTTTACGTCACCGCGTTTTGGACGGTCGGAATTTAGTGTGACAGTGTGTATGCTAGACTGATGGAAGTCAGCTTCATCGGAATTCAACGGGAAAATTCCATCTCAAATCCGATCGTGTGTACAGGGCATTAGGCTCAATGCAAGGGCAGACAAAAAGCAATAATGCTGCTTTGCGGTGCATTACGTAAAATGCAGTATGTCTGCATACTTTGCCGCAATGTACTGTGGTGCATAGAGTTGAATGAAGTGGGGTGAACAAGCCCCATATGTGATGCAGGGCTGGATCTGGCCTATTTGATCTGGGGGTGCGCATTATAAAAAGTTGCATAATGCTGCTGATGGTGTGACAGAGATGCAGGGAACTAGTACTGCCCATTCAGTGTACTTCTGTACCACTAGTCACAGCCCGGAAATGCCATCTGACAGGCAGTGTAGAGGTGGTGCAGGAGTGAACAGGGAAAGTAAGTATTTATTAATCTGTCATTAGATTAGATGCTGTGTCTCCTTATGTTAGGCGTCCCTCTCAGAGTCCCGCCTTATAGCAGGGGTCCTTATCAGAGTCTCTCTTCACATCAGTTGTCCAAATCAGAGTGCCCCCTTGCATCGGGTGTCCCCATCAGAGTCCCTCTTTACAACAACTGGCCCATCAGAGCCCCCCTTACATCAGTTGTCCCCATCAGAGTGCCCCCTAACATCAATTGTCTGCATCAGAGGCCCTCTTTACATTAACTGGCCCATCAGAGCCCCTCTTAGATCAATTGTCCCCATGAGAATGCCCCTTGCATCTGGTGTCCCCATCAGAGTCCCTTTTTACATCAACTGGCCCATCAGAGCCCCCCTTACATCAATTGTCCCCATCAGAGTGCCCTCTTGCATCAACTGTCTGCACCAGAGTCCCTCTTTACATCAACTGGCCCATCAGAGCCCCCTTACATCAATTGTCCCCATCAGAATGCCCCCTTGCATCTGGTGTCCCCATCAGAGTCCCTCTTTACATCAACTGGCCCAGCAGAGCCCCCCTTAAATCAATTGTCCCCATGAGAGTGCCCCCTTGCATCTGGTGTCCCCATCAGAGTGCCCCCTTGCATTAACTGTCTACATCAGAGTCCCTCTTTACATCAACTGGCCCATCAGAGCCCCCCTTACATCAATTGTCCCCATCAGAGTGCCCCCTTGCATCAATTGTTTGTATCAGAGTCCTTCTTTACATCCTTGTGCAGTATCCTTTGATAAGTTTATTAAAAGAATGAATTAAATACTACTCACAAGCATGTGAAAGAAAACCGCAATGTGAAAGCCTTTTAACCACTTGCCGACCGCCTAACGACTATATACGTCGGCAGAATGGCACGGCTGCGCAAAGCAACGTACCTGTACGTTGCTTTAAAATTGCCACCGTGCGGGCGCGTGTGCTCGATGTTCGCCGGTGTCCCGCGTTTGTGTCACGGAGCTGCAGAACAGGAAGAAGTAAACCAGGAATTTCCCTATTCTGCCTAGTGACAGGACAGTGATCTACTGCTCCCTGTGATTGGGAGCAGTGATAACTGTCGTGTGACTTGTAGCACAGCCCCCCACAGTTAGAATCACTCTCTAGGACACACTTTACCCCTTCATCGCCCCCTAGTGTTTAACCCCTTCCCTGCCAGTGTCATTTACACAGTAATCCGTGCATTTTTATAGCACTGATCGCTGTATAAATGACAATGGTCCCAAAATAGTGTCAAAAGTGTCCGATGTGTCCGCCATAATGTCGCAGTCATGATAAAAATCACTGATCGCCGCCATTACTAATAAAAAAAAAAACTATAATAAAAATGCCATAAAACTATCCCTTATTTTGTAGATGCTACGGCTATAACTTTTGGGCAAACCAATCAATATACGCTTATTGTGATTTTTTTTACCAAAAATATGTAGAAGAATACATATCGGCCTAAACTGATGAAAACATGTGTTTTTTTATATATTTTTTTGGGATATTTATTATAGCAAAAAGTTAAAAATATTGTTTTTTTTTTCAAAATTGTCGCTCTTTTTTTGTTTATAACACAAAAGGTTAAAACCGCAGAGGTGATCAAATACCACCAAAAGAAAGCTCTATTTGTGGGGAAAAAAGGACGTCAATTTTGTTTGGGTGCAACGTCAGTTAAAGCGACGCAGTGCCGAATAGACATGTGCACACTGAAATATTTTGTTTCGGAATTTCATTTTCGGCCGAAAAATACATTTATTTAGTGACTCCCGAAATTAATTTTTATTTATTTTGTTTCGTTAAAAAATGCATTAGTCCGAAAATCTGAATTAATTAAGGTTGAATCTGTCATTGAAGGCTTATGGTGTCTGTCGAATGTTCTAAAAAGATTAGACGAAGCAGATAAACTGTACAACGCCGCAATCGTACATTTCCGGTCGAATGCTCCGCCCACAAGCTATAGTAGAATTCTAATGTTGTATGACGCTAGTAATAATTATATTTATAAATTATTATTACTAGTCAACCAACATTAGAATTCTTCTATAGCCTATGGGCGGAGCATTTCACCATAAATGTTCGTTTGTGGTGATCGTATGTTTTTAGCTGCTTCGTCGAATCTTCATGTCTCTATAATGTAAAATCTTTTCTCTCTATGTTGAATAATCTCGGAATAATAGAGTTAGGTTAGGCACATTCAACCGCAAGTTCGATAGACACAGATTGCTATTGTCACCGTCAGGTCGAATATTCTATCTATATCGAACTGTTGTCGCAACGAAACAAAAATAAAGCATTTTTTATGTTGGATCTTTCGGATATCGGATTCTGCACGTCCGTTATCGTTTGTTAAAACGAATGCGAAAATCCCCGAAATTCGGACAAAAATGCATTCGGACTAAAACAAATGCACATGTCTAGTGCCAAATAGCAAAAAGTGCTCTGGTCAGGAAGGGGGTAAATTCTTCTGGGCTGAAGTGGTTAACTGGTGGCAATCTGTCTGATGACAACAGTCTCCAGGTGATGAAGGAGAGGACATGAGGACCACTACTGGCTGACGCGTTTCAAAGGAATACCTTCTTTTAATAAACGTATCAAAGGATAATGCACAAGGCTGGTGCGCCCTCTTGTCTTTATTCCTTTTATGACCGCTAGTATACCCCTATCCTGGAGGGCAGCAAGGCCTGAGACATTATCTATCTTGAATTAAAGATCACCTGATCAACACACTTGTGCGCAAGAGTATTTGTTTTCTCCTTCTTTACATCAACTGTCCTATCAGAGCCCCTTTTACATCAATGTTCCCCATTAGAGTGCCCCCTTACATCAATTGTCCCCATCAGAGTAACCCCTTGAATCAATAGTCTACATCAATGTCCCTCTTTCCATCAACTGGCCCATCAAAGTCCCCTTACATTAGCTGTCCCCATCAGAGTGCCTCTTGGATTAGTGAATGCAAGCTTAGGGCACTGGGGGGCACAACTAAAATCTTGGGGGGGGGGCACAGCCCTCCCAGCACCCCCCTAGATCAGGGCCTGATGTGATGACGCAGACTAAAAAAGAACTGCAAGTCTCAGCAAGCAATGATGGAGTATTGTGCAGAATATAAATACATTGTGAACTTTAATGAATTTTCTCTATAAAGTTGTGTCCCATCAAGGTATACTTACCCATCCAGCACCCCCTTGCTGCCTCCCGCATTTGTTGGAACCCTCGCTTGTTGCTCTAATGGAGCATGGCTTTAAGGTATGGGGGAGTTTTTTGTAATCTCCCCGATGTGACAGTACTTGAGATTATCAATTGTGGGAGGAGAGCAGTGATATCATCCAACCATGTAAGCACTAAATTGTCAGATGTCAGATAAGTGATTCTATCGCTGGTGACAACTCATCAGAGTCAGGATTGCGTGTGGGCCCTCAGTGCATACTAATGCATTATAGCACCAGGGGCGGATCCAGAGTCTTTTCTCGGGAGGGGCACTGCCAAAAAATATGTTTTTTTTGTGGGAAATTTATCGGGGAAATGGCCAGAGGTGGGGGACTTGAGTCACATGACTTGACTTAAGTCAGACTTGAGTCACCTGTTTGAGGACTTGCGACTTGCTTGACAGAATTCAATAAATGACTCGACTTGACTTTGACTTGTCACTAATGACTTGCGACTTGACTTTGACTTGGGCTATATGACTTGCAATGACTTGGCACCACTAACACTAACCGCAAGCCGCCGTCTGCCTACCTGATCAGCGTGTCATGCAGACAGACGGCGGCCATTGTAGTGTTCAAAAGCCACGCCTCCTCGTCTGTGATAGGCGGAACACTCAATTTCACAGCAGGCAGTGTTCAGCCTATCACGGACATCCTCTTATCCTCGTCTGTGTTATGAGGATGAGCGGATGTCCGTGATAGACGGAACACTGAATGCTGGGAAATTGAGTGTTCCGCCTATCACAGACAAGGAGGAGGCGCGGCTTTTGAATACTGGAATCGCCGCCGGGATGCCGCCGATCAGGTACACAGCTGACGGGCACAGTGAAGCATGGGCACAGTGAGACACGGGCACAGTGAGGCATTGGGCACAGTGAGGCATTGGGCACAGTGAGACACGGGCACAGTGAGGCATGGGCACATAACCAATATTATTTATTGTTATCCCTCCTATTATTTTTATACAGTATGGGGTAGATCAGTATTTTGACTTGATTTGTGACTTGACCAAAATAAATGACTTGACTTGACTTGCTTGACTTCTAGCAGGGACTCGACTTGACTTGCTTGCTTTTCGTCACAGTAACTTGGGACTTGCTTGAGACTTGAAGGTTAAGACTTGAGATTTGCTTGTGACTTGCACATGTGTGACTTACTCCCATGTCTGGAAATGGCTGGTGTCGGCGCTTCAATCATCCCGCCACCATGGTTGTTATGGTGTCAGGATGATTGAAGCGCATTATTTCTATTATTACATTGTAATATAAAATTAAATAGTTCAAGGCAGAATCAGTGGGAGCCCCGAGTGTGTCACTTGCCACCGTCGCCTGCAATTAGTGGGAGCCCTAAGCGTGTCACTTGCCACACGTTGCGGATTGTCACTTGCCACGTCACCTGCCACATCTTGTGGATTGTCATTTGCCACACCTTGTGGATTGTCACTTGCCACATCACCTGCCACACCTTGCGGATTGTCACTTGCCACGTCACCTACCACACCTTGCTGATTGTCACTTGCCTGCCACCAGATGCAGATTGTCATTTGCCACGTCACCTGCCACAATTTGCGGATTGTCACCTGCCACGTCGCCTGCCACACCTTGCGGATTGTCACTAACTTGCCTGCTAAGGTGTATTTTTGGTTGTCTCTTGCTGTGTCCCAGACTCCCAGAGTCAGGCAGCAGAGAGATAATGTAATCTCTCTGCTGCCTGCTCAGTGAGGGTGGAAGTCACTGCAGGAATGCAGGGCAGGTACGGGCGGTGAGAGATGATCTCATCTCTCTGCTCCCCCGCTCCCGGCTAGCTGATTGGCCAGCTGCCACACTGAGCCTGCTCTCTCACTCTCACCTGCGCTGCCAACACACTGAGCAGCACGGTCTGCCCACGAACCGCGCCGCCCGCCCACAAACCGCGCCGCAAGCGGAGTCGCCCGCTTTCTTACCCGTCATGGGAGCTGCACGTTTTCGCACCTGCCCGCAGAGTGGCCCGACGTGACTCACTGACGTCACTCATTGCTAGCAACGAGTGCAGGGAAGAGGCTCCACCCACCTCCTCCTCCGCTCCTGGTATCGTGTCAGTGCGCCGCGTAACTACATTAGACGAGTCTCTCTCTCGGCGCCGCTGATCGGCTGATGTGAGAAACTGAGAGAGAGACTCAGAGAGGCAGCGGCAGCCGCAGAACAAGTACTGTATATACTCGAGTATAAGCCGACCCGAATATAAGCCGAGGCACCTAATTTTACCCCAAAAAACTGGGAAAACGTATTGACTCGAGTATAAGCCTAGGGTGTCCGTCTGCATGCCTCACTTTGCCTCACTGTGCCCATGCCTCACTGTGCCAATGTTTCACTGTGCCCATGACTAAACTGATGTTTAACATGGGAGTCTAAGGAAGGAGTGCCCGGCTTTAAAAAATCAGTGCTCCCCGGCCGTATGTCCCCCAGACACCAAACTTTGCATACTTGTAGAGGAGACATGGGGCTACATGTGTGCCACGTTTGGCCGGTACCGGGTCCCCAAAGCCTGGGAGATCAGGCGCAAAAAAAAAAAACAGAGCAAGGAAGTGAGTGTGACTGATGGTCTGGGGGGGGGCAATTGCCCTGTTGCCCCCCCCCCCTGGATCCGCCCCTGTATAGCACACGTTAACATGCATTACATTAGGGCAGCCCATTCTTTATGAATGGGCTGCCAACACACCACAATGGATAAAAAAAAAAAAAACATGTGTGACCCTTTTATAACACACCACATAGAGAGACGGTGCATTGCCATGTGTTGTATCAATGTGCATTACATAAGTTTAAACGCAAAAAGTGTGAATGGGCCTTAAAGATTGCAACAAATATATAACTGAATTATACGCAGTTTTTTTTAATATCCGCTTGGATTCAGCTTTGAATTCTCTGAGCTGCTGAACTGGCTAAACCATCCAAAGCAAGAGCATTGGAGGTCAGCAGCTGGGATGTTATGTCCAAAAGCCTCGGACCGCCTCCTTGAAGCACTGTAGATAGCTTTTTTTTTTTTTTGTAGCCTTTTTTTTAGATCAATGTCTGTTGATGAGAAAAACTGTAGTTTTATCTTTGCCTTTTCAGTGTCATTTTATCTAAGGTATGTACTGATTCACCAAGCTGATCACAAATGGAAAGGGTTATGCCTTGTTACCATACAAGTTAAAGTATATGTGAATGCACATACTTTGAATCCTACGCTACACAGCAACTAGTGTGCTAACATTGCACTCACGATTATTTTTTCTTAGAAAGGACTGTAAAGTATTTTTTTGGGGCGATCATTGAATTTCAAAGCTTTTTTACTTCCAGATAGTGGTGGTCAGGTACTATACAGTATATCCTCACATACAGCAGAATGGACGTTCCTGCTGTTTGCACTGCATTCCAAGGGCTGGCGCTGCAATGCAGAAGGTGGTTCCTTTCAAACTCCTCCTACAGTCTGACAAAGCTACAAGCTGAGGTTTGACAGCAAAGCTCTGACCAGGAGCACCTATCAATCAGGCAGAGTTGGGCAGGGGAGAGGCAGGCATGAGGTGCGTAAGCACAGCATCCTGTATTTCTTAACAGCCGATGGACACAAACTGAGACATGGATTTGCTTCCATGCTTGCCATGCTCAGTTTTCATTAAAGTGCTTGTAAATGTTCGTTTTTTTTTTTTTAAATAACAAACAGGCCTAAACCTACCTTCTCTGTGCAATGGTTTTTCACAGAGCAGCCCAGATCCTCTTCTTCTGGGGTCCCCTGCCAGCGCTTCTGGCTTCTCCTCTTCATCAGGTGCCCCCATGGAAAACCACTTTCCATGGGGGCACCCGTGCAGTAGAGCTGCACGATTAATCGCCAAGAATCATTATCGCGATTTTTTTCCCCGTTACGATTTTGACAAAGTATTTCCCGATCTTTTGTATGCAGAGAATTCTCTCTGCTCTCAGCCGTCAAAAGTCCGGGCTGTCTGCCAAGTTTTACAACATTCTTTATCAGCGGAACACTAAGTCTATACATTGTAACAATTTGTCTTTTACATCAAAGGAATAGACTTCTGTATGTAAATTAGGAAAGTTTAAACACTAAACCTTTTTCTGACATTTGTTGTTTTCAAGTTAAAATCTTATTTTTAGCTAGAAAATTACTTAGAACCCCCAAACATTATAATATTTTTTTTAGTAGAGACCCTAGAGAATAAAATGGTGGTTGTTGCAATATTTTATGTCACACTGTATTTGCGCAGCGGTCTTTCAAATTCAATGTTTTCGGGAAAAAAATACTTTAATGAATTTAAAAAAATAAAAACTAACCAGTAAAGTTAGCCCAAATTTTTTTTGTATAATGTGAAAGATTTTACGCCGCAAGAATAGTGAGAGAATCGTGATCTTTATTCTAAGCAAAAAAATCATGATTCTCATTTTGGCCAGAATCGTGCAGCTCTACCGTGCGGGCTTGCTCCCGAATCCCTGCTGCTACGTCCATAAAAACAGACAGCAGGACTTGGCCCTGCCCCCACTCCTGTGCCACAGCTTTTGATTGACAGCAGCAGGAGCCAATGGCTCCTGCTGCTATCAATCTGTCCAATGAGGAGAGCGACAGTGGCTGGAGCCGCTGCCCTCATGCACATGGCTGGATTGGATTGAGCTCAGGTAAGAAAAGAGGGGGGGTCTGGGGGAGCTTCAGCAGAGAAGGTTTTTCACCTTAATGCATAGAATATATTAAGGTGAAAAACCTTAAGGCTTTATAACCACTTTAAGGAAGCAAGGGGACTGATGGGATCCACCAGGTAGCTGACAAGAAAGGTGTCAATGCTTACATAACAATAAACAATATTCCTAGACAAGCACACACACAGTTGAAATAAATATTTTTTGGAGTATAATATACTTTAAAGAGTAGCTCCACTTTTGTTGAGAAAAAAACTTTCCTCTCTGGGTGATTTATGTACATTTATTTGCAGATTCCTACCTTTTGTTATTCAGAAGCAATAGCTATTTGTTTGTCTGTGTCCATGAGTGAATCTGTGAGGGAGTGGTTTTATAATTATCAATTCGTTGCCGCAGGGCTCTAATGAGGAAATTGGCAGGGTCTGCATCCCTTTAGACATGATTTCTCTTTGGGAGTACCCCACCAAAAATTGCATTTTTGTTGCAGGAGGTACAAACTTCTGGGAAAATCAGAAAGTCAATCACACAAGCAGGAAATAATATATCTGGGGGGCATTCTGTACACCATCTGTGTACAGAACGTCTCCAGGTAGCCATATTGCATTGCATTGTACAGAAAAGTACAGAGCTGCAGACTGAAAAGTAAAGGTCATTTTTAATAACATGCAATTACAATATGACTTGTGTCGAAATAGTATACTCTATATTTTTTTTTTATTTGCTAAGAAAAATTCCCATGAAATTAAATTGGCGTTACCCTTTAATGGAAAATAATGCAGTCAGATGTTGTCTGCAAAATCAGTTTTCCCTTTTTTTTTCTTTGAATTCCATTAATCTTTTTGCCAGTTGTATAAGTCTATCTCAGTTATCTCCAAACTGTGGCCTGGGGGCCAGATGCGGCCCTATGCTTGCTTTTATCCGGCCCTCTGGGCACTATTTTTCCCACTGATACGAGACACTATTCTGCCAACTGACACCAAAAATAGGGCACCATTTCTCCGTTTCACACCAACGATGGAGCACTATTCCTCCCCTAATACCAAATGTGGTCATGTTTACTCCCACTGATGGTGGGAAAACTTCCACCCCCGCTGGTCACAGTCCAGCCCCCCGAAAGTTTGAAGGACAATAAACTGGCCCTTTGTTTAGAAAGTTGGGAGACTCCTGGTCTATAGAAACCTACCGGTATATAGTTTAGAAAGTAAATTAAAGTGGTTGTAAAGTCAAAAGGTTTTTGTATCTTAATGCATTCTATGCATTAAAATAAAAATAAAAACTTCTGTGTGCAGCAGCCCCTCTCAGCCCCCCTAAAACTTACCTGAGCCCCCTCTCCGTCCAGCAATGTCCACAAATGTGTCTCGGTCTGTCCGAGACTTTCCCTCCTGATTGGCTGAGACACAGCAGAGGCGCCATTGGCTCCCGCTGCTTTCAATCAAAGTAAGCTAGCCAATCAGGAGAGAGAGAGGGGGCCGGGCCGCAGCTCCGTGTCTGAATTGACACAGGAAACTGTGACTCAGCTCGGGTGCCCCCATAGCAAACTGCTATCGACAGGAGGGAGGAGCCAGGAGTAAACAAGAGGGACCCGAGAAGAGGAGGATCCGGGCTGCTCTGTGCAAATTCACCGCAACAGAGGAGGTAAGTATAACATACTTGTTATTTTTATAGAAAAAATCAAAAACAAGACTTTACAATCACTTCAAATACCAAACATTTTACTGCATACTAGGTGGAAATCATTGGCGAACTTCAGATTGCAATGATGAAAGGAAGAAAGGGAGAGTGAATAAAAAAGTATTTCCTAAAATCAATATTTATCTTCTTAAGTTCTTTCACTATATTCTATATGTCTTTAGATAAGTAATTATATTTTCATCCCTTGGTATTATTGTGGTTAAAAAAGAACTCCCACTTGGGATACAGAACATGAAGTACTATGTCCCATGTTTCTATGTAGCTAGGCTCTGAGATCAGACAGAAGCCCCCAACCCCTCCACCTTCCTCCTTCCAATAACAAAGCTAGCAAAGAGACAGTTGATTGATAATGACTCCTATCTCGCCTCCAAGCACTTGTCCAAGAGAAGCATTAGCAAGAGGAATGCAGAGAAGGGGCCTTTCAGCCTCTTGCTGGCTCTTCCTTCCTAGCTACGTTGTTGGACAGCCACAGGGGGTGCATTGTCTGACCTCGTAGCTAAGTCACCAAAGCATGTAGGAACAGGGGGGCAGAACACTAAAATAATTGAAGTGAAAGCTCTTCTTTAAGTGAAGCGCACATCAACACTGACATCATGGTAGCGTTTACGATCTGACCTGATGATTAGCTTGTAAAACACCAATAATTACGAATATGGGTAATGGTATACACATTTTATTTATAGAGAACGTTCACCTTCTGTAGTTTATAAAATTCACCCTATTTCAAAGAGGATTCGCCAATCATGTTTAACAAGATTTATTCATCAGCAGTTGCATACAACATAATAGAGAGAAACTGTTAACAAACAAGATTATCCTTTATAAATATGTTTACTGAAAGATAATCCACCTTCAGCCAGTTCATAATTTAAATGGAAAGGACGTTTTTTCTTTATGTAAATACTCAAAATAAAGTAAAACTTTCTATGCAATTTAAAACATTCACACTAAGGAAGAAATAACAATATAAAGTAAATTCCCTATCTGCTACCTTAACCACGCACAAATATTTACATCGGCAGAACGGCATGGACAGGCAAACGGGCGTACAGGTACGTCCCTTTAAATTTGCCACCGTGTGGGCCCCTGCCTCGAGCTCCGTGATCGTGCCCGCGGGACCTGCGGACTCGATGTCCGCCGATGTCCTGCGATCATGTGTCACAGAGCTGCAGAACGAGGGATGCCTGTGTAAACAAGCATCTCCCTGTTCTGCCTAGTGACACAACACTGATGGTCTGCTCCCTCTCACCGGGAGCAGCGATCATTGACGTGTCACAGTAAGCCATGCCCCCTAACAGTTAGAATCACTCCTTAGGACACACTTAACCCCTTCCTAGCCCCCTAGTGGTTAACCCCTTCACTGCCAGTCACATTTACACAGTAATCAGTGCATTTTATAGCACTGATCGCTGTATAAATGTGAATGGTCCCAAAATAGCGCCAAAAGTGTCCAATGTGTACGGCATAATGTCGCAGTCACGATAAAAACCGCTGATCGTCGCCATTACTAATAAAAAAAAAAAATTATTAATAAAAATGCCATAAAACTATCCCTTATTTTGTAGACGCAATAACTTTTGCGCAAACCAATCAATAAACGCTTATTGCGATTTTTTTTTAACCAAAAATATGTAGAAGAATACGTATCGCCTAAACTGAGGACATTTTTTACATATATATATATATAATGTATATGTTTTTTGGGGATATTTATTATAGCAAAAAGTAAAAAATATTGCTTTTTTTTCAAAATTGACGCCTTATTTTTGTTTATAGCGCAAAAAATGAAAACCGCAGAGGTGATCAAATACCACCAAAAGAAAGCTCTATTTGTGGGGAAAAAAGGACGTCAATTTTGTTTGGGAGCCACGTCGCACGACCGCGCAATTGTCAGTTAAAGCGACGTAGTGCCGAATCGCAAAACGCGCTCTGGTCTTTGGGCAGCCAAGTGGTCTGGGGCTGAGTGTAAATATCCAGTTGAGCCGCAGTTTTTTATTGCTTCCTGGATAGGTGATTTAGATGTAGTAGGAACGCAGTGGAGTTGTTCCCTAGTTCAATATCTGTGCACATTTTAGTATAGGCTTGTACCCTACCCCAGAAGCTTTTAGGAGAAGGACATTCCTAAAAGATGTGTACAAATGTACCATCTTTCATCCCACCCCACCAACAAACTGGAGAGACCTATGGATGGCATTTGTAAATGGCCGTAGGCACACTTGTAAGGGGATGGGGTAGAGCGGGCGGTTGTTTGTCACATCCTCCATGCTTCCCTCGTCATTGGGTGCCAAGCAAGGCTCACATAAGAGGACTACTCTGGGGTGGGTTCTTCTGAGCTACGTTAGGCACTTTGTACAAGATCACTTTACTTCACTTGGGGTACCTTTGCTTTGTGCCTTCTTTACCAATGCCCTTGGACAAGGCTAAGGCTGTACTTGATCTTAAAGTGGGCATCTACTGTTAGAGATAAGTATACACCATGTACACTGACACCAAAACTGTTCTCCAGTTAACTCCCGGTTCCCGTGACAATGTACACCTCCACAGTAATCTCCATTTAGGAGGGACATGCTGAGCCAATGTCCACATCCACCCATCCAACGTTTTCCAACTATTTCCCAGTAGCAAAGTGGGTCCCGCTGTACACTTAACTTAACTCTTGAACTTCCAAACCTCTGTACAGTATGGGAACCTCTGCAGCACAAATCTGCCCCCGATGCTATGAGAAACAGACCACTGGTGGAAGGAGTGCTGACATTTCCCTCACGGCTATATAACTTATAACAGGTTTACGCTGCTTGTTAAGCTTCAGTTACTCTAGGTAACCACTTGTATCTTCACATTACTCCCCTCCACACAAATACCTGTAATGTGTTAAGACCAACTCGTTGAATTATGTGTGTGCCGGTAACTTATGATACACCTCTTTAGTAACTTCAGACCAGTCATGGGCAACGTTTTAATACTTAGAAAAAGTGCAAAATATAAATTTTGGAGTCCAATGAGCAAGGCATTATTCATTTCTAATTCCTTAGCTCTAACCACAGGCTTGAGCGCTGCCCCAGAAAACCTAATAAGATATAGTCCAACAATTACAGACCTTCAGAGTCATACTCCAGTGTTGGCGTCTTTGGGGCAAACCCCAAGTCCAGATGACTTTACATGCAGGCATAGATGGATGGCATCCTTCTTATTCCTCTGGGTCTCGCCCTCTGTCTCAATCCCCTATGGGTCTTAGACCTAAAGCAGGTCCTGATCCTCTCAGCTCTCCATTCCTCTCAGCTCTCTCGATTCCTTCCCACCCTTCTTACTTCTGAGGATTCTCCACATTCGACTCCGCTTGCTGGACCACTTACCCAATTTATATCTCACTAGACAAGTGGGCCGGACCCAGAGCATAACCCACTAAATAGACCATGTGACAGATTCACCCGAGACAGAGGCTTTTGGAGGGGACTGAATGCTAGCCTCTTGCCTTGCAATCATGGGCCCTGGCATTTGGGGGAACGGCGCTCTTTGTGAGCTGTATGCCTGGGGACCCTGTATATGCCATATTAGAAAAAGTGACTGATTCATAATGTTGGGACATATACTGTAAGGAGGTGCTAATGTCATCACCTCCAGCCACGGTCTGATGTCTGCTATAATGTGTTATTTAACTCTGCTATTGTATGAAGGAGTCCTGTGTTTGTACTTATGATAATGTGTATTGTATAGCCGGTGAGCTGGGAGACGTGACGTCTACCCTAAAAGGTCATATCTTCGAGTTACCTAGTCTGGGTAATTGATTAGTTAATTAGCTCATGTTAATTAATGTTCTGGTTACCTCCTCTTTAACTGTATATAAGATGTGTATTTTGGTTCTAATAAACACTCCATGTTCAGCAGACAAACAAGTATCGTCTCGTTGTCTGCTTGTGAGCAGTTGGAATATCTGATATCTATATCCAGACTGATACGAATCGGTATATGACGGAAGCACTCAAGCGGAGTGTGGGACGTTCCGTTACAGACCAAAGGACCAGGAAAGGCATTAACTCTTACCCTCCTGGTCAGGGCAGCATCTAACTAACTGTTTTAACTTGCTCACACACTGTACCATCTTGAGAGAAGTTTAAAGACCGACTCCTGAATCTTATTGCCAGTAGACGATTTGTGAGCAAAGTAGCAAAGGGGGGTAAATCTTTCGAAGGTCATGTGGTTAAAAGGGAACTCTCTAAGTGTTCCACTGCTTATGTGCTGGTCTGTGAGTGCCCATCCTGCCCAGCTAACATTAGGAAATAGAAGAAAAAAGCTGCACTCCATGAAAATCCAACTGTAGAGATTATTGAATAAAGTCTTCCAACACAGTCCCTGCCCTAGGCTGAGCTACTCTGATGCTTTTTTATTTACCATGTTTCCCCCGAAAATAAGCCTGGGTCTTATATTATTTTTGGCAACAAAAGACACAGTAGGGCTTATTTTCTGGGTAGGTCTTACCATGTAATGTGTCTTCTCTCCCCCTCTCTCCCCCTGCCTGACAGGAATCCACAGTGTGAACCAAGTTAAAATGCTTGTAAAATCCTATAATCCACTCTATTACAGTATTATATCATGTACAATTGTGGCAAATACCTTCTTTATAGTGCCGCTCTGTGCTTATGTGACCCGCCGGAGCTCTCTTCCCCACAATTATATTACAGAAACACACACATTGTACATTATATACTACTGTAATAGAGTGGATTATAGGGTTTTACAAGCATTTTAAACTAGGGCTTATTTTTGGGGTAGGGCTTATATTGCAGCACTCCTGGCTTATTTTCGGGGTAGGTCTTATTTTTGGGGAAACACGGTATTTGTAAACATTCCAAGCCTGTCACATTTCCACCACTGTTTATTCATCAATGGCAGGTTTTAAAATTAAAAGTGATTTGTATGTGCTACATCACAGTGATCTGTTTTCACAATTAACTGAATTCTTTTGTGTGCAGCATTGGTAATGATGTTTTATATTCCCAAATATTATTTCAGTGAACTGTATGTTAAATTGAACGTCTAGTAAAAAAAATAAAAAAATCTATAATCGGCCTGTTCTGAGCAATAACATTTGTCTTCTTTGTCTGCTTCAAAATGGAAGATTATTCAGATCTTCATTAAAGTACAATGTAATTATATATTAGCCGAATAAAAGATTAGAAATGTCAACTCAATGGCTTTTTTTTTTTTTGTAAGAGCTGCTTTCAAAGTTTCTGCTGATAAATTTCTCACTTGCAGACAGCAAAGCCCTGGGGCCTAAATAGCCACAATTTTCATTATCTCAGCTAATAAAAAAGTTTAATCAAACATACATAATTTGTGGTGTGCAAGGAGAATCATTCAGCAGAAGTGGATGGTCTGGAGAAAGCTTTACAATACACCACCGATGAATATATTATTGAGTTCCACTGAATTAAATATGGGGGGGGGTCATGTTAGAGCCTAAGTTTACTTTAAAAAAAATACGTACAAGGGATATTACTTACCATTCAGTGAGATGTGTCCCTTGTGCTGCTGTGTCCTCATTCAGCAGAAATCCTCCTCCTCCAATGCCTGGCTACCATAAGCTTGCGGTGCAGCAGAGAGGGAATAGAACTAAAAGATCAGTCTAATGCCGTGTACACACGGTCGGATTTTCCATCGGAAAAAAATCGGATGTTTTTTCCGACGGAATTGCACTCAAGCTTGGCTTGCATACACACGGTCACACCAAATTCCGACCGTCAAGAATGCGGTGACATACAACACAACGACGAGCCGAGAAAAATGAAGTTCAACGCTTCCGAGCATGCATCGACTTGATTCTGAGCATGTGTGGTTTTTAGTGCGTCGGAATTGCATACAGACGAACAGACTTTCCGATAGAATTTTTTCCGTCGGAAAAATAGAGAACCTGCTCTCTATCTTAGTCAGTCGGAAATTCCAACAAAAAAAGTCCGATGGGGCATACACACGGTCGGAATATCCGATGAAAAGCTCCCATCTGACTTTTTCCATCGGAAATTCCGACCGCGTGTACGCGGCATTAGGCTCTCATCAAGAGTGCCCCACTATGCTCACCCCTTCTGTCTAGCTCCTCCACTCATAGAAGCCGTAGTACAGCTTCTACGAATGAAACAGAATCTATGAATGGAGGAGGATCTTTCAATCATCTGCCCTTTCTCCATTCATAGATTGTGTTTCAATCAAAGAAGAAGTGGGCCTAGTCAGGCACTCATGATGAGTGCTTATGTCAGCTCCCTTAGTTATTTTAACCTTTGAGCCCTGGAGATTATGGTGGCAAGGGTGGGGAGGCATTAGAGGAGGAAGATTTTTTCTAAACGGGACACAGCAGCACAAAGGGAAAAAACGTACTCAAGGTAAGTATTTTCCCCTTGTGCTTATTTTTTATTTATTTTTTATTTTTTATTAAACGTAGACTTTTAGGTTTACCAGAGGTGGTGGTAGGCCCTGTGAAATACCCACAGCACCTTAGGGAATACAGAGAAAAGCATTTCTGTAGCTCCCGTACTTATGTATGTAGCGCTACTCCCGCAGGAGCCACTAGAAGATGGGTCCTCTGTTTGTCAGTGAGCCCTGGGCAGAGCACCACCCACGCTGACACTACCACAGTACTTTTTGTCAGGTAGTGTCCTGGCTGCCGCACAAAGAAAAAATGTGCACAAACATACATACCGTATATACTCGAGTATAAGCCAACTCGAGTATAAGCTGAGGTACCCAATGTTGTAAAAAAAACTGGGAAACCTTACTGACTCGAGTATAAGCCGATGCCCCACTGTTCCCTAGCTCGCTGTTCCCTATTTTACATTGTTAATATTACCTTAAAGAAGTTGCGGCTGCGGCGTCCATCGTTCAAATTCCGCGGCGTCCATCGTTCAACTTCCGCGGTCTCTTCCTGTTCCTTCCTTGATAGGCGAGTCTCAGCAGACACTCTCCGCCTATCACGATCATTCTCTCATCCTCAGTTTTCCCAGCAGACACTGTGTTGGGTGTTCCGCCAATCACAGACGTCTGCTGGAAAACTGAGGATGAGAGAACGTTCGTGATAGGCGGAGAGTGTCTGCTGAGACTCGCCTATCAAGGAAGGAACAGGAAGAGACCGCGGAATTTGAACGATGGACGCCGCGGAATTTGAACGATGGACGCCGCAGCCGCAACTTCTTTACAGGTAATATTTACAATGTAAAAATTTCGATGACTCGAGTATAAGCCGAGGGGGGGACTTTCAGCCCCAAAAAAAGGGCTGAAAATCTCGGCTTATACTCAAGTATATACGGTATGTAATTTACTTAGAGCAGTGGTCAAGTGTATGAAATGTAAAACATAGTGCATGTAGTGCAGGGGTCAGGGCAGGGCCGGCCCTACCATGGGACCCGATGGTACCCCGGTCCCAGGCGGCACTTTAAGGGGGGCGGCAAATTGCCGCCCGTCAGCCAGCGACATTCCGTGTCTCCTACTGATTTTCCTTTCCTGTGTCCCCGATTTTCCAGCCGCCATGTTTAGTGTCCGGCGCCCTGTGATTGGACGAATGGGGGTCATGTGCGGCGTGGGGCTGGCCTGTCAGCGATCGCTCTAGAAGTCCCGCCTCCGCACATGACCGCCATACGCCCAATCACAGTGCGCCGGGAAACACGAACATGGTGGCGGGAGACAAGCACTGGAAGTGTGAGCTGTCTTCGCCTCCGCCTGTCCCTCTGCTTTGTTACGGCGCGGTGGAGATGGGATCATGGAGGTGCAGGCGTGCAGCGTCTGACACCATGGAGCGGGCTGCGGGTGGATGGCGCTGGGGGGAAGTTGGGACGCCAAAGCAGTTCTGCACATCCAGTGCTGAGGTCCGGAGGAGAGTCCTGGTGAAGAGCAGACAAAGGTAAGGAGGACTCAAAGGATGGATTCGCACCGAGCTGTGGGGAGGGGGTCGGGTGTGAGTACTGCAGGAAGTAGGACTCCTACTGTAGGAGTCAGGTGGGTCTGTGTAGTAGGTCAGTGTAGGTGTAAGGTCGGTGGGTCAGTGTATGTGTCAGTCAGTGTAATAGTCAGTGTTGCTGTCAGGTCAGTGTAATGTGAGTAGTGCAGGATGTAGGAGTGAGGTAGGTGTCAGGTAGGTCAGTGTAGGTGTCAGGTAGGTCAGTGTAGGGGTCAGTGTAATGGTCATGTAGGTCAGGTGGGTCAGTGTAATGTGAGTAGTTCAGGAAGTAGGGGTCAGTGTAGGGGTCAGGGTAGGGGTCAGTGTAGGGGTCAGGGTAATGGTCATGTGGGTCAGTGTAATGTGAGTAGTGCAGGAAGTAGGAGTCAGGTGGGTCAGTGTAATGTGAGTAGTTCAGGAAGTAGGGGTCAGTGTAGGGGTCAGTGTAGGGGTCAGGGTAGGGGTCAGTGTAGGGGTCAGGGTAATGGTCATGTGGGTCAGTGTAATGTGAGTAGTGCAGGAAGTAGGAGTCAGGTGGGTCAGTGTAATGTGAGTAGGGTAGGGGTCAGGGTAGGGGTCAGGGTAGGGGTCAGTGTAGGGGTCAGTGTAGGGGTCAGAGTAATGGTCATGTAGGTCAGGTGGGTCAGTGTAATGTGAGTAGTGCAGGAAGTAGGGGTCAGTGTAGGGGTCAGGGTAGGGGTCAGTGTAGGGGTCAGGGTAATGGTCATGTGGGTCAGTGTAATGTGAGTAGTGCAGGAAGTAGGAGTCAGGTGGGTCAGTGTAATGTGAGTAGGGTAGGGGTCAGGGTAGGGGTCAGGGTAGGGGTCAGGGTAATGGTCATGTAGGTCAGGTGGGTCAGTGTAATGTGAGTAGTGCAGGAAGTAGGAGTCAGGTGGATCAGTGCATGTGTCACGTAGGTGTGTCAGGGGGTCAGTGTAGGGGTCAGATAGGTCACATGTGTTCAAAAAATGTGCAGCGCTATGTGGTTAAAACCATGTGTGAAATAAATGTTAAACCTTGAAATGTGAAAAATTAATATATGAAAAATTAATTAAAAAGAAAACTAATGCAGAGTCCAAAAAGAACACAACATAGTCCGTGAAGAGTTAATTCCAAAAGCAAATCCATGAAGGGTTAAGGGCTGTAGCCAATAAAGAGACTAGGGTCTAGTGGAGCATAATAAAATAAAAATAAACATTTCTTGATCAGTTTAGGTCGATATGTATTCTTCTACATATGTTTGGTAAAAAAAATGCAATGTGTATATTGATTAGTTCGCACAAAAGTTATACCATCTACAAAATAGAGGATAGATTTATGGCATTTTTATTATTATTATTTTTTTTTTACTAGTGTAGCGGGGTCTGGTGATCTGCGATTTTTAGCTAGACTGTGACATTGCGGTGGACAGATTAGACACTTTTGACACTTTTTTGGGACCAGTGACATTTATACAGCGATCTGTGCTATAAAAATGCACTGATTAATGTGTAAATGTCACTGGCAGGAAAGGGGTTAAATGTGTTCCCTGGGAGGTGTTTCTAACTGGGGGGGATGGGACTGACTGTAGGAGGAGAGAGATCTCTGTTCCTAATCACTAGGAAGAGCAGATCTGTCTCTCCTCCCCTGTCAGAATAGGGATCTGTCTGTTTACATTAACAGATCCCCGTTCTGGCTCTCTGGAGCGATCGCGGCCACCAGCCACGCACAGGTCCTTTTATACTCCTTTACATGTATAGAGCCATGACAGGTCCACTTTAGTTATCATGATATAAAATAATGAATGTGGGGTATTTGGTGGGCGTGATTTTTTTTTGGGGGGGGGGCAGCATTTAATTCTTGGTACCAGGCAGCACAATGTCTTGGGCCGGCACTGGGTCAGGGTGTGTAACACATAGAGTGCAGGGGTCAGTGGTAGGTAACACATAAAAAGCAGAAGCCAGGAGGTGAAGCAAAAAATCTCGGGCTCAGAAATTTGTAGTGCATAGAGTGCAAGGATCAGGAGTGCATAACACACAGAGTTCAGGGGTACAGAGTGTGTAATAAAGGGGTAATGAGTAAGCAATTTGCAGAGTGTGGGGCTCTGGGGTAAAGCACAGAGTGCCAGGGTCAGATGTGCAAAAACACATAGTGTGCAGAGGCAGAAATGCGTGCCGAACAAACTGCAAGGATGAGCATGGAACACACAAAACGCAGGCTCTGGAGTGGGTATTACAAAGAATGCAGGAGTCAGGAGTGCATAACACACAGACTGCAAGATTCAGGATTGTTTTACACACAGAGCAGGAGTAAGGAGTGCATAAGGCTCTTCTTATATGGGCTGTCTGATCAGGTCAGCCTGTCAGTTTTTCAGGCGGACCTGATCGGACATTGCACTTGCCCCTATGGAGTGGCAGATGTCAGCGGAGACATGTCCGCTGATATCCACTGCTATCTAATCTGATCCTGTTCACAAAATCCAGGATGGATGGTGGTCCTATTTTCCATCCGTCTAGCGGATCAGAGATGATCGGATGAAAACGGGCAGGCGGTCTTTTTTCACCCGATTTCCCCATAGAGGAGAGCGGAACTGGGTCTGTCCCTGCTCTGTGCAGTGATCGGAGATGGACCTGTCATCCGCTTGCTCAACGGGGATAAACAGAGCGATCCCCCGCTGAGCAAGCGGAGTCCAACACACGGAGGCACCTTAGGCACAGCGCTCAGGAGTATAACTCAAATTTCAGGGGTCAGGCATTTGTATTGCAGAAAGTGTAGGAATCAGGACTATTTATTAGACAAAGTTCATAAGTGCCTAATGCACAGAGTGCAGGGATCAGGAGTATTCAAAACACAGAGGGAAGGGGTCAGGAGTATGTAACACACAGAGTAAGGCCCCATGTACACGGGGCGCTGGTGCAAACACTTCTGAACGAAGGTTGAAACCGGCGTTTAGAAAAGCCTGTTTTGCCGCGTTTGCATGCCGCGTTTAGCAGCGTTTTACTGCGTTTGCGTCTAGAAGTGTTTAGTTAAGAAACATCATAAGGACCCTCCCTAAGCTCAAAAAAACGTATTATTAACCATTTCAGCCATTTTGTGAGACCAGAGTGTGTAGCAGCAGCTGAGAGAGCAGCAGTGTACTTGTATTTAGCGTGTCACTTGCCACATCACCTGCCACAAGTTGTGGATTGTCCACTTGCCATGTCACCTGCCACAAGTTGTGGATTGTCCACTTGCCACGTCACCTGCCACGTCACCTGGCCACATCATCTGCTACAAGTGGTGGATTGTCCACTTGCCACGTCACCTGCCACGAGTTTTGGATTGTCCACTTGCCACGTCACCTGCCACGTCACCTGGCCACATCATCTGCCACAAATTGTGGATTGTCCACTTGCCACGTCACCTGCCACGTCACCTGGCCACATCATCTGCCACAAGTTGTGGATTGTCCACTTGCCACGTCACCTGCCACGAGTTTTGGATTGTCCACTTGCCACGTCACCTGCCACGTCACCTGGCCACATCATCTGCCACAAGTTGTGGATTGTCCACTTGCCACAAGTTGTGGATTGTCCACTTGTCACGTCACCTGCCACAAGTTGTGGATTGTCCACTTGCCACAAGTTGTGGATTGTTCACTTGCCACGCCACCTTCCACAATGCAAGCAATTACTGTTTTTTTAAATATTTTTTAATGATTTTTTAACATTTGCCATCATTTTTGAGATTTTTAACGTAAAAAAATAGGTCACCTTTAAAAACGCTTATAAACAAAAACGAGGCTAAACGCCGGTACCGCGTTTAGCTGCGTTTAGCCACGTTTGGCGTCTGAAATGTGGAAATCTTTGGCGTCTGAACTCATTTTTTTACTTTCAGAAAAACAAGGTTAAACGCAACTGCCTAAAAACGGCAATAAACGAGATTGTGTACATGGACACGTAGGATAACACTGAATGTGTTCAGGGGCAGTTGAAAAAAGTGTCCAACTGCCTCTGAACGTGCGTTTACCAGCGTCCCATGTACATGGGGCCTAAAGATTTCAGGTTTATGTAATGCACAGAAGGTAGGGGCCAAGATAGCCTAACACACAGAGTGCAGCTGTCAGGAGTAAGTAATGCACAGAGGTTCAAGAGTGTGTAATGTACACAATGCAAGGGTCAGGAGTGAATAATGCAAGGGTTAGATGTACAGTGGGTACGGAAAGTATTCAGAGCCCCTTAAATTTTTCACTCTTTGTTATATTGCAGCCATTTGCTAAAATCATCAGTTAATTTTTTTCCCTCATTAATGTACACACAGCACCCCATATTGACAGAAAAACACAGAATTGTTAAAATTTTTGCAGATTTATTAACTATTTATTACTAAGTATTTAGACCCTTTGCTGTGACACTCATATATTTAACTCAGGTGCTGTCCATTTCTTCTGATCATCCTTGAGATGGTTCTACACCTTCATTTGAGTCCAGCTGTGTTTGATTATACTGATTGGACTTGATTAGGAAAGCCACACACCTGTCTATATCAGACCTTACAGCTCACAGTGCATGTCAGAGCAATTGAGAATCATGAGGTCAAAGGAACTGCCTGAAGAGCTCAGAGACAGAATTGTGGCAAGGCACAGATCTGGCCAAGGTTACAAAAAAATTTCTGCTGCACTTAAGGTTCCTAAGAGCACAATGCCCTCCATAATCCTTAAATGGAAGACGTTTGGGATGACCAGAACCCTTCCTAGAGCTGGTCGTCCGGCCAAACTAAGCTATCGGGGGAGAAGAGCCTTGGTGAGAGAGGTAAAGAAGAACCCAAAGATCACTGTGGCTGAGCTCCAGAGATGCAGTCGGGAGATGGGAGAAAGTTGTAGAAAGTCAACCATCACTGCAGCCCTCCACCAGTCAGGGCTTTATGGCAGAGTGGCCCGACGGAAGCCTCTCCTCAGTGCAAGACACATAAAAGCCCGCATGGAGTTTGCTAAAAAAACACCTGAAGGACTCCAAGATGGTGAGAAATAAGATTCTCTGGTCTGATGAGACCAAGATAGAACTTTTTGGCCTTAATTCTAAGCGGTATGTGTGGAGAAAACCAGGCACTGCTCATCACCTGTCCAATACAGTCCCAACAGTGAAGCATGGTGGTGGCAGCATCATGCTGTGGAGGTGTTTTTCAGCTGCAGGGACAGGACGATTGGTTGCAATCGAGGGAAAGATGAATGCGGCCAAGTACAGGGATATCCTGGACGAAAACCTTCTCCAGAGTGCTCAGGACCTCAGACTGGGAGAAAGGTTTACCTTCCAACAAGACAATGACCCTAAGCACACAGCTAAAATAACAAAGGAGTGGCTTCACAACAACTCCGTGACTGTTCTTGAATGGCCCAGCCAGAGCCCTGACTTAAACCCGATTGAGCATCTCTGGAGAGACCTAAAAATGGCCGTCCACCAACGTTTACCATCCAACCTGACAGAACTGGAGAGGATTTGCAAGGAGGAATGGCAGAGGATCCCCAAATCCAGGTGTGAAAAACTTGTTGCATCTTTCCCAAAAAGACTCATCAAAAGGGTGCAAATACTAAATACTGAGCAAAGGGTCTGAATACTTAGGACCATGTGATATTTCAGTTTTTCTTTTTTAATAAAGCTGCAAAAATGTCAACAATTCTGTGTTTTTCTGTCAATATGGGGTGCTGTGTGTACATTAATGAGGAAAAAAATGAACTTTTCAAGTGTCTCTGCACACTAAAGCCCTGTAAACACGATCGGTTTTACAGATGAAAACAGTCCGATGGACTTTTTTCATCGGACAAAGCGATTGTGTATGGGCCCCATCTGTCTAGCAAATTCCGATCGTCTGTGTGGAACTCCATCGGAGAAAAAACCCGCGCATGCTCAGAATCAAGTCGACGCATGCTCAGAAGCATTGAACTTAATTTTTCTCGGCTTGTCGGAGTGTTTTACGTCACGGTGTTTGGGACGGTCGGATTTTTGACTGATGGTGTGTAGGCAAGACTGATGGAAGTCAGCTTCATCGGAAATCCGATGGAAAAATCCATCGGAAATCCGATCGTGTGTACAGGGCTTTACAGGAAGAGACATTGGTGTATCTCTTCCAAGTCCCTGGGCATAGCTGACCTCAAACTCAATTTGTTTTGGTTTGGATGACATAGAGGAGTATTAGAACCTCTGCTGGTTTTATTGTTTGGTGGGGAAATGTACTCTTTTCATTTCTCCTTGCGGCTATTGTTAGCATGAATGAATGAAAATGAGTCGAATCTAAAATTGTTGCCACAAAAAAAGGAATGTAGGGGAAATCGTCCAATGAGGCACTAGTCAAACTACTGAGAATAAAGCCTCAATAATACAAAGTAACAATATTTGAGTCACCAAAGAACAAACAAGGAGAGAAAAAAGGGGGGAAAAAAGAGAAGAGATTGAAAAGAAGAGGGTCTGCTATGAACTTGTTAATCATCAGCTATAGATCATTGAATACCAGAGAGCCCTGTGGTAAACACCCTTAGGCTGGGTTCACACTTGTCTGACAAACGCTCCGACATTGGGAGCTCATGTCGCATGACGTGTGAAAATCAATGTTTCCCTATGAGAGCCGTCTTAACTGGTCCGACACATGTCGGTCCGACTTTGAAGATGCTCCCTGTACTACTTTGGTCCGACTTTGATCCTACTTCAGCCCATTGATTATCATTGAAGTCGGATCAAAGTAGGATCCTTGTCCTAACCATCCGACATTTGACATCCGACATGGTGATTACAGCAGCAGTAAAAGGAATTTATCTCACCCTGGGATTGTTTTGATTGGTCAAAGGACAAGTCAGACTAGCACAAAATTGGATCAAAGTAGTATCCTGTTCATGAATGTCGGATGGATGTCGGACCAATGTAGGATCAATGTAGGACTGATGTCACAGAGCAAAGTAGGATGAAAGTCGGATGAATGTCGTGTCGTACCAGTGTGAACCCAGCCTAAGGCAGAATTTCTCAACCCTTTCAACACAGGGGAACCATTGAATCACCTTTCCGGTCTCACGGAACCCTTGCTAAAAATGACTACATCTACAACTCATGATATAGTGAAGCAAAGGAGGGTTGGGAGTATAGGGGCAGTTGCTGAGGCTGACCGGGCAAGTATATCCACCCCAAAGGGTTATAATGGACTATCTCGGTACTGATATACAACAACGTTTTGTTCAATATAAAAAGTTTAATACATAAAAAATAACAACATACAGAAATATACAAAAATATTCAATAAAATCAACCACTGTTGAAGTGGGGTATTGACAGGTCTTTCAAAAAAATATCAGTTTTGGAGAAGGCCCCAGCACAAGAAGCGGAGACAGACAAAGTGTAAGATGGTAAATAGCAGTAATGGATGGTAAATAGCAATAATAGGACTAATCCTGTTTGGCCTCTGACCATAGTAGAGTCACCACATCAAGAAGAGGCATCCCATGCCAACACCACAAACATGTAGCCACATTTTCAAATAATAGGGGGTGGCATGCACTGTTGTGTCAACAGGAAGTGAAGAGAAATCTTCCCAATGGGACACAAACAAAAAAAAAAAAACCTACTTTATCCCCCAAAAAAAAAAGATTTTGGCTTTATATATACTGTACTATAAGCAGGGCTTTTTTTCAGCAGGAACAAGGGGGAACGCAGTTCCGGCACCTCCCGAATGGAATGTCTCTAATGTAAAAAGGTGCTGGGGTGTGCTGGAGAGTCTATTGATGCTGGCTGCTGGGGGATCTATTGTTGCTGGAGGGGCTCTATTTTGCGAAGGAAGGGAGTCAATTGTTGCTGGAGAGTTCTTCTGTTGCTCGTGGGGGATCTATTAATGCTGGGGGGTCAGTCATTGCTAGGAGGGATGTACTGTTGAGGGAGGGGTCTTTGTTGCTGGCTGATGGAGGGTCTATTGATGCTGGCTACTGGGGAATCAATTGTTGCTGAAGGGGATCTATTTTTTGAGGGGGGTCTATTGTTGCTGGTGGGTGATCTATTGTTGCTGGGGGTGGGTGCAGGGGGTCAATCGTTGCTGAGAGGGATCTTCTGGCTGCTGGTGGGTCTATTGATGCTGGCTGTTGGGAATACATTGTTGCTGGGGTGGATCTATTGTCGCTGAGGTGTCAATTGTTGCTAGACATGTGCAATTCGTTTAGTTTCTAATTCGTTTTTCACGAATTTCGAGAAATTCGTTAATTCCGAATCTCCGAATTTTTCAATTTCCGCATTTTCGGATTTTCGGATTTCCGAATTTTCGAATTTTGGAATTTCGGAATTTCAGGTTTTCGAATCCTCGAATTTCCGAAATTCGGAATTTCGGAATTTCGAAAATTGGAAATTTCGAAAATTCGAGATTCGAAAATTCGAAATTGCAAAATTCGAAAATCGAAAATTTGAAAATCGAAAATTCGAAAATGGGAAATTTGGAAAGTTGAATTTCCGAATTCCGAATTTTTAGAATTTCCGAATTTCTGAAAATCGGAAATTGTTTGTTTTCATTTTTTTGCTTTTTTCGCAAATTCGAAAAATTCATTGTTTTCGTTTTCGTTTTATTCGTTTTTTTGGAAATTCGAAAATTCGGAATTTAAAAATTCGGAATTCGGAAATTCCGAATTCGGAATTTCCCGAATTTCCGAAAAAAAGTCAAAAAACTAAAAAAACTAAAACGAAAAAAACTAATTTTTCGAATTTCCAGAATTTCCGGAAAAAAGCAAAAAAGCGAACAAAACGAAAATGAAAAAAACGAATTTTTCGAATATTCCGAATTTCCGAAAAAAGCAAAAAACCGAAAAAAAACAAAAACTAAAAAAACTAATTTTTCGAATTTCCGAATTTCCCAAAAAAGAAAAAAAAAGAAAAAAACAAAAACGAAAAAAATTAATTTTTCGGCAGTGCACATGTCTAATTGTTGCTAGGTCTATTTTACTACCTTTGTTATCATTAACAAATTCCATAGAAAATACTTGGCACCACAAAATGATACTTGTTTCTGTATTCTCTAAAAGGAGTGGTACTGGGAGGTGGGTAAGAGGTGGAACCATAGAACGGTGCTCGGAGGTGGGTAGGGGGTGGAGTCCAGGGTGACTTGGAAGGGACTAGAAGTATTTTGGACTACAATGCTTGCTTTAGTTCCATTTGTTATTTTGCATCAGGTCCCCAAACCAGCTGTTATTTCTCAGTTTTCTTGCTTACTGAAAACAAAAGGCCAAAGGGCATGTGCTAGTTTCATAGAAATATAAAGTAACTTGCACCAAATAAAATGTTCTTTCAAATGCTATTTTAAAATATAAATTTCCAAGGCCAGAGACTGTGAGCCAGGCCTTTTCATCCAACATCAGTGCCTGACCTCACAAATGTGCTTCTGGAAGAATGGTCAAACATTCCCATAGACACATGCCTAAAACTTGTAGACAGCCTTCCTAGAAGAGTTGAACCTGTTATTGCTGCAAAGGGTGGGCCAACGCAATATTGAACCATACGGACTAATGCCGCGTACACACAATCATTTTGCCCGTCGGGAAAAATTAAATTTTTTCTTTTGGACGAGAAAAACGACCGTGTGTGGGCTTTTTTTCTTTTTTCTCCGACGGTTAAAACGGCATTAATCACGACGAGAAAAATTAGAACATGCTCTAAGTTTTCTCGTCGTGATTCCCGTCATTTTTTTCCGCTGCAGTTTTCCCATAGGGAAAAACTGCCGGGGAGCCTACACACAGTCGTTTTTTTTCGACCAAGAAAAAAAATGTTATTTAAAATGGCCGTGTGTAGGGGAACAAGCTGTTCCTCGTTTTTCACGTAGATTTTCTCGACGGTGTTTTCACCGTCGAAAAAATCGATCATGTGTACACGGCATTAGACTGGGATGCCATTAAAGTTCATGTGTGTAAAGGCAGGTGTCTCAAAACTTTTGGTAATATCGTGTATGTAATGGTTGAGCCTGGCTACGGACTATAAGCAGGAGAGTTCCTAAGTTAAGGCTGAACTCTAGCCTTGCTTTCAGTTTTGCACAATCGTACAGGCTCCTCTCTTGTACTGAAATTGTCTACTTCGATTTCACTGCACACTGTGAGCTTCTCATGGTGTGAATAAAGACTCGTACACACGGTCGGACTTCCATCTGACTTTTCCGTGGATTTTTGTCCGAACGGAGTTGGTTGGGAACACCCATAGCATACACACGCTCGGAATTTTCTGCAAACTTTCTTAAAACTTCTTACAACATCACGTGTTTTTTCTGCTCTTTTCTGATCTTTACTGCCACCCTTTGGTCCACTTCTGCTATTGTTGGTTGATTTTAACATTAGTTGTTTTGTCCATCGGACTAAAGTCCGATGGTTTTCTGTACACACAGTCGGACTTTGCTCCATCGGACTTTTGTTGGGCAAAAGTTTGTCCATTTGCAGACCCAACTTTTGTCCGAATGAAATCCAAAACCAAACGAAAAAAGTTTGTCCGATGGAGCGTACACACGGTCGGATTGTTGGTCCAACTTGCTTAAAACAAAGTTTGTTGGGCAAAAGTCTGACTATGTGTACGGGGCTTTAGAAGCTGCAGCAAGTCCAAGCCTGCCTCATTTTCTGGCTGGGGGTGTCCAGCATCATCTAGATCCTATCTCCAAAGCCTTATGCCGCGTACACACGACCACTTTTCTCGACGAGAAAAACTGCATTTTTTCATTTCGCCGAGAAAAACGATCGTCTGTGGGCTTTATGTCGTTTTTCTCGTCGAGAAAAACGGCATAAAAAACGACCAGAAAAATTAGAACATGTTCTAAATTTTCTCGTCGTTTTTTCCAGCATTTTTTTCCGCGGCAGTTTTCCCATAGGGACACCGCGCCGGTCCTAAGGAGCTGCGGGCAGGAGTTTTTAGGCAAGGCCGTGGCTTCGGCCTAGTCCGCCGTGATCCTGGGAAAAGGCCACGGACTAGGCCTCGCCTAAAAACTCCTGCCCGCAGCTCCTTAGGACCAGCGCCCACAGCTGGCCGCGATGCTAGTCCACGGCGTCCGGCCTTGCGGCCTTTTCCCAGGATTGCGGCGAGCTTCGGGCAAGATTTTTTAGGCGAGGCCGTGGCTTCGGCCTTGTCTTCGGAGCGCCGGTCCTATGGAAAAAAATCAAAATCAAAAAAATAGATTTGGTCAAAATTTGAATCGATTTGCCCTTGCAACTCGATTCAAGATTCAAATAGATTTTTTCCCCAGCCCTACTTGGAAGCATTTCAATATACGGTGGATACAGAAAAGAATCACCCCCCCTTTAAAATAGTCACATTTTGTTACTTTGCAGCCTGAAATGAAGACAGACACAGTTTTTGTTTCATCCAGCTGTATTTACTCCGTGCAACTTATAACTTCCAAATAAAAGATAGAACACTAGCATATGTGAAAGAGCAATGAATAAATCAAACTGTAATTGTGCTAAGTGTCACTAGTGAAACAATTCTGAATAATTAAAATGAAAAATATGAGTGCAGTTTCATTTTATTTTATATGTTGTATGGTGTGGTGAATTCACTGGAAGTGTACAGCAGGTGTGGAGTACTAATTAGTAAACTTTATAGTTTATTTATACCACATAACACTTTAGGTAGGTGGCGCTAATTGTCTTTTAGACACGATAAATTATGAATAATTATTATCCTAATTGTGTTGCTCTGCCCAAAAACACAAAGTGCAAGTGCATAAATACAATAATTCATCCAATAGATGAAAAAAATCATAAATGAAAAACATAAACATTCATATAGGTGCTCATAGAAGTCAGCTTAATTAAAGTGCTTGTTAAGGCAGAAGGTTTCTATGCTATGCATTAAGATAAAAAACCTTCTGTGTGTTACAGCCCCCCTCAGGCCCCTAATACTTACCTGAGTTCCCTCTCTATCCAGCGATGTGCACAAGTGTCTCGGCTGTCCTGATTGGCTGAGACACCATTGGCTCCCGCTGCTGTCAATCAAAGTCAGTTAGTCAATCAGGAGAGAGGGGGGGCAGGGCTGGCTCGGGTGCCCCCAATAGCAAGCTGCTTGCTATGGGGGCACTCGACAGGAGGGAGGGGCCAGGAGCACCAAAGAGGGACCCAAGAAGAGGAGAATCCAGGCTGCTCTGTGCAAAACCATTACTGTGAGCAGGTAAGTATGACATGTTTATTATTTTTAAAGGAAAAAAACGAGACTTTAGTATCATTTCCACATAATCATAAAGTGCTCAGTGCAAAGTCTATGACCAAAAAGGAGCCCATATAATCTCGCAGACAGATAAAACTCTTCACCACTTGTGTACACCGCCTGTCACAAACTGTCTACCAGATCCTCAGACTTCAAGGGGAAAGAGGTCTGGCTACGCTTTAGAGAGAAAACCCAAATGGATGGATGGATGATGGCTTCCAGGTATATCAAATAGAGGTCATCTCATCAACTGCCAATCCTCCATACAGTAAACTGACTTGGATTTATATCAAATGACAAGCAAGAAGAAGAAGAAGGGAGGGGTGGAGCTACAGCGGTGACATCATAACGCCTGCCGAGGCGTTGATTGGGATATACTGTTGGTTGATATGCGAATTATCATTTGCATTTGGGAGTAGTCTTCTTATTTTAATAAAAGCTGGGTTTTAATAATACTACACCATAAGAGATCTTTTTCTTGTATTTTGTATTTTTTGGTATTTTAGGACCAGGTTGGTGATGTAGCTGGGGGCAGAGTTGTGGGTGGCTTTGTAGGTTGTTGTTACTATATTCAATTGAATTTGTTGGGTGAGTGGAAGCCAGTGGAGGGATTGGCAGAGAGGAGTAGCAGACGCTGAATGGTTAGTAAGGTGAAGGAGTCTGTCAGCAGCATTCATGATGCGCTGGAGGGGGGGTAGTCTATGTAAAGGTAGGCACAAGGAGGGAATTGCAATAGTTAAAGGGGTTGTGAAGGTTAGATTTTTATTTTCTAAATAGGTTCCTTTAAGCTAGTGCATTGTTGGTTCACTTACCTTTTCCTTTGATTTCCCTTCTAAATGTTTTTTTTCTTTGTCTGAATTTCTCACTTCCTGTTCCTCCTCAGTAAGCTTGCCCCCATCATCCAAGCCGTTCTGGCCGGGGGTTAGTCAGCGTGCTCGCCCCCTCCCTTGGGACTATATCCCTGCGGGGGATGTGAACGTTCAGTGTCTCCCCGCAGGGATGTAGTCCCAAGGGAGGGGGCGAGCACGCTGACTAACCCCCGGCCAGAATGGCTTGGATGATGGGGGACAAGCTTACAGGAAGTAAGAAATTCAGACAAAGAAAAAAAACATTCAGAAGGGAAATCGAAGGAAAAGGTAAGTGAACCAACAATGCACTAGCGTAAAGGAACCTACTTAGAAAATAAAAAACAAACCTACACAACCCCTTTAAGGTGAGAAATATTCAGGGAGTGAATTAAAAGCTTTGTGGTGTTTATGGATAACATGGGGTATATTTTGGAGATGTTATGGAGGTTGATGCAGCAAGATACTTATAGGTATTAAACCCCATTGTCCTGCAATTATGTCAGAATCAGACCACATTCATGGTGGTTATGGGGCAATGCTGAGATTCAAGATAGGAGTAAAAAGTTATCTGCCAGAATGTTCACATAAGCATGCAGCTATGAAGATACACACAGACATTCAAGCTATCTGGTCACTGATGTGATAGATAACCGTTGTTAAAAGACACAGCCTGTTTGTTTATTTGGCAAGCAGCTCTACCAACCTGCCAGCATAGTTGATTTGCTCTGCCACCTCTAACAAGGTTGATTTGTCCTGATTGATGAGGTCACCAGCTTAGGCCTTGCATGACCTTGTTGGAAAACCACCCACAGAGAACACTTGGACACAAGGACACAGGATATTGGACCCCTTTCTAAAGAATATAGAAAAGGTCTTATTGCAACCGCAGCAATAGAAAACTAAAGCTGCCTGTAAGTGACACAGCATCCCCACAGCACTGTTTGGAGAACACAGAGGGCCCAGTTAACCTTGTATGTGGCAGCAATGCATGTTCCTGCAACGCACTTGCTCTGTGCATAGTGCAATGCAGTACTATTTACTGTGAATTGTATCCCAACACACGTGTTGGAAGAGGGGTGTAGGTTTGTGGGATTGTCATCATGTCCTCCATGTTTCCCTCCTCGTTGGGGGCCAAGCAAGGGCCACATGAGAGGCCTACCCCAGGGTGGGTCATTTTGGGTTACACTAGGCCCGTGCTTTCGCTGACAGACTCTTCTTCCTCCTCCTCACTTGTCATAGGACATGCGTCTCCTCCGCCGCCTCCTGTCCGTCATGTTGGTAAGAAGAGAACCTACAGGGCTGCGCTGGAAACGACACTTTACGGCTTGCAGCGCGGCACGCGGAGCCCTCCATATAGTTGACTTGGAGAAGCCACCCCCCGCGCAAATGGGAACATGCGCCCTAAGCTTATTTCCACTCACCAAATGCGAACAGGCGAGTAGAAATTTTGAGAGCTGGTTTAGGGTACCCATAGACACAGGATGATATTGGCTCAATCTGGCCACTTTTGGCCAGATAAGATGGAGATTTCATGTCCATGATCCTGCCAGTCAGTCACTTTGTGGGAGGATAGTTGATAATTCAGGTTTGAAAACCTGCAATGATTGCTATTGTTCCCCCTGAGTAGTGATGAGCCGAACACCCCTGGGTTTGGTTCGCACCAGAACCCGCGAACGGACCGAAAGTTCGCACGAACATTAGAACCCTATTAAATACAATGGATGCGAACGTTCGAATTCTAAAGTGCTAATTATAACGACTATTATCCATGTTATTGTCCGAAACAGAGTTTGGGAACCCGGCTTCTGCACCAGGGGACATGTATCAATGCAAAAAGAAGTTTTAAAAACGGATGTTTTCCGGGAGCAGTCATTTTAATGATGCATAAAGTGAAAAAAAAAAAGTCAAATATTCCTTTAAATATTGTACCTGGGGGGTGTCTAAAGTATGCCTGTGAAGTGCCACGTGTTTCCCATGTTTAGAACTGTCCCTGCACAAAATAACATTTCTAAAGGGAAAAAAGTCATTTAAAACTGCTTGCGGCTTTAATGCAATGTGTGGTCCCGGTAATATGGATGAAAATCTTTAGGAAAAATGGCATAGCTACCCCATCAACCCCCCCCCCCCTACCCCAGCCCATTACCAGCCCCTTTGGGTCTTGTATGGATATTAAGGGGAACCCCGCACACAAAATAAAAAAGGACCTATATACTCTGAACAGCCGTATACAGGCGGTGCATACAAGACAGGGACTGTAGGTTTGTTCTTATGTAGAATCTGTTTATAATTTTGAACAGCTGCATTGTTTAAGTGGAGCTCCATGGCAAATTCCTTTTTTTTAGTTTTTTGTAAAACATAGGGAACGGTTATCACCCCTGTCACATTTTTTTTGCTGTCTGTGCCCCTGTTCAGAACATTTCACCTCACTTTGCGTCCCAATGACAACTGTTTTTGAAATGTGGTGTTTTTATTGAAACAACGATTGGTGATAAAGCATCAGTAGAGAGGAGACACCTTTCTCCCATATTAATTCTTACAGGAGAGAATTTTCCTTCCAAGGGGTAGATTTCCTCTCACTTCCTGTTGTCTTCTTCCGTTTGCAAGTAGTAGTCGTTTGTAAGTTGGATGTTTGAAAGTAGGGACCTGCCGTATATACTCTGCAGAAATTGGCCCCTTAGGTGTTGGTGTTGGCACAACACTGTAAGCACTCACAGTTACTCTTGGTGGGTGCTGGAACGCCCTGCTGTCAACTATTATATCAGGAATTGTAATAACATATAATTGTTGAACAGTGGTAGTAAAAATTGGGCCTTTGATGGTGGTGCTGGTGCCACAACACTGTAAGGCCTGACAGTTACTCTTGGTGGGCGCAGCAATGGGCCCTGCTGTGAATTATTAGATCAATAATTATAATTGCATGCCCCTGTTGAACAGGGTCTGAAAAATTGGGCCTTTGGTGGTGGTGGTGGTGTTGACACAACACTGTAAGGCCTGACAGTTACTTTTGGTGGGCGCAGCAATGGGCCCTGCTGTGAATTATTAGATCAATAATTATAATTGCATGCCCCTGTTGAACAGGGGCTGAAAAATTGGGCCTTAGGCACTGGTGGCACAACACTGCAACCCCTCACAGATACTGTACTTGGAGCACAGCAATGAGCCCTGTTGCAAAGTATTGCATCAAAAATTGTAATTACACGCCCCTGTTAAACAGGGGCTGAAAAATTGGGCCTTAGCCACTGGTGGCGGCACCCATAAACCAAAATGATCTTCCAAGCTATCATCATTAATCGGATCATTGAGGAGGAGGAGGAGGATAGCCAGTCAACATAACAGCACAGGCACTCAGCATCAGTCTTGAAGGGATGTGACATTTTAAAATCAATTAGTCTGTTATATTAGCATCAGGTGTGTGGTAGCTGGTGGTGATCCAAGACTGGTTCATCTTGATGAAAGTCAGTCGATCAACCGAGTCGGTGGACAGGCGCACCCTGTGATCCGTGACAAATCCTCCAGCAGCACTGAATGTGCGTTCTGAAAGAACGCTGGATGCAGGACAGGCCAGTAGCTCAATTGCATACTGTGCAAGCTCTGGCCAGTGATCCATCCTCAAGACCCAGTAAGCCAGAGGATTTTCGGTGGGGAAGGTGTCCAAGTCTGACCTTGCCCCTAGGTATTCCTGCACCATGTATATCAGACGCTGGCGATGGTTGCTGGAACCGATCATACTTTGGGGCTGCGGACTAAAGAATTGTCTGAACGCATCGGTCAGACGGCCACCTTCCCCACCGCTCCTTCTTTGACTGCCCGAAGCCTCAGCAACTCGTTGTCCAGGACCAGGAGTTTGTAACCTCCCAGTCTCTGGGAACGCGTTGCACAGACCTTTCTGCAAGGCCTCCCGGAGTTGTCTCATCCTCTGCTCCCTCTGCGACGGTAACATAAGGTCTGCAACCTTACCCTTGTACCGTGGATCAAGGAGAGTGGCCAGCCAGTAATGGTCCCTCTCCTTGATCCGAAGAATACGAGGATCCTTCCGCAGACTTTGCAGGATCAGGGAGGCCATGCAGCGTAGGTTAGCTGAGGCATTCAGTCCGGAGTCCTCTGGGTCACTAAGGACGACATGATCCGCAGCCACCTCCTCCCAGCCATGTACAAGTCCACTGGTTTCTTGGGACTGTAAATCATCCCTAAAAGACTGCTGCTGATGATGCTGAGTGCCAGCCTCCACCTCCATGCTGACACAATCCTCCTCCTCCTCCTCCTCCTCCTCTTCCTGTGCGATGGGTGGGACAGAAGGAACACTGTCTGGGTAAAGGGGGCCTTGAGAGGCAAGGAAGTCCTCCTCTTCCTGCCTCTGTTCTGCCTCAAGTGCCCTGTCCATTATTCCATGCAGCGTGTGCTCCAACAGGTGGACAAGAGGTACAGTGTCACTGATGCATGCACTGTCACTGCTCACCATCCTCGTGGCCTCCTCAAATGGTGCCAGGACAGTGCATGCATCCCTGATCATGCCCCACTGGCCTGGTGAAAAAAACCCGAGCTCCCCTGACCCTGTCCTGGTGCCGTAGTCGCACAGGTACTCATTGATGGCCCTCTGCTGCATGTGCAGCCGCTGCAGCATGGCCAACGTTGAGTTCCACCTGGTGGGCATGTCACATATAAGGCGGTTCTTGGGCAGGTTCAACTCCTTTTGAAGCTCAGCCAGGCGAGCACTGGCATTATAAGATCTGCGGAAATGCACACAGACTTTCCTGGCCTGCCTCAGGACATCCTGTAAGCCCGGGTACCTGCCCAAGAACCGCTGCACCACCAGGTTAAGGACGTGAGCCATACAGGGCACATGGGTCAGTTGTCCCTGTCGGAGGGCGGAGAGGAGGTTGGTTCCATTGTCGCAAACCACCATTCCTGGCTTAAGCTGGCGTGGCGTCAACCACCTCTCGGCCTGCCCCTGCAGAGAAGACAGGACCTCTGCCCCAGTGTGGCTCCTGTCCCCCAAACACACCAGTGCAAGCACGGCATGGCATCTTTTTGCCTGCGTACTTGCGTAGCCCCTTGAACGCCTACGGAGCACCGCTGGTTCCGAGGACAAACCACAGGAAGAGGCCATGGAGGAAGAAGAAGAGGAGGGGGTGGAGGAGAGAGGTGTGTCACAACCAGTAGTAGCATTTTGGAGGCGTGGCGGTGGAACAACCTCCAACACTACTGCACCTTGTCCTGCATCCTTCCCAGCTGCCAAAAGAGTGACCCAATGGGCCGTGAAAGAAAGGTAACGTCCCTGTCCATGCCTGCTGGACCATGAGTCAGCGGTAATATGCACCTTACCGCTGACCGCCCTGTCCAGCGAGGCCAAGACATTGCCTTCCACATGCCTGTAGAGAGCCGGAATAGCCTTCCGTGCGAAAAAGTGTCGTTTGGGAGCCTGCCACTGAGGAACCGCACATTGCACAAACTCACGGAAGGGGGCCGAGCCTACCAACTGAAAAGGCAGCAGTTGAAGCGCTAGCAATTTAGCCAAGCTAGCATTCAACCACTGGGCATGTGGATGGCTGGGAGTGAACTTCTTTCGACGGTCCAGCAGCTGGGGCAGGGAAATTTGCCTGCTAGAATCGGACGTTGGTGTACTGCTAGCAGAGTGCCCGCAAGTACTTGCCTGTGACACACCTAATTCTACACCTTCATTCCTCTCAGAGCAGGTTTCAGAGAGGAGTGAAGGTATAGTGGGGTTGGAGATCCCAGCTGATGCGGTGCAAGAAGAGGTCAGCTTTGTTCTTTGGTGTGGGTCTTTAAGGTAGGCTTGCCAACGAGCTGCATGGCAGGTCAACATATGTCTGATCAAGCATGTGGTGCCCAAGCGGCTGATGTTTTGGCCACGCGATATACGCTTGAGACATATGTTGCAAACAGCAGCTGTGCGATCTGATGCACTCGCCTCAAAAAAGGCCCACACCAAAGAACTTTTTGCATGACGGGCAGAGGCAGCGCCCTGCACAGACAGAGCTCTGCGGTGTGATTCGGTCGGTGTGCTGCCCATACGCTGGCCACTCAAGGGCATCCTGCCTCGTTGGAGATGTGCCTCCTCCTCATCCTCCTCCTCCTCCTCTCTCCTATTAGGCACCCACGTGGAGTCAGTGACCTCATCATCCCCTCCCTCCTCATCACTGGAGCCAATCTGGCAATATGCTGCAGCTGCTGGAGCATGACTGCCAGATTGGTGTCCTTCTTGAGCATCCCCTCTCTCTGCTCTCACGCTGCTGCCTTCCTCTAGCTGGGTATCATCATCAGATCCTTCCAAACGCTGGGCATCCTCCTGGAGCATGTACCCAACACTGTGCTCAAACAGTTCGGGGGACTCCTCAGGAGGAGGGCATGGTGGGTCTAGGGAAGGATTGACTAATGAAGATAATGATACCAGAGAAGAGGACGCTTTGGCAGCTGCTTTGCCAGTACCCTGAGCCTGGGTGAGAGAGGATGAGGAGGATGAGGTGGGCTTGGTCATCCACTCTACCAAGTCTTCGGCATGATGTGGCTCAACATGTCCAGCTGCCGAAAACAAGGACAAGCGTGTCCCATGGCCATGTGCTGATGACAATGCACCGCGTACATGACCAGCACTGTTGCCCCCAGACACAGAGCCTGCTTGCCCTCTTTTTTTGCCTCCTGACTGTCTGCCTCTCCTTGGTTGCCTTCCAGACATTTTAATGGATGGCCTGCAGGGAGATGGGAAAAACAGCAATAAGGGCTACCTTCAGGTGTATACTGTGCAGGAGGCTTAGCAACAATGACACTGACACTGTCCCCTGCCTATCCTTCTCTGTCCCTAAACACAAGGATTGAAAATATGGTTCAGCAAAATAGTTTTAGAACAGAATAGCACACTGACACTTTCCCTCACTGTCCTACTCTGTCCCTCCCTACAAACAAGATTTAGCACAGAATAGCACACTGATAATTTCTACGAGTGTCCTGCTCTGTCCCTAAACTCAAGGATTGAAAATATGGAACAGCAAAATTGGTTTAGAACAGAATAGCACACTGTCAGTTTCACTCACTGTACCTCTCTGTCCCTCAACTCAAGGATTGAAAATATGGAACAGCAAAATTGGTTTAGAACAGAATAGCACACTGTCAGTTTCACTCACTGTACCTCTCTGTCCCTCAACTCAAGGATTGAAAATATGGAACAGCAAAATTGGTTTAGAACAGAATAGCACACTGTCAGTTTCACTCACTGTACCTCTCTGTCCCTCAACTCAAGGATTGAAAATATGGAACAGCAAAATTGGTTTAGAACAGAATAGCACACTGTCAGTTTCACTCACTGTACCTCTCTGTCCCTCAACTCAAGGATTGAAAATATGGTTCAGCAAAATAGTTTTAGAACAGAATAGCACACTGACACTTTCCCTCACTGTACCTCTCTGTCCCTCAACTCAAGGATTGAAAATATGGAACAGCAAATTTAGTTTAGAACAGAATAGCACACTGTCAGTTTCACTCACTGTACCTCTCTGTCCCTCAACTCAAGGATTGAAAATATGGAACAGCAAAATTGGTTTAGAACAGAATAGCACACTGTCAGTTTCACTCACTGTACCTCTCTGTCCCTCAACTCAAGGATTGAAAATATGGTTCAGCAAAATAGTTTTAGAACAGAATAGCACACTGACACTTTCCCTCACTGTACCTCTCTGTCCCTCAACTCAAGGATTGAAAATATGGAACAGCAAATTTGGTTTAGAACAGAACAGCACACTGTCAGTTTCACTCACTGTACCTCTCTGTCCCTCAACTCAAGGATTGAAAATATGGAACAGCAAAATTGGTTTAGAACAGAATAGCACACTGTCAGTTTCACTCACTGTACCTCTCTGTCCCTCAACTCAAGGATTGAAAATATGGAACAGAAAATTTGGTTTAGAACAGAATAGCACACTGTCAGTTTCACTCACTGTACCTCTCTGTCCCTCAACTCAAGGATTGAAAATATGGAACAGCAAAATTGGTTTAGAACAGAATAGCACACTGTCAGTTTCACTCACTGTACCTCTCTGTCCCTCAACTCAAGGATTGAAAATATGGTTCAGCAAAATAGTTTTAGAACAGAATAGCACACTGACACTTTCCCTCACTGTACCTCTCTGTCCCTCAAATCAAGGATTGAAAATATGGAACAGCAAAATTGGTTTAGAAAAGAATAGCACACTGTCAGTTTCACTCACTGTACCTCTCTGTCCCTCAACTCAAGGATTGAAAATATGGAACAGCAAATTTGGTTTAGAACAGAATAGCACACTGTCAGTTTCACTCACTGTACCTCTCTGTCCCTCAACTCAAGGATTGAAAATATGGAACAGCAAAATTGGTTTAGAACAGAATAGCACACTGTCAGTTTCACTCACTGTACCTCTCTGTCCCTCAACTCAAGGATTGAAAATATGGTTCAGCAAAATAGTTTTAGAACAGAATAGCACATTGACACTTTCCCTCACTGTACCTCTCTGTCCCTCAACTCAAGGATTGAAAATATGGTTCAGCAAAATAGTTTTAGAACAGAATAGCACACTGACACTTTCCCTCACTGTACCTCTCTGTCCCTCAACTCAAGGATTGAAAATATGGAACAGCAAATTTGGTTTAGAACAGAATAGCACACTGTCAGTTTCACTCACTGTACCTCTCTGTCCCTCAACTCAAGGATTGAAAATATGGAACAGCAAAATTGGTTTAGAACAGAATAGCACACTGTCAGTTTCACTCACTGTACCTCTCTGTCCCTCAACTCAAGGATTGAAAATATGGTTCAGCAAAATAGTTTTAGAACAGAATAGCACACTGACACTTTCCCTCACTGTACCTCTCTGTCCCTCAACTCAAGGATTGAAAATATGGAACAGCAAATTTGGTTTAGAACAGAATAGCACACTGTCAGTTTCACTCACTGTACCTCTCTGTCCCTCAACTCAAGGATTGAAAATATGGAACAGCAAAATTGGTTTAGAACAGAATAGCACACTGTCAGTTTCACTCACTGTACCTCTCTGTCCCTCAACTCAAGGATTGAAAATATGGTTCAGCAAAATAGTTTTAGAACAGAATAGCACACTGACACTTTCCCTCACTGTACCTCTCTGTCCCTCAACTCAAGGATTGAAAATATGGAACAGCAAATTTGGTTTAGAACAGAACAGCACACTGTCAGTTTCACTCACTGTACCTCTCTGTCCCTCAACTCAAGGATTGAAAATATGGAACAGCAAAATTGGTTTAGAACAGAATAGCACACTGTCAGTTTCACTCACTGTACCTCTCTGTCCCTCAACTCAAGGATTGAAAATATGGAACAGCAAAATTGGTTTAGAACAGAATAGCACACTGTCAGTTTCCCTCACTGTACCTCTCTGTCCCTCAACTCAAGGATTGAAAATATGGTTCAGCAAAATAGTTTTAGAACAGAATAGCACACTGACACTTTCCCTCACTGTCCTACTCTGTCCCTCCCTACAAACAAGATTTAGCACAGAATAGCACACTGATAATTTCTACGAGTGTCCTTCTCTGTCCCTAACCTCAAGGATTGAAAATATGGAACAGCAAAATTGGTTTAGAACAGAATAGCACACTGACACTTTCCCTCACTGTACCTCTCTGTCCCTACAAACAAGATTTAGCACAAAATAGCACACTGACACTTTCCCTCACTGTACCTCTCTGTCCCTACAAACAAGATTTAGCACAAAATAGCACACTGACACTTTCCCTCACTGTACCTCTCTGTCCCTAAACTCAAGGATTGAAAATATGGTTCAGCAAGATTGGTTTAGAACAGAATAGCACACTGACACTTTCCCTCACTGTACCTCTCTGTCCCTACTAGGGATGAGCTTCGTGTTCGAGTCGAACATACGTTCGACTCGAACATCGGCTGTTCGATCGTTCGACGAAGATCGAACGATTTGGGCCGTTCGCGCCAAATTCGAGTGACGCGAACGGCCCACAATGCACTACGCCATCGCAGTGTCATCCAGGCGCTGTGATTGGCCAAGCATGCACTGTGACCCCGCATGCTTGGCCAATCACAGCGCCGGCAGCGAGGAGAGCAATGATTGGCCACAGGCAGGATGCCTGTGGCCAATTATTGCTGAGGGTGTTTAGTACACGCCCCACACTATAAAAGGCCGCCAGCACGGCGGCCTAGTGTAGTGTGTTCCGGAGCAGGGATAGAGCAGCATAGGCAGGGACAGTGACTTTTATTTCTTTCTTGCTTAACCTGGATTCCTTTAGTTTAGGGAAAGAGAAGGATAGGTAGGGAGAGTGTCAGTGTGTTTTGTGCTTGTGCTATATTGTGCTTAAAAAAAACATTTTTTCTAGGGACAGAAAACTGTAGGTAGGGAGAGTGTGTCAGTTTCTTTCACTGTCAAAGTCCTTGTTTCCAGGGACCTGGAAGGACAGTGAGTGAATTCTCCTTGTGCTAAATTGTGCTTAAAAAAAACATTTTTTCTAGGGACAGAAAACTGTAGGTAGGGAGAGTGTGTCAGTTTCTTTCACTGTCAAAGTCCTTGTTTCCAGGGACCTGGAAGGACAGTGAGTGAATTCTCCTTGTGCTAAATTGTGCTTAAAAAAAACATTTTTTCTAGGGACAGAAAACTGTAGGTAGGGAGAGTGTGTCAGTTTCTTTCACTGTCAAAGTCCTTGTTTCCAGGGACCTGGAAGGACAGTGAGTGAATTCTCCTTGTGCTAAATTGTGCTTAAAAAAAACATTTTTTCTAGGGACAGAAAACTGTAGGTAGGGAGAGTGTGTCAGTTTCTTTCACTGTCAAAGTCCTTGTTTCCAGGGACCTGGAAGGACAGTGAGTGAATTCTCCTTGTGCTAAATTGTGCTTAAAAAAAACATTTTTTCTAGGGACAGAAAACTGTAGGTAGGGAGAGTGTGTCAGTTTCTTTCACTGTCAAAGTCCTTGTTTCCAGGGACCTGGAAGGACAGTGAGTGAATTCTCCTTGTGCTAAATTGTGCTTAAAAAAAACATTTTTTCTAGGGACAGAAAACTGTAGGTAGGGAGAGTGTGTCAGTTTCTTTCACTGTCAAAGTCCTTGTTTCCAGGGACCTGGAAGGACAGTGAGTGAATTCTCCTTGTGCTAAATTGTGCTTAAAAAAACATTTTTTCTAGGGACAGAAAACTGTAGGTAGGGAGAGTGTGTCAGTTTCTTTCACTGTCAAAGTCCTTGTTTCCAGGGACCTGGAAGGACAGTGAGTGAATTCTCCTTGTGCTAAATTGTGCTTAAAAAAAACATTTTTTCTAGGGACAGAAAACTGTAGGTAGGGAGAGTGTGTCAGTTTCTTTCACTGTCAAAGTCCTTGTTTCCAGGGACCTGGAAGGACAGTGAGTGAATTCTCCTTGTGCTAAATTGTGCTTAAAAAAAACATTTTTTCTAGGGACAGAAAACTGTAGGTAGGGAGAGTGTGTCAGTTTCTTTCACTGTCAAAGTCCTTGTTTCCAGGGACCTGGAAGGACAGTGAGTGAATTCTCCTTGTGCTAAATTGTGCTTAAATAAAACATTTTTTCTAGGGACAGAAAACTGTAGGTAGGGAGAGTGTGTCAGTTTCTTTCACTGTCAAAGTCCTTGTTTCCAGGGACCTGAAGGACAGTGAGTGAATTCTCCTTGTGCTAAATTGTGCTTAAAAAAAACATTTTTTCTAGGGACAGAAAACTGTAGGTAGGGAGAGTGTGTCAGTTTCTTTCACTGTCAAAGTCCTTGTTTCCAGGGACCTGGAAGGACAGTGAGTGAATTCTCCTTGTGCTAAATTGTGCTTAAAAAAAACATTTTTTCTAGGGACAGAAAACTGTAGGTAGGGAGAGTGTGTCAGTTTCTTTCACTGTCAAAGTCCTTGTTTCCAGGGACCTGGAAGGACAGTGAGTGAATTCTCCTTGTGCTAAATTGTGCTTAAAAAAAACATTTTTTCTAGGGACAGAAAACTGTAGGTAGGGAGAGTGTGTCAGTTTCTTTCACTGTCAAAGTCCTTGTTTCCAGGGACCTGGAAGGACAGTGAGTGAATTCTCCTTGTGCTAAATTGTGCTTAAAAAAAACATTTTTTCTAGGGACAGAAAACTGTAGGTAGGGAGAGTGTGTCAGTTTCTTTCACTGTCAAAGTCCTTGTTTCCAGGGACCTGGAAGGACAGTGAGTGAATTCTCCTTGTGCTAAATTGTGCTTAAAAAAAACATTTTTTCTAGGGACAGAAAACTGTAGGTAGGGAGAGTGTGTCAGTTTCTTTCACTGTAAAAGTCCTTGTTTCCAGGGACCTGGAAGGACAGTGAGTGAATTCTCCTTGTGCTAAATTGTGCTTAAAAAAAACATTTTTTCTAGGGACAGAAAACTGTAGGTAGGGAGAGTGTGTCAGTTTCTTTCACTGTCAAAGTCCTTGTTTCCAGGGACCTGGAAGGACAGTGAGTGAATTCTCCTTGTGCTAAATTGTGCTTAAAAAAAACATTTTTTCTAGGGACAGAAAACTGTAGGTAGGGAGAGTGTGTCAGTTTCTTTCACTGTCAAAGTCCTTGTTTCCAGGGACCTGGAAGGACAGTGAGTGAATTCTCCTTGTGCTAAATTGTGCTTAAAAAAAACATTTTTTCTAGGGACAGAAAACTGTAGGTAGGGAGAGTGTGTCAGTTTCTTTCACTGTCAAAGTCCTTGTTTCCAGGGACCTGGAAGGACAGTGAGTGAATTCTCCTTGTGCTAAATTGTGCTTAAAAAAAACATTTTTTCTAGGGACAGAAAACTGTAGGTAGGGAGAGTGTGTCAGTTTCTTTCACTGTCAAAGTCCTTGTTTCCAGGGACCTGGAAGGACAGTGAGTGAATTCTCCTTGTGCTAAATTGTGCTTAAAAAAAACATTTTTTCTAGGGACAGAAAACTGTAGGTAGGGAGAGTGTGTCAGTTTCTTTCACTGTCAAAGTCCTTGTTTCCAGGGACCTGGAAGGACAGTGAGTGAATTCTCCTTGTGCTAAATTGTGCTTAAAAAAACATTTTTTCTAGGGACAGAAAACTGTAGGTAGGGAGAGTGTGTCAGTTTCTTTCACTGTCAAAGTCCTTGTTTCCAGGGACCTGGAAGGACAGTGAGTGAATTCTCCTTGTGCTAAATTGTGCTTAAAAAAAACATTTTTTCTAGGGACAGAAAACTGTAGGTAGGGAGAGTGTGTCAGTTTCTTTCACTGTCAAAGTCCTTGTTTCCAGGGACCTGGAAGGACAGTGAGTGAATTCTCCTTGTGCTAAATTGTGCTTAAAAAAAACATTTTTTCTAGGGACAGAAAACTGTAGGTAGGGAGAGTGTGTCAGTTTCTTTCACTGTCAAAGTCCTTGTTTCCAGGGACCTGGAAGGACAGTGAGTGAATTCTCCTTGTGCTAAATTGTGCTTAAATAAAACATTTTTTCTAGGGACAGAAAACTGTAGGTAGGGAGAGTGTGTCAGTTTCTTTCACTGTCAAAGTCCTTGTTTCCAGGGACCTGGAAGGACAGTGAGTGAATTCTCCTTGTGCTAAATTGTGCTTAAAAAAAACATTTTTTCTAGGGACAGAAAACTGTAGGTAGGGAGAGTGTGTCAGTTTCTTTCACTGTCAAAGTCCTTGTTTCCAGGGACCTGGAAGGACAGTGAGTGAATTCTCCTTGTGCTAAATTGTGCTTAAAAAAAACATTTTTTCTAGGGACAGAAAACTGTAGGTAGGGAGAGTGTGTCAGTTTCTTTCACTGTCAAAGTCCTTGTTTCCAGGGACCTGGAAGGACAGTGAGTGAATTCTCCTTGTGCTAAATTGTGCTTAAAAAAAACATTTTTTCTAGGGACAGAAAACTGTAGGTAGGGAGAGTGTGTCAGTTTCTTTCACTGTCAAAGTCCTTGTTTCCAGGGACCTGGAAGGACAGTGAGTGAATTCTCCTTGTGCTAAATTGTGCTTAAAAAAAACATTTTTTCTAGGGACAGAAAACTGTAGGTAGGGAGAGTGTGTCAGTTTCTTTCACTGTCAAAGTCCTTGTTTCCAGGGACCTGGAAGGACAGTGAGTGAATTCTCCTTGTGCTAAATTGTGCTTAAAAAAAACATTTTTTCTAGGGACAGAAAACTGTAGGTAGGGAGAGTGTGTCAGTTTCTTTCACTGTAAAAGTCCTTGTTTCCAGGGACCTGGAAGGACAGTGAGTGAATTCTCCTTGTGCTAAATTGTGCTTAAAAAAAACATTTTTTCTAGGGACAGAAAACTGTAGGTAGGGAGAGTGTGTCAGTTTCTTTCACTGTCAAAGTCCTTGTTTCCAGGGACCTGGAAGGACAGTGAGTGAATTCTCCTTGTGCTAAATTGTGCTTAAAAAAAACATTTTTTCTAGGGACAGAAAACTGTAGGTAGGGAGAGTGTGTCAGTTTCTTTCACTGTCAAAGTCCTTGTTTCCAGGGACCTGGAAGGACAGTGAGTGAATTCTCCTTGTGCTAAATTGTGCTTAAAAAAAACATTTTTTCTAGGGACAGAAAACTGTAGGTAGGGAGAGTGTGTCAGTTTCTTTCACTGTCAAAGTCCTTGTTTCCAGGGACCTGGAAGGACAGTGAGTGAATTCTCCTTGTGCTAAATTGTGCTTAAAAAAAACATTTTTTCTAGGGACAGAAAACTGTAGGTAGGGAGAGTGTGTCAGTTTCTTTCACTGTCAAAGTCCTTGTTTCCAGGGACCTGGAAGGACAGTGAGTGAATTCTCCTTGTGCTAAATTGTGCTTAAAAAAAACATTTTTTCTAGGGACAGAAAACTGTAGGTAGGGAGAGTGTGTCAGTTTCTTTCACTGTCAAAGTCCTTGTTTCCAGGGACCTGGAAGGACAGTGAGTGAATTCTCCTTGTGCTAAATTGTGCTTAAAAAAAACATTTTTTCTAGGGACAGAAAACTGTAGGTAGGGAGAGTGTGTCAGTTTCTTTCACTGTCAAAGTCCTTGTTTCCAGGGACCTGGAAGGACAGTGAGTGAATTCTCCTTGTGCTAAATTGTGCTTAAAAAAAACATTTTTTCTAGGGACAGAAAACTGTAGGTAGGGAGAGTGTGTCAGTTTCTTTCACTGTCAAAGTCCTTGTTTCCAGGGACCTGGAAGGACAGTGAGTGAATTCTCCTTGTGCTAAATTGTGCTTAAAAAAAACATTTTTTCTAGGGACAGAAAACTGTAGGTAGGGAGAGTGTGTCAGTTTCTTTCACTGTCAAAGTCCTTGTTTCCAGGGACCTGGAAGGACAGTGAGTGAATTCTCCTTGTGCTAAATTGTGCTTAAAAAAAACATTTTTTCTAGGGACAGAAAACTGTAGGTAGGGAGAGTGTGTCAGTTTCTTTCACTGTCAAAGTCCTTGTTTCCAGGGACCTGGAAGGACAGTGAGTGAATTCTCCTTGTGCTAAATTGTGCTTAAAAAAAACATTTTTTCTAGGGACAGAAAACTGTAGGTAGGGAGAGTGTGTCAGTTTCTTTCACTGTCAAAGTCCTTGTTTCCAGGGACCTGGAAGGACAGTGAGTGAATTCTCCTTGTGCTAAATTGTGCTTAAAAAAAACATTTTTTCTAGGGACAGAAAACTGTAGGTAGGGAGAGTGTGTCAGTTTCTTTCACTGTCAAAGTCCTTGTTTCCAGGGACCTGGAAGGACAGTGAGTGAATTCTCCTTGTGCTAAATTGTGCTTAAAAAAAACATTTTTTCTAGGGACAGAAAACTGTAGGTAGGGAGAGTGTGTCAGTTTCTTTCACTGTAAAAGTCCTTGTTTCCAGGGACCTGGAAGGACAGTGAGTGAATTCTCCTTGTGCTAAATTGTGCTTAAAAAAAACATTTTTTCTAGGGACAGAAAACTGTAGGTAGGGAGAGTGTGTCAGTTTCTTTCACTGTCAAAGTCCTTGTTTCCAGGGACCTGGAAGGACAGTGAGTGAATTCTCCTTGTGCTAAATTGTGCTTAAAAAAAACATTTTTTCTAGGGACAGAAAACTGTAGGTAGGGAGAGTGTGTCAGTTTCTTTCACTGTCAAAGTCCTTGTTTCCAGGGACCTGGAAGGACAGTGAGTGAATTCTCCTTGTGCTAAATTGTGCTTAAAAAAAACATTTTTTCTAGGGACAGAAAACTGTAGGTAGGGAGAGTGTGTCAGTTTCTTTCACTGTCAAAGTCCTTGTTTCCAGGGACCTGGAAGGACAGTGAGTGAATTCTCCTTGTGCTAAATTGTGCTTAAAAAAAAACATTTTTTCTAGGGACAGAAAACTGTAGGTAGGGAGAGTGTGTCAGTTTCTTTCACTGTCAAAGTCCTTGTTTCCAGGGACCTGGAAGGACAGTGAGTGAATTCTCCTTGTGCTAAATTGTGCTTAAAAAAAACATTTTTTCTAGGGACAGAAAACTGTAGGTAGGGAGAGTGTGTCAGTTTCTTTCACTGTCAAAGTCCTTGTTTCCAGGGACCTGGAAGGACAGTGAGTGAATTCTCCTTGTGCTAAATTGTGCTTAAAAAAAACATTTTTTCTAGGGACAGAAAACTGTAGGTAGGGAGAGTGTGTCAGTTTCTTTCACTGTCAAAGTCCTTGTTTCCAGGGACCTGGAAGGACAGTGAGTGAATTCTCCTTGTGCTAAATTGTGCTTAAAAAAAACATTTTTTCTAGGGACAGAAAACTGTAGGTAGGGAGAGTGTGTCAGTTTCTTTCACTGTCAAAGTCCTTGTTTCCAGGGACCTGGAAGGACAGTGAGTGAATTCTCCTTGTGCTAAATTGTGCTTAAAAAAAACATTTTTTCTAGGGACAGAAAACTGTAGGTAGGGAGAGTGTGTCAGTTTCTTTCACTGTCAAAGTCCTTGTTTCCAGGGACCTGGAAGGACAGTGAGTGAATTCTCCTTGTGCTAAATTGTGCTTAAAAAAAACATTTTTTCTAGGGACAGAAAACTGTAGGTAGGGAGAGTGTGTCAGTTTCTTTCACTGTCAAAGTCCTTGTTTCCAGGGACCTGGAAGGACAGTGAGTGAATTCTCCTTGTGCTAAATTGTGCTTAAAAAAAACATTTTTTCTAGGGACAGAAAACTGTAGGTAGGGAGAGTGTGTCAGTTTCTTTCACTGTCAAAGTCCTTGTTTCCAGGGACCTGGAAGGACAGTGAGTGAATTCTCCTTGTGCTAAATTGTGCTTAAAAAAAACATTTTTTCTAGGGACAGAAAACTGTAGGTAGGGAGAGTGTGTCAGTTTCTTTCACTGTCAAAGTCCTTGTTTCCAGGGACCTGGAAGGACAGTGAGTGAATTCTCCTTGTGCTAAATTGTGCTTAAAAAAAACATTTTTTCTAGGGACAGAAAACTGTAGGTAGGGAGAGTGTGTCAGTTTCTTTCACTGTCAAAGTCCTTGTTTCCAGGGACCTGGAAGGACAGTGAGTGAATTCTCCTTGTGCTAAATTGTGCTTAAAAAAAACATTTTTTCTAGGGACAGAAAACTGTAGGTAGGGAGAGTGTGTCAGTTTCTTTCACTGTCAAAGTCCTTGTTTCCAGGGACCTGGAAGGACAGTGAGTGAATTCTCCTTGTGCTAAATTGTGCTTAAAAAAAACATTTTTTCTAGGGACAGAAAACTGTAGGTAGGGAGAGTGTGTCAGTTTCTTTCACTGTCAAAGTCCTTGTTTCCAGGGACCTGGAAGGACAGTGAGTGAATTCTCCTTGTGCTAAATTGTGCTTAAAAAAAACATTTTTTCTAGGGACAGAAAACTGTAGGTAGGGAGAGTGTGTCAGTTTCTTTCACTGTCAAAGTCCTTGTTTCCAGGGACCTGGAAGGACAGTGAGTGAATTCTCCTTGTGCTAAATTGTGCTTAAAAAAAACATTTTTTCTAGGGACAGAAAACTGTAGGTAGGGAGAGTGTGTCAGTTTCTTTCACTGTCAAAGTCCTTGTTTCCAGGGACCTGGAAGGACAGTGAGTGAATTCTCCTTGTGCTAAATTGTGCTTAAAAAAAACATTTTTTCTAGGGACAGAAAACTGTAGGTAGGGAGAGTGTGTCAGTTTCTTTCACTGTAAAAGTCCTTGTTTCCAGGGACCTGGAAGGACAGTGAGTGAATTCTCCTTGTGCTAAATTGTGCTTAAAAAAAACATTTTTTCTAGGGACAGAAAACTGTAGGTAGGGAGAGTGTGTCAGTTTCTTTCACTGTCAAAGTCCTTGTTTCCAGGGACCTGGAAGGACAGTGAGTGAATTCTCCTTGTGCTAAATTGTGCTTAAAAAAAACATTTTTTCTAGGGACAGAAAACTGTAGGTAGGGAGAGTGTGTCAGTTTCTTTCACTGTCAAAGTCCTTGTTTCCAGGGACCTGGAAGGACAGTGAGTGAATTCTCCTTGTGCTAAATTGTGCTTAAAAAAAACATTTTTTCTAGGGACAGAAAACTGTAGGTAGGGAGAGTGTGTCAGTTTCTTTCACTGTCAAAGTCCTTGTTTCCAGGGACCTGGAAGGACAGTGAGTGAATTCTCCTTGTGCTAAATTGTGCTTAAAAAAAACATTTTTTCTAGGGACAGAAAACTGTAGGTAGGGAGAGTGTGTCAGTTTCTTTCACTGTCAAAGTCCTTGTTTCCAGGGACCTGGAAGGACAGTGAGTGAATTCTCCTTGTGCTAAATTGTGCTTAAAAAAAACATTTTTTCTAGGGACAGAAAACTGTAGGTAGGGAGAGTGTGTCAGTTTCTTTCACTGTCAAAGTCCTTGTTTCCAGGGACCTGGAAGGACAGTGAGTGAATTCTCCTTGTGCTAAATTGTGCTTAAAAAAACATTTTTTCTAGGGACAGAAAACTGTAGGTAGGGAGAGTGTGTCAGTTTCTTTCACTGTCAAAGTCCTTGTTTCCAGGGACCTGGAAGGACAGTGAGTGAATTCTCCTTGTGCTAAATTGTGCTTAAAAAAAACATTTTTTCTAGGGACAGAAAACTGTAGGTAGGGAGAGTGTGTCAGTTTCTTTCACTGTCAAAGTCCTTGTTTCCAGGGACCTGGAAGGACAGTGAGTGAATTCTCCTTGTGCTAAATTGTGCTTAAAAAAAACATTTTTTCTAGGGACAGAAAACTGTAGGTAGGGAGAGTGTGTCAGTTTCTTTCACTGTCAAAGTCCTTGTTTCCAGGGACCTGGAAGGACAGTGAGTGAATTCTCCTTGTGCTAAATTGTGCTTAAAAAAAACATTTTTTCTAGGGACAGAAAACTGTAGGTAGGGAGAGTGTGTCAGTTTCTTTCACTGTCAAAGTCCTTGTTTCCAGGGACCTGGAAGGACAGTGAGTGAATTCTCCTTGTGCTAAATTGTGCTTAAAAAAAACATTTTTTCTAGGGACAGAAAACTGTAGGTAGGGAGAGTGTGTCAGTTTCTTTCACTGTCAAAGTCCTTGTTTCCAGGGACCTGGAAGGACAGTGAGTGAATTCTCCTTGTGCTAAATTGTGCTTAAAAAAAAACATTTTTTCTAGGGACAGAAAACTGTAGGTAGGGAGAGTGTGTCAGTTTCTTTCACTGTCAAAGTCCTTGTTTCCAGGGACCTGGAAGGACAGTGAGTGAATTCTCCTTGTGCTAAATTGTGCTTAAAAAAAACATTTTTTCTAGGGACAGAAAACTGTAGGTAGGGAGAGTGTGTCAGTTTCTTTCACTGTCAAAGTCCTTGTTTCCAGGGACCTGGAAGGACAGTGAGTGAATTCTCCTTGTGCTAAATTGTGCTTAAAAAAAACATTTTTTCTAGGGACAGAAAACTGTAGGTAGGGAGAGTGTGTCAGTTTCTTTCACTGTCAAAGTCCTTGTTTCCAGGGACCTGGAAGGACAGTGAGTGAATTCTCCTTGTGCTAAATTGTGCTTAAAAAAAAAAAAATTCTAGGGACAGAAAACTGTAGGTAGGGAGAGTGTGTCAGTTTCTTTCACTGTCAAAGTCCTTGTTTCCAGGGACCTGGAAGGACAGTGAGTGAATTCTCCTTGTGCTAAATTGTGCTTAAAAAAAACATTTTTTCTAGGGACAGAAAACTGTAGGTAGGGAGAGTGTGTCAGTTTCTTTCACTGTCAAAGTCCTTGTTTCCAGGGACCTGGAAGGACAGTGAGTGAATTCTCCTTGTGCTAAATTGTGCTTAAAAAAAACATTTTTTCTAGGGACAGAAAACTGTAGGTAGGGAGAGTGTGTCAGTTTCTTTCACTGTCAAAGTCCTTGTTTCCAGGGACCTGGAAGGACAGTGAGTGAATTCTCCTTGTGCTAAATTGTGCTTAAAAAAAACATTTTTTCTAGGGAGAGAAAACTGTAGGTAGGGAGAGTGTGTCAGTTTCTTTCACTGTCAAAGTCCTTGTTTCCAGGGACCTGGAAGGACAGTGAGTGAATTCTCCTTGTGCTAAATTGTGCTTAAAAAAAACATTTTTTCTAGGGACAGAAAACTGTAGGTAGGGAGAGTGTGTCAGTTTCTTTCACTGTCAAAGTCCTTGTTTCCAGGGACCTGGAAGGACAGTGAGTGAATTCTCCTTGTGCTAAATTGTGCTTAAAAAAAACATTTTTTCTAGGGACAGAAAACTGTAGGTAGGGAGAGTGTGTCAGTTTCTTTCACTGTCAAAGTCCTTGTTTCCAGGGACCTGGAAGGACAGTGAGTGAATTCTCCTTGTGCTAAATTGTGCTTAAAAAAACATTTTTTCTAGGGACAGAAAACTGTAGGTAGGGAGAGTGTGTCAGTTTCTTTCACTGTCAAAGTCCTTGTTTCCAGGGACCTGGAAGGACAGTGAGTGAATTCTCCTTGTGCTAAATTGTGCTTAAAAAAAACATTTTTTCTAGGGACAGAAAACTGTAGGTAGGGAGAGTGTGTCAGTTTCTTTCACTGTCAAAGTCCTTGTTTCCAGGGACCTGGAAGGACAGTGAGTGAATTCTCCTTGTGCTAAATTGTGCTTAAAAAAAACATTTTTTCTAGGGACAGAAAACTGTAGGTAGGGAGAGTGTGTCAGTTTCTTTCACTGTCAAAGTCCTTGTTTCCAGGGACCTGGAAGGACAGTGAGTGAATTCTCCTTGTGCTAAATTGTGCTTAAAAAAAACATTTTTTCTAGGGACAGAAAACTGTAGGTAGGGAGAGTGTGTCAGTTTCTTTCACTGTCAAAGTCCTTGTTTCCAGGGACCTGGAAGGACAGTGAGTGAATTCTCCTTGTGCTAAATTGTGCTTAAAAAAAACATTTTTTCTAGGGACAGAAAACTGTAGGTAGGGAGAGTGTGTCAGTTTCTTTCACTGTCAAAGTCCTTGTTTCCAGGGACCTGGAAGGACAGTGAGTGAATTCTCCTTGTGCTAAATTGTGCTTAAAAAAAACATTTTTTCTAGGGACAGAAAACTGTAGGTAGGGAGAGTGTGTCAGTTTCTTTCACTGTCAAAGTCCTTGTTTCCAGGGACCTGGAAGGACAGTGAGTGAATTCTCCTTGTGCTAAATTGTGCTTAAAAAAAACATTTTTTCTAGGGACAGAAAACTGTAGGTAGGGAGAGTGTGTCAGTTTCTTTCACTGTCAAAGTCCTTGTTTCCAGGGACCTGGAAGGACAGTGAGTGAATTCTCCTTGTGCTAAATTGTGCTTAAAAAAAACATTTTTTCTAGGGACAGAAAACTGTAGGTAGGGAGAGTGTGTCAGTTTCTTTCACTGTCAAAGTCCTTGTTTCCAGGGACCTGGAAGGACAGTGAGTGAATTCTCCTTGTGCTAAATTGTGCTTAAAAAAAACATTTTTTCTAGGGACAGAAAACTGTAGGTAGAGAGAGTGTGTCAGTTTCTTTCACTGTAAAAGTCCTTGTTTCCAGGGACCTGGAAGGACAGTGAGTGAATTCTCCTTGTGCTAAATTGTGCTTAAAAAAAACATTTTTTCTAGGGACAGAAAACTGTAGGTAGGGAGAGTGTGTCAGTTTCTTTCACTGTCAAAGTCCTTGTTTCCAGGGACCTGGAAGGACAGTGAGTGAATTCTCCTTGTGCTAAATTGTGCTTAAAAAAAACATTTTTTCTAGGGACAGAAAACTGTAGGTAGGGAGAGTGTGTCAGTTTCTTTCACTGTCAAAGTCCTTGTTTCCAGGGACCTGGAAGGACAGTGAGTGAATTCTCCTTGTGCTAAATTGTGCTTAAAAAAAACATTTTTTCTAGGGACAGAAAACTGTAGGTAGGGAGAGTGTGTCAGTTTCTTTCACTGTCAAAGTCCTTGTTTCCAGGGACCTGGAAGGACAGTGAGTGAATTCTCCTTGTGCTAAATTGTGCTTAAAAAAAACATTTTTTCTAGGGACAGAAAACTGTAGGTAGGGAGAGTGTGTCAGTTTCTTTCACTGTCAAAGTCCTTGTTTCCAGGGACCTGGAAGGACAGTGAGTGAATTCTCCTTGTGCTAAATTGTGCTTAAAAAAAACATTTTTTCTAGGGACAGAAAACTGTAGGTAGGGAGAGTGTGTCAGTTTCTTTCACTGTCAAAGTCCTTGTTTCCAGGGACCTGGAAGGACAGTGAGTGAATTCTCCTTGTGCTAAATTGTGCTTAAAAAAAACATTTTTTCTAGGGACAGAAAACTGTAGGTAGGGAGAGTGTGTCAGTTTCTTTCACTGTAAAAGTCCTTGTTTCCAGGGACCTGGAAGGACAGTGAGTGAATTCTCCTTGTGCTAAATTGTGCTTAAAAAAAACATTTTTTCTAGGGACAGAAAACTGTAGGTAGGGAGAGTGTGTCAGTTTCTTTCACTGTCAAAGTCCTTGTTTCCAGGGACCTGGAAGGACAGTGAGTGAATTCTCCTTGTGCTAAATTGTGCTTAAAAAAAACATTTTTTCTAGGGACAGAAAACTGTAGGTAGGGAGAGTGTGTCAGTTTCTTTCACTGTCAAAGTCCTTGTTTCCAGGGACCTGGAAGGACAGTGAGTGAATTCTCCTTGTGCTAAATTGTGCTTAAAAAAAACATTTTTTCTAGGGACAGAAAACTGTAGGTAGGGAGAGTGTGTCAGTTTCTTTCACTGTCAAAGTCCTTGTTTCCAGGGACCTGGAAGGACAGTGAGTGAATTCTCCTTGTGCTAAATTGTGCTTAAAAAAACATTTTTTCTAGGGACAGAAAACTGTAGGTAGGGAGAGTGTGTCAGTTTCTTTCACTGTCAAAGTCCTTGTTTCCAGGGACCTGGAAGGACAGTGAGTGAATTCTCCTTGTGCTAAATTGTGCTTAAAAAAAACATTTTTTCTAGGGACAGAAAACTGTAGGTAGGGAGAGTGTGTCAGTTTCTTTCACTGTCAAAGTCCTTGTTTCCAGGGACCTGGAAGGACAGTGAGTGAATTCTCCTTGTGCTAAATTGTGCTTAAAAAAAACATTTTTTCTAGGGACAGAAAACTGTAGGTAGGGAGAGTGTGTCAGTTTCTTTCACTGTCAAAGTCCTTGTTTCCAGGGACCTGGAAGGACAGTGAGTGAATTCTCCTTGTGCTAAATTGTGCTTAAAAAAACATTTTTTCTAGGGACAGAAAACTGTAGGTAGGGAGAGTGTGTCAGTTTCTTTCACTGTCAAAGTCCTTGTTTCCAGGGACCTGGAAGGACAGTGAGTGAATTCTCCTTGTGCTAAATTGTGCTTAAAAAAAACATTTTTTCTAGGGACAGAAAACTGTAGGTAGGGAGAGTGTGTCAGTTTCTTTCACTGTCAAAGTCCTTGTTTCCAGGGACCTGGAAGGACAGTGAGTGAATTCTCCTTGTGCTAAATTGTGCTTAAAAAAAACATTTTTTCTAGGGACAGAAAACTGTAGGTAGGGAGAGTGTGTCAGTTTCTTTCACTGTCAAAGTCCTTGTTTCCAGGGACCTGGAAGGACAGTGAGTGAATTCTCCTTGTGCTAAATTGTGCTTAAAAAAAACATTTTTTCTAGGGACAGAAAACTGTAGGTAGGGAGAGTGTGTCAGTTTCTTTCACTGTCAAAGTCCTTGTTTCCAGGGACCTGGAAGGACAGTGAGTGAATTCTCCTTGTGCTAAATTGTGCTTAAATAAAACATTTTTTCTAGGGACAGAAAACTGTAGGTAGGGAGAGTGTGTCAGTTTCTTTCACTGTCAAAGTCCTTGTTTCCAGGGACCTGGAAGGACAGTGAGTGAATTCTCCTTGTGCTAAATTGTGCTTAAAAAAAACATTTTTTCTAGGGACAGAAAACTGTAGGTAGGGAGAGTGTGTCAGTTTCTTTCACTGTCAAAGTCCTTGTTTCCAGGGACCTGGAAGGACAGTGAGTGAATTCTCCTTGTGCTAAATTGTGCTTAAAAAAAACATTTTTTCTAGGGACAGAAAACTGTAGGTAGGGAGAGTGTGTCAGTTTCTTTCACTGTCAAAGTCCTTGTTTCCAGGGACCTGGAAGGACAGTGAGTGAATTCTCCTTGTGCTAAATTGTGCTTAAAAAAAACATTTTTTCTAGGGACAGAAAACTGTAGGTAGGGAGAGTGTGTCAGTTTCTTTCACTGTCAAAGTCCTTGTTTCCAGGGACCTGGAAGGACAGTGAGTGAATTCTCCTTGTGCTAAATTGTGCTTAAAAAAAACATTTTTTCTAGGGACAGAAAACTGTAGGTAGGGAGAGTGTGTCAGTTTCTTTCACTGTCAAAGTCCTTGTTTCCAGGGACCTGGAAGGACAGTGAGTGAATTCTCCTTGTGCTAAATTGTGCTTAAAAAAAACATTTTTTCTAGGGACAGAAAACTGTAGGTAGGGAGAGTGTGTCAGTTTCTTTCACTGTCAAAGTCCTTGTTTCCAGGGACCTGGAAGGACAGTGAGTGAATTCTCCTTGTGCTAAATTGTGCTTAAAAAAAACATTTTTTCTAGGGACAGAAAACTGTAGGTAGGGAGAGTGTGTCAGTTTCTTTCACTGTCAAAGTCCTTGTTTCCAGGGACCTGGAAGGACAGTGAGTGAATTCTCCTTGTGCTAAATTGTGCTTAAAAAAAACATTTTTTCTAGGGAGAGAAAACTGTAGGTAGGGAGAGTGTGTCAGTTTCTTTCACTGTCAAAGTCCTTGTTTCCAGGGACCTGGAAGGACAGTGAGTGAATTCTCCTTGTGCTAAATTGTGCTTAAAAAAAACATTTTTTCTAGGGACAGAAAACTGTAGGTAGGGAGAGTGTGTCAGTTTCTTTCACTGTCAAAGTCCTTGTTTCCAGGGACCTGGAAGGACAGTGAGTGAATTCTCCTTGTGCTAAATTGTGCTTAAAAAAAACATTTTTTCTAGGGACAGAAAACTGTAGGTAGGGAGAGTGTGTCAGTTTCTTTCACTGTCAAAGTCCTTGTTTCCAGGGACCTGGAAGGACAGTGAGTGAATTCTCCTTGTGCTAAATTGTGCTTAAAAAAAACATTTTTTCTAGGGACAGAAAACTGTAGGTAGGGAGCGTGTGTCAGTTTCTTTCACTGTCAAAGTCCTTGTTTCCAGGGACCTGGAAGGACAGTGAGTGAATTCTCCTTGTGCTAAATTGTGCTTAAAAAAAACATTTTTTCTAGGGACAGAAAACTGTAGGTAGGGAGAGTGTGTCAGTTTCTTTCACTGTCAAAGTCCTTGTTTCCAGGGACCTGGAAGGACAGTGAGTGAATTCTCCTTGTGCTAAATTGTGCTTAAAAAAAACATTTTTTCTAGGGACAGAAAACTGTAGGTAGGGAGAGTGTGTCAGTTTCTTTCACTGTCAAAGTCCTTGTTTCCAGGGACCTGGAAGGACAGTGAGTGAATTCTCCTTGTGCTAAATTGTGCTTAAAAAAAACATTTTTTCTAGGGACAGAAAACTGTAGGTAGGGAGAGTGTGTCAGTTTCTTTCACTGTCAAAGTCCTTGTTTCCAGGGACCTGGAAGGACAGTGAGTGAATTCTCCTTGTGCTAAATTGTGCTTAAAAAAAACATTTTTTCTAGGGACAGAAAACTGTAGGTAGGGAGAGTGTGTCAGTTTCTTTCACTGTCAAAGTCCTTGTTTCCAGGGACCTGGAAGGACAGTGAGTGAATTCTCCTTGTGCTAAATTGTGCTTAAAAAAAACATTTTTTCTAGGGACAGAAAACTGTAGGTAGGGAGAGTGTGTCAGTTTCTTTCACTGTCAAAGTCCTTGTTTCCAGGGACCTGGAAGGACAGTGAGTGAATTCTCCTTGTGCTAAATTGTGCTTAAAAAAAAAAATTTTTCTAGGGACAGAAAACTGTAGGTAGGGAGAGTGTGTCAGTTTCTTTCACTGTCAAAGTCCTTGTTTCCAGGGACCTGGAAGGACAGTGAGTGAATTCTCCTTGTGCTAAATTGTGCTTAAAAAAAACATTTTTTCTAGGGACAGAAAACTGTAGGTAGGGAGAGTGTGTCAGTTTCTTTCACTGTCAAAGTCCTTGTTTCCAGGGACCTGGAAGGACAGTGAGTGAATTCTCCTTGTGCTAAATTGTGCTTAAAAAAAACATTTTTTCTAGGGACAGAAAACTGTAGGTAGGGAGAGTGTGTCAGTTTCTTTCACTGTCAAAGTCCTTGTTTCCAGGGACCTGGAAGGACAGTGAGTGAATTCTCCTTGTGCTAAATTGTGCTTAAAAAAAACATTTTTTCTAGGGACAGAAAACTGTAGGTAGGGAGAGTGTGTCAGTTTCTTTCACTGTCAAAGTCCTTGTTTCCAGGGACCTGGAAGGACAGTGAGTGAATTCTCCTTGTGCTAAATTGTGCTTAAAAAAAACATTTTTTCTAGGGACAGAAAACTGTAGGTAGGGAGAGTGTGTCAGTTTCTTTCACTGTCAAAGTCCTTGTTTCCAGGGACCTGGAAGGACAGTGAGTGAATTCTCCTTGTGCTAAATTGTGCTTAAAAAAAACATTTTTTCTAGGGACAGAAAACTGTAGGTAGGGAGAGTGTGTCAGTTTCTTTCACTGTCAAAGTCCTTGTTTCCAGGGACCTGGAAGGACAGTGAGTGAATTCTCCTTGTGCTAAATTGTGCTTAAAAAAAACATTTTTTCTAGGGACAGAAAACTGTAGGTAGGGAGAGTGTGTCAGTTTCTTTCACTGTCAAAGTCCTTGTTTCCAGGGACCTGGAAGGACAGTGAGTGAATTCTCCTTGTGCTAAATTGTGCTTAAAAAAAACATTTTTTCTAGGGACAGAAAACTGTAGGTAGGGAGAGTGTGTCAGTTTCTTTCACTGTCAAAGTCCTTGTTTCCAGGGACCTGGAAGGACAGTGAGTGAATTCTCCTTGTGCTAAATTGTGCTTAAAAAAAACATTTTTTCTAGGGACAGAAAACTGTAGGTAGGGAGAGTGTGTCAGTTTCTTTCACTGTCAAAGTCCTTGTTTCCAGGGACCTGGAAGGACAGTGAGTGAATTCTCCTTGTGCTAAATTGTGCTTAAAAAAAACATTTTTTCTAGGGACAGAAAACTGTAGGTAGGGAGAGTGTGTCAGTTTCTTTCACTGTCAAAGTCCTTGTTTCCAGGGACCTGGAAGGACAGTGAGTGAATTCTCCTTGTGCTAAATTGTGCTTAAAAAAAACATTTTTTCTAGGGACAGAAAACTGTAGGTAGGGAGAGTGTGTCAGTTTCTTTCACTGTCAAAGTCCTTGTTTCCAGGGACCTGGAAGGACAGTGAGTGAATTCTCCTTGTGCTAAATTGTGCTTAAAAAAAACATTTTTTCTAGGGACAGAAAACTGTAGGTAGGGAGAGTGTGTCAGTTTCTTTCACTGTCAAAGTCCTTGTTTCCAGGGACCTGGAAGGACAGTGAGTGAATTCTCCTTGTGCTAAATTGTGCTTAAAAAAAACATTTTTTCTAGGGACAGAAAACTGTAGGTAGGGAGAGTGTGTCAGTTTCTTTCACTGTCAAAGTCCTTGTTTCAAGGGACAGAGAAGGACACCTGAAGGTAGCCCTTATTGCTTTTTTCCCATCTCCCTGCAGGCCATCTATTAGAATGTCTGGAAGGCAAACAAGGAGAGGCAGACAGTCAGGAGGCAATAAAAGAGGGCAAGCAGGCTCTGTGTCTGGGGGCAACAGTGCTGGTCGTGGAAGCGTTGCATTGTCATCAGCACATGGCCATGGGACACGCTTGTCCTTCTTTTCGGCAGCTGGACATGTTGAGCCACATCATGCCGAAGACTTGGTAGAGTGGATGACCAAGCCCTCCTCCTCCTCCTCATCCTCTCTCACCCAGGCTCAGGGTACTGGAAAAGCAGCTGCCAAAGCGTCCTCTTCCCTGGTATCAATGTCAGACTCATCATCAGTCACTCCTTCCCTAGACCCACCATGTCCTCCTCCTGAGGAGTCCCCCGAACTGTTTCAGCACAGTGTTGGGTACATGCTCCAGGAGGATGCCCAGCGTTTCGAAGGGTCTGATGATGAAACCCAGCTAGAGGAAGGCAGTAGCGTGAGAGCAGACAGAGGGGATGCTCAAGAAGGACACCAATCTGGCAGTCATGTTCCAGCAGCTGCAGCATACTGCCAGATTGGCTCCAGTGATGAGGAGGGAGGTGATGATGAGGTCACTGACTCCACGTGGGTGCCTAATAGGAGAGAGGAGGAGGAGGAGGATGAGGAGGAGGCACATCTCCAATGAGGCAGGATGCCCTTTGGTGGCCAGCGTAAGGGCAGTACACCGACGGAATCACACCGCAGAGCTCCGCCTGTGCAGGGCGCTGCCTCTGCCCGTCATTCAAAAAGTTCTTTGGTGTGGGCCTTTTTTGAGGCTAGTGCATCAGATCGCACAGCTGCTGTTTGCAACATATGTCTCAAGCGTATATCGCGTGGCCAAAACATCAGCCGCTTGGGTACCACATGCCTGACCAGACATATGTTGACCTGCCATGCAGCTCGTTGGCAAGCCTACCTGAAAGACCCACACCAAAGAACAAAGCGGACCTCTCCTTGCACCGCATCAGCTGGGATCTCCAACCCCACTATAACTTCAGTCCTCTCTGAAACATGCACTGAGAGGAATGAAGGTGTAGAATTAGGTGTGTCACAGCCAAGTACTTGCGGCCACTCTGCTAGCAGTACACCGACGTCCGATTCTAGCAGGCAAATTTCCCTGCCCCAGCTGCTGGACCGTCGAAAGAAGTTCACTCCCAGCCATCCACATGCCCAGCGGTTGAATGCTAGCTTGGCTAAATTGCTAGCGCTTCAACTGCTGCCTTTTCAGTTGGTAGACTCGGCCCCCTTCCGTGAGTTTGTGCAATGTGCGGTTCCTCAGTGGCAGGTTCCCAAACGCCACTTTTTCTCACGGAAGGCTATTCCGGCTCTCTACCGGCATGTGGAAGGCAATGTCTTGGCCTCGCTGGATAGGGCGGTCAGCGGTAAGGTGCATATTACCGCTGACTCATGGTCCAGCAGGCATGGACAGGGACGTTACCTTTCTTTCACGGCCCATTGGGTCACTCTTTTGGCAGCTGGGAAGGATGCAGGACAAGGTGCAGTAGTGTTGGAGGTTGTCCCACCGCCACGCCTCCAAAATGCTACTACTGGTTGTGACACACCTCTCTCCTCCACCCCCTCCTCTTCTTCTTCCTCCATGGCCTCTTCCTGTGGTTTGTCCTATGAACCAGCGGTGCTCCGTAGCCATTCACGGGGCTACGCAAGTACGCAGGCAAAAAGATGCCATGCCGTGCTTGCGCTGGTGTGTTTGGGGGACAGAAGCCACACTGGGGCAGAGGTCCTGTCTGCTCTGCAGGGCCAGGCCGAGAGGTGGTTGACGCCACGCCAGCTTAAGCCAGGAATGGTGGTTTGCGACAATGGCACCAACCTCCTCTCCGCCCTCCGACAGGGACAACTGACCCATGTGCCCTGTGTGGCTCACGTCCTTAACCTGGTGGTGCAGCGCTTCTTGGGCAGGTACCCGGGCTTACAGGATGTCCTGAGGCAGGCCAGGAAAGTCTGTGTGCATTTCCGCAGATCTTATAATGCCAGTGCTCGCCTGGCTGAGCTGCAAAAGGAGTTGAACCTGCCCAAGAACCGCCTTATATGTGACATGCCCACCAGGTGGAACTCAACGTTGGCCATGCTGCAGCGGCTGCACACGCAGCAGAGGGCCATCAATGAGTACCTGTGCGACTACGGCACCAGGACAGGGTCAGGGGAGCTTGGTTTTTTTTCTCCACGCCAGTGGGGCATGATCAGGGATGCATGCACTGTCCTGGCACCATTTGAGGAGGCCACAAGGATGGTGAGCAGTGACAGTGCATGCATCAGTGACACTGTACCTCTTGTCCACCTGTTGGAGCACACGCTGCGTGGAATAATGGACAGGGCACTTGAGGCAGAACAGAGGCAGGAAGAGGAGGACTTCCTTGCCTCTCAAGGCCCCCTTTACCCAGACAGTGTTCCTTCTGTCCCACCCATCGCACAGGAAGAGGAGGAGGAGGAGGAGGAGGAGGAGGAGGAGGATTGTGTCAGCATGGAGGTGGAGGCTGGCACTCAGCATCATCAGCAGCAGTCTTTTAGGGATGATTTACAGTCCCAAGAAACCAGTGGACTTGTACGTGGCTGGGAGGAGGTGGCTGCGGATCATGTCGTCCTTAGTGACCCAGAGGACTCCGGAGCGAATGCCTCAGCAAACCTACGCTGCATGGCCTCCCTGATCCTGCAAAGTCTGCGGAAGGATCCTCGTATTCTTCGGATCAAGGAGAGGGACCATTACTGGCTGGCCACTCTCCTTGATCCACGGTACAAGGGTAAGGTTGCGGACCTTATGTTACCGTCGCAGAGGGAGCAGAGGATGAGACAACTCCGGGAGGCCTTGCAGAAAGGTCTGTGCAACGCGTTCCCAGAGACTGGGAGGTTACAAACTCCTGGTCCTGGACAACGAGTTGCTGAGGCTTCGGCCAGTCAAAGAAGGAGCGGTGGGGAAGGTGGCCGTCTGACCGATGCGTTCAGACAATTCTTTAGTCCGCAGCCCCAAAGTATGATCGGTTCCAGCAACCATCGCCAGCGTCTGATAAACATGGTGCAGGAATATCTAGGGGCAAGGTCAGACTTGGACACCTTCCCCACCGAAAATCCTCTGGCTTACTGGGTCTTGAGGATGGATCACTGGCCAGAGCTTGCACAGTATGCAATTGAGCTACTGGCCTGTCCTGCATCCAGCGTTCTTTCGGAACGCACATTCAGTGCTGCTGGAGGATTTGTCACGGATCACAGGGTGCGCCTGTCCACCGACTCGGTTGATCGACTGACTTTCATCAAGATGAACCAGTCTTGGATCACCACCAGCTACCACACACCTGATGCTGATATAACAGACTAATTGATTTTAACATGTCACATCCCTTCAAGACTGATGCTGATGCTGAGTGCCTGTGCTGTTATGTTGACTGGCTATCCTCCTCCTCCGAGTCCTCAATGATACGATTGATGATGATAGCTTGGAAGATCATTTTTGTTTATGGGTGCCGCCACCAGTGGCTAAGGCCCAATTTTTCAGCCCCTGTTTTACAGGGGCGTGTAATTACAATTTTTTTAGCAATAATTTGCCATAGGGCTCATTGCTGTGCTCCAAGTACAGTATCTGTGAGGGGTTGGAGTGTTGTGGCACCAGTGCCTAAGGCCCAATTTTTCAGCCCCTGTTTAACAGGGGCGTGTCATTACAATTTTTGAAGCAATACTTTGCAACAGGGCTCATTGCTGTGCTCCAAGTACAGTATCTGTGAGGGGTTGTAGTGTTGTGCCACCAGTGCCTAAGGCCCAATTTTTCAGCCCCTGTTCAACAGGGGCATGCAATTACAATTCTTGATCTAATAATTCACAGCAGGGTCCATTGCTGCACCCACCAAGAGTAACTCTGAGGGCTTACAGTCTTGTGGCAACGCCACCACCACCACCACCACGAAAGGCCCAATTTTTCAGCCCCTGTTCAAAAGGGGCATGTAATTACAATTCTTGATCTAATAATTCACAGCAGGGCCCATTGCTGCACCCACCAAGAGTAACTGTCAGGGCTTACAGTGTTGTGGCACCAGCACCACCATCAAAGCCCCAATTTTTACTACCACTGTTCAACAATTATATGTAATTAAAATTCCTGATATAATAGTTGACAGCAGGGCGTTCCAGCACCAACCAAGAGTAACTGAGTGCTTACAGTGTTGTGCCAACACCAACAACTAAGGGGCCTATTTCTGCAGAGTATATACGGCAGGTCCCTACTTTCAAACATCCAACTTACAAACGACTCCTACTTGCAAACGAAAGAAGACAACAGGAAGTGAGAGGAAATCTACCCCTAGAAAGGAAAATTCTCTCCTGTAAGAATAAATATGGGAGAAAGGGGTCTCATCTGTACTGATGCTTTATCAGCAATCCTTGTTTCAAGAAAAACACCACATTTCAAAAACAGTTGTCATTGGGACGGAAAGTGAGGTGAAATGTTCTGAACAGGGGCACAGACAGCAAAACAAATGTTACAGGGGTGATAACCCTTACCTATGTTTCCCAAAAAGTTTAAAAATAGATTTTTGGGCTGGAGCTACACTTCAACAATGTACCTGTTCAAAATTACAAACAGATTCTACATAAGAACAAACCTACAGTCCCTGTCTTGTATGCACCGCCTGTATACGGCTGTTCAGAGTATATAGGGCCTTTTTTATTTTATGTGCGGGGTTCCCCTTAATATCCATACAAGACCCAAAGGGGCTGGTAATGGGCTGGGGTAGGGGGGGTCATGGGGTAGCTATGCCATTTTTCTTAAAGAATTTCATCCATTTTACCGGGACCAGACATTACATTAAAGCCGCAAGCAGTTTTAAATGGCTTTTTTTTCCTTTAGAAGTGTCATTTTGTGCAGGGACAGTTCTAAACACGGGAAACACGTGGCACTTCACAGGCATACTTTAGACACCCCCCAGGTACGATATTTAAAGGAATATTTGACTTTTTTTTTTCACTTTATGCATCATTAAAATGACTGCTCCCGAAAAACGACCGTTTTTAAAACTTCTTTTTGCATTGATACATGTCCCCTGGTGCAGAACCCGGGTTCCCAAACCCTATTTATGACAATAACATGCATAATAGTTGTTATAATTAGCACTTTAGAATTCGAACGTTCGCATCCATTGTATTTAATAGGGTTCTAATGTTCGTTCGAACTTTCGGTCCGTTCGCGGGTTCTGGTGCGAACCGAACCCGGGGGTGTTCGGCTCATCACTAGTCCCTACAAACAAGGATTAGCACAGAATAGCACACTGTCACTGACACTCTCCCTACCTATCCTTATCTGTCCCTAAACACAAGGAATCCAGGATTATGTAAAGGAAAAATAATGACACTGTCCCTGCCTATGCTTCTCTTTCCCTACTCCGGAACACACTACACAAGGCCGCCGCGCTGGCGGCCTTTTATAGTGTGGGGCATGTACTAAACCCCCTCAGCAATAATTGTCCACAGGCATCCTGCCTGTGGCCAATCATTGCTCTCCTCGCTGCCGGCGCTGTGATTGGCCAAGCATGCGGGGTCACAGTGCATGCTTGGCCAATCACAGCGCCTGGATGACACTGCGATGGCGTAGTGCATTGTGGGCCGTTCGCGTCACTCGAATTTGGCGCGAACGGCCCAAATCGTTCGATCTTTGTCGAACGATCGAACAGCCGATATTCGAGTCGAACGTATGTTCGACTCGAACACGAAGCTCATCCCTACCCCTGAGATATGCAACTCCAGCAGCATCGACCTGTTCCACTCTACTCTTACACTGTTGGTGAGAAGAGAATCCGCGGGGCTGCACTGCAAACTACAGTTCCCAGCGTGCATCGTGGCACACGGAGCCCTCTGTATAGATGACTGGGGAGGTGGCTTGTGTGAGTTGAGCGGATCCGCCCCCTGCCTGAGCCGAGCAGCCACCCCCCGCCCGTGCCAGCCGAGCCGAACAGACCTGCCTAAGCGCCCAAGCTGAGCAGACCCGCCCCCTGCCCGATCCAGGCCAAACTGGCCCAAGCTGAGCAGACCCGCCCCCCGACCGAGCCGAGTGGATCCGCCCCCCGCCCGAAAAGGGCCTGTGACAGGGGTCACTTTGGGCACAGGGTGAGCAAGAAAATAATGGACATTAAGAATATGTCTTGGATTGCTTTAAAATGGGACAGTGATATTTTTCCACAATATTCCCCAGGATACCTGTAAAGAACTATTTACTGTTTGATTATGAACTCAACAGGTTAACTAAAAAGTGACTCCTTCATGATGTTGGGACACATACTGTTAGATGCTAATGTCACCACATCCAGCCCCCACCTGTGTCTAAGATGTCACATGTGTATTGGGAGACAGTGAGGCTAGCCTAAAGGTCATGTGTCTGAGTCATCAGCTGTAGTTAATTAGCTCATGTAAATTAGGTCTGGTCAAAGGTGTATTGTCTGAGGAGAATGTAAGAACCTCCTCTCTGTGTGTATAAAACTTGAAGTTTGTCATTAAAGATTGTCAGTCCAGTTGGAAACTTCATACAGAGTGTTTGTCTCGTATGTTTCGAAGGATTAATCCTATGGGAAGTGGTCGCCTGACTGTGGAGGATCGGCAGTGGATGTGTGTCCAGAGAGGGAATATCCTAAACGGCGTTAACCCCTTTCATACTTGGGGTGCCGTTACATTGGTTGGCAGCAGTGGGATTTTCCCTCCAGTTACTGGGACACTCCAAATCACCACAGTGAATGACCAGCTATGCAGCCTGCAGGAAAGCCACGCTGAAAGACTTACTTGAGAGCCGTGGAGGGACCGGTGGGACAAAGAACAAGGCCACCTTGATCAGGGAGCTAGCCGAGATGGATCAGAGGGATGGTGATGCAGGACCCCGGTCAGTTGAAGACTTGTTTCAGCAACGAGTTCGAGAGCGGTTGGCATTATATGGGGCTAACCCATCAGAGACCGCCATACAGAAAGCCATTAGAGACATCCAGCTGCAGGATGAGCGACAAGAGAGAGAACTGGAGAGACAAGAGAGAGAACTAGAGCGGTAACATGAGCGGAGAATGGCGGAAATACGGCAATCGGAGACAACGCCTAAAGATGCAGCGCCTGTCCGTAAGTTGCCCTTTCGGGCGTTCAAACTATTCAAGGAAGGAGAGGAGGAAATTGAAGCGTTCCTGCAGGACTTTGAGAGACTATGCCAGATACATGAAGTACGGCCCCAAGATCGGGTCGCCTTACTGGCGAGTAATTTAACTGGCAGAGCGGCGGATGCGTATCGGGCCCTGGAGGATGAGGACGCTAAAGACTATGACCGGGTAAAAGAAGCTCTGCTAGCCCGATTTGCCATTACACCCGAAGCCAGCCGGATTAAGTTTCGAGAATCCCGGAAACAAACCCACATAACATACGTGGAGTGGGCACATCATCTGCAGCGAGACCTTAAGGGCTGGTTCCAGGGAAGCCACGCTCATACCATAGAGGACATCACCCAGCTAGTACTCTTAGAACAGTTCTTTAAAAACACCCCTCCGGTATTACGGGATTGGGTGCGAGATAAGCGACCACGGACTGTACAGCAAGCGGCTACTTTGGCCGATGAAAATCTGGACTCTCGAAGGTCAGGCGAAAGCGAGCGCTATCCACTATCTCGGCCCAGTTTACCAGCCTCTAACCCAACTTCAGCACCACCTCCAGTGGCCACTTATCCTCAGCAGCCCAGGTTCAACTCCCAGGACTACTCACAACCCATCAGGTGTTTTTGGTGTAAACAGCTAGGGCAAAAAAAGCCAGACTGTCCGTTGAATCCAGCCAGACAGTCCCAGTCATGGAGACAGCCAGCAAGGGGGAGCCCCCGCACATCCATGCCTGCGGCCCACTGCGTTGAGAAGGAAGAACATTGGAGCGTCCTGCACGAGGCTGATCCAATACAAGCAGCTAACCGGGACAACAGGCAGCAACACAGGCAGACTGTCTGGGTCAATGGAAAGGTAGCCAATGGCCTACGTGATACTGGTGCCACCATGACCCTACTACAGAAGAACCTCATCCCAGAGAGCCAACACACCGGAGACAACTGTAGCCGTAAGAGTAGCGGGAGGTACCATCTTCCGGCTACCCGTTGCCCGTGATCACCTGGATTGGGGGGTTGGTTCGGGACACGTGAATGTGGGGGTGATGAAGGATTTGCCAGCGGATGTACTACTGGGGAATGATTTGGCCCCCCTAGTTTCTGCTTATGCCCCGATGGGCCCCGCTGAAGCCAACCCAGTGACTACCTGTGCCCAGACCCATGCTGCTGGAACCGGCCCGCTTACGGCTGAGAACTGGGTAAGACTATCTTCCCCGACATGTACCTTAGATCAGGGAAAATATCACAGTCTAGAATTGGAATGTGACAAGTTGGCCAGGGAGAAATCGGAGATGCAACGACACTACGTCATGTATTATGAGATGTCCCATGGCTTGAACATTGAAATGCACAAACAGGCTGAAATTGTCAAAAGGTTAAATGGGATTTGCGCCCAGGTTTTGCCTTACCTCTCCCAAGAGCATCAGCAACAAGTTTTGGGAGCCATTGAGAGAGAAAAGCAAGTGACTGTTCCAGAACTGAATTCCATTATTCGCCATGCAAGCTTACAACGTCACCATCAGCTACTGACCCGGTAAGCAAAACAGCCATGCTGATGGGTTGTCCAGGCATTAGAGGAATGGAACTATGGACTAACTTCGGAGTCAACCCGTCTGGGGTTTCCTCCTGTGTTAGTCTCCTGCCGAAAGGGGAGATGTGTGACAGGGGTCACTTTAGGCACAGGGTGAGCAAGAAAATAATGGACATTAAGAATATGTCTTGGATTGCTTTAAAATGGGACAGTGATATTTTTCCACAATATTCCCCAGGATATTTGTAAAGAACTATTTACTGTTTGATTATGAACTCAACAGGTTAACTGAAAAGTGACTCCTTCATGATGTTGGGACACATACTGTTAGATGCTAATGTCACCACATCCAGCCCCCACCTGTGTCTAAGATGTCAGATGTGTATTGGGAGACAGTGAGGCTAGCCTAAAGGTCATGTGTCTGAGTCATCAGCTGTAGTTAATTAGCTCATGTAAATTAGGTCTGGTCAAAGGTGTATTGTCTGAGGAGAATGTAAGAACCTCCTCTCTGTGTGTATAAAACTTGAAGTTTGTCATTAAAGATTGTCAGTCCAGTTGGAAACTTCATACAGAGTGTTTGTCTCGTATGTTTGGAAGGATTAATCCTATGGGAAGTGGTCGCCTGACTGTGGAGGATCGGCAGTGGATGTGTGTCCAGAGAGGAAATATCCTAAACGGCGTTAACCCCTTTCATACTTGGGGTGCCGTTACATGGCCGAACTGGCCCAAGCTGAGCAGACCTGCTCCCCGCCCGAGCTGAGCAGATCCGACCCCCGCCGGTGCCGGACCAAACTAGCCTGAGCAGAGCGGACTCGCCTCCCGCTCGAGCCGAGCGGCCCGCCCGAGCCAGCCGAGCCAAGCGGATCTTTATTTTTTCAAATTAAATTGCGTTTGTAAGACCGCAGCGCAAATACGATGTGACATAAAGTATTACAATGACCACCATTTTATTCTCTAGGGTGTCTGAATATATATATATATATATATATATATATATATATATATATATAATGTTTGGTGGTTCTAAGTAGTTTTCTAGAAAAAATAAAAATAAAGACTTTAACTTGTAAACACCAAGTGTAAAAAAAATAGGCCTAGTCCTTAGGTGATTAATGCAACAGGTTTTCAAATAAGAAAGGTAAAAGTCTGTGAGCCTGCTGAGGGACTACTACAGGCAAGTCTGAAGTGCCAGATGTGACTCCCAAGCCACTGGATGGAGCTCACTGTTTGAGAATGCAACAGCTACTGTATGTCTATGGTATGAGATTTAAACTAATTTCCATGCTGTTGAATGTTGATAAAACAATGTGTTAAATAATATATGAAGGCACATAGCACAGTGGATACAGACGAATATGTTTTGAAAATCTGTAAATAGACAATTTACTTTCTGCCACAATACACCAATGTAATATTATATAGAAACTGCAGTAAACAAAATAGACAGAGCAGAGAAATGAATGTAGAGCCTGGAACCAATACAAGTAGAATTAGCTTATCGTTATTTCAAGTTAATGAACCTTTCTCCCGATAGAAGTGATAATGCATTATAATATTGCATGTATCATGCTGTGTGCGCTACTTCAATGGTGTGTTGTTGTTTTCCTGTATTAATAAAGATTATATATTTTATGGTGCTATACAAGGTGCATAGAATCATTCATACCGAGAGAGGAGTGGGCGGGGACTCCTGTGATGGAGGCTTAGGACCGGAGCTCCGCTCAGCACCAGCTAAACAGCGCTAATAGCGGCGAAAAAAGAAGCCACATTGCGGTTAAAAACTACAGGGAAAGGCAGAGAATAGTGCCAGGCACCTACCTATGCCAGGTAAGGCATATAAAAAAGCGCAGAAACAGAACTACAAGCTCTCTGAAAAACGGGAGAAATCCAAAATGGCTGCCGCACCTCAGAATAAGATACAGACTGCTAATGATGTCTCCTCAACTAGCAGGCAAATTATTCAGCCTGCAACTCTCCCATTTAGCTCACAGTCATTGAGCTTAGACTCCTCTGCTACCTTACAACCTTCTGAGCTTAAATTAAACCTAAAGGAGAACTATGTGGGATCTGAGGGTCATCCACCTCATGAAGTGAATTTACCTCACATAGGCTCTCTCAATACACATCCTGAACAGGCTCCTGATATGTCTTTTAATATGACTGAACTTTTTAACAGGATTTCTGATATGCTGGACAAAAGGTTAGCTTTAAATGCTGACAGGATCACAGGAGAAATTAAAGAAGACTTTCAGAACCTGGGAAGCAGAATAGAGCATATTGAACATAAGTTGGATTTTACTATAACTAAGACAAACCAAATTTCTGAGCACTTGCAGTTCTTGCAGGATCAGCTTGATACCGCTCAAGCCAGAATAGACGACCTCGAGAATCGTTCAAGAAGGGAAAACTTTCGCATTAGAGGACTGCCTGAATCAATCACTGATGTTCATACAACTGTGAAAGATTTTATTAAAAATTTACTCCCTTCGATTCCAGCTAATAAACTGGAATTGGATAGAGCGCATAGATCCTTGGGACCCCTCAGGAAAGATGGCTCTCCACGGGACATTATAGTAAAACCCCACTTTTTTTCTGTCAAGGAAGAAGTGATGAAAATATCCCGCCAACAAGATCAGATACAGTTCCAAGGTGCTTCTATTCAAATCTTTTCTGACATATCCCCATACACCATCCAAAAGAGGAGATCTTTGAAACCCCTCCTTGCAGCCCTGACCAAAAAGGATATTAAATACCGGTGGGCATTCCCTTTTGCCCTGAAATTTACGTACAATGGGAAGCAACATGTTTTTCACAATTTCCCAGAAGGAGAACGCCTGTTACTTGACTTGAGACTCATTACGCTGGATTCAAATATGGATACCTCTCCCTCTATGCAGGGGTCATCTAAACGCCAATCGCCTCCGAGCTCGACTGCGCCACTTTGGGAGATGTCCAAAATTAAGAGAGTAAAGGATAACATCCCCCCATGAAGAGGATTTACATGACTTTACTGTATTTCATCTTTTTCTTCCCCCCTGTAGGTTCCTTGGGAGGGAACACAATTCATTACATTGACTCTTGGATTTCCTGTGCAACTCTTTTTGACACATAGTTCTGTTGCTAAACTGTCAATAGACAATGGGGGTTAATTTTTTTATTTTATTTTATTTATTTATTTATTTATTTTTTTCCCACATATAGTTCTGTTGCTAAATTTTCAATAGATAATGGTTTGTTTTTTTTTCTTCTTCTCTCTTGTTTAGAAAAAATCTAATAGTTAAACTATTCTTAATTGCTACTATATTGGAAATCCAGGGATGTTTGGTTCCGTTCATTTAATATTACATCGTTAGTTTGAGTGCTGTCACTGGCTGGTGCTGCTGCATTGTGCCTCCACCTACCGCTCAGTTTGGTTGTAAACCATGCTGAGGGGTAGGTATATAGCCCTACATCTGGGCTATACTACTTATTTTTTTCTGAATGAGGGGAGGGAGCCATACCCCTCCTCCCATTCTGGGCCGCTTATAGGCCTTTCGTTACACTGCGTTTTACAACTGATATTATTTTTATTTGAATATTTTTTTTACTCTTCTTCTTTCATTCTAACTTTTTTTTCTTTTTCAGCCTACATGTCATTGAGATTTACCTGTGAAGTGCTGCTATGTATATCCTCCCCTAACATAGTGAAAGACCTTTCATTATATGCCCTTGGTTCTTCCTGGAGGAAGGTAGGTGGCTGTGGGTTATTTGGAGTTCTCCCCCTTTTGCTCCATGGCTGGCACTAACACTAACTCTTTACCCCTTCGTGTTGTGTCTCACAACACCCAGGGATTAAATTCCCCAGTCAAAAGAAGGAAAGCCCTCCAAGCCTATAGATCCCGTCATATTGATGTAGTACTCTTACAAGAGACCCATTTCCCTCAGCGGTACACCCCATTGTTTCTTCATGCCCATTTTCCAGTTTTTTACTTGTCTAAGGCTGAAGATAAGACCAAGGGAGTGGCAATATTGTTTTCTAAGAATTGCAAATTCAATCTTCAGTTGGAACTCAGAGACCAGGAGGGAAGGTTCCTATTGGTCAAGGGAACTATCGATAATAAGCTATATACCTTTATATCTTACTACGCCCCTAACAGAGGACAAAAACAGTTTTTTAAACAATTGTTCCAGTCACTTGGGCCGTCTATGGAGGGGATCATAGTTATGGGGGGGGGGGACTCTAACACAGCTTTTGATTCTAGTCTGGACAAATCCAAACCCTTAAGATCACAAGTTGTTAGGCCCAATAAAACAAGTGTTCAAATTGCTCGATTAATCTTTCAATCTAGATTGACGGATATATGGAGGGAACTCCATCCAAAAAAACGAGATTTTACACACTACTCTAATCCGCACCAGTCCTATTCTCGTATTGACCACATTTGGATCTCTACTCACCATATTCCACTAGCTCTTTCTTCTTCTATAGTGGAAGCTGCTTGGTCAGACCATTCGATGATTCTATTGGCTATTAGAAGGGATATCCCTAGTACACAGACCTCACATTGGACTCTCAATCAGTCTTTATTGAAGGATCCCGCAGTAGTGGCGGAAATTCAGGGAGCTTTGAAGGATTATTTTTACTTTAATGATGGAGGGGAGGTCTCTCCAGAAACTTTATGGGCAGCTCATAAGGTTACTATTAGAGGCAAGTTGATCCAAATAGCGGCCAGAAAGAAGAGAGAGAGGGTGGTCGAGATTGAGAGATTGGAGAAAGAGTTTGCTGAGTTGTGCATAAAACATAAGAGAAGTCCTTCTAGTGTATCTATATCCACACTGGATGCAGCACGAGTAGCTCTTAACTTGGCTCTAACAGCGAAGGCTGAAAAATCCATTAAATGGTCTGGGGCAAAATTTTACCAGATGAGAGACAAGTTGGGTCCTATGTTGGCACGTAAACTTTCACCCAGATTCCGTTCACAAGCTCTCCCAAAGATTAAACAGGCAGATGGCTCTTTTACCATGTTTCTCAACATATTATTAAGGCATTCCAGGATTTTTATTCTAAGTTATATATGGCTGAAAATCTCTCTGTCTCTACCGAGTTAGAGGAATTCTTGGATAAATTACATATTCCGAAATTAACAGAAACTCATAAAGAGGAATTGGATGCTCCTATTTCAAATGAAGAGGTTTCAGATGTCATAAAAGCTTTAAAGGGGGGAACAGCTCCTGGACCTGATGGTTTTTCCACACCATATTACAAAACATTTTCAGAGATCCTAACTCCTTACCTAACTAGACTTTTTAATTTTATGTCTAAAGGTTCCCCGATAGATAATCAACTAAATATGGCTTATATTTCTGTGATCCCAAAACCGGATAAAGATACTAGTCAAATAGAAAACTACAGACCAATCTCCTTAATCAATAATGATCTTAAAATATTAACCAAGATATTAGCGAACAGACTTGCTTCTTTTATAGGATCTTATATTCACAAAGACCAGGTCGGTTTTATACCCGGTAGGCAAGGTCTTGATCAGGTGCGAAGAGCGGTTGACCTAGTATCAATCCTACAATCTAATTGGGAGGGAGGTCATAAACAGGAGGGTATGTTACTGTCACTGGACCTCCAGAAGGCATTCGATTCGGTGTCGTGGACATATCTATTCGCTGTACTTAAACGCTGGGGATTTGGACAGAATATGTTAGGAATTTTAGAAGCCCTTTATTCTAATCCTAAGGCCAGAATCAGAATGCAAGGAATTTTTTCCGACCCTATTCAGATTGGAAGAGGTACACGTCAGGGTTGCCCCCTATCCCCCCTGATATTCGCTATTATGATCGAATCTTTAGCCATTGCCATTCGTAGTAATCCGAATATCAGGGGGGTGCAATGTGGTCAAGATACCCATAAATGTGCCTTATTCGCAGATGACCTTTTACTTTTTGTCACTTCTCCACGGTCTTCTTTACCGGAGGTTTGCTCATTGCTTAATAAGTTTTCGACTCTTTCAGGTCTCAGAATTAATATGTCTAAATCTCAAGCTCTTAACGTGTCTCTCCCAGATTCTATAGTGTCCGATTTACAGATAACTTACCAATTCAAGTGGAGCAGCTCATTCATTAAGTACTTAGGAATTAATGTTACATCTAAATTTGAAAATCTATACCAAGCTAACTACCCTCCTATGTACAAGAAACTCGAACTCGATCTCAAAGACTGGGAGTCGCACAGTATTTCTTGGATTGGCAGGATTAACTCAGTCAAGATGACCCTTTTGCCCAGGCTTTTATATTTATTTCGTTCACTTCCTATTCCAATCAAAAGAGATCATTTGAAATATTTTCAAAGTAAGCTCACTAAATTCATTTGGAACAATAAAGGTCCACGACTCTCAAACAGATGCTTATTCGACCTTCCCAAACAGGGTGGGTTAGGTCTTCCGAATCTCTTATGGTACTACCAAGCAGCACGATTGGCACAACTATCTGCTTTATATTTTAACACAGAACTTCCTGATTGGATATCAATTGAAAATCAAGCTGTTCCATCCTCATCACTAATACACCTGTTGTAGTGCCCTCCCAGAAATAGACCTCCCATCTTATCACCATCACTCTCACAATCCTTATCTTTATGGGATTCACTTCGGAAACTTCCCTCGCTGGTCTCTAAAGCTCAACCTTTGACCCCGGTGTTCAAAAACCCCTTTTTTCATCAAGGTTTGGACCTTCAAACCTTTAAATGGTGGTACGGCAAGGGGTTGTACCGCATTGGTCAATTTTTTTCCTCTATAGGCCCTTTACCTATTGAATATTTTATGAACAAATTAGATCTCCCTTTATCCGAAAAACCGAAATTTCATCAAATCGCTAATTTAATTCATTCTAGGTGTAAAACTGGATATTCATCCCGAGACTTTACAGATTATGAAAATTGGTGTGGACAGACAGTGGAGCGAAGGGGGGGGGGGATCTCTGTGATCTACAAGTCACTGGCATCCAATTTAGTGAAACTACCATACATGTTGGCCTGGGAGAAGGAACTCCTAATTGATAGAAATATTGTAGACTGGCATGCAAGCTACTCTCGCTCGACTTCAGGCCTCTGCAATACTTCGCTCATAGAGGCCAATATAAAACTTTTTACAAGATGGTATCTAGTTCCCACGAGATTGACTGTTATGTACCCCTCTGTTTCACCTCTTTGTTATAGGGGATGTCAGGGACTAGGTACTTTGATCCACATATGGTGGGAGTGCCCAAGAATTCGTGGATTTTGGAATAAGGTATTTCACATTTTACGCAATATTACAGGTTGCCCGATACATCAATCTCCCACAATTGCTTTACTCAATGGACATTTACCTTATATTCCTAAAGCCACTCGTAAACTAATTTTGTTTATTTTAACGGGAGCAAAACTAACTATTGCAAGGGCATGGAAGAAACCTTCGGTATCTATATTATCCATGAAGCAAAAAGTTTCCTGGATTATGGAACAAGAAAAACTGGTTAGCTTCTTGTTAGACGAGACCTCAAATTTTGAAGCCATATGGGAACCTTGGGCGCGATTTATGGGAATCTCTTTGTCACATAACTTGGTCATCAACACCAATCACTGATCTTTAGAATGTATATTTGGTTTGAAGGCATTCTATAATCTTTTCACTTCATATCTTTGAGAATTTTTTTTTTTCTCTTTCTCTCTCCTCTTTTTCTTTCTCTTCTTTATTTTTATCCTATACTTTATTCTCTCGGTTTTGGCTTTTATTATTTCATAGTATGTTTATTGTTTTATTACATCAGATAAAATATAATAGTTTCAGGCTCAGATTCCTTTTTTTATTGTTTGAGGCTTGGACTGTTGAACTTAGCTCTAACAAGTCTGAGAACAACTCTTAATTTTCATACTTAGGTCGAGTATTGTGTTTTTTTTTGCATGTACAAATTAAATTTTTTCTATTATATCTCTCCAGTTGTCTCTACCGACGATTGTTGGTGGTGACAGGAAGGCCGGGCAGGGGACGTTCTCTCCTTCCCAGTCACAGTGTGTTCCCGTTAGGGGTGGCTGGGGAGGGGAGTAGGAGCCCTTCATATTTTCGGTTTATTTTTGTGGGAACTAGAATTTCTTAATATAAGTTATTATCAGTTTATAAGATTACTTGATTATATACTTGACCAAGATGAGGCTAGATATTATTACTTTTTGTTTAAACATTGTCAGTATTGGTTTTTACGATAATAATTTGTCTACGTTTCTATGGTAATAATACCTGAGATTTTTGTTGAGTCAATTGTAATCATCTTTAATATTTATGATTCTGTAATGATTTTTTTCTGATGAAAAATAAAAAACTTAAATGACAAAAAAAAAAGAATCATTCATACCAGTCCCCGACCCAGCAGTGTTTCCAATCCAAAGTCCTACTTTTACAGGAATACAAGCAAAACTGAATACAAAAGCTGGCCATACACCAGCAGATATTTGAACATTTGTCTGAACATTCGTTAAAAAATTCTAAGGACATTTAATGACTTGACAAATGTAATTTTGAATGTACTTATAAATTTAATTAGCTTTTAACATTTGGTTTTAAAACAAACAGACTTGACCTAACAAAAACCACATTCACTGTTTGAAATTTGTTCGAGAAAAAAAAAGTCATCCTGTTCCTTTGAAATTCTGTAATCACTACAGTCGAAATGGAACATCGATTTGACCCCACTAACGTTTAAAAAAATTAAACAAACATTCTTAAAGCAGAACTGAAGTCAGAAACACCATAGCCCCAACTGTCCAATGCCTGTGAGGTCCTTTGCCAGCGCTGGCATCGTCTCACCAGCTTCATCTGGGTGCCGGTTTTTGGCCATCTTGATTGGCTGGGAGCTCGGAAATCCCGGCACACCGGCACAGTGCCGGAATTTATACTGATTTGTACTTCTAGACTGTAAGCTCTAATGAGCAGGGCCCTCTAATCCCTTCTGTATTGAATTGTATTGTAACTGTACTGTCTTCCCCCATATTGTAAAGCGCTGCGGAAACTGTTGGTGCTATATAAACCCTGTATAATAATAATAACAATAATAATACATGTGCAGTGCAGTGTTCGCTCTAAGGATGACTTTGAGCAGACAGGCAGGTTCATTTTATTGCACAAGAAACATTGTATGTCTCTTCTACAATAATCAGCCAGCCTGCTAATGTTTTTTTTAGTTCAACTTTAAAACATAATATTTCTAATGATAGTTTACTAGTATATGGCCAGCTTAAGGCCATCAGAAGTCAGAACCAGTGGCGGTTGGTGCAATTCAATTGTACAGAGCAGTTAGATATAAACTTATATGTTATTTAACCGCTTGCTGACCGCCCGCTGTAAATATACTGTGGCAGAGTGGCCGCTCTGCACCGGATCACGTACCCAGTATGTGATCCGTGCATCGGGGTAGGGAGCGCGCCCCTGCGCCACCCGCGGACCTGGCTGTGCTGCGATTGGCTGCAGAACCAACCAATCAGCGGGTGCTGGCCGCTGATTGGTCGCCGGTGTTTCGTCAGATAAGGCGACCCGTCAGATTTTGTAATGGAAATGACGATCCGTCGCCGCCATCTTGCTACACCCCACACTCGTCCACAGTAAGGATACAGTGAGAAGGCGGCAAGCGGACATCTTGTTACACCCACCGAAATCTTGCAGCTCACACTTATTTTTAACAGTAAACTGAGTTTATATAGTGTAATACAGTATTTAGAACTCCGTCTGACTGTTGAGATGTTACATTTTTGAAAGCAGCCGCAAGCCTGCTGATCTCACAGGTTTGATAATATGACAGAACACCGCTGGCTTGAAAAATGAACATCAAAACAGTCTTACACATACTGAATTTCACTATATAATCAGTTTACTGTTAAAAATAACTGTGATATGCAAGACTCCGGTGGGTGTAACAAGATGTCCACTTGCCCCCTTCTCACTGTATCCTTACTGTGGATGAGTCCAGGGTGCCACTGGTTCCCAAAGAACTGTCAGGTAGGTGTCCGATTCACATCCTGATATAATTCGCAGATCGCCGCCATTACTAGTAAAAAAACAAAAAAAATTATAAAAATTCCATAAATATATCCCATAGTTTGTAGACGCTATAACTTTAGCACAAACCAATCAATATACACTTATTGGGATTTTTTTTTTTTTACCAAAAACATCTAGCAGAATACATATTGACCTAAATTGATGAAGAAATTAGATTTTTTATATATTTTTTGGGATATCTTTTATAGCAGAAAGTAAAAAATATATATATTTTTTTAATTGTCTGTCTTATTTTTGTTTATAACACAAAAAAAAAAAAAAAACGCAGAAGTGATCAAATACCCCCAAAGAAAGCTCTATTTGTGGGGAAAAAAAGGACATACATTTTATTTGGGCACAGTGTCGCACGACCACGCAATTGTCAGTTAAAGTAACGCAGTGCCATATCGCAAAAAATGGCCTAGCTGAAGTGGTTAAAAAAAAAAATGAAGCTTTACAATCACTTTAACTGCAGCTGAGAAACAGACAGGAGTGTGAAGTGTGGCAGAACTGTGCATGTCATAGCACGGAATGAACACAAATACAATAATTTGGTAAAACTCCTCTATGGAGAGGTTTTTTATGCTTCACTCGTTTTTCTTATTTTATGTCGGTGTGCTGCATGGGAGTTAGCATATGCCATGCCTGTACACTGTTGTGCATGTGCGGCTCAGCGTACTTTCAGAAGAAAATTCCTAGAAGACTAGGCAGAAGGGTTTACGGCAAAATAGACATACTCTCTTCTACAAAAAATGCCTATCCTGCTAGCAATTTAAAAAAAAAACACATGAGTTCCGCATCCTCTGATGCTATCTAGGAAAATAGTTAAGTATGCTAGAGTTAAAATTCCCATGAAATCAACTTCCCATGCTATCAACATTTGATATATAATCCCTTGCATGCCAAATTCACAAAGCTTTTCCCAATGGCAGGACTTTAGTTTCTTGTCTCAGAAGTTTGTTTTCCGAGAATATACATTTCACACTCCAAGGTTTGTGGAAGAGGCCGCAATAGCCTGAAATAGAGGGATGTCTTTCAACTGATGACCATGGTGGCTGCCATCTTCTCAGATTCAGGGCAATTCAGGTGACCAAGGATTGGCAACTGCAGGAAATCAAGCCAGGCTTCAAGTAGACATTTATTAAAGTGTAGGAAAAGCCTAGTTATTTCTATCCTTAAACATTTTCCCTACCCCATTCTCCTGCCTATCCTACAAAACCTGTATAAAAAGATCTGTGTACTTACCTATTATCAGTCGGCTCCAGTCCAGACATGTGACCCTGTAGGTCTATGTAAAGAAGATGTACAGTGCCTTGAAAAAGTATTCACACCCAGTAGTGTATTTAGGTTTTGTGCTGCCCTAGGCCTGACTGAACTTGTGCACCCCCTAAATATGACCCACCCCTTCCTGTCAAGACCACACCCCTTGTTGTTTAAGACCCGCCCTGAAAATTCTGAGTGGGGACACTAGTTCTGAGGGCCTTAATTTGCATAGATTTCCTCTCACTTCCTGTTTGGCTATGGGGCAGGAAGTGAAGGGAAATCTCTGTAATTGGACAGGGATGGTAAATAATAAACTGACCGGGGCTATAACCTTCCGTTACTCTGTCCAAAATGAAAAAAAGTGTTGCCTATAGTTCTACTTTAAGCACAAATTTCTGATAATTTTATGGAGAGGACTAAGAAGATATAACCATGCAAATGGTGCAGCAGAAACATGTAGCACAGTGAGGAAGGTTTGTGGTCCAGGATGATAGGACAATCAAAATTAGAAGCCCCCCCCCACAGTTGCGGATTGCCGGCCGCATACCGGAAGCAGTGTGGCCCCTTTATGGGGGCGCTAGACTAATTTGTCTGTCTGCCCAGTCCGCCCCATAAGACTGGAGCTACACTAACAGTGTAGCGCAAGCCAGCGGGGACTCTTTCTGTGCTGCCCCTCTGCAAAGTGCATTGTTGGCCTAGGCCAGGATACAGCGTTGTTCACACCCCTGGAAATGTTCCACATTTTGTCATGTTACAACTAAAAACGTAAATGTATTTTATTGGGATTTTATGTTATAGACCAACACAACGTGGCACATAATTGTGAAGTGGAAGGAAAATGATAAATGTTTTTCCAAATTTTTTACAAATAAGTATCTGAAAAGTGTGGCGTGCATTTGTATTCAGACCCTTTTACTCTAATACCCCTAAGTAAAATGTAGTGGAACCAATTGCCTCCAGAAGTTACTTATTTAGTAAATAGAGTCCACATGTGTGTAACTTAATCTGAGTATAAATACAGCTGTTCTCTGAAGCCCTCAGAAGTTTGTTAGAGAACCTTAGTGAACAAACGACATCAGGATGACCAAGGAACACACCAGACAGGTCAGGGATAAAGTTGTGGAGAAGTTTAAAGCAGGGTTAGCTGATAAAAAAATATCCAAAGCTTTGAACATCTCACGGAGCACTGTTCAATCCATCATCGGAAAATGGAAAGACTATGGCACAAATGCAAACCTACCAAGACATGGCCGTCCACCTTAACTGACAGGCCGGACAAGGAGAGCATTCATCAGAGAAGCAGCCAAGAGGCCCATAGTAACTCTGTAGGAGCTGCAGAGATCCACAGCTCAGGTGGGAGAATCTATCCACAGGACAACTATTAGTCGTGCACTCCACAAATCTGGCCTTTATGGAAGAGTGGCAAGAAGAAAGCCAGTGTTGAAAGAAAGCCATAAAACGTCTATTTGCAGTTTGCAAGAAGTCATGTAAGGGACACAGAAAACACGTGGAAGAAGGTGCTCCTGTCAAATGAGACCAAAATTGAACTTTTTGGCCTAAAAGCAAAACGCTATGCGTGGCAGAAAACTAACACTACACATCACCCTGAAAACACCATCCCCACTGTGAAACATGGTGGTGGCAGCATCATGTTTTGGGGATGCTTTTCTTCAGTAGGGACAGGGAAGCTGGTCAGGGTATATAAAGGAGATAAGATGAAGCTAACCAGTATGCTGAGGTCAGTTCAAAGCATCCAGTCACATCCCAAAAAATTATTAGAATAATAGAAATTGGGCTGCCCCTGGGATAATATGGACCGGTGCAATAATGTGGACTGACCAATAGAAGTATATAAAAGTAGAACTTTTTTATTACATATAAGTATTCACAAAAATAAACAATAAAGGGAATTTGTATAGAAAATATCATAAAAACATGAATCATATGCTGACATACACGCCAATATACATGATATTCACATCCATGATGTTGGACAATTTAAGTCAATACAGAGGGAGGTTAATGGATACCAACATGTTTCGGATACAGATGGCAACTCAAAGCCAATATGTATATGTTCCTTCTTCAGGGTTTGTATATGGGCGAAGCAATATGTAAAATGTATTCTGTAATTTGAAAAAGCAAAAGACAGTATATATAAAAAATAAAATAATTGTATATATTTCACTATATTTCTATCTGGCATTGCATTTGAAACACACTGCATAATAACATACAACATCCATTAAATATCCAAATATATATGTATAATGATTGAAAAAAATAAAATAAAAGAGACAGAGAAATGTATGCTACTTACATCTCACAGGAGATCTTAGAACATGGGGATGTAGGATAGGACACGCCAATTGGGTGAGCTCCCAGGAACCTGTAGACTCCAATCCCGGGGGTAGAATGCACAGTCCCAGAACCGTTATATGATGAATAAGGACTTGAAAGTAAACTAACTGCCTGGTCAGAATTGATGGGAAGATGGATGGAGCAAAATACAGGACAATCTTAAAAGAAAACCTGTTAGAGCCTGCAAAAAACTTAAGACTGGGACAGAGGTTCACCTTCCAGCAGGACAAAGACCCTAAACATACAGCCAGAGCTACAATGGAATGGTTTAGATCAAAGTATATTCATGTGTTAGAATGACCCAGTCAAAGTCCAGACCTAAATCCAATTGAGAATCTGTGGCAAGACTTGAAAATTGTTGTTCACAAACGCTCTCCATCCAATCTGACAGAGCTTGAGCTATTTTTCTAAGAAGAATGGGCAAAAATGTCCCTCTCTAGATGTGCAAAGCTGGTAAAGACATCCCCAAAAAGACTTGCAGCTGCAATTGCAGTGAAAGGTGGTTCTACAAAGTATTGACTCAGGGGGGCTGAATACAAATGCATGCCACACTTTTCACATATTTATTTGTGAATAATTTTGAAAAGCATTTATCATTTTCCTTCCATTTCACAATTATGTATCACTTTGTGTTGGTCTATCACATGAAATCCCAATACTTTTTCAAGGCACTGTATCTAGGACGAAGTAGCACCTCTAATCGCCTCCTCGTCTCTGTACCGAACACCGGAGGATTAGCAATAACCTGCCCTGTCCCTACTCCTTAGGAACCCTTCCTTACCCTTTGCACTCTCCATCACAAGCATGTGTCTATCCCCTGTGACCTTTCACTCGCCAGAAGCGCGCCAAAGAGACATAGTTTCCCTTATTTACAATGTTCTGTCATCCAAAATGGCCACCAAAGTCTCTCAAGAGTTGAGTTCAGTGTTCAATCAGACCACTTCTCCCCTCGAGACCCTGTATGGAATCTCTAAAGGCTCAGTTTCCTTATGAGGCTCCTCTTCCCATGTAATAATGGCACAGGGCCACCTACAGGAAGGGAGGCTAACTGTATCTGCCTACAAGCGGGTATGCTGTCTCCCTTAGAAATGTTTAAATGCAAACTGCTCACGCGTGACTGTAGGCTGCCTTTTTATGGTTCATCTACAAAAATTGGTGTAGCCAACGAGCCCCTTGGAAATAAGCAGTGTGTAAAATTATTGAATTCATTCAATTTAGAGGTACATTTTTTTTAGAACATGGTTTCTGAGGAACATTACAGGTAAGGAAATATAATTATGGCAAATACATTGATTGTCCAAAACGGTAAAAGCTGATTTCATTAGAACTTCGATAAAGTAAGTGCAGGAAAATAACCTCAAGACCTCATTTACCCGTTAATGAATTTTTACACCCCAAACACAATTCCTTAAAGGAGAAGTACAGCCAAAGCTCCTGTGTGCAAATGCTGCATCTGTGATTCTTTGTTTTGCGGCACATCAAAATGTATCCCCACTATAGTTTTCAGAAAGCAGTACCGGCCCACTGAATGTGACCCAGTCACAGCCGAGCAGAATGTGTCTCACAGTCACAGCCGAGCAGAGTGAACGAAGCCCCCTCCCCCTCCTCTGTGTAGTCTACAAGTGCTGTGTGTGCAGCACAAGGCGCGCTGATCATTACGGGTCTGAGGGGGGGGGGATCTTCACTATTGTAGGGGGGGTCTGCACTATTGTAGAGGGGGTTCTGTATTGTAGGGGGTGTCTGCACTATTGTAGGGGGAGGGGTTTCTGTATTGTAGGGGGGTGGTTCTGTATTGTAGGGGGGTGTCTGCACTATTGTAGGGGGGTTCTGTATTGTAGGGGGGTTCTGTATTGTAGGGGGGTTCTGTGTTGTAGGGGGGTTCTGTATTGTAGGGGGGTTCTATATTGTAGGCAGGGTTCTGTATTGTAGGGGGGTTCTGTATTGTAGGGGAGGGGGGTCTTCACTGTAGGGGGAGGGGTCTGCACTGTAGGGGGGTCTGTGTAACATGCAGGGGGTCCAGAACTGTTAGGGGGTGTCTGTGTAACATACAGGTGTCTAGAGCTGAGTGTAATGTAAAGAGGTCCAGAGGTACAAGGGCTGTGTAATGTAAAGGGGTCCAGAGGTGCAGTCTAATGTAAAGGGGTGCAGTGTAATGTAAAGGGGTCCAGAGGTACAAGGGCTGTGTAATGTAAAGGGGTCCAGAGATGCAGGGTACTGTGTAATGTAAAGGGGTCTAGTGATGCAGGGTGCTGTGTAATGTAAAGGGGTCCAGTGGTGCAGTGTGCTGTGTAATGTAAAGGGGTCCAGTGGTGCAGGGCGCTGTGTAATGTAAAGGGGTGCAAGGTGATGTGTAATGTAAAGGGGTCCAGAAATGCAGGGTGCTGTGTAATGTAAAGGGGTCCAGTGGTGCAGGGTGCTGTGTAATGTAAAGGGGTCCAGAGGTGCAGTCTAATGTAAAGGGGTCCAGAGGTGCAGGGTGCTGTGCAATGTAAAGGGGTCCAGAGGTGCAGTCTAATGTAAAGGGGTGCAGTGTAATGTAAAGGGGTCCAGAGGTACAAGGGCTGTGTAATGTAAAGGGGTCCAGAGGTGCAGTCTAATGTAAAGAAGTGCAGTGTAATGTAAATGGGTCCAGAGGTGCAGTGTAATGTAAAGGGGTCCAGAGGTGCTGTGTAATGTAAAGGGGTCCAGAGCTGTGGGGTGCTGTGTAATGTAAAGGGGTCCAGGGGTGCAGTTGTGGAGAGAGGGTACACAGTAGTGACAAAGATATTGAAGGATGCAGGGGGCACAGTGGGGTGTTTTTACTTTTTACTGTGGGGGGGGGGAAGTGCCAGACATTGGATCCGCCCCAGGTGCCAAATGCTCTAGGTACGCCCCTGCCACAACCTGATGCAATGCATGCAGTTTCTGTGTGGTGGTGCGGGTTTTTAGGAGTTCAGACAGGCAGGTTGGAGGCTACATCCTCTGTCAAATGCCCTCTCAAGAGCGTTCCACTGTGGATCACTCTTTAGGCCTGATTCTCACCTATGCAAGCTGCAGTTTGCATATTGCAGGTGCATTTTGCGTTTTTCAATACACGCTTTTGATCCATTGAAGTCTATGAAACTAAAAACCAGAAAAAAGTTCCTGGCCCTTTCCATAAAATGCACAGATATGAACTACATCCATAGAAAACCATGGTAAATAGACTGTAGTGTGTTTTTGCTAACTGAAAACTCATTAAAAAATTCATAGGTGTTCACCACGCATTAGAGGGCAACACCAATTTAAACAAGCCCTTAAACAGCTTCAGTGTAAAGCCTGGTACACACGATCGGGTTTTCCGCGGACAAAGCGTTGGACTTTTGTCCGAAGGGCATTGGCCAGGAACTTGTCTTGCATACAAACGGCAATGTAATGTCGGCCAACAAACACGAAACAATGTGGTTTTTCAGCTCTTTAGCGCCACCCTTTGGGCAACTTCTGCTAATGTTGTGTTATGGTGAGCATTGCTTCCGAGCATGCGTGTTTGTACTTTGGATTTTTTTCCGAAGGACTTCTGTACACACGATCGGATAATCCGACACTTGTTGTCGGAAAATCCGACAACAATTGTCCGATGGAGCATACAAATGGTCAGATTTTCCGAAGACAGCCCGCCATCACACAATTCCCGTCGGAAAATCTGATCGTGTGTACGGGCCTTATGACTGGAGAAGAGAAGTTTCAGCAGCTGTGAAGGGCTTAGGAAGGTGATGAAGAGGTCGGCATAATTGATAGTTATAGTCTGCAAGCCACACTATGGAATCCAAGCATCGCCAGTCTTCCATTAACTACATAAACATCACAATGAGCTGTGGTGTAGAGATACTGTGTCCACTATGTAAACAAACAGATTCAACTAAAAAAAAAAAGGGAAACATTTAATATGCTTTTTTTTTTATTATTGTAACATTTGCCTGAAAATCTTTTGTATTGCTTGATGTGCCATATTTCTCTTTTAGTAAATTAAATCAGCGTTTCATAACAAATCTCCCAGAAAAACAAGTGGACAATAATAATGGGGAACAATGCAGAAGGAAAAGAAATAGGTGTGATCAAAAAGAGACATGATAGCCCCAAAAGTTGACTTCTATGCTTTAAAGTGTTACGAAACCCACAACAGAAAAAACAGGCTGTATATGTAGTAAAGCATGCTTGTTGTACTCAGTGTGGAACCTAAGGGGTTTATCCTCCGTTTTGTGTAAAAAGGCGGTTTGATCCTGTCTTCTCTGATCCTCCCCTTCTTTAAATGTCAACAAATCCACCTGCTGATAGTATAGAACCATAGGAGTCACTCTGCACATGCTCAGTTTGGTGTGTATTGCTAGAGTGTTTTTTTTTCTTCTTTTTTTTTTTTTTTTTGAGAGGGTGCATGTGATCAGCACAGGGCCAATGAGCACTGTTCAGACACAGGGTTAGGGGTCATGCAGCCCCATAGGACAGTCAGAGGAGAAAGAAAACTCCTTCTACAAGCTTTAACCAGTGCTTGGCCGGACACTAATAAAACTCACAAGACTGATATATACAGCTGATGAGAAAAGATATTTAGCAGTTTACATTTAATAAAATAATTGCATTTTCTGTGTACTGTGGGAGACCAGTATAGTGAATGCAGGGTCCTGGGTTTAGTGACACTTTAATCCCCTCCCACCCACCATACAGTAAAATGATGGGTGCAAGGTGACTCTCGTTCTGGGAAGACGTCACATAATGTCATCCCACTCTTAATGCGCTTGCGTGTCCGCAGGGGTGCACAGTGCAGCAATCTGCGTCTCTGGGACACGGCGACTACTGATCTCGGTAAAGAGCCGATGACGAGGCTCTTTATCCGTGTGATCAGCTGTGTCCAACCACAGCTGATCACATGTAAACAAGGATATTCCGGTTATCCTCTCTCCTTACACTGAGTGTGAGGAGAGGAGAGCCGATCAGTGGCATTCCTCACAGGGAATCTGTGACAGATTCAGATCACTGATCAACAGTGCAGCCCCAGCAGTGGCCAGCAGTGATGCCAGTCAGTGCCCAACAGTGATGCCAATCAGTGCCCATCAGTTATGCCAGTCAGTGCTGCCTTTCAGTGCCCATCAGTGCCTGCTCATCAGTGCCACCCATCAGTGCCCATAAGTGCCGGAAACCAGTGCCCATCAGTGCCGCCATTCAGTGCCACCTATCAGTGCCCATAAGTGCTGCCTATCATTGCCCATCAGTGCCACCTGTCAGTGCTCATCAGTGCTGAAAATTAGGGCCTTCTTATCAGTGCCATCTATTTAATGCCGCCTCATCAGTGCCCATCAGTGCAGCCTATTAGTGCCCATCAGGGCAGCCTCAAGAGCGCACATCAGTGAAGGAGAAAAATTACTTTTTTTACAAAATTTTATACTAGAAACTAAGAAAAGTTTTTTTTTTTTTACTTTTTTTTTAACTTTTCAGTTTTTTTTTCATTTTGTTAGCAAAAAATTAAAAATCCAGTGGTGATTAACCACTTCAGCCCCAGAAGATTTTGGCTGCTCAATGACCAGGTCATTTTTTTTGATTCGGTATTGCGTCGCTTTAACTCACAATTGCGCGGTCGTGCGACGTTCTACCCAAACAAAATTGTCTTTTTTTTCCCCGCAAATAGAGCTTTCTTTTGGTGGTATTTGATAAACTCTGCAGCTTTTATTTTTTGCGCTATAAACAAAAAAGAGCGTAAATTTTGAAAAAAAACACAATATTTTGTACATTTTGCTATAATAAATATCCCCATTTTAAAAAAAAAAAGCAAATTTCTTCCTTAGTTTAGGCCGATATGTATTCTACATATTTTTGGTAATAAAAATCGCAATAAGCGTATATTGATTGGTTTGCGCAAAAGTTAAAGCGTCTACAAAATAGGGAAAAGCTTTATGGCATTTTTATTATTTATTTTTTTCTACTAGAAATGGCGGTGATCTGCAATTTTTATTGGGACTGCAACATTATGGCGGACACATCGGACACTTTTTACACATTTTTTGGACCATTGTCATATATACAGCGATCAGTGCTATGATGCACTGATTACTGTGTAAATGTCACTGGCCATACACCATTAGATTATCTGCAGATTTTCTATGGTTAGATGGAAAAAGTGGGAGATTCCTCCATCCACACAGTTAATATACATGGAGAAATCTGTTGCACTTTTTCCATCTAACCATAGAAAATCTGCAGATAATCTAATGGTGTATGGCCAGCTTTAGATGGCTTGAAAGTTCAGTTAAGAGCACAAGCAACTGCGACAGGTATCATTCACAGCATGCCTTGAATGTAACTGTTTTGGAAAACAGTTGAAGTGGAACTAAACTGTCCTATTTTTTACAGCCAAGGATGTCGCCATCTTAGCCTCTGTTTGATCTGCAGTTGTCATGCTGCTGTACATGTGATCAGCTATGACACCAACTATTTGAGGGATTGAAAGCTCACTGGCAACCTTACTAAGGACATGCCTTCAATTAGACATGTGCAGAACAAAAAAAAATGGTTTTGTTTCGTTTTGATTTGTTATTTAAATAATTTTCACATTTATTCTATTTGAAATTCAACTTTTAGAAGATGGTTATATTCTTTCTATTTTATTCTACTCTATTCTATTGTTTTTTTTCTATTCAATTATTTTCTATTCTATTCTCTTATTTTCTATTCTATTCTTCTTCTAATCTATTTGATTTTAATTTAAATTTATTCTATTCGAAATTAAAATTTTCGGAAAATGGTTACATCCTTTCTATTTTATTCTATTCTAGTCTAGTCTATTGTTTTTTTCTATTCTAATATCTTCTATTCTTTTCTGTTCTTTTCTATTTTATTGAATTATATTCTATTGTTTTTTCTATTCTATTTTAATTGAAATATATTCTATTTAAAATTAGAATTTCGGAAGACGATTATAATCTTTCTATTTTATTATATTCCGTTGTTTTTTTCTATTCTATTCTTTAATTTTTATTTTCGATTCTTTTCTATTTGAATTCAAATCCATTCTATTTGAATTTGAAGTTTGGAAGACGGTTATATTCTTTCTATTTTATTATATTTGATAGTTTTTTTCTATTCAATTCTATTCTTTTCTATTCTATTCTGTTTTCCGCTATTCTATTCTATTATTTTATTTTATTTTCTATTCTTTTTTTTCTATTTCATTATTCTATTCTTTAATTTTCTATTTTATTCTGTTCAGTTTCACCTTATTATATTATTGTCTATTCTATTCCCGTATTTTCCACTCTATTATTCTATTCTTGTTTTCAAACTCGACTTTGAATTCGTTTTCAAATTCAAATTTTGGACAAATTTAGTTTTGTTACTTCGATTTGGTTTAAACCGTTACTATTGCAATTCGAAAATTTCAGAGTAACAAAAAATTCATCCGAATTTCGATTCGGAATGAAAGGAACAGCACATGTCTACCTTGAATGTAGCTGTTAAATTGGTGTGTTTAGTTCCACTTTAACAGAAGCATACGGTTACTAAAAATATAATTAGTTTCCCTATAAAATTGATGCGTTTAGTTCCACTTTAACAGAAGCATACGCTTACTAAAAATATAATGAGTTTCCATATAGTAGTCCTATAAATATACTGCTATTCAGTGTTATATGACAATAAAGCAAGAAAACTTACAAGGGGGTGAACCCTTTTTATAGGGACTGTATGGTCCCACAATGCAGACTTATGTTATATACAGGAAAAATAAGCTTACAATGGTTTTTGATTTTAGCCTTTTATTCCAGAATCCAAAGCTGGCGGAATCTTCAGTTTCAATAACTGAACCCCTAAAGCAGAAATAGCTGTCAAAAAGACACACAGCCTCTTCTATACACCATTCTTCAATATTTGGGCAGGGGGAGAAAACTATAATAGGAAAATGAAAGATGCCTGGAAAAGTCGGGATTAACCATGTAATTGTACAATGAAATATTAGACGCCGCGGTTAAATCCGATACAGGCCTGCATCTTTCACTACTCTGACCCTGGCCTGATCCTGCAGAAGTTCACTTGGGCCCTAGAAAGGTGAAAGCGTGTTATCCACTTGTAGCCCGATGTAGTGTCACTAATGCAGCTGGGGAGAATAGCGCACTTGCTAGATACATGACACTAATTACGCCACACTTAATGATGACACTTGTGATACTGTATACTACCGCTGCTTACCCGGAACAAAAGAAGGAATCAATAGCTGTCACACAGTAAGGCTTGATATTGCTGTTTTTAGGACAATGGGTATTCCTTTTAATTTAAAGCATTGTCCATTGGGACAAGGATGCTGCAGGTTATTGTGTCTAATCTGTTCTGTAATGATGGATAAACCTGTTTAATTACATGAGGGCACTAATTTTGGACTATAAAATTTGCACACAAAACCAGAGTTGCAGTCATGTCAGATGGCAGATTTGTACACTGATTTTCTTAAAGGCGAACTCTGATGCTTGTATACAGGCTATTTTATAATTTTAACCACTTAAGGACCTGAAGATTTTCCCCCTCAATGACCGAGCCATTTTTTGCGATACGGCACTGCATCGATTTAACTGACAACTGCGCGGTCCTGAGACGCTGTACCCAAATAAACTTTACGTCCTTTTTTTCCCACAAATAGAGCTTTCTTTTGGTGGTATTTAATCACCTCTGATGTTTTTATTTTTTGCGCTATAAACAAAAAAAAAAACAATATTGTTTACTTTTTGCTATAATAAATATCACAATTTTTAAAATTGGGATACCCACCACTTCCACCGTGCGTGCAGATACACCCACCGCATGCCAAGATACTCAAAGTGGCTTAAGAGTGTCAGGTCACCTGAGTTGCCAGATGACAGATGCACACCGTAGGTCAAGAGTGCACCACAAGGTAGTGAACCCTATGGCTGACTGCTGCGGATGGAACACTGAGTGGTAAGAAAGGCAGATCCACTGGAGCACAACAGGGATCCCACAGGGAGCTAGGGCCCAAGATTCCCCAGGGCGCGGAGTCTAAGATCCAGCAGGTGTTCACCAGAGCCTCTAGTGGTGAGGATGGCCTAAGCTGCAGCTGGATCCAGGTCGCGGCCCCCAGAGTCCCCTAGCTCATGCTCCGTGGGATATACAGGATAGAGGGGTAGCAGCAGCTCAGGATACAAGAGGTAGTGAGGAGATAAGCTAAGGTCAGGATGACAAGCAGACAAGGATAAACAAAGGTCAAGGTCACAAGCAGACAGGGATAGTCGAGAACAAGCCAATATCGTTAACACAGAGACAGACGTAGCACACGGCAAGCAGGAGCCCAAACACACAATGCTTAACAAACAACGTTACTCAGCAAGGCAGACTTGCACAGGTTAATATAGAGTTCTCTGATAGGGCCTGGGGTGGAGCCATGCTAGAGGAGAGATTATAAAAGCAGCCAGGTGAGAGTGTCTGGCCTCTAAGGTGAACACATGGGGAGGAAGGTAAGCTGACAGACAAACATTACTGCATAACCATGACAAAGTGTTTTGAGTTCCCAGAGCTCCTCCTTACATCAGAGGGCAGGGATCACCGCTGGAGAATCAGAGGGCAGGGATCACCGCTGGAGAATCAGAGGACAGGAATCACTGCTGGAGAATCAGAGGACAGGGACCCCTGGCAGGTCACTTGGCAGAGCTCCTTTCCCATCCCAGCACTGTATACAGCTCCTCCCCTCCACACTACACAGGACTGAAATCAGTGCGCTCTGCCGAAAAATTTGTTCTTTTAGTTTCATTCGTTTTTTGTTTTTTTTTCAGTTTTTCGGGTCATTCGTCATGATCGTAATTCGTAAATTCGTAAATTTGAAAATTCATAAATTCGAAAATCCAAAAATAAGAAAGAAAACCAGAACGTTCGAAAGAATAACTAACTAACTAATAATAACTAACTATTAAATTATAGGTATTGGAATTTCCTTTCAAATTTGTCTATCAGTGAACGTAACAAATACAAGTAGACAAGGGAGTTTTTTGGGGGGGGATTTTTGAGGGTGCCAGCAAAAAAGAAGTAATTTTAATACTCCAGAGTATATAAAATGACAAAGATTTTATTACTACATACAGGACATAGTTAAAAAGTTGGCTATACTGTAGGTTGTGTGCACAGGTACATAAAAACATCTAAAGTTCAAAACAGGTAGAAAAATGAATCACTCAACAGTAACGAATACAAATTTATTGAAAGTTACGAATTATCCGAAAAAACGAATGCCGCATCTGAACAAATGGAGCGGAACAAATTAATAATAATAACAATAATAAAACGTTTTTATTATTGTTACATATTATTATTGATTTGTGATGTTCCATTTGTTTAGATACGGCATTCGTTATGTAACTTTGGATAAATTCATATTCGTTACGTTCACAGCCAAATTTGAAAGGAAATTCCAATACTTATTTAATAGTTAGTAATAGTTAAGTTATTATTAGTTAGTTATTATTTCAAATTTTTGGGTTTTCGAATTTCAATTTTTTTGACGAATTTTCGATTATTCGAATTTACGAAAATTAAAAAGAAAATCGTTAAACTGGTTTTTTGTTAATTCGTATATATATATCCGAATAAATGAATTTGTGGAAATTCGTTAAAAAAATTATTTGGAACAAAACAAATTGCACATGCCCAGAAATCACATTTCTTTACACACAGTCTGTCAGAATTAACTGGGTGTATCTGGCTTTTATGTTGCCGTTCAGACCTGTGAAATTCTCTGGTCAGAACAGCGGTGTAGTTGCAGTAGGCAGATACACCCTATGCAGATTGTGGATGACTGTCTGTGTTGTAAAGGAATGTTATTTCAGCCCTGTGGAGAAAGAGCAGTATAAAGTGCCATATTGGGAATAAAGCTCAGCAGCCGGGCATAGCATCCAGGGCAGAGGGGGTGATCAGGGGGCTTTGGGGGGGTGGCGGCGGCGCAACTTAGATCTGGGGGGGGGCAAAGCCGCGTGACACAAAATCTGGAGTCTGCAGCCCCTCAGGAGGTGTTAGGGGATTTATTTTAGCAATTTCTGAAGGTTTCTTTGTCAGTGTTGGCAGGTGTTGGGGTGTTTGGGGTCTTTTTCCCCTTTGTCAGGGAAGTGGGGTAAGCAGACATCTCTGGGTGGGGGGGGGGTACAGAGAATCCCAGCTGGTGACTAGGAGACGCTGAGCGGTGTCTTACCTCACTAGTGACATTGGTCCCATTGTGGCTACAGGACGGCACTCTCCTCCTGTTAACTCGCTAAGCTCGGTTACCATCCCATGTTGCCAGCACACAGCACAGACACTTCCACATCCTGAGCTGTCCTCACCCCGTGCTCCTCTCCATTCAGGAAATGGCTCACAGCTTCTCCCCAGCCAATGAGAACAGAGGGATGTGGACTTTTGAAGGCAAAGTGGAAGCCCAGTACTGGAGCATGGCTGTTGGATCCTAGGGCATATTGGAGCTGGACTTTGTGGAGGATATGATAATATGACAGGGAGGCTGCAGGGGCATGTAGACATCCCTTGTAATAGAAATAAGCATGACATGTCCTCTTCATTGAGAGATCTGGAGTAAAAAAAAAAACAGATCTCTCTTTCATCTTTAAAGTGGTTGTAAAGGCAGAAGGTTTTTTTATCTTAATGCATTCAATGCATTAAGATAAAAAACCCTATGTGTCCCGCGATGTTGCATGAGAGATTCGGCTGTCCAGACTCTTCCTCCTCATTGGCTGAGACAGCAGCAAAGCGCCATTGGCTCCCGCTGCTGTCAATCAAAGTCAGTGAGCCAATGAGGTGAGAGAAGGGGCCGGGTTGCTGCTCCATGTCTGAATGGACACAGGGAGCTGTAGCTCGGCTCAGGTGCCCCCATAGCAAGCTGCACTCAACAGGAGGGAGGGGCCAGAAGTGCAGAAGAGGGACCCGAGAAGAGGAGGCTCTGTGCAAAACCATTACACAGAGCAGGTAAGTATTACATGTTTGTTGTTTTTAAATGATAAAAAAACAGACTGTAGTATCACTTTAAAGCAAAAGAAAAAAAAATATTTGACATTTTGGCTTTAAAAAAATAAAATAATTTGTTTATGCCCCAGGACCGGAAGTGACGTCAGAGGTTGCTCCGGTCCTCCAAGGGCATAGAGCCGAGCCATCCTGCCCTCACTTGACTTCCTGCCCAGCAAACGGCCACACCGGATTGCTTCCAGGTTTACTGATAGCTCCGGTAAACTCGGGAACGACTGGGAAGCAACGGGAGGGGTGGGGGGAACCTCTCCCACCACCTATAACAAGTGATCCTGTGGTGCCCACGGGACCACTTTATCTTGTAGAGAATTGCCCACAGTAAATAATGATACCTGGGTTAAGGCAGCTAGCTGATAACACTGGTATTTAACGTCAAAGTAATGACTTATATTTACTGCGGGTGGTCGCCAAGTGGTCAAGTAAATGGGGCCATGCCATGACTGCCCTGCAGCCATATTCAATTCATGTGGTTGCAGCACAGTGGGTAAGTATTTTAAGGATGAAACCACCTGTCAAAAATAAGGTAATAAAAGCCCTATCAGTAAATGTTTGTGTTTGAGTTGTATCTATGATTCTCTGTTTGTTATCTAAAAATTAGCAACCAACTTTAAATTCTGAGCAATGGATGTATTTTGCGTTTTACTTCTTACCTTCCATCAGAAGTGAGAGATCTGTCAGGCTTACTTCCACTTTTCCATAAAAGAGATTAAAAAAGTATAATCCATTAAGGTCAATATTTATTAAGCTGGCCAATGCATTTGTAATGAATAAATTATATTCCCTCTACAGGCAGTTTTACATGTAAGTGATTAACACACAAATGTGCTTTGAAACATTATCCAGATGAACGTCCAAGCCCTCTAAAGGTTAATGTCCTTTAGGCTCCCGAAAGATCATATACAATGTATGCATATGGAACACTACCAGTGAAATGGTATCTCTAGCCAATGGCAAGTAGATAGCTAACCTGTTCATTCAACCATAGAATTAATCCAATAGCTGAATTCAGCTGGATTTCAGGAAGAAGGATACAAAGAGTCTATAATGAAATGCAAAGTAATGAAATGCAATGTAGTAAATGGACTAAACATAACGTATTCTAATAAAGAGGAAACGAGACAGTACTTAATACCACAAAGTCATCATTATTAATTTATACAGCCAACTAGCATCAGTGTGAGGTCTAGGCAACCTTCTGTGATCAAGTTACAAGACATTTACTTAAAGTAACATTGTCATGAGGCTAAAAGAAGAGAGGAGTCACACAAAAGCTTCTGTCCTTTGTTCCTAAAATAGACTGTGTGTGTATACACCATATTACCAAAAGTATTGGGACACCTGCCTTTACACGCACGTGAACTTTAATGGCCATCCCCAAACTTTTCCCACCAATTTGGGAGCATGAAATTGTCCAAAATGTCTTGGTATCTTGATGCCTTGAGAGTTCCCTTCACTGGAACTAAGGGGCCAAGCCCAACCCCTGAAAAACAACCCCACACCATAATCCCCCCTCCACCAAATGATTTGGACCAGTGCACAAAGCAAGGTCCATAAAGACATGGATGAGCGAGTTTGTAGTGGACGAACTTGACTGGACTGAACAGAATCCTGACCTCAACCCAATAGAATACCTTTGGGATGAATTAGAGCAGAGACGACGACAGGCCTTCTCATCCAACATCAGTCCCTGACCTCACAAATGCGCTTTTGGAAGAATGGTCAAACATTCCCATAGACACACTCCTAAACCTTGTGGACAGCCTTCCCAGAAGAGTGGAATCTGCTATAGCTGCAAAGGGTGGGCCAACGCAATATCAAATCCTACGGACTACAGTAGGTGCCGCCGACATTGTATATTCATCACGATCCTATCGCGGAGATTCTCGGCGACAGGGGTGCCGACATCTCGGCGACAGGGTGGCGACACATCTCGCGCTCGCTGCAATAGCGAAGAGACGCGGCACTGTATTGAACGGGGATCCGACGTGGATTCCCGCCAATACCAGGCACTGTGTTTGGTATGAATCCTAAGCAGGCACTCCACGCCAATTTTTAAAGAAAAAACCGGCATGGGTTCCCCCTCCAGGAGAATACCAGGCCCTTGGGTCTGGTCTGGATTTGAAGGGGAAACCCTACGCCGAAAAAACGGCGCGGGGGTCCCCCTCAAAGTCCAAACCAGACCCTTATCCGAGCACACAACCTGGCAGGCCGCAGGGGAAGAGGGGGGGATGAGAGAGCGGCCCCCCTCCCTCCTGAACCGTACCAGGCCGCATGCCCTCAACGTGGGGGGTTTGGTGCTCTGGAGCAGGGGGGCGACCTGCGGCCCCCCACCCCAGAGCACCCTGCCCCCATGTTGATGAGGACAGGGCCTCTTCCCGACAACCCTGGCCGTTGGTTGTCGGGGTCTGCGGGCGGGGGGCTTATCGGAATCCGGGAGCCCCCTTTAATAAGGGGGCCCCCAGATCCCGGCCCCCCCACCCTATGTGAATGAGTATGGGGTACATCGTACCCCTACCCATTCACCTGGTGGAAAAAAATTGCAATAAAAAAAACACACAGCTTTTAAAGTATTTTATTGCACAGCTCCGAGGGTCTTCTTCCGACTTCGGGGGTCTCCGGTGTCGTCGCCGCGCTCTGCGGTTCTTTCTTCTGCCGGGCCACCGCTATCTTCTTCCAGCTCTTTTGCTAGCGGGGCCCAGTCTTCTCCGTCGCCTTCTTCCCTCTTCTCCTCTCCGGTTCTTTCTTTCTTCTGCCGGGCCTCCGCTATCTTCTTCCAGCTCTTTTGCTAGCGGAGGGCCGGTCTTCCCCGTCGTCTCGTCTGGCTCTCCGTTGTCCTTCTGCCGGCCCCTCCACTATCTTCTTCCAGCTCTTTTGCTAGTGGAGGGGCCGGTCTTCCCATCGTCGCCATCGGCGTCTTCTTCCCTCTTCTCCTCCTCGATGTTGACTCGTCGCTTCCTCTCGCAGTAATGCAAAATCTTCGGTCCGCAGCGATTTATATAGGCTTCTCATGACGTCACAGTCAACATCGAGGAGGAGAAGAGGGAAGAAGACGCCAACGGCGATGACGGGAAGACCGGCCCCTCCACTAGCAAAAGAGCTGGAAGAAGATAGTGGAGGGGCCGGCAGAAGGACAACAGAGAGCCGGACGAGACGACGGGGAAGACCGGGGGTCCGCTAGCAAAAGAGCTGGAAGAAGATAGCGGAGGCCCGGCAGAAGAAAGAAAGAACCGGAGAGGAGAAGAGGGAAGAAGGCGACGGAGAAGACTGGGCCCCGCTAGCAAAAGAGCTGGAAGAAGATAGCGGTGGCCCAGCAGAAGAAAGAACCGGAGAGTGCGGCGACGACACCGGAGACCCCCGAAGTCGGAAGAAGACCCCCGGAGCTGCGCAATAAAATACTTTAAAAAGCTGTGTGTTTTTTATTGCAATTTTTTTCCACCAGGTGAATGGGTAGGGGCACGATGTACCCCATACTCATTCACATAGGGTGGGCGGGCCGGGATCTGGGGGCCCCCTTATTAAAGGGGGCTCCCGGATTCCGATAAGCCCCCCGCCCGCAGACCCCGACAACCAACGGCCAGGGTTGTCGGGAAGAGGCCCTGTCCTCATCAACATGGGGGCAGGGTGCTCTGACGTGGGGGGGCCGCAGATCGCCCCCTTGCCCCAGAGCACCAAACCCCCCATGTTGAGGGCATGCATCCTGGTACGGTTCAGGAGGGAGGGGGGGCGCTCTCTCGTCCCCCCCTCTTCCCCTGCGGCCTGCCAGGTTGTGTGCTCGGATAAGGGTCTGGTTTGGACTTTGAGAGGGACCCCCATGCCGTTTTTTCAGCGTAGGGTTTCCCCTTCAAATCCAGACAAGGGCCTGGTATGCTCCTGGAGGGGGAATCCATGCCGGTTTTTTCTTTAAAAATTGGCGTGGAGTTCCCGCTCAGGATTCATACCAAATGCAGTGCCTGGTATTGGCGGGAATCCACGTCGGATCTCCGTCTACCGGCAATGCGCGTCGCTCATCGTGAAAGGAACATTTTTTCTTTCCCGATGACGAGACAGCTCGGCGCTGGCTCTCGCGACAGAGCTCATAGGGTGTCAATCTCGCCGCTAGAAGCGGCGAGATTGACACAATATCGGCGGCACCTACTGTAAGACTGGGATGCCATAAAAATTCATGCGCGTGTAAAGGCAAGCATCCCAATACTTTTGGTGATATAGTGTGTAAATATATATATATATATAGATAGATAGATAGATAGATAGATAGATAGATAGATAGATAGATAGAGAGAGAGATATAGAGAGAGAGATATAGAGAGAGAGATATAGAGAGATATATATATATATATATATAGAGAGAGAGAGAGAGATAGAGAGATAGAGATAGAGAGATAGAGATAGAGAGATAGAGAGAGAGAGATATAGAGAGAGATATATAGAGAGAGATATATAGAGAGATATATATATATATAGAGAGAGAGAGAGAGAGAGAGAGAGAGATAGAGAGAGAGAGATAGAGAGAGAGAGAGATATATAGAGAGATAGAGAGAGAGATAGATATAGATAGAGATAGAGGGAGATATATATATATAGATATAGATATAGATATAGATAGATAGATTACAAATACCCTTTTTTCTTTTTTTTTATAAGTGATCTCTCTGTTCTTAGCTGCATAAGGGGCTTAGAGGGCTAGGGGCAGGGATGGACTGGCCATAGGGACTATCGGGAGTTTCCCGGTGGGCCGATGGCTCAGTGGGCCGTTTAAAAAATTTTTTTTTTTTTTTGTGGGCCGTTTTTTTATGCAGTTTTGCGGCAGCAGGAGCGTGGCAGCAAACAGCAGCCCTCACAAAAAAAAAATATATATTTTTTTGTGGCCCTTTTTTTATGCAGTTCGGCGGCAGTGGGAGCGTGGCAGCAAACAGCGACGGGGATTCGGGGAAGGTGGCCATCGAGGAGGGCAGTTGGATGTAAAATTCCAAGGGAGAAGAGCTCCACCCCCTCCCTGAGCACCGAAGAGGCGGACAGTAGCGAGCGCGGCCACCCCGGCGCTCCCAGAACCTCGATTCCTCCACCTCCTCTCTGCTCCAGGAACCATGCAGCCTGGGACGGAGGGCACCCCCCCCCCGGATCAAGAGGGAGACTCGGCGCTGCCACTGATGGCCATCAGGTACCTGGCATCCTACACAAACATGCCAGAACTAGTGATGAGCCGAACACCCCCGGGTTCGGTTCGCACCAGAACCCGCGAACGGACCGAAAGTTCGTACGAACATTAGAACCCTATTAAATACAATGGATGTGAACGTTCGAATTCTAAAGTGCTAATTATAACAACTATTATGCATGTTATTGTCCTAAAAAGGGTTTGGGAACCCGGGTTGTGCACCAGGGGACATGTATCAATGCAAAAAGAAGTTTTAAAAACGGTCGTTTTTCGGGAGCAGTCATTTTAATGATGCATAAAGTGAAAAAAAAAAGTCAAATATTCCTTTAAATATCGTACCTGGGGGGTGTCTAAAGTATGCCTGTGAAGTGCCACGTGTTTCCCGTGTTTAGAACTGTCCCTGCACAAAATGACACTTCTAAAGGAAAAAAAAGCCATTTAAAACTGCTTGCGGCTTTAATGTAATGTCTGGTCCCGGTAATATGGATGAAAATCTTTAAGAAAAATGGCATAGCTACCCCATGACCCCCCCCCCCCCCCTACCCCAGCCCATTACCAGCCCCTTTGGGTCTTGTATGGATATTAAGGGGAACCCCGCACATAAAATAAAAAAGGCCCTATATACTCTGAACAGCCGTATACAGGCGGTGCATACAAGACAGGGACTGTAGGTTTGTTCTTATGTAGAATCTGTTTGTAATTTTGAACAGGTACATTGTTGAAGTGTAGCTCCAGCCCAAAAATCTATTTTTAAACTTTTTGGAAAACATAGGTAAGGGTTATCACCCCTGTAACATTTGTTTTGCTGTCTGTGCCCCTGTTCAGAACATTTCACCTCACTTTCCGTCCCAATGACAACTGTTTTTGAAATGTGGTGTTTTTCTTGAAACAAGGATTGCTGATAAAGCCTCAGTACAGAGGAGACACCTTTCTCCCATATTTATTCTTACAGGAGAGAATTTTCCTTCCTAGTGGTAGATTTCCTCTCACTTCCTGTTGTCTTCTTGCGTTTGCAAGTAGGAGTCGTTTGTAAGTTGGATGTTTGAAAGTAGGGACCTGCCGTATATACTCTGCAGAAATAGGCCCCTTAGTTGTTGGTGTTGGCACAACACTGTAAGCACTCACAGTTACTCTTGGTTGGTGCTGGAACGCCCTGCTGTCAACTATTATATCAGGAATTTTAATTACATATAATTGTTGAACAGTGGTAGTCAAAATTGGGCCTTTGATGGTGGTGCTGGTGCCACAACACTGTAAGCCCTGACAGTTACTCTTGGTGGGTGCAGCAATGGGCCCTGCTGTGAATTATTAGATCAAGAATTGTAATTACATGCCCCTTTTGAACAGGGGCTGAAAAATTGGGCCTTTCGTGGTGGTGGTGGTGGTGGTGGTGTTGCCACAACACTGTAAGCCCTTAGAGTTACTCTTGGTGGGTGCAGCAATGGGCCCTGCTGTGAATTATTAGATCAAGAATTGTAATTACATGCCCCTTTTGAACAGGGGCTGAAAAATTGGGCCTTTCGTGGTGGTGGTGGTGGTGGCGTTGCCACAACACTGTAAGCCCTCAGAGTTACTCTTGGTGGGTGCAGCAATGGGCCCTGCTGTGAATTATTAGATCAAGAATTGTAATTGCATGCCCCTGTTGAACAGGGGCTGAAAAATTGGGCCTTTCGTGGTGGTGGTGGTGGCGTTGCCACAACACTGTAAGCCCTCAGAGTTACTCTTGGTGGGTGCAGCAATGGGCCCTGCTGTGAATTATTAGATCAAGAATTGTAATTACATGCCCCTTTTGAACAGGGGCTGAAAAATTGGGCCTTTCGTGGTGGTGGTGGTGGCGTTGCCACAACACTGTAAGCCCTCAGAGTTACTCTTGGTGGGTGCAGCAATGGGCCCTGCTGTGAATTATTAGATCAAAAATTGTAATTGCATGCCCCTGTTGAACAGGGGCTGAAAAATTGGGCCTTTCGTGGTGGTGGTGGTGGTGTTGCCACAACACTGTAAGCCCTCAGAGTTACTCTTGGTGGGTGCAGCAATGGGCCCTGCTGTGAATTATTAGATCAAGAATTGTAATTACATGCCCCTTTTGAACAGGGGCTGAAAAATTGGGCCTTTCGTGGTGGTGGTGGTGGTGGCGTTGCCACAACACTGTAAGCCCTCAGAGTTACTCTTGGTGGGTGCACCAATGGGCCCTGCTGTGAATTATTAGATCAAGAATTGTAATTACATGCCCCTTTTGAACAGGGGCTGAAAAATTGGGCCTTTCGTGGTGGTGGTGGTGGCGTTGCCACAACACTGTAAGCCCTCAGAGTTACTCTTGGTGGGTGCAGCAATGGGCCCTGCTGTGAATTATTAGATCAAGAATTGTAATTGCATGCCCCTGTTGAACAGGGGCTGAAAAATTGGGCCTTTCGTGGTGGTGGTGGTGGTGGTGGTGTTGCCACAACACTGTAAGCCCTCAGAGTTACTCTTGGTGGGTGCAGCAATGGGCCCTGCTGTGAATTATTAGATCAAGAATTGTAATTACATGCCCCTTTTGAACAGGGGCTGAAAAATTGGGCCTTTCGTGGTGGTGGTGGTGGTGGCGTTGCCACAACACTGTAAGCCCTCAGAGTTACTCTTGGTGGGTGCAGCAATGGGCCCTGCTGTGAATTATTAGATCAAGAATTGTAATTACATGCCCCTTTTGAACAGGGGCTGAAAAATTGGGCCTTTCGTGGTGGTGGTGGTGGCGTTGCCACAACACTGTAAGCCCTCAGAGTTACTCTTGGTGGGTGCAGCAATGGGCCCTGCTGTGAATTATTAGATCAAGAATTGTAATTGCATGCCCCTGTTGAACAGGGGCTGAAAAATTGGGCCTTTCGTGGTGGTGGTGGTGGTGGTGGTGGTGTTGCCACAACACTGTAAGCCCTCAGAGTTACTCTTGGTGGGTGCAGCAATGGGCCCTGCTGTGAATTATTAGATCAAGAATTGTAATTACATGCCCCTTTTGAACAGGGGCTGAAAAATTGGGCCTTTCGTGGTGGTGGTGGTGGTGGCGTTGCCACAACACTGTAAGCCCTCAGAGTTACTCTTGGTGGGTGCAGCAATGGGCCCTGCTGTGAATTATTAGATCAAGAATTGTAATTGCATGCCCCTGTTGAACAGGGGCTGAAAAATTGGGCCTTTCGTGGTGGTGGTGGTGGTGTTGCCACAACACTGTAAGCCCTCAGAGTTACTCTTGGTGGGTGCAGCAATGGGCCCTGCTGTGAATTATTAGATCAAGAATTGTAATTGCATGCCCCTGTTGAACAGGGGCTGAAAAATTGGGCCTTAGGCACTGGTGGCACAACACTACAACCCCTCACAGATACTGTACTTGGAGCACAGCAATGAGCCCTGTTGCAAAGTATTGCTTCAAAAATTGTAATGACACGCCCCTGTTAGACAGGGGCTGAAAAATTGGGCTTTAGGCACTGGTGCCACAACACTCCAACCCCTCACAGATACTGTACTTGGAGCACAGCAATGAGCCCTATGGCAAATTATTGCTAAAAAAATTGTAATTACACGCCCCTGTAAAACAGGGGCTGAAAAATTGGGCCTTAGCCACTGGTGGCGGCACCCATAAACAAAAATGATCTTCCAAGCTATCATCATCAATCGTATCATTGAGGACTCGGAGGAGGAGGATAGCCAGTCAACATAACAGCACAGGCACTCAGCATCAGCATCAGTCTTGAAGGGATGTGACATGTTAAAATCATTTAGTCTGTTATATCAGCATCAGGTGTGTGGTAGCTGGTGGTGATCCAAGACTGGTTCATCTTGATGAAAGTCAGTCGATCAACCGAGTCGGTGGACAGGCGCACCCTGTGATCCGTGACAAATCCTCCAGCAGCACTGAAGTGCGTTCTGAAAGAACGCTGGATGCAGGACAGGCCAGTAGCTCAATTGCATACTGTGCAAGCTCTGGCCAGTGATCCATCCTCAAGACCCAGTAAGCCAGAGGATTTTCGGTGGGGAAGGTGTCCAAGTCTGACCTTGCCCCTAGATATTCCTGCACCATGTTTATCAGACGCTGGCGATGGTTGCTGGAACCGATCATACTTTGGGGCTGCGGACTAAAGAATTGTCTGAACGCATCGGTCAGATGGCCACCTTTCCCACCGCTCCTTCTTTGACTGGCCGAAGCCTCAGCAACTCGTTGTCCAGGACCAGGAGTTTGTAACCTCCCAGTCTCTGGGAACGCGTTGCACAGACCTTTCTGCAAGGCCTCCCGGAGTTGTCTCATCCTCTGCTCCCTCTGCGACGGTAACATAAGGTCCGCAACCTTACCCTTGTACCGTGGATCAAGGAGAGTGGCCAGCCAGTAATGGTCCCTCTCCTTGATCCGAAGAATACGAGGATCCTTCCGCAGACTTTGCAGGATCAGGGAGGCCATGCAGCGTAGGTGTGCTGAGGCATTCGCTCCGGAGTCCTCTGGGTCACTAAGGACGACATGATCCGCAGCCACCTCCTCCCAGCCACGTACAAGTCCACTGGTTTCTTGGGACTGTAAATCATCCCTAAAAGACTGCTGCTGATGATGCTGAGTGCCAGCCTCCACCTCCATGCTGACACAATCCTCCTCCTCCTCCTCCTCTTCCTGTGCGATGGGTGGGACAGAAGGAACACTGTCTGGGTAAAGGGGGCCTTGAGAGGCAAGGAAGTCCTCCTCTTCCTGCCTTTGTTCTGCCTCAAGTGCCCTGTCCATTATTCCACGCAGCGTGTGCTCCAACAGGTGGACAAGAGGTACAGTGTCACTGATGCATGCACTGTCACTGCTCACCATCCTCGTGGCCTCCTCAAATGGTGCCAGGACAGTGCATGCATCCCTGATCATGCCCCACTGGCGTGGAGAAAAAAAACAAGCTCCCCTGACCCTGTCCTGGTGCCGTAGTCGCACAGGTACTCATTGATGGCCCTCTGCTGCGTGTGCAGTCGCTGCAGCATGGCCAACGTTGAGTTCCACCTGGTGGGCATGTCACATATAAGGCGGTTCTTGGGCAGGTTCAACTCCTTTTGCAGCTCAGCCAGGCGAGCACTGGCATTATAAGATCTGCGGAAATGCACACAGACTTTCCTGGCCTGCCTCAGGACATCCTGTAAGCCCGGGTACCTGCCCAAGAACCGCTGCACCACCAGGTTAAGGACGTGAGCCACACAGGGCACATGGGTCAGTTGTCCCTGTCGGAGGGCGGAGAGGAGGTTGGTGCCATTGTCGCAAACCACCATTCCTGGCTTAAGCTGGCGTGGCGTCAACCACCTCTCGGCCTGGCCCTGCAGAGCAGACAGGACCTCTGCCCCAGTGTGGCTTCTGTCCCCCAAACACACCAGCGCAAGCACGGCATGGCATCTTTTTGCCTGCGTACTTGCGTAGCCCCTTGAACGCCTACGGAGCACCGCTGGTTCCGAGGACAAACCACAGGAAGAGGCCATGGAGGAAGAAGAAGAGGAGGGGGTGGAGGAGAGAGGTGTGTCACAACCAGTACTAGCATTTTGGAGGCGTGGCGGTGGAACAACCTCCAACACTACTGCACCTTGTCCTGCATCCTTCCCAGCTGCCAAAAGAGTGACCCAATGGGCCGTGAAAGAAAGGTAACGTCCCTGTCCATGCCTGCTGGACCATGAGTCAGCGGTAATATGCACCTTACCGCTGACCGCCCTGTCCAGCGAGGCCAAGACATTGCCTTCCACATGCCGGTAGAGAGCCGGAATAGCCTTCCGTGAGAAAAAGTGGCGTTTGGGAACCTGCCACTGAGGAACCGCACATTGCACAAACTCACGGAAGGGGGCCGAGTCTACCAACTGAAAAGGCAGCAGTTGAAGCGCTAGCAATTTAGCCAAGCTAGCATTCAACCGCTGGGCATGTGGATGGCTGGGAGTGAACTTCTTTCGACGGTCCAGCAGCTGGGGCAGGGAAATTTGCCTGCTAGAATCGGACGTCGGTGTACTGCTAGCAGAGTGGCCGCAAGTACTTGGCTGTGACACACCTAATTCTACACCTTCATTCCTCTCAGTGCATGTTTCAGAGAGGACTGAAGTTATAGTGGGGTTGGAGATCCCAGCTGATGCGGTGCAAGGAGAGGTCCGCTTTGTTCTTTGGTGTGGGTCTTTGAGGTAGGCTTGCCAACGAGCTGCATGGCAGGTCAACATATGTCTGGTCAGGCATGTGGTACCCAAGCGGCTGATGTTTTGGCCACGCGATATACGCTTGAGACATATGTTGCAAACAGCAGCTGTGCGATCTGATGCACTAGCCTCAAAAAAGGCCCACACCAAAGAACTTTTTGAATGACGGGCAGAGGCAGCGCCCTGCACAGGCGGAGCTCTGCGGTGTGATTCCGTCGGTGTACTGCCCTTACGCTGGCCACCAAAGGGCATCCTGCCTCGTTGGAGATGTGCCTCCTCCTCATCCTCCTCCTCCTCCTCTCTCCTATTAGGCACCCACGTGGAGTCAGTGACCTCATCATCCCCTCCCTCCTCATCACTGGAGCCAATCTGGCAGTATGCTGCAGCTGCTGGAACATGACTGCCAGATTGGTGTCCTTCTTGAGCATCCCCTCTGTCTGCTCTCACGCTACTGCCTTCCTGTAGCTGGGTTTCATCATCAGACCCTTCGAAACGCTGGGCATCCTCCTGGAGCATGTACCCAACACTGTGCTGAAACAGTTCGGGGGACTCCTCAGGAGGAGGACATGGTGGGTCTAGGGAAGGAGTGACTGATGATGAGTCTGACATTGATACCAGGGAAGAGGACGCTTTGGCAGCTGCTTTTCCAGTACCCTGAGCCTGGGTGAGAGAGGATGAGGAGGAGGAGGAGGGCTTGGTCATCCACTCTACCAAGTCTTCGGCATGATGTGGCTCAACATGTCCAGCTGCCGAAAAGAAGGACAAGCGTGTCCCATGGCCATGTTCTGATGACAATGCACCGCGTCCACGACCAGCACTGTTGCCCCCAGACACAGAGCCTGCTTGCCCTCTTTTATTGCCTCCTGACTGTCTGCCTCTCCTTGTTTGCCTTCCAGACATTCTAATAGATGGCCTGCAGGGAGATGGGAAAAAAGCAATAAGGGCTACCTTCAGGTGTCCTTCTCTGTCCCTTTACTTAAGGATTTCTAAATATGGTTGAGGATGATTGCTTTTGCACAGAATAGCACAACGACAATTTCCCTGACTGTCCAAAAAAACAAGGATTTCAAAGATGCTTGATGAGGAATGCTTTAGCACACTATAGCACAAGGAGAATTTCCCTCACTGTCCTTCCCTGTCCCTAGAAACAAGGATTATCACAGTGAAAGAAACTGACACTCTTCCTACCTATAGTTTTCTGTCCCTAGAAAAAATGTTTTTTTAAAGCACACTATAGCACAAGGAGAATTTCCCTCACTTTCCTTCTTTGTCCCTAGAAACAAGGATTATCACAGTGAAAGAAACTGACACTCTTCCTTCCTATAGTTTTCTATCCCTAGAAAAAATGTTTTTTTAAAGCACACTATAGCACAAGGAGAATTTCCCTCACTTTCCTTCTTTGTCCCTAGAAACAAGGATTATCACAGTGAAAGAAACTGACACTCTCCCTACCTATAGTTTTCTGTCCCTAGAAAAAATGTTTTTTTAAAGCACACTATGGCACAAGGAGAATTTCCCTCACTTTCCTTCCCTGTCCCTAGAAACAAGGATTATCACAGTGAAAGAAACTGACACTCTTCCTACCTATAGTTTTCTGTCCCTAGAAAAAATGTTTTTTTAAAGCACACTATAGCACAAGGAGAATTTCCCTCACTTTCCTTCTTTGTCCCTAGAAACAAGGATTATCACAGTGAAAGAAACTGACACTCTTCCTTCCTATAGTTTTCTGTCCCTAGAAAAAATGTTTTTTTAAAGCACACTATAGCACAAGGAGAATTTCCCTCACTGTCCTTCCCTGTCCCTAGAAACAAGGATTATCACAGTGAAAGAAACTGACACTCTTCCTACCTATAGTTTTCTGTCCCTAGAAAAAATGTTTTTTTAAAGCACACTATAGCACAAGGAGAATTCCCTCACTGTCCTTCCCTGTCCCTAGAAACAAGGATTCGCACAGTAAAACACACTGACACTCTCCCTACCTATAGTTTTCTGTCCCTAGAAAAAATGTTTTTTTAAAGCACACTATAGCACAAGGAGAATTTCCCTCACTTTCCTTCCCTGTCCCTAGAAACAAGGATTATCACAGTGAAAGAAACTGACACTCTTCCTACCTATAGTTTTCTGTCCCTAGAAAAAATGTTTTTTTAAAGCACACTATAGCACAAGGAGAATTTCCCTCACTTTCCTTCTTTGTCCCTAGAAACAAGGATTATCACAGTGAAAGAAACTGACACTCTTCCTTCCTATAGTTTTCTGTCCCTAGAAAAAATGTTTTTTTAAAGCACACTATAGCACAAGGAGAATTTCCCTCACTGTCCTTCCCTGTCCCTAGAAACAAGGATTATCACAGTGAAAGAAACTGACACTCTTCCTACCTATAGTTTTCTGTCCCTAGAAAAAATGTTTTTTTAAAGCACACTATAGCACAAGGAGAATTCCCTCACTGTCCTTCCTTATCCCTAGAAACAAGGATTCGCACAGTAAAACACACTGACACTCTCCCTACCTATAGTTTTCTGTCCCTAGAAAAAATGTTTTTTTAAAGCACACTATAGCACAAGGAGAATTTCCCTCACTTTCCTTCCCTGTCCCTAGAAACAAGGATTATCACAGTGAAAGAAACTGACACTCTTCCTACCTATAGTTTTCTGTCCCTAGAAAAAATGTTTTTTTAAAGCACACTATAGCACAAGGAGAATTTCCCTCACTTTCCTTCTTTGTCCCTAGAAACAAGGATTATCACAGTGAAAGAAACTGACACTCTTCCTTCCTATAGTTTTCTGTCCCTAGAAAAAATGTTTTTTTAAAGCACACTATAGCACAAGGAGAATTCCCTCACTGTCCTTCCCTGTCCCTAGAAACAAGGATTCGCACAGTAAAACACACTGACACTCTCCCTACCTATAGTTTTCTGTCCCTAGAAAAAATGTTTTTTTAAAGCACACTATAGCACAAGGAGAATTCCCTCACTGTCCTTCCCTGTCCCTAGAAACAAGGATTCGCACAGTAAAAGACACTGACACTCTCCCTACCTATAGTTTTCTGTCCCTAGAAAAAATGTTTTTTTAAAGCACACTATAGCACAAGGAGAATTTCCCTCACTTTCCTTCTTTGTCCCTAGAAACAAGGATTATCACAGTGAAAGAAACTGACACTCTTCCTACCTATAGTTTTCTGTCCCTAGAAAAACATTTTTTCTAGGGACAGAAAACTATAGGTAGGGAGAGTGTCAGTGTCTTTTACTGTGCGAATCCTTGTTTCTAGGGACAGGGAAGGACAGTGAGGGAATTCTCCTTGTGCTATAGTGTGCTTTAAAAAAACATTTTTTCTAGGGACAGAAAACTATAGGAAGGAAGAGTGTCAGTTTCTTTCACTGTGATAATCCTTGTTTCTAGGGACAAAGAAGGAAAGTGAGGGAAATTCTCCTTGTGCTATAGTGTGCTTTAGAAAAACATTTTTTCTAGGGACAGAAAACTATAGGTAGGGAGAGTGTCAGTGTGTTTTACTGTGCGAATCCTTGTTTCTAGGGACAGGGAAGGACAGTGAGGGAATTCTCCTTGTGCTATAGTGTGCTTTAAAAAAACATTTTTTCTAGGGACAGAAAACTATAGGTAGGAAGAGTGTCAGTTTCTTTCACTGTGATAATCCTTGTTTCTAGGGACAAAGAAGGAAAGTGAGGGAAATTCTCCTTGTGCTATAGTGTGCTTTAGAAAAACATTTTTTCTAGGGACAGAAAACTATAGGTAGGGAGAGTGTCAGTGTGTTTTACTGTGCGAATCCTTGTTTCTAGGGACAGGGAAGGACAGTGAGGGAATTCTCCTTGTGCTATAGTGTGCTTTAAAAAAACATTTTTTTTAAAGCACACTATAGCACAAGGAGAATTTCCCTCACTTTCCTTCTTTGTCCCTAGAAACAAGGATTATCACAGTGAAAGAAACTGACACTCTTCCTACCTATAGTTTTCTGTCCCTAGAAAATTTTTTTTTTAAAGCACACTATAGCACAAGGAGAATTCCCTCACTGTCCTTCCCTGTCCCTAGAAACAAGGATTCACACAGTAAAACACACTGACACTCTCCCTACCTATAGTTTTCTGTCCCTAGAAAAAATGTTTTTTGTAAAGCACACTATAGCACAAGGAGAATTTCCCTCACTTTCCTTCCCTGTCCCTAGAAACAAGGATTATCACAGTGAAAGAAACTGACACTCTTCCTACCTATAGTTTTCTGTCCCTAGAAAAAATGTTTTTTTAAAGCACACTATAGCACAAGGAGAATTTCCCTCACTTTCCTTCTTTGTCCCTAGAAACAAGGATTATCACAGTGAAAGAAACTGACACTCTTCCTTCCTATAGTTTTCTGTCCCTAGAAAAAATGTTTTTTTAAAGCACACTATAGCACAAGGAGAATTCCCTCACTGTCCTTCCCTGTCCGTAGAAACAAGGATTCGCACAGTAAAAGACACTGACACTCTCCCTACCTATAGTTTTTTGTCCCTAGAAAAAATGTTTTTTTAAAGCACACTATAGCACAAGGAGAATTTCCCTCACTTTCCTTCTTTGTCCCTAGAAACAAGGATTATCACAGTGAAAGAAACTGACACTCTTCCTTCCTATAGTTTTCTGTCCCTAGAAAAAATGTTTTTTTAAAGCACACTATAGCACAAGGAGAATTCCCTCACTGTCCTTCCCTGTCCCTAGAAACAAGGATTTGCACAGTAAAAGACACTGACACTCTCCCTACCTATAGTTTTCTGTCCCTAGAAAAAATGTTTTTTTTAAAGCACACTATAGCACAAGGAGAATTTCCCTCACTTTCCTTCTTTGTCCCTAGAAACAAGGATTATCACAGTGAAAGAAACTGACACTCTTCCTACCTATAGTTTTCTGTCCCTAGAAAAAATGTTTTTTTAAAGCACACTATAGCACAAGGAGAATTCCCTCACTGTCCTTCCCTGTCCCTAGAAACAAGGATTCACACAGTAAAACACACTGACACTCTCCCTACCTATAGTTTTCTGTCCCTAGAAAAAATGTTTTTTTAAAGCACACTATAGCACAAGGAGAATTCCCTCACTGTCCTTCCCTGTCCCTAGAAACAAGGATTCGCACAGTAAAACACACTGACACTCTCCCTACCTATAGTTTTCTGTCCCTAGAAAAAATGTTTTTTTAAAGCACACTATAGCACAAGGAGAATTCCCTCACTGTCCTTCCCTGCCCCAAGAAACAAGGATTCGCACAGTAAAACACACTGACACTCTCCCTACCTATCCTTCTCTTTCCCTAAACTAAAGGAATCCAGGTTAAGCAAGAAAAAAATAAATGTCACTGTCCCTGCCTATGCTTCTCTTTCCCTGCTCCGGAACACACTACACTAGGCCGCCGTGCTGGCGGCCTTTTATAGTGTGGGGCGTGTACTAAACACCCTCAGCAATAATTGGCCACAGGCATCCTGCCTGTGGCCAATCATTGCTCTCCTCGCTGCCGGCGCTGTGATTGGCCAAGCATGCGGGGTCACAGTGCATGCTTGGCCAATCACAGCGCCTGGATGACACTGCGATGGCGTAGTGCATTGTGGGCCATTCGCGTCACTCGAATTTGGCGCGAACGGCCCAAATCGTTCGATCTTCGTCGAACGATCGAACAGCCGATGTTCGAGTCGAACGTATGTTCGACTCGAACACGAAGCTCATCCCTAGCCAGAACACTGAGACAGCGTAGGGACTGCAGAAAGGGACAGTGCTATGTGGTCTGTCTCAGCCCTCCCCTCTGTCTCTCTGCCCCCTCTGTCTCTCAGTCCCCCCCTCTGTCTCTCAGTCCCCCCTCTTTCAGCCCCCTCCTCTGTCTCTCAGCCCCTCCACTATCTCTCAGACCCCTCCTCTGTCTCTCAGACCCCCCCTCTGTCTCTCAGACCCCCCCTCTGTCTCTCAGAACCCCCCCTCTGTCTCTCAGACCCCTCCTCTATCTCTCAGCTCTCCTCCTCTGTCTCTCAGCTCTCCTCCTCTGTCTCTCAGCTCTCCTCCTCTGTCTCTCAGCTCTCCTCCTCTGTCTCTCAGCTCCCCCTCTGTCTCTCAGCTCCCCCCACTGTCTCTCAGCCCCCTCCTCTATCTCCCAGCTCTCCCCCTCTGTCTCTCAGCTCTCCCCCTCTGTCTCTCAGTCCCCCCTCTGTCTCTCAGCTCTTCTTCTGTCTCTCAGCTCCCCCCTCTGTCTCTCAGACCCCCTGTCTCTTAGACCCCCCTCTGTCTCTCAGTTCCCGTGTCTCTCAGTCCCCCCTCTTTTAGCCCATCCTCTGTCTCTCAGACCCCCCTCTGTCTCTCAGCTCTCCTCCTCTGTCTCTCAGCTCTCCCCCTCTGTCTCTCAGCTCTCCCCCTCTGTCTCTCAGCTCCCCCCTCTGTCTCTCAGACCCCCCTCTGTCTGTTTCTCAGTCCCCTCCACTGTCTCTCAGACCCCTCCACTGTCTCTCAGCCCCCCCTCTGTCTCTAAGCCCCTCCTCTGTCTCTCAGCCCCCCCTCTGTCTCTCAGCCCCTCCTCTGTCTCTCAGCCCCCCCTCTGTCTCTCAGCCCCCCCTCTGTCTCTCAGCTCCCCCTGTCTCTCAGCTCTCCCCTGTCTCACAGACCCCCCTCTGTCTCACAGACCCCCCTCTGTCTCACAGACCCCCCTCTGTCTCTCAGTCCCCCCCTCTGTCTCTCAGTTCCCGTGTCTCTCAGTCCCCCCCCTCTTTTTTATCCCCTCCTCTCTCTCTCAGCTCCCCTCTGTCTCTCAGACCCCTCCTCCATCTCTCAGACCCCCCCTCCATCTCTCAGACCCCTCCTCCGTCTCTCAGACCCCATCCTCTGTCTCCCAGACCCCTCCTCTGTCTCTCAGCTCTCCTCCTCTGTCTCTCTGCTCCCCCTGTCTCTCAGATGCCTCCACTGTCTCTCAGACCCCTCCACTGTCTCTCAGACCCCTCCACTGTCTCTCAGACCCCTCCACTGTCTCTCAGCTCCCCTCCACTGTCTCTCAGCTCCCCTCCACTGTCTCTCAGCCCCCTCCTCTATCTCCCAGCTCTCCTCCTCTGTCTCTCAGCTCTCCTCCTCTGTCTCTCAGCTCCCCCACTGTCTCTCAGCTCCCCCCACTGTCTCTCAGCCCCCTCCTCTATCTCCCAGCTCTCCCCCTCTGTCTCTCAGTCCCCCCTCTGTCTCTCAGCTCTTCCTCTGTCTCTCAGCTCCCCCTCTGTCTCTCAGACCCTCTGTCTCTTAGACCCCCCTCTGTCTCTTAGTTCCCGTGTCTCTCAGTCCCCCCTCTTTTAGCCCCTCCTCTGTCTCTCAGACCCCCCTCTGTCTCTCAGCTCTCCTCCTCTGTCTCTCAGCTCTCCCCCTCTGTCTCTCAGCTCTCCCCCTCTGTCTCTCAGCTCCCCCCTCTGTCTCTCAGACCCCCCTCTGTCTGTTTCTCAGTCCCCTCCACTGTCTCTCAGTCCCCTCCACTGTCTCTCAGACCCCTCCACTGTCTCTCAGCCCCCCCTCTGTCTCTCAGCCCCTCCTCTGTCTCTCAGCCCCCCCTCTGTCTCTCAGCCCCCCTCTGTCTCTCAGCCCCCCTCTGTCTCTCAGCCCCCCTCTGTCTCTCAGCCCCCCCTGTCTCTCAGCTCTCCCCTGTCTCACAGACCCCCCTCTGTCTCATAGACCCCCCTCTGTCTCACAGACCCCCCTCTGTCTCACAGACCCCCCCCTCTGTCTCTCAGTCCCCCCCCTCTGTCTCTCAGTTCCCGTGTCTCTCAGTCCCCCCCTCTTTTTTATCCCCTCCTCTCTCTCTCAGCTCCCCTCTGTCTCTCAGACCCCCCCTCCATCTCTCAGACCCCTCCTCCGTCTCTCAGACCCCATCCTCTGTCTCCCAGACCCCTCCTCTGTCTCTCAGCTCTCCTCCTCTGTCTCTCTGCTCCCCCCTGTCTCTCAGATGCCTCCACTGTCTCTCAGACCCCTCCACTGTCTCTCAGACCCCTCCACTGTCTCTCAGACCCCTCCACTGTCTCTCAGCTCCCCTCCACTGTCTCTCAGCTCCCCTCCACTGTCTCTCAGCTCCCCTCCACTGTCTCTCAGCTCCCCCCTCTGTCTCTCAGCTCCCCTCCACTGTCTCTCAGCTCCCCTCCACTGTCTCTCAGCTCCCCCTCTGTCTTTCAGCTCCTCCTCTGTCTCTCAGCTCCCCCCTCTGTCTCTCAGCTCCCCCCTCTGTCTCTCAGCTTCCCCCTCTGTCTCTCAGCTTCCCCCTCTGTCTCTCAGCTTCCCCCTCTGTCTCTCAGCTTCCCCCTCTGTCTCTCAGCTTCCCCCTCTGTCTCTCAGCTCCCCCCTCTGTCTCTCAGCTTCCCCCTCTGTCTCTCAGCTTCCCCCTCTGTCTCTCAGCTGTCTCTCAGCTCCCCCTCTGTCTTTCAGCTCCTCCTCTGTCTCTCAGCTCCCCTCCACTGTCTCTCAGCTCCCCCCTCTGTCTCTCAGCTCCCCCTCTGTCTCTCAGCTCCCCCTCTGTCTCTCAGCTCACCCCTCTGTCTCTCAGCTTCCCCCTCTGTCTCTCAGCTTCCCCCTCTGTCTCTCAGCTGTCTCTCAGCTCCCCCTCTGTCTCTCAGCTCCCTCCCATTGTCTCTCAGCTCCCTCCCATTGTCTCTCAGCTCCCTCCCATTGTCTCTCAGCTCCCTCCCATTGTCTCTTAGCTCCCTCCCATTGTCTCTCAGCTTCCTCCTCTGTCTCTCAGCTTCCTCCTCTGTCTCTCAGACCCCCCTCTGTCTCTCAGTCCCCCCCTCTGTCTCTCAGTTCCCATGTCTCTCAGTCCCCCCCTCTTTTATACCCTCCTCTCTCTCTCAGCTCCCTCCTCTGTCTCTCAGACCCCTCCTCTGTCTCTCAGCCATTAATTTCAATGGGCAGGAGCGGTGTGTACACCGCTCCTCTACCGCCCCAAAGATGCTGCTTGGAGGACTTTCACACTGGGACTGCAGCGGAGGCGTTTTTCAGGGGCTTTACAGGCGCTATTTTTAGCCCAAAAGCACCTGAAAAATGCCTCAGTGTGTAAGGGGTCCTACACTCACCCCTCTCTTTTACACTCACTCCCTCTCTCTTACACTCACCCTCCTCTCTCACCCACCCCCTCTCATCCCCTTTCCCTCAACCCTCCCTCCCTCTCTCTCTCTCTCTCTCTCTCTCTCATTCCCCTCTCGCTCACCCTCTCATGATATACAATAATGCAGGGATATGCAATTAGCGGACCTCCAGCTGTTGCCAAACTACAAGACCCATGAGGCATAACAAGACTCTGACAGCAGCAAGCATGACACCCAGAGGCAGAGGCATGATGGGACTTGTAGTTTTGCAACAGCTGGAGGTCCGCTAATTGCATATCCATGCAATAATGGATGTAGGGGCCTTTTAGTGGGCGTGATTTTTTGGGGAGGTGGGGGGCAGCATTTTATTGAATTAAAGTGGGCTGGTCTGGATGAAGTCCAGGGCCAAATTTTGGTCCCAGTCCAGCCCTGGCTAGGGGTGGAGAAAAAGCAGCACAATGATCTTCCCAGTGAATGGTAGTGCAGGGGTGTGTACGCATAAGTCTTGACCATTGGAGGACAGGCAGACTGTTCTCCCAGCATAGCTAGAAAACTGGCCACACTGAGAAAGATGTGCTTATATGCATACCGTGGTCAGCTTGAAATGGGAAAGCATGGGGACTGGCAGGAACAGGTATTTCACACAAAGGAAGCAATAAAAAATAAAACAGGATACTCTTTAACACAAGTACATAGCACACCAGACCCATATCAGGAATATGAAATGTTGGGGTAATATTCTTTAAAGAAATACATCATTGTTGGTAGTTAAAGTGGGTCTAAAGGTAGAATTTTTTTTTTACCTTAATGCATTCTATGCATTAGGATAAAAAACCTTCTGTGTGCAGCAGCCCCCCTCAGCCCCCCTAATACATACCTGAGCCTATCTCAATCCAGCGATGTTGCACGAGAGCCTTGGCTCTCCGGGGACTCTTGCTCCTCATTAGGGAGGAGCTTCGAGTTCGAGTCGAACTCATGTTCGACTCGAACATTGCCTGTTCGCCTGTTCGCCGAACAGCGAACAAATTGGGGTGTTCGCGGCAAATTCGAAAAGTCTTTGGGAGAAATCTAAAGTGCTAATTATAAAGCCTAACATGCAAGTTATTGTCCTAAAAAGTGTTTGGGGACCCGGGTCATGCCCCAGGGGACATGTATCAATGCAAATTTTTTTTTTTTAAACGGCCGTTTTTTCGGGAGCAGTGATTTTAACCACTTAAGCCCCGAACCATTTGGTAGCTAGAGGACCAGAGGTGAATTCAGAATTTTGCACTGCGCTGCTTTAACTGTAAATTGTGCGGACATGCAATGTTGTACCCAAACAAAATTTGCGTCCTTTTCTTCCCACAAATAGAGATTTCTTTTAATGGTATTTGATTGCCTCTGCGATTTTTATTTTTTGCGATATAAACAGAAAAAGACCGAAAATTTTGAAAAAAAATGATATTTTCTACTTTTTGTTATAAGAAAAATCGAATAAACTCAATTGTAGTCATACATTTAGGCCAAAATGTATTCAGCCACATGTTTTTAGTAAAAAAAATGTCAATAAGCGTATATTTATTGGTTTGCGCAAAAGTTATAGAGTTTACAAACTAGGGTACATTTTCTGAAATTGACACAGCTTTAAATTTATGACTGCCTATCTCATTTCTTGAGGTGCTAAAATGACAGGGCAGTACAAACCCCCCCCCAAATGACCCCATTTTGGAAAGTAGACACCCCAAGGAAATTGCTGAGAGGCATGTTGAGCCCATTGAATTTTTTATTTTTTTGTCCCAAGTGATTGAATAATGACTAAAAAAAAAAAAAAAAAAAAAAAATTACAAAAAGTTGTCACTAAATTATATATTGCTCACACATGCCATGGTTATATGTGGAATTTCACCCCAAAATACATTTTGCTGCTTCTCCTGAGTACGGGGATACCACATGTGTGGGACTTTTTAGGAGCTTAGCCGCGTACGGGACCCCGGAAACCAAGCACCGCCTTCAGGATTTCTAAGGGCGCAAATTTTTGATTTCACTCCTCACTACCTATCACAGTTTCGAAGGCCATAAAATGCCAAAATAGCACAAAACCCCCCCAAATGACCCCATTTTAGAAAGTAGACACCCCAAGGAAATTGCTGAGAGGCCTGTTGAGCCCATTGAATATAATTTTTTTTGTCCCAAGTGATTGAATAATGACAAAAAAAAAAAAAAATTACAAAAAGTTGTCACTAAATGATATATTGCTCACACATGCCATGGTTATATGTGGAATTACACCCCAAAATACATTTTTCTGCTTCTCCTGAGTACGGGGATACCACATGTGTGGGACTTTTTAGGAGCCTAGCCGCGTACGGGACCCCGAAAACCAAGCACCGCCTTCAGGATTTCTAGGCACAAATTTTTGATTTCACTCCTCACTACCTATCACAGTTTCGAAGGCCATAAAATGCCAAAATCGCACAAAACCCCCCCAAATGACCCCATTTTGGAATATAGACACCCCAAGCTATTTGCTGAGAGGAATGGCGAGTATTTTACAGCTCTCATTTGTTTTTGAAAATGAAGAAAGAAAATATATATATATATATATATATATATTTTTTTTTTTCAATTTTCAAAACTTTGTGACAAAAAGCGAGATCTGCAAAATACTCACAATACCTCTCAGCAAATAGCTTGGGGTGTCTACTTTCCAAAATGGGGTCATTTGGGGGGGTTTTGTGCTATCTGGGCATTCCATGGCCTCCGAAACTGTGATAGGCAGTGAGAAGTGAAATCAAAAATTTCCACCCTTAGAAAGCCTGAAGGCGGTGCTTGGTTTTTGGGGTCCCGTACGTGGCTAGGCTCCCAAAAAGTCTCACACATGTGGTATCCCCGTACTCAGGAGAAGCAACAGAATGTATTTTGGGGTGTAATTCCACATATGCCCATGGCATGTTTGAGCAATATATCATTTAGTGACAACTTTGTGCAAAAAAAAAAAAAAATTGTAGTTTTTCCGCAACTTGTGTCAACATATAAAATATTCCATGGACTCGACATGCCTCTCAGTATATAGCTTGGGGTGTCTACTTTCCAAAATGGGGTCATTTGGGGGGGGTTTTGAACTGTTCTGGCATTTTATACACAACATTAGGAAGCTTACATCCACTCTTCTAACCACTTGAAGACAAAGCCCTTTTTGACACTTTTTGTTTACATGAAAACATTTTTTTTTTTGCAAGAAAATTATGTTGAACCCCCAAACATTATATATATATTTTTAAAGCAAAGGCCCTACAGATTAAAATGGTGGGTGTTGCATTTTTTTTTTCTACACAGTATTTGCGCAGCGATTTTTCAAACGCATTTTTTGGGTTAAAAAATACACTTTTTTTAATTTTAATGCACTAAAACACACTATATTGACCAAATGTTTGATGAAATAAAAAAGATGATCTTAGGCCGAGTACATAGATACCAAACACGACATGCTTTAAAATTTCGCACAAACGCGCATTGGCGACAAACTACATACATTTTTAAAAGCCTTTAAAAGCCTTTACAGGTTACCCCAGTAGATTTACAGAGGAGGTCTACTGCTACAATGATTGCCCTTGATCTGACCTTCGCGGTGATACCTCACATGCATGGTGCAATTGCTGTTTACATATGACGCCAGACCGACGCTTGCGTTCGCCATTGGGCAAGAGCAGGGCAGGACAGGGGTGCTTTTTTTTTTTTTTTTTTTTTTTTTTATTATTAATTTTGCTTTTATATTTTATTTTTAAATTGTTCCTTCCAAGTATTTTTTTTTTTTATCATTTTTATTGTTATCTCAGGGAATGTAAATATCCCCTATGATAGCAATAGGTAGTGACAGGTACTCTTTTTTTGAAAAAACTGGGGTCTTCTAGACCCTAGATTTTTCCTCTGCCCTCAAAGCATCTGACCACACCAAGATTGGTGTGATCAAATGCTTTCCCAATTTCACAATGGCGCTTTTTATATCTGGGGGGGGGGCATTCCCTCCCACTGCTTGTAAAAGCAGTCCAGAGGCTAATTAGCCGCTAGGATTGCTTTTACATGAAAGCCGGCCGCAGGCTGAAAAGAATGATACCAAGATGATACCTAAACCCGCAGGCATCATTCTGGTATAACCATTCAAAGTCCAGCAACATACCAGTACGTTGCTGGTCCTTGTTGGACATGTATTGTAATCTTTTTTTTCATGCAGCCTGTTGGCTGAACGAAAAAAGAGATTGATCGGTGGGTATGCCCACCATTAGAATACCGCCCTTCATCCACCCACTTCTAATGATGGGCATACATGCACCATTTATATATGCCGAAGCATGGGGGCATCCTCCCGCAAAAAAGTTATGCCGCGTACACATGGTCGGACTTTTCCACGGGCAAGCCTCCGTCAGAATTTCGACCGTATGTACGCGGCATTAGGAGCAAAATCGCTCCTCCGCCCCTGCTGCCCCAATGCTTCGGCATATTTGCTTTTTTTTTTTAAGTGTGGTGGTGAAATCACCTCCTACAGCACTGGAGTCGCAGGGATCAGGCCTGTCTCTGCGAACGCTGCAGTTATGTGTGTTTTTGTTTTGTAAGTGACAGTGATCGATCGATACTGCACTTGGGTGGCCTGGGCTGGACGGAGGGGCAAAACGCAGGTGCCAGCAGGTATCTGGGCTGATCCCGCTAACACTGCGTTTTTGGGAACCCTAAACTGCTGGGGACGCTAGTATAGATCTGATCAGATCAGATATTGATCTGTTCAGATACTATACCACTAAGGGGGGTGTATGCTTCACGCGTGGGTGTTAGCGTTACTGGCACTAACCTGACGCTGCCTGGGGTGTGACTCAGACCCTCTCTGACGCTAAAACCTAATTGATATCATCCGCCGGGCGATCAGGGGGTTAAACCTTTATTGGGTTATATACGGCGGGTGCCCTGACACTATAAAAAGCAAACTAACTAACCAGCATCACCCGTAACACTTATATGGTGATCACTGGTGAAAGGGTTAACTAGGGGCAATCAGGGGGTTAAAACCTTTATTAGATAATATATGGGGGTACCTGACGCTATAAAAACCTGCGGCGAACCTAAAAAAAATTACCAGCTACCGATCTGCATCACCGACACTAAGACAGCGTTTAGAAAAACGATTGCTTAGCGACAGTGGTGATGGGGGTGAAAGGGTTACCTGGGGGGGCAATCAAGGGGGTTAAACCTTTATTAGATAATATATTGGGGTACCTGACGCTATAAAAACATGCGGTGAACCTAAAAAAAAATACTGGCTACGATCTGCATCACCGACACTAAGACAGCGTTTAGAAAAACAATTGCTTAGCGACAGTGGTGATAGGGGGTGAAAGGGTTACCTGGGGGGCGATCAAGGGGGTTAAACCTTTATTAGATAATATATTGGGGTACCTGACGCTATAAAAACCTGCGGCGAACCTAAAAAAAATTACCGGCTACCGATCTGCATCACAGACACTAAGACAGCGTTTAGAAAAACGATCGCTTAGTGACAGTGGTGATAGGGGGTGAAAGGGTTACCTGGGGGGCAATCAAGGGGGTTAAACCTTTATTAGATAATATATTGGGGTACCTGACGCTATAAAAACATGCGGCAAACCTAAAAAAAATTACTGGCTACGATCTGCATCACCGACACTAAGACAGCGTTTAGAAAAACAATTGCTTAGCGACAGTGGTGATAGGGGGTGAAAGGGTTACCTGGGGGGCGATCAAGGGGGTTAAACCTTTATTAGATAATATATTGGGGTACCTGACGCTATAAAAACCTGCGGCGAACCTAAAAAAAATTACCGGCTACCGATCTGCATCACAGACACTAAGACAGCGTTTAGAAAAACGATCGCTTAGTGATGGTGGTGATAGGGGGTGAAAGGGTTACCTGGGGGGCGATCAAGGGGGTTAAACCTTTATTAGATAATATATTGGGGTACCTGACGCTATAAAAACCTGCGGCGAACCTAAAAAAAATTACTGGCTGCCGATCGGCATCACTGACGCTAAGACAGCGATCAGAAAAATGATCGCTAAGCGACAGTGGTGATAGGGGGTGAAAGGGTTATCTGGGGGGTGATCAGGGGGTTAAACCTTTATTAGGGGGGGTTAGGGGGCTACACTGGACCTAAGACTAAACTTTGGTGACACTTTTACAGTCACAAATGTCACTGATTGCAGTGATCACTAAATAAATGGTCACTGCAATCAGTGACACTGTGACTGGGGGCTGGGGGGGTGATCTGGGGGGTGATCGGGGGTGTCTGGGGGGGCGATTTATGTCCCTATGTGTCCTGGTGTCAGTGTAGTGTTGTGTGCACTGACCTGATATCTTCTCTTGTACGGCGCTCTGTATATGTGAGCGCCGCACCAGAGATGACATCACTTCCTCCTGCTCCCTCTGTCTGACACAGACAGAGGGGGCATTTCTATTCGCCGGGAGCGATCGCGAGGGGGTGGCCAGAAACGAATGGCTGCCCCCTCATCCCGGAACGCTCCCAGACACTTAGCCACCGCTCACTGTATAGAAGGGGGGTCCGATTGGACCCCCCAACTGTACAAAGGCAATCACGTACACTCTACGTGATTGTGCCTGTCGGTGCCATTCTGCCGACGTATATATACAGTGAGCGGTCGTTAAGTGGTTAATAATGCTTAAAGTGAAACCATAAAAGTGAAATATTCCTTTATATTTCGTACCTAGGGGGTGTGTATGATATGCATGTAAAGTGGCGCATGTTTCCCGTGCTTAGAACTGTCCCTGCAAAAAGTGTCATTTTTGAAGGAAAAAAAGTCATTTAAAACTGACTCGCGGCTATTAATGAATTGTCGGCTCCCGGCAATACATACAAAAGTCATTGATAAAAAAAAAAAAAAAGCGTGGGGGTCCCCCAGAATTCAATTACCAGGCCCTTCAGGTCTGGAATGGATATTAAGGGGAACCCCGCCGCAAATTTAAAAAAAATGGCGTGGGGTTCCCCCAAATATCCATACCAGGCCCTTCAGATCTGGCATGGATTTTAAGGGGAACTCCACCCCAAATCTAAAAAAAAATGGTGTGGAGTCCCCCCAAAAATCCATACCAGACCCTTATCCGAGCACGCAACCTGGCCGGCCGCAGGGGAAGAGGGGGGGACGAGAGAGCGGCCCCCCTCCCTCCTGAACCGTACCAGGCCACATGCCCTCAACATGGGGAGGGTGTCCCCATGTTGATGGGGACAAGGGCCTCATCCCCACAACCCTTGCCCGGTGGTTGTGGGGGTCTGCGGGCGGGGGGCTTATCGGAATCTGGAAGACCCCTTTAACAAAGGGGACCCCCAGATCCCGGCCCCCCCTATGTGAATTGGTAAGGGGTACATTGTACCCCTACCATTTCACGAAGAAAGCGTAATTTTTTTTTTAAAAAAACACAAACACCTTGAAAAAGTCCTTTATTTAAAAAAAAAAAAAAAAAACATTCCAGCGATGAAATCCAGTGTCCCGCGGCGATCCCGATGTCCAGCGCCGTCTGTCATTGGTTTTGCCTGAGCGGACCTGATGGGGAACTTCCTCCTCAGTGTTTTAAATGTATAGACCCGCCCCTTCTAAAGTTCCCCATCAGGTCCGCTCAGCGGACCAGATGCGGAACATGAGAAGGGGCGGGTCTATACATGTATTACCAAAGTGAGAGAAGTTCCCCATCAGGTCCGCCCCCTCGGTATGTCGGACCCGCCTACGTCATTGGCCTGAGCGGGGAACTTCCTTCACTGTGTAATTTAAATTTACACAGTGAAGGAAGTTTCCCGCTCAGGCCAATGACGTAGGCGGGGTCCGACATACCGAGGGGGCAGACCTGATGGGGAACTTCCTTCACTGCGTAATACATGTATACAGTCTATATAGCAGTGAAGGGGTCTATAGACTCTATACATGTATTACGCAGTGAAGGAAGTTCCCCATCAGGTCCGCCCCCTCGGTATGTCGGACCCCGCCTACGTCATTGGCCTGAGCGGGAAACTTCCTTCACTGTGTAAATTTAAATTACACAGTGAAGGAAGTTCCCCGCTCAAGCCAATGACGTAGGCGGGTCCGACATACCGAGGGGGCGGACCTGATGGGGACCTTCTCTCACTTTGGTAATACATGTATAGACCCGCCCCTTCTCATGTTCCGCATCTGGTCCGCTGAGCGGACCTGATGGGGAACTTTAGAAGGGGCGGGTCTATACATTTAAAACACTGAGGAGGAAGTTCCCCATCAGGTCCGCTCAGGCAAAACCAATGACGGACGGCGCTGGACATCGGGATCACAGCGGGACACTGGATTTCATCGCTGGAATGTTTATTTTTTGTTTTTTTTTAAATAAAGGACTTTTTCAAGGTGTTTGTGTGTTTTTTATTTTTTATTTTTTACGCTTTCTTCGTGAAATGGTAGGGGTACAATGTACCCCTTACCAATTCACATAGGGGGGCCGGGATCTGGGGGTCCCCTTTGTTAAAGGGGTCTTCCAGATTCCGATAAGCCCCCCGCCCGCAGACCCCCACAACCACCGGGCAAGGGTTGTGGGGATGAGGCCCTTGTCCCCATCAACATGGGGACACCCTCCCCATGTTGAGGGCATGTGGCCTGGTACAGTTCAGGAGGGAGGGGGGCCGCTCTCTCGTCCCCCCCTCTTCCCCTGCGGCCGGCCAGGTTGCGTGCTCGGATAAGGGTCTGGTATGGATTTTTGGGGGGACTCCACGCCATTTTTTTTTAGATTTGGGGTGGAGTTCCCCTTAAAATCCATGCCAGATCTGAAGGGCCTGGTATGGATATTTGGGGGAACCCCACGTCATTTTTTTTTAAAATTTGCGGCGGGGTTCCCCTTAATATCCATTCCAGACCTGAAGGGCCTGGTAATTGAATTCTGGGGGACCCCCACGCTTTTTTTTTATTTTTTATCAATGACTTTTGTATGTATTGCCGGGAGCCGACAATTCATTAATAGCCGCGAGTGAGTTTTAAATGACTTTTTTTCCTTCAAAAATTACATTTTTTGCAGGGACAGTTCTAAGCACGGGAAACATGTGCCACTTTACATACATACTATATACACCCCCCAGGTACTAAATTTAAAGGAATATTTCACTTTTATTTTAAGCATTATTAAAATCACCGCTCCCGAAAAAACGGCCGTTTTTAAAACGTATTTTTGCATTGATACATGTCCCCTGGGGCATGACCCAGGACCCCAAACACTTTTTAGGACAATAACTTGCATATAAGCCTTTATAATTAGCACTTTAGATTTCGAACGTTCGAGTCCATTGTATTTAATAGGGTTCTAAAGTTCACACGAACATTTTGTCTGTTCGCAGGTTCTGGTGCGAACCGAACAGGGGGGTGTTCGGCTCATCCCTGCTCCTCATTGACTGAGACAGCAGTGGGTGCCATTTGCTCTCCCTGCTGTCAATCAAAGTCAGTGAGCCCATGAGGAGAGAGAGGGGGTGGGGGCCGAGCCATGGCTCTTTGTCTAAATGGACAGACAGAGCAGCGGCTCAGGCACCCCCATAGCAAGTTGGTTGCTCTGGGGGCACTCGGTAGCAGGGTTGGGTCAGGAGAGCCGGCGAGGGGCCCAAGAAGAGGAGGATCAGGGCTGCTCTGCAAAACCAACTGCACAGAGCAGGTAAGTATAACATGTTTGTTGTTTTAAAAAAATAAAAACATAGCCTTTAATATCACTTTAAAGTATATCTAAGGCCATTTTTTTATTTTTGCTTTCTAAAATAAACATGTCTATACTTATCTGCGCTAAGGATGTTTTCATTTTTTTGTTAAATAAACATGTCTTTACTTATCTGCTCTGTGCAAAAAAATTGCATAGAGCAGCACCGAACCTCCTCTTCTCCGGCCCCCCACTGGGGCTCCTGACTCCTTCTCTCTGGCTAGTGCCCCCAATAGGAAGTTGCTTCCCATGGGGACACTCGTGTGGGCCTGCTCCCCAGCCCCACTGCTGAGTCCATTGACACAGACAGCAGGACTTGGCCCTGCCCCCAGCTCCCTCGTCGATGGCTTAAATTGACAGTAGTATGAGCCAATGGCTTCCACTGCCCCAACGAAACCTGTGAGACCTTAGATTGAGGGGAAAGAAGAGCTGCAGATGTGCACAGCGCTGGATCGAATAAGAGCTTAGGTAGATATAAGGGGGAGCTGGGGGGGGCAATATTGATGCCTAAACATTATTTACCTGAAGACAAGGAATTAAGGTAAAAAATGTTTAGGCTTTAGAAGCATTTTAATTTTGAATAGAGTAGGAAATGGTTAAAATCCCCAGGTTTTATTTTGGCGATCTAAGTCCTTTTAGGGAGATTTTTCTTCACTTTCTGTCCTATTTACATAACAGGAAAAGAAAGAATAGCTCGAAATTTTGGATTTCTCAACATGTTCAGCATCCATTACAGGGGTCATCAGAACAAATTGGGGCAGTGCATCTCCTTAGTGGGGGACACAAACTGCAAAAAAATAACCTTTATTTCCAAATCTATCCAACCATAATCTAACCCTACCCAACAAAATTTACTTCAGATACCCTTTATATGACCTTTTAGAGATTCATACATCAGATCAAAAAGAGAGACAACTGAGAAGGAAAGAGGGTCAGCATATTTTGAATCAAAAAGAGGTACAAGAGGTCCTTTCAATGATTGAAATATATGCAAATACCAAGAATGCACTGGAAATAGTATAAGGACTAGGAGTCATTGAACTAAAGCTTCCATCTATAGGACTATAGATTTTGAAGGATCTTGGTTAACTAACCTGAGCCAGTAAGCTCTTGAAACGTTTTTGCCCTCTCACTACTTTGTATGAACTTTCGGAAATGTCCTAGCACCTCTTGGATGTTTTTTTCTTCATTGGAGTAAATACAATGGCCAGCAGTGGAGACTCCAACATCCATGCTGTTAGAGGGCGAGATAATCAATTGATTCTCTCTTGATCTGTCTGTGGGCCGGAGAAGAGAATATCAAGTTGTGTATGGCTACATTAATCCGCTCCCACCCCGGCCTATTGTAACATGACAGACGAGTAGGAGCCTTGTTACCCTGGAGGACGTCATATGATGTGCACTCTGGCACGATCTGTTGCCTGCTGGGTCCACCAGTCACAACTGATGACAGATCACTGTACCGGCCCGATGCTGGTACCATGTGATCACTGTGGCCAATCACAGCAGATCCCATGACAATTGTCTCGAATGAGAGCTTAGGTAGATAAAAGGGGGGGCTGGGGGGGCAATATCGATGCCTAAACATTATTTACCTGAAGACAAGGAATTAAGGTAAAAAATGTTTAGGCTTTAGAAGCATTTTAATTTTGAATAGAGTAGGAAATGGTTAAAATCCCCAGGTTTTATTTGGGCGATCTAGGGAGATTTTTCTTCACTTTCTGTTCTATTTACATAACAGGAAAAAAAATTGCTCAAAATTTTGGATTTCTTAACATGTTTAGCATTCATTACAAGGGTTATCAGAACACCGGCCCGATGCTGGTACCATGTGATCACTGTGGCCAAGCACATCAGATCACATGACAATTGTACACAATGAAAGGCTTTGATTCAAGCCAGTCATTGAGTGGAAGGGGGCAAAAATGTGGGGTTCTGAAGTGGTTAAAAACTGAGATCTATGCCACAGTACTGCATTGAGAATTGTATGTGCATGGAGCAATCATCCATGTGACAATTGCTATTGATACTCCCGTCCCCGATAGAGAACCATTATCTTTATGATGGATGCTTTTGCACATCATGAGTTAGCAAACAATGTAGATGTAATAAGGCTTGTAAGTACCAGCACTATCTTTCTAACTGTTTGGCTTTGTCTAGGCTTGAATTACACACTGTTTAATCATAATATGGCCACATTATTAAACCGTTCTGCAATATTTCTTCCAGTCTTCATCTGTGGCTGGGATCACAAGTGGGTGTATGACTGAAGGGGTGACTCACATTGTTACATGACTATACAACTGAAAAAGATGTTTAAGGTTCAGTCAAATGCAGCAAATACAAGGCAGTTTTTTTCCTTGTATCTCAATGGAGATGCTCTGACTGACTATGTGCTGAATTTTATTGTAGTCAAATGTCAGAAAAAGTATGTGATCAATACAATTCTATCCCTTTTTTTAAGTTGGAAATTCTGAAATGTCACGCCGCGTACACACGATTGTTTTTCATGTCGCTAAAAATGCAATTTTTTAAATTGGGCATTAAAAACGATTGTGTGTATGCTCCAGAGCATTTTTAACGACGTGAAAAATGGCCTAAAAAAATGAGAACCTGCTCTATTTTTTCACATCGTTTTTCACATCAATTTTTTTAACGACGTGAAAAACGGTAGTGTGTATGCTTTTACGAGGGGAAAAAACGTGCATGCTCAGAATCAAGTATGAGACGGGACCGCTCGTTCTGGTAAAACTAGCGTTCGTAATAAAGATAGCACATTCGTCACGCTGTAACGGACTGAAAAGCACAAGGCTGAAGAGCGCGAATAGTCGCTCAACAAACTTTACTAACATAAAGGGTGGCGCCATCCGAATGGAACTTCCCCTTTATAGTGCTGTCGTACGTGTTGTACGTCACTGCGCTTTGCTCGAGCGTTTTTTTTAATGAACGTGTGTATGCAAGGCAGGCTTGAGAGGAAACAAGAAAAATCACGTCGAGAAAAACTCAGTTTTTGAAAATGACATTAAAAACGATCGTGTGTACGCGGCATCAGTTTAGGAAAACTAAAGAAAAAGGTTTATTGTCAGAAAAAGCTAACATCTTAGTTGATATGTGGATGCTTAACGAACATTGTTGTGTAGACAATAAGGTTTTTTTTACATTGCCTCTGAAAAGCAATCCACCTATGTGTTTGACAGGAGGCTGGGAGGATATACAGTGCCTTGAAAAAGTATTCATACCCCTTGAAATTTTCCACATTTTGTCATGTTACAACCAAAAACGTAAATGTATTTTATTGGGATTTTATGTGATAGACCAACACAAAGTGGCTCATAATTGTGAAGTGGAAGGAAAATGATAAATGGTTTTAATTTTTTTTTACAAATAAATATGTGAAAAGTGTGGCGTTCATTTGTATTCAGCCCCCCTGAGTCAATACTTTATAGAACCACCTTTTTCTGCAATTACAGCTGCAACTCTTTTTGGGGATGTCTCTATCAGCTTTGCACATCTAGAGAGTGACGTTTTTGCCCATTCTTCTTTGCAAAATAGTTCAAGCTCTGTCAGATTGAATGGAGAGAGTCTGTGAACAGCAAATTTCAAGTCTTGCCACAGATTCTCAATTGGATTTAGGTCTGGACTTTGAATGCGCCATTCTAACACATGAATATACTTTGATCTAAACCATTCCATTGTAGCTCTGGCTGTATATTTAGGGTCGTTGTCCTGCTGGAAGGTGAACCTACACCCCAGTCTCAAGTTTTTTGCAGACTCTATCAGGTTTTCATCTAAGACTGCCCTGTATTTGGATCCATCCATCTTCCCATCAAGTCTGACTAGCTTCCCTGTCCCTGCTGAAGAAAAGCATCCCCACAACATGATGCTGCCACCACCATGTTTCACAGTGGGGATGGTGTGTTCAGGGTGATGTGCAGTGTTCGTTTTCTGCGTTTTGCTTTTTGCTTTTAGGCCAAAAAGTAAAATTCTGGTCTCAAATGACCAGAGCACCTTCTTCCACATGTTTGCTGTGTCCCCCACATGGCTTCTCGCAAACTGCAAATGGGACTTCTTATGGCTTTCTTTCAACAATGGCTTTCTTCTTGCCACTCTTCCATAAAGGCCAGATTTGTGGAGTGCACGACTAATAGTTGTGCCATACTCTTGCCATTTTCCGATGATGGATTGAACAGTGCTCTGTGAGATGTTTAAAGCTTGAGATATTTTTTTATAACCTAACCCTGCTATACTTCTCCATAACTTATTCCCTGACCTGTCTGGTGTGTTCCTTGGAATTCGTGATGCTGTTAGTTCACTAAGGTTCTCTAACCAACCTCTGAGGGTTTCACAGAACAGCTGTATTTATACTGAGATTAAATTACACTCTATTTACTAATTAGGTGACATCTGAAGTCATTTGGTTCCACTAGATTTTAGTTAGGGGTATCAGAGTGCACGACTAATAGTTGTCCTGTGGACGGATTCTCCCACCTGAGCTGTGGATCTCTGCAGCTCCTCCAGAGTTACCATGGGCTTCTTGGCTGCTTCTCTGATTAATGCTCTCCTTGCCCGGCCTGTCAGTTTAGGTGGACTGCCATGTCTTGGTAGGTTTGCAGTTGTGCCATACTCTTTCCATTTTGGTAGATAGTTTTTTATAACATAACCCTGCTTAAAGTTATCCACAACTTTATTCCTAACGTGTCTGGTGTGTTCCTTGGCCATCATGATGTTGTTTGTTCACTAAGGTTCTCCAACAAACCTATGAGGGCTTCACAGAACAGCTGTATTTATACTGGGATTAAATTACACACAGGTGGACTCTATTTACTAATTAGCTGACTTCTGAAGGCAATTGGTTTCACTATATTTTAGTTAGGGGTATCAGAGTAAAGGGGGCTGAATACAAATGCATGCCACACTTTTCACATATTTATTTGTAAAACTTTTTAAAAATCATTTATCATTTTCCTTCCACTTCACAATTATGTGCCACTTTGTGTTGGTCTATTGCATAAAATCCCAATAAAATACATTTACGTTATTGTCTGTAACATGACAAAATGTGAAAAATGTCAAGTGGTATGAATACTTTTTCAGGGCACTGTAAGTCACCTTCCTACTGCCTGTTTTAGCTCTGTATAGCTTGCACCACCACACCGCAGCTGCCTGCATTGCACATAGTTGCATTTGAATGGGTTGCATTTGCATACCTCCCAACTGTTTGAGATGAGAATAAGGCCTCGTACACACGGCCGAGATTCTCGTTGAAAAAAACATGTCGTTTTTTTAGACGAGATTCTTGGACAAGAAACTTGTCCCGGCCGAGTGTACACACGCTCGTTTCAAAGAACCCGCGGTTCTTTGAAAGGAGTGTACGCGGTGACGTCATCGACTACGTCGAGCATGCGCTCGTCACATTCGATGCCGTCGCCGCCATCTTGGTATGCCTAGGAAGCTACCGCGCATGCGTCAAATTCATTTCGAACATGCGCGGGCTTCCGGGCGGACAGGTAAGTGTACACACACTCACTTTTCTCGTCGAGAAACATGCCGAGGAGAATCTCGACGAGAAAATAGAGAGCAGGTTCTCTATTTTCTCGTCGAGGTTTCTTGTCGGTTTTCTCGACGAGAAACCCGCTAGCAGCGTACACACGACCGATTTACTCGGCAAAACCTCTCTGCCAGCAAGTTTCTTGCTGGTTCTTGCCGAGAAAATCGGTCGTGTGTACGAGGCCTAAGGGACACCTATTAGCAAAAGAATGTAGGCATAGGTTAAACCCACAAGTGCTTTTTTTTACTACTACTATTCCTTTATATTGGCTTTTGACATTTACAAATGCAGCAATGTAGAAATTGGATGAAAGGCTTAGCACTGGGAAACACCTTTTGAAAGATAAAAGTGCATTTTATATAGAAGTATATAGATCAGACCAAAATGAGAAGGAAAGAGGGACAGAGGGACTTTGTTCCAAATCAGGGACAGTCCCTCAAAATCAGGGACAGTTGGAAGCTATGCATTTGGCATCAGTACTGCCATTCAATGTACATCTGAATCCGTTAAGGAATTCAACTACTCCAGAAAGTCCACATTCCCCTCCTTCTTTGTATGTGATAGGCCTCTTCTCTTCTAAGAGTGCCTAATTAATGTCTGTGCTGGCTCTGCTCCTCCACTCCCTCTCCTTAAAGTGGTTGTAAGCCTCAGACCAGAGGCGTAACTAGAATATTCAGGGCCCCGGTGCAAGAAACCATGAAGGCCCCCCCCCCCCCCCATGGGCATTGCTAGGTCTACAAAAGATCTCGGGCTAGAGCCCATAGCAGTGTAGCAAGCATGGGCGTCCTCAGCATAGGGCAGGGTTCACAGAGAGTCCCCCATACATCAGGGTTCACAGAGAGCCCCCCCATACATCAGAGTTCACAGAGAGCCCCCCCATACATCAGAGTTCACAGAGAGCCCCCCCATACATCAGAGTTCACAGAGAGCCCCCCCATACATCAGGGTTCACAGAGAGCCCCCATACATCAGGGTTCACAGAGAGCCCCCCATACATCAGGGTTCCCAGAGTGCCCTCCATACATCAGAGTCCCCAGAGAGCCCCCCCATACATCAGGGTTCCCAGAGAGCCCCCCACATACATCACTGTCCCCAGAGAGCCCCCCATATATCAGGGTCCCCAGAGAGCCCCCCTTACATCAGGGTCCCCAGAGAGCCCCCCCACACATTAGGGTTTCCAGAGCCCCCACATACTTCATGGTCCCCAGAGAGCCCCCCATACATCAGGGTCCCCAGAGAGCCCCCCTTACATCAGGGTCCACAGAGAGCCCCCCCACACATTAGGGTTCCCAGAGCCCCCCCATACTTCATGGTCCCCAGAGCCCACCCTCATGCATCAGGGTTCCCAAAGAGCCCCCCCATACATCAGGGTTTACAGAGAGCCCCCCCATACATCAGGGTTCACAAAGAGCCCCCCCATACATCAGGGTTCCCAGCGTGCCCCCCCCATACATCAGAGTCCCCAGAGAGCCCCCCCATACATCAGAGTTCCCAGACTTAAACATCCTCCCAGAGGTTCCCCTGTACCTGGCTGGCTGTGCACCTCCAACCCCCAGCACAGGGGGAGGTGGGAGGCGATGATCGGCAGCTCTATGATGTCCATGGGCAGGGGGATCTCCCTGGGGCTTGTAATTCTCTTCCTGAGTCTGTACAGTGGAGAGGGGAGGGGCCTCTGACCCGAGAAACTCACTTGTACACTGAAGAGTGAAACTTGTAGCTGCCCGGGTCAAAGGCCCCTCCCCTCTCCACTGTATTTACGCTGAAGGAGAAATACAAGCCCCAGGGAGATGCCGTGAGCACCATACAGCTGCTGATCGCCGCCTCCCACTCACCCCACTGCATCCCAAACTGAAAGCCGGAGATGCAGGGGGAGATGCCCGGTCTTGCCCCCCCCCCCTACAGTGGCAGAGAGGCAGGGCCCAGCGACCCTGAAAGTTCCGCCACTGCCTCAGACATGAAATATGAAGAAAGCATATCCCTCTATAGTGTGTACTTGTCTCATTTAAGAGCACTAAATGTCATTTCTGTCTGCTGCTCCATTCCCCTGCTATCAGCATGAGTCACTTTTGAAAGGTTTTCCAGACACCAAGAAAAAAAAAGGTGACAGGGGAGGGAGCTCCAGCTGATTGACAGCCTTAGCTCTGTACCTGTGTGCTGTATTATGGAGAAGGGGGAGGGGGTGCATTACTTTTCTCCAATCAGCTCTTAGATCTCTCCTCGCTGAGCTCTGCAGAGATAAATTTCAGCTCTCCACCCCCTTTTTCTGACAGTTTAGACAAGCTTTATAAATGCTGCAATTTGAAGGGATGAAGAGAAAACAGCAGATACACAGGTACAACTTATGTGAAAGAATTTGTTTAATCTCTGTGTATTGCCTGAGGATAGTCACCTTCACTGGGTATATGGAAGGGTTTACAACCACTTTAAAGTAATATTCTGAGATATACCAAACTAATCTTAAAACTGTCAACACCTATACTAACCTCAACACCTATACTAACTAACCTGTCGAAGAAAGATCTGAAAAACGTACCTATTTTCAGGCTGCTCCGGTCTGGTCAGGTGATCCGTTCCCCTGTGTCAGCTAGCGGCAGCTTCAGGTAAGAAGAGGGAGCGCCAACAACAGATGGGCCAAAGTAAGCCTATGGGTGATGTCACCACTCAGGCATTCCATATCTACAACAGGTTAGTTGGTATAAGTGTTAGTAGGAGGCAGGTGGCAGTTTTAAGATTAGTTAGATCTATCCCAGAATTCTACTTTACCTCCCACTAAAAACATGAATGAGCTGCCAAAGAAGGAGTGAAGGAGAGTTCTCTAGCATGTCTCTTGTGTGACAATTTAAGGTCTGGTGGGACTGTTGACATCACATCCAAGGTGGTGGCACCCATCAACAGTCTCAGGACTTCTGGGTGTCTAAACAAGGGAAGCTTTTATAGGTAAATACAACATGTTAAATGCACATATAATCTTATGAGAATTGTTGTTGAAATGATATGTACACAGGGTCTCTTTAAAGTGAACCCACCAGTGGGAAAGCAAATATCAATTAAAAATGTCTTCTAAATGAGGAGACATTATGCTTACATGGTCTGGTGCCCCTTGAATCTTCCTTCCGTTGCAGAATTACACCACCTAAAACAATCTTCACATCTTCTGGGTATGTTGGATGCCTGCATCACCCGCCACGTTCTGGGGCTCCTTCTGGCAGCTCTGTATCCTTTAGTGACATAGGAACTGACTGGAGGACCCATTGAGCATGGTGGAGGATGCATAAATGCAGGTTGCGTACCTTTAAGAATGTATACTTGTTACTAAACCCAGGAGCCTGCATTCACTATATCTGGTCTCCCACAGTACACAGAACATGGAAATGCAATAGTTTTAGTAAATATAAACTGCTAAATACCTTTTCTCATCCTCAGTTAGAGCAGTCTTGTGACTTCTATCAGTTTTCAGCCAAGCACTGGTTAAAGCTTGTAGAAAGAGTTTTCATTTTCCTCTGACTGCCCTACGAAGTTGCATAACCCCTGACCCTCTGTCTGGACAGTGTTGATCGGTCCTGTGCTGATCACATGCACCCCCCAAAAAAAAAATATTCTCTAGCAATACACACTAAACTGATTTTACTGTTGTGGGTTTAGTAACACTTTAAAGGGGTTGTAAACCTTCGTGTTTTTTCACCTTAATGCATCCTATGCATTAAGGTGAAAAAACACCTTGCAGTGTCCAGCCCCCCCCCCCCGTTTTACTTACCTGAACCCTGAATTTCCATGGGCGTGATCCCACGTCGCTCTCTCCACCGCTTCTCGGCTCTTCATTGGATAGATTGATAGCAGCGCAGCCATTGGCTCCCGCTGCTGTCAATCAAATCCAATGACGCGGGCGCTGGGGGGTGGGGCCAAGTCATACACTCAGCGGCTATGGAGACGCCAAATGTATGACACTGGAGCGCGCCCGCAAGGTAACCCCCTCGGGAGAGAGCTTCCCAGAAGGGGTTATCTATTGCGGGGAGGAGCCAAGAGAGCCGCAGTGGGACCCCAGAACTGGAGGAGCGGGGTCACTCAAAACAAACTGCACAGTGGGGGTAAGCATGATGTGTTTGTTATTTTTATTTTTTTAAACAGGAACCTTTACAATCACTTTAAATGTTAGTTTAGTATCGCTATAAAACAGCTTATATTTCATCAGTGTATTAGCTATTTACCTGGAGTTTAGAGTTAAAATAATTTGTAAATTAAACATATACTGGTACAGTCTTTCAAAAAAACAGAACTTTTGATTTTGAGTTATTTTTTTGATTTTTGTTTTTAAAACTGAGGAATCTATGGCTTGACTTCATTTGCAACCAACAAATGATTTATGGGCTTCCATACTCATACTAGTCCTTGATTTTGGCCTTCTGTGACTGCAGGTTGTTGTCATGTGTGTTTTAACCTGCATAGTCGTGGGATGCCGCAAAGTCTGATTGTGCTCCCCTGCTGCACCCAGCCCTGAATCGTAAACACGGACATCCCAGGGCATGAATGAAAGATGCTACAAAACCCAACAGCCGATGTATAATTTATAATCCCTCATCCATGCTTACCCTGTGTGAACCACCTGTGCATCCACTGAACTTTCCATATGATTTACTCAAGGTCAAATAAAATCAGTGAAAAATGGATCAAAAAACACCCTGAGACTTGATGGAAAATAAACAGGCCCTTAATTCATTTTCCATGAGCAGCAACAGATAAAATACTGCTTTAACGTTGCACCTTGAGCAAATACCAAAAGGAAATTTCTCAGAGTGGCATATGAACTTAGTTATACAAAGGTCTTTTTTTCCCAGATGTCACCGTGGCCTATAGGCATGGCGTGTTTAGGCAGAAAACTGTGTATTTCTCTTCAATTTATTCTTTAGCTTTTTTTTTCCCTGTTTGAGACTTCCAATACATTTCATAAAAAGAAAAACTCTAAAACAAATGTAGAAAACTTTAATTTGCAATTACTGGTATAGTAATGACTTATAGAGTTGTTTAGCCTCAGCTATGGAGGACATACCATATGGCACAAAAGCCCCTTTCACACGGAGCGGACTCTGTCAAGTGGATCTGCCTGCTCAGCAGGGGATCTGTCTGCTGATCCCTACTAAGTAGGTGGATGAGAGGTCTGTGTCCGCTCCGCTTTGTAATGTGGACACGGACACAGCCCGCTGTTCTCTATGGGGCGGTCGGATGGAAACGGACCGCCTGTCTTCTTCCATCTGCTGGCCATTTGATCCGATCCGCTAGACAGATGGGAAACTGATCTACATCCATCTGTTTTTGGCAGCCCTCGGATCAGATGCAGGCGGGTGTAAACAGACACATGTCCACTTACACCCCCCCCCCCATAAAAAACAATGGGTGGACTGATAGGCTCCATCTGAAAAACGGACATTCGGACTCGATCGGTCTGCTGGTGTGAAAGGAGCTTAATAGAAACCAGTGGTGGCTGGTGCTCAATATTTTGTCCGTCTGTCCGTTTTTTTAGGCAGTCCTGATCGTTCTGCTGGTGTGAAAGGAGCCTAATAGAAACCAGTGGCAGCTGGTCCTCAATATTTTGGGCCCTGGCTCAAGCCTGGCCCCCTCACTCGCAAGTGAGTGAAAGTGACCTAAGTAGGGCTTTTTTTCAGCTGGAACTTGGTGAAACTAAGTTCCACCACCTCTGCCTCAGACCCTCTGCTCCCTGCTCAGCACTATCACTTCCCACTGAGTGCAGGATAGGGACAAGGAAGATGAGGGGGCCTGGGGTTCAGTGCAGATGTCGATGACCCCACTGGATAATCTCTCTGCAAGTGAGAGAGGCAGAGCCATTTACAATGTGCAGGGAGGTCCTAGTACCGGCTGGGAGGAGGGGTACAATTTAGATGTGGATGGGGGATGCAGAGATAAACAGCTGGGGAAGAAAACTGAATGCTGCAATCTGTATACAGCACACCACTGAACTCTGCACATAGCACACCCCTGAACTCTGCACATAGCACACCCCTTAACTCTGCACATAGCACACCCCTTAACTCTGCACATAGCACACCCCTTAACTCTGCACATAGTGCACCCCTGAACTCTGCACTCTGTACATAATGTACTCCTGGTATTTAATGCCCCTTTAAGACCCTCCCACTGTTAGTGAAATATGACCACACCCAGTATTTGATGCTGTTTGAAGGGTGTGTGGGGGTCAAGGTTTTTTTTATGGGGTCATGGTTGAGTTCCTGCACCTATTTTCTGAGAGAATAGATCTATGTTTGTCCCAAGCATGTTTGAATCCACTTACTGTTGCCTTGCTCACTACATCTGCTGGAAGTCTATTCCAAGCTTCAACTACCCTTTCCGTAAAATAATATTTTCAAATATTAGTTTTGAACTTTCCTCCTGCTAGTTTGAGGTCGAATCCCCGTATATTGAAAATACTGCCCTCCTGAACCTTATTCACCACCTTGATGCATTTAAAGGTTTCAATCATGTCTCCACTTTCCCTACTTACCTCCAGACTGTACATATTAAGTTCCTGAAGTCACTCTCGACGTGTTTTATCCCCCAGACCTTTCACCATTTTTGTTACCCGTCTCTGTACTCGTTCTATCTTAGCAATATCTTTTTGTAAGGTCTCCAGAACTGGATACAGTATTCTAAATGAGGTCTCTCTAAGGATCTTTATAGGGGAATAAGGACCCCGTTTCTCCTGCTGTTGATCAGTGCCTAGGAAACCAAGTTAGAAGGGTCAACATTAAGCTTCAACATATTTTGTCTTTCAGTGGACCTTCATCCAAATCCACATAAATAAATAAAAGGCACCATTATGAAATAGCAAATAAAATAAGATATATATACTGCTATATGCAGGCTGTTGTTTCCTTGTTTTTAACCTTCCTAGCGGTATTCCCTAGTATGGCTCGGGGTTAAATTTCAGCACCAAAAGCGGTAACCCTGAGCCAGACTCGGGCTGCATCGCAGTGATCCAGGCAGAGTTACTCACCTTGTCCCCTGGATCCTGCGATGCCTCTCCGCTATGTAATCGAGCCGTCTCCTCGCTCGATTCACACACTTCCGAGTGCCGCCGAGCTCCGTTCCCTGCGGCGTTACGACGCACGGGGACGGAGATCGGCGCCAAATTCAAAAAAGTTGAAACACAGTATACATACAGTATACTGTAATCTTACAGATTACAGTACTGTATGTAATAATTACACACCCCCATTGTCCCTAGTGGTCTGCCCAGTGTCCTGCATGCACTTTTATATAATAAAAACTTTTCTTTCTGCCTAGAAACTGGAGATTGTCCATAGCAACCAAAAAGTGTCCCTTTATGTCAAAAGTGGTTTTAGACCAGCTAAAAAACAGTGATAATAAATTAGAATCACTCGCAGAATTAAGCGATAGCGATTTGTGGGGAAATTTGTCATCAAACACTGAAAAACACTTTTATTATTATTATTATATTATTTGTTATAATTATTTTATAGTTATTTATTTTATTATAATGTATAATTTTGTTTTTTGAACTTTATCATACCCGGGATGTCTACTAGACTCTTGTTTGGACAGATTTAAGTGAGTTATTCCTAAGAATTACAGGCCTGCAATATAAAACGCCAAATTTCCATGCAGAATAATGGTACCGCTTTCAGCACCTAAAATCTGACAGAATCATACCGCCAGGGAGGTTAAAGAAGAATTCCTGGTATTAAATATTTTATACATAGTTACATTGATCCAGCTTGGATGTAACTATGTATATACCATACATGGCCAATGCCCCTGAAAGATGGAAATCACTGAAGTAGACACCCTGTTCCGGTGATCTCCACTTGCTTCCGGACCAAGAAGGTCAGCCGCTCTGCACGGGTACCTATCAGAGATTGTTTTGCATTTGCTAATGAAGGCCAAGTATTCTCTAATTGGACAAGGTGGAGAGTGGGACATCATTACCCCGCTCCACCTCATCCAATCAAGAGAATGCTTTGCATTTTCTGAATGGTGCCCATACCTTGCAGTTGACCTCCTGTGTTCACAATGCAGCAGGCCAGCCACTCAGCATGGGATCTGGAAGTAAGTGGAGATCACTGGAGTAGCGGTGCCTACTTTGGTGATTTATAGTTCATGGGGCATCAGCCAGGTATGGCTGATACCTGGCTGATGGCATATCCCGTGAAGGCATGACGGGCCTCCTCTCCTCGGTGGGGGCCGGTTTCCTTGCAGCAGCCTGACTCTCCGGCACTGGGGGAGGAACGCTTTTAGTGAGCCTTTCCATACCGCCCGCAGTTGGCATCCATACCACTGGGTGGCATTTAAACAGTGCCGTGCCATCCCATGTTCACCGCTGGGCGCGTGTTGTCAGCCTTAGCGCGCATGTTCGGGAGTCAGTGGCGTGCTGTTAGCGTCACCGCGTCTCCACACATGCGCGCGGGGCCCATCCCAATGCCGTTGCTTTAAATCGGCGGTGGCGGTGGTACCGGGATTCACATCCACTGGGATGACGAGGGGGCCACATGAGGGTTATTCCATGCGGACGGCAGGGGGAGGAACCCAACACCTGACTTTAATCCTGGCAGGATTTGATGTCCAATCAGCTATTATCAACAGGTATTTTAGGCACACTCCCCATTAGGACTTGTCAGTTGACCTCCTGGGAGCATACTTGACTGGCCATTCACCATTTGAGAGGTAAGTGTGGAGCTAGTAGGCTACGACTATCGATCCCTCTGAGCATTTTACATGCATTAATGAATCAGATTATTGATAAAACCTTCATTTTCCTTTTAAAGGCCTTGGTATACATGCTGCCTTTTTCATTGTAAAGATACTTTATACTCATCTTTTGGTTGATGTCCATCTATTTATTTATCCAAAAAACAATTGCTTTATTGCACCTTTTTATTGTTCAACCTTCTACTTGAGTGCTAATCATGTCTTCTGACATCCTTACCACCATAAATTTAGAAAATATCGCGCCCAAAATAAATGATTAAAATAATACGACTTGATAAACTACACAAGTGGCACACAATTGGAAAGTGTCAAATGATACCTGTGAACACAATTCCAGCCATATATATTAATACATGGAACTCGAATATATGTGGGTAAATTAAGGAAGTACATTCAACATTGATATACACTAATTAACATAGACTAACCAGTCAGTCTAATTGAATAATAACCACCAAAGAATAAACAACAAAAATATGCATGTGAGTTAATGTGTTTAAAAAAAGTCCTTGTGACAAAACTCCAATCTGCAAAAGCAAAATATTGCAGGGGAAAAAAATATAAAAATAATATCCAACACATATATAGAAATGTTTCCTTCACACTGGAAAAAAGGGGGGGGGGAGAAACTCTGAGAGGTGTTTTCAGAAGAAGGATGATGGTGCAGGAGAAATGTCCCAGAAAATCCACAGATGTCAGAGAAGACCACATCCACCGCGGTGAGTGAGTATGTAAAAGATGGGTACGTTACCAGAAATGGTGGACCTCCACTATGGCAAGGTCTAACAGGCCTGCAGATATCACCCTCTGCGGGGTACAGGAGTTTATCCACCTGATTTCACGGAGTGATGGTCCTAATGCAGGTTCTTAGCGTCTGTTGTACTGATCCATACACTGCAACTGCTGCAATAAGTCACTCCGAATAATAAAAACCAAACCTCCAAGTTTGTATAGGAACCATGGAAAAGAGGAAAAAGGACTCCAATAGTGTAATACCTCAGTGTAGAATTTATTCCCAATACGTAGAGGTATAAAGTAAAACAACAGGATAATACAACAGTGATTTAAAAATTGCCGGCATAAAAAAGTGGCGTTCACCCGTGCTAGCGGGGTCACGTGGTAGTGACGTCAGTGCAAGGGTTTTTTTTCTAATTTGCTTGCTTAGCAGCATTATCCTTAATTACCATTCATCATACACATAGCTTCACACTTAGCATTTATTTGCCCTGTTTTCTTTTTTGTTTACAAATTATTTTATTTGGAAGACAAATGAAAATTTACATACTTCAGCGAAAAGCAATGTATTACATACAGTTATGCTAGAATCTACAGAGTGTGTACATGAGTATGGCAATAAGGGTTAGAATAATAGGTAGTCGGTACCAGTAAAAAGGAAAAGGTAACGGTTGGATATACAAAAAGAGTGTTATAAATATATATGGAATAGGGGCAATCTCAGTAATAGGTTTAAGCAGAGTGAGATTGAACTATCTGATAGGAGTGGGCAGGGAATTTCGGCAAATATGTGGTTTTTCTTATTAAGTTGGAGTCCAAAATGTCCATTTCCCATTAAAAGTGTGCATACTGTCAAAGAGTGTGGTGGATCCTCTCAGATAGTCTGAGAGCCTCCATTCTGGTTAAGACCTGGGACCAGGGTAGGTTATGTGTTTTCCAGTTTAGGGCGATCATCCATTGGACGGAGCTTATGAGTGAGTGTAGTAGTCTGTTACATGGTGAGGGGATATCTAAAATTTCTGCGTAAAGAATGCAGATTTGTGGGGAGAGGGAGATCTTTTTTTTGAGCGAGGGTTCAAGTATGTTTATTACTGCCTGCCATATTGGTTCTAGGAGTTTGCAGCTCCAAAAGATATGGAGATAATTTCCCTCTTCGAGGCAACCTCTAAAGCAGGTATAAGAGACTGAGGGGTAAAAGGAGTGGATCTTGGCAGGGGTCATATACCATCTAACAAACAATTTAAGGGGAGATTCCCTAAAGGCTGCTGCGCGATTGCTCTTGCGGAGGTTGTCAATCCTCTTTAACCAGGTTTCTATAGGGAGGGTGCAGTTTAGGTCAGATTCCCAACGAGTCATAGAGCTCGTTTTTTCTGGTTGATGTAAGTTATTTAAATAATTGTATATCTGAGAGATGATACCTTTATCTCTACAAGAGGATGTGCAGATACGTTCAAACCTGGTCCCTGGGTTGTCAATGGAAAGGGAGAAGTAGGTGGCAAAAAAGTTTTGAATTAGATGGTATTGGGGAAGTTCTGAGTCAGGGAGTTTGTGACGGGATTGAAGGGATGTGAAAGGTGGGAATTTTAGATCAATCACTAACGATTTAAGGGTGGTTAGTTTGAGTTGAATCCAATGTTGGAAAAGGTTGTAGTTTGGGAACGCGGGGATAAATCTGGGGTCACCAAGGAAGTTAGCTAAAGGAGGGGTGTGAGAGGACAAAACGTAATAGTCTTTGATTTTATTCCAAAGTTGAAAAGAATGGGCAACTATCAAGTTTTTTTTAAGAAGAGAGCGGTATGATGTTATAGAAGACCATAGGATGCCTCCTATGGACAAAGGGAAGATGGATGATGATTCAAAAGTCAGCCATGGGATGTGTGCAGTGTGGGAATGCCATTGGGCCATGTGTGAAAGTCTGGCTGCTAAATAGTAGTGCCATAGGTTTGGGAGGCCCAAACCGCCTTTGTTTTGTGGGACGTGCATAAGCGCATAACTACATCTGGGTTTTTTATTGTCCCAGATAAATTTATTGATTTCTCTTTGGAGGGCCATTATTCTGGATTTGGGTATATTAATGGGGAGGGCTCTGAAGTGATAGAGGAGTTTGGGAAGGATAGACATTTTGAAAGCACAAATTCTGCCTAAAAAGGAGATGTGATGGTTGGACCATGATTTAAGTAATGAGCTTATGTGGGAGAATAGGGGAATATAGTTAGCCTTATAGAGAGATAAGTGGATTGGGGTAATATAGACACCCAAATATTTGATTGAGCTGGGAGGCCAGATAAAGCTGAAATTGTTTTGTAAGGTGATCAGCAAGTTTGGGGGATAATTTATAGGTAGAGCAGAGCTTTTGTTGGTGTTTATATATAGACCTGAGATTCCGTGGAAGGAGTTGAGTTCAGAATAAAGATTGGGTATGGAGGTGATTGGGTCCGTCAAGAATAGTAGGGCGTCGTCCGCGTATAGACTGATTTTAAATTGTGTGGCGTTTTTCTGGTATCCTTTAATGTTGGCGTTATGCCTAATGGCAATGGCGAGGGGCTCTATTGCGAGGGCAAACAGAAGGGGGGATAGTGGGCAGCCCTGTCTAGTGCCTCTGCTTAGGGGGAAAAATTCAGAGTTAATACCTGGAATTTTGATTCTAGTCTGTGGAGAGTGGTAAAGGGCATTAAAGCCATGTATAAATTTTTCTGAGCCGCCGAATTTGGGAAGGAGGTGATTCAGGTATGACCAGCTAACACTGTCGAAGGCCTTGTGTATATCAAGGCTTAGGAGACAGATTGGGCGGGATATTTGCCCTGTTTTCTACCACACTCCCTCACCATTTACTTCACCTATCACTCAACCACTCACCATTATTTACATTCTTCATCCACACTATCACATTGATACATAGAGATCTTTATATATTTTTGATACATTTTTATTTTTATACATTTTTTTTCTCTTTTTTTTTTTTTTCCATTACAAGTTTATTCTAGTGTTTTGTAATACATCACATTCACCCAACTCCACTTACTCCATTGTTATGTGAGATATATTGCATACCCATACATATTAATTTTTTTTTACATGTTCAAACGCAGCCAGTCTTCCCACTTTACTATATTTCTTTATTATTATCACTTATATACATCAGTTATTACTATAATAATTAATACCATATCATATATAAAATAGTCATATATTAATATAAATCATCCCCCTATTTAGGGGGCCCATGAACTGTCTGCATCGGCTACACCCGAACCGATGCTGACATTCTGGTCTTAAATACCAGGTATAACAAAACAAAATATAGTATCTAGTGCCCCTAAAAAGCTCCTTTAGCCCAGGTTCACACTGGGGCTGCGGGAGTGAGCCGTGCGAGTTCAGCTGAACTCGCACGGCTCACTCCTGCCTGTCAGTCCCGATTTCAGCTCAATTTTAGAGACATCTGAAACAGATGTCAATGTAAATCGCGGCTGAAATCGCAAAAAGTAGTACAAAAACTACTTTTTGTAATCGGTGCAGCGCCGCAGTTGCGGCGTCGCACCGATTAGGACGGTGCCATTGGCCGCAATTTGCGGCAAATTTGGCCGATTTGACATGCGATTTGACATGTCAAATTGCATGTCAAATCGCACCAGTGTGAACCAGGGCTTAACCTCCTTGGTTGAGGGCACGTATGCCCAGTGCCGTTTACCCTGTTTTCAAGTTATAATTGAGACTGTAGTACATATGTAATAAAATTATATTGACTAATAGATGACTAAGAGTATTATATGAAACATAGTAAGATGATTGAAATTATAACCTTCAGGTGTTGGTTACATGGTACACTGTTACCCTCCTCCCCTGCTTTCTTGCCTGCTATTGGGATACTCCCGAAATGTGTGACCCCCTTTTGATTCGGACGAGCCGTGGAGCGGATCCGCCATGGAGTGGGAGGTGGGTGCCTTGGCCAAATACGGACCCTTGTTGGGAACCCTGGGAGTGCATACGCAATTACGCTTTTAATACGAAAGTCTCCGGTTTCACGATTCAATTCGACACAGAGGGTAAATATGCAATTTTTCATCAACTATGATCGATTTAGCAATCTGTTTTCCCTGTGCGTTTCTCAATAAATTAATACTTTGAAAAATTTGCCTACCCAATTACTCTTTATGACAGAAAACGCAGGAAACATGATTAATTTGTATATATAACCTTCCTTTTTTTTGATGTCCTATAGAACAATTTAATCCCCTTGAGGAAGACCTAGAGAGGTCAAAATGCATCTTCTACAGTACATCGTAATGCATTAAATTTGTAATGTCACACTATCCTAAATGTACACCATATGTATGTGAATTGTATTATTTCTGTGTTCCATTGTTGGTTTTTTAATTACCGGAGCTCATAAGAATCATGAATTTATCTTTTTATGCTATATGCGTCATCGCAACCTTTCCAATAAAATTTACATTTTATCTACCATTGATTCCTCTTTGCTGCTTTAAAGTCCCACGGGAAAAATTTATTTTTGTGTCCTGGCATATACAATGTTACCTTGGTCCAAGCTGTACCAATGTAACACTTTGTATAAATATTCTGTATGTCAGACAGCACCCTGCCTCTCACAGCATTATCTAGATTTTGTTTTTACAAAACCACTTGGGCATGTAAAACTCAAACAGACCATACTCTCCCGATTCCCTTTTGGGGGACTAGTGGTGCTGAACAGTTGATCCATGTCAATTATATGGGAAACACCTGTTTGGTTATAAAGGGCATATGGAGTAGTACAAACATAACGTGCTGATAGTCCTCTGCTATGGGGACATCAGTCTGTACTTCTGGGTCGTGGGTCAAACTGTGGAAATGATACACGTTTTTCAATTAAAGAAAATCAGGCCTGCCTCTGTGCTAAATGGACCAATGCAGTGACAATTCACATCTGGTGGCAGGCAGCGTGGCAAGTGACATTCTGCATCTGGTGACAGGCAATGTGGCAGGTGACTTGGCTAGTGACAATCCATATCTTGTGGCAGGCAGCATGGCATGTGACATTCCGCATCTGGTGAAGGCAACGTGGCAGATGACGTGGCAAGTTACATTGCACATCTTGTGGCAGGCAGCGTTGCAGACGAAAATCCACATCTGGTGGCAGGCATCATGCCAAGTGACATTCCACATCTTGCAGCAGGCATCATGGCAAGTGACAATTCACATCTGGTGGCAGGCACCGTGGCAAGTAACAATCCACACCTGGCTGCAAGTGACAATCCACATCTGGTGGCAGGCAGCGTGGCAAGTGACATTCCGTGTCTGGTGGCAGGCAGCGTGGCAAATGACTTTCCACATCTGGTGGCAGTCAGCGTGGCAAGTGACGTTCCGCATCTGGTGGCTGGCAGTATGGCAAATGAGAATTCACATCTGGTGGCAGGCAGCGTGGCAAGTGGCGTTCCGCATCTGGTGGCAGGCAGCGTGGCAAGTGACAATTCACATCTGGTGGTAAGTGACAATCCACATCTGAAGGCAGGCAGAATGACAAGTGACATTCCGCATCTGTTGGCAGGCAGCGTGGCAAGTGATGTTCCACGTCTGGTGGCAGGCAGCGTGGCAAATGACATTCAGCATCTGGTGGCAGGCAGTGTGGCAAGTGACAATTCACATTTGGTAGCAGACAACGTGGCAAGTAACAATCCACATCTGGTGGCAAATGACAATCCGCATCTGGTGGCGGGCGACAGTCGCAAGTGACACGCTCAGGGCTCCCACTGATTCGGCATTATGGTGAGTTAAACTATTTCATTTATTACTACAATGTAATAATAGAAATAATGCGCTTCAATCACCCTGACACCATATCAAACATGGTGCTGTGATGATTGAAGCGCTAACACCAGCCATTGCCCTGATAAATCCCCCCTTAACCTCCCTGGTGGTATGATTCTGTCAGATTTTAGGTGCTAAATGCGGTACCATTATTCTGCATGGAAATTTGGCGTTTTATATTGTAGGCCTGTAATTCTTAGGAATAACTAACTTAAATCTGTCCAAACCAGAGTCTAGTAGACATCCCAGGTATGATAAAGTTCAAAAAACAAAATCATAAATTAGAATATAATAAATAACTATAAAATAATTATAACAAATAATAATATAATAATAATAAAGGTGTTTTTCAGTGTTTGATGACGTATTTCCCCACAAATCGCTATCGCTCAATTCTGCAAGTGATTCTAATTTATTATCGCTGTTTTCTAGCTGGTCTAAAACCACTTTTGACATAAAGGGACACTTTTTGGTTGCTATGGACAATCTCCAGTTTCCAGGCAGAAAGAATAGTTTTTATTATACAAAAGTGCATGCAGGGCACTGGACAGACCACTAGGGACAATGGGGGTGTGTTATTATTTGATACAGTACTGTAATCTGTAAGATTACAGTATACTGTATGTGTATTGTGTGTTTCACTTTTTGAATTTGGTGCCAAACTCCGCCCCCGTGTGCCACAACGTCGCAGGGAACGGAGCTCGGCGGCACTCGGCAGTGTGGATTGAGCGAGATGACGGCTCGCTCACACAGCGGGGACACATCGCAGGATCCAGGGACAAGCTAAGTAACTTCCCCTGTATCCTCCCCTGTATCCTGCGATGCGATCCCGAGTCTGGCTCGGGGTTACCGCTTTAGGTACTGAAATCTTACCCCGAGCCAGACTCGGGAATACCGCCAGGGAGGTTAAAAAATCGCTTACTTCCACGTAGCTGGTCCCCGGTGCCAAAAAGGTTGGGGACCACTGCTTTAAAGTATATGTGAACTCTTATAAAAACAGTATCATATAAAACTCATAAAAAGTTCAGAATAAAACTGCAGCAGCGCTACGGACAAAGTTCAAATGTGCGTCTTCTATGATAATCGCTTATATAGGTGATGAGGTAGTAAATGGTGAATCTAGTTGTAATATATCCAATTCATATTCTTAGTGCTCCTTTCACCAGTAGTGTATAACACCGCGTGGGGGGATTTTTGAAAGTCCCCTTTAGGGGGCGCACTCAGCAGATGTAGGATAAATAAAAGCCTAGATCAACATTCCTCCTTCAGCAATAATATAACTGGAATTTTCCTTTTCTTCTCCACCATAGACAGATGTCAAATAAGGTATGGGTATAGAAAAGATATCCTCCTCAATCTATCCTGTCTTCTTATCCTCAGTAATAGATAAAAGGTGCCGCTGGCATATATGTGGAAAAAAATACAAACTACATAGGGTAGTACTGTTTGACCATTTATTAAAATATTTAATCCCCAGGTAATCCCTTGGTTACATATATGCGTACCACAAAGTAAAATAATACAGGCGAAATGATAAAATGAGCGCTACAGCGCCAGACACTTGCCCCTGATGAGCGCCGCGGTGTATTTCCCTCGGCACTTCCTTGTTCGGCAGGTCCTGGAGCGCATGAACGTCACTTCCGGTTTGCTTGGTTGGTTGGTCACGCCCTGACGTTTCGTCACTTCCTGACTTCTTCTGAGGGCGTGACCAACCGTCATAGCAACCGGAATTTATGCTAGGTCAGAACCCGCCCTCTGGTTAAGCGTCAGAGCACGCTCTGAGCGCCTGCGACGTCGCGCATGCGCGCTGAGCGAGTCAACGTCCATGCCCTGCTGTGGGCGGAAATTCTATCAGGTGCAGCTCGATCTGCCCCACTCTGATAGGCGTTTGCACTCGGGCTGCATCCTGATTGGCTACTCTGTTTTAACATGTCGGGAACGGTGTCGAGCCGACATGTATACAGAGGGGACTTCAATTAATGATTATGAGGATTGATGTCAGATACACCACCTCATACCGTCATACAGTCGTTCCTTCTGCTGACACTTATGCCCTGGAGCTAAAAGGGCATGTTTTGGTAACAACGTTACCCCCGGTGGTCAGAATTTTTTTTATGTATTCTATTTATATTCTAGTGCCGGGTTTAATGCTATGTGATGTGTGCACACACTCTACCGATCATAATGAGGAAACGCTGTGATGGCTGTAAACTTTGACATCATAATCAGCAGTGTTTTGATTTCCCAATCCACAGAAAATGCATCCATCAATAAATATATGAATAATTCAATGTATATGGCAATCATTTACTTCTGCTTGTAGGGCATAATCTGGGTGCGTAAATACTTATTTATAAGTAGGTGCCTATACCCATGTTTCCATTAATATGCTAATATGCTATTTGAAAGGTTCATACATGAAAACTTCTCAGATACAATCCCACCAGCAATCACCGATGGAGTTTCTTGCCTATAAAATACATGAATGTGATCCATCAGTCAAAAAACCCCCCAATCGAAACACGCATAGTGAATGGTATTGTCAACCCATGCATCACCATCATAAACCCCACATGGAATCCCACCTCTGAAAAATGATTTCCAATGATTAGGGAACATAGGCTATGTACATGATATGGTGTTAGAACACCTCTCAGCGGGGATCTTTCTTGCATAATATGTGAGAAATGTATTGGTGAGACACACCGAAGAACTAGTTATAAAACCATAGACTAGTCATTACTAATAAAAAATAGAAGATAAACTCCAAGATAAAATTAAAAGTAAAATAAAAATTAGTTAAAAATTAAATACTAAAAATGACAGGAAAATCACACCGAAATATTCAGATAAATACCAAGTAAACTCTGCTGTGTAGAACTAATAAAAAGTACTCATAAAATTACTAAAATCACTAAAATCGAGGGTAGAGGCCCTGTGTGTATGTTCGTGGCGTTCTAGTAATATGTCGTGCTAATATTAATATTTATTCAGCTTAGTGTCTACGAATCACTAATAAAACAATTGATGTCTAATTCGATGTTCAAACCTTTGGGCGCTAAAACTTCGGTTAAAAAAATCCATTTTGTCTCTTTTTTAGAAAGTTCGCGCACCTTATGAGAACCCCTCCAGTTTGGTTCCAAACTTCCAATCCCCCAGAATTGCAGGCCTGAGGGGTCCTGGTTATGCTTGAGTTTGAAATGTAGTGACACATTGTGGTCCTTATAACCTATCTTTATGTTGTTCACATGCTCAGCTATTCGGATGCGTAAAAGTCTTTTGGTACGCCCTATATATAAAAGCCCGCACGGACATTTTAGAGCATAGACCACGAAGCTGCTATTGCACGTAATAAACTGCTCAATGTCAAATTGTCTCTGATTGGAAGGAGAGATTAAGTTTTCTAGCCCCCTAATGGGGCGTGACACTTCCTTACATGCTCTACATCTTCTACAGGCAAAAAAAACATTTTTGTTCCAGAACGTCTGAGGTTTGCTGGGAGGGTCCAGTATTTTTTTCACCACCCTATCCCCGTGATTGGGAGCCTTTCGATATATAAATTGTGGTTTAGGGGGGAGTACTGGGCCCAATTTCTTATCCAAAAGTAAAATGTGCCAGTGTTTTGTGAAAATGTCCTCCACCTCCCTGAATTGACTGTGAAATTGCGAGATAAAGCCCCATTCTTTTGAGTTGGTGCCTCCTGCTGCTGGTTTGGGTTTATTCTGTAGGCACAATTCCCTGGGCATTTGTTCGATTTCCTCTACAATTTTCTTTAGGGGTTGTGGTGCATAGCCCTTAGCTATGAATCTGTCTGATAAGACTTTTGCTTGCGTGAGAAAGATCTCATTATCTGAGCAATTCCGTTTTACGCGCATGATCTGTCCTTTAGGAATATTCCTTAGCCACTGTGGGTGGTGTCCACTTGTAATAGGTAGATAGCTGTTTCTGTCTGTCGCTTTAAAAAACACCTTGGTACCAAATCCTGTGTTATGGCGATCAACAGTCACATCCAGGAAGTTTATCGTCTTACTGCTCCATTCAGAGGTTAGTTTAATGTTATTGTTGTTGGTGTTTAGGGTCTTTAAGAAAGTCAATAATGATTCTTCTGAGCCGGCCCAAATTAAAAACATATCATCGATAAAGTGTTTATAAAAAATAAGCTCAGCTCTCCTGTCGTTAAAAATCATTTTATCCTCCCACTCTGCCATAAACAAATTTGCGATACTGGGTGCGAATTTGGCACCCATTGCAACTCCCCTCTGTTGCAGATAAAATTTACTATCGTACCAGAAATAGTTGTGAGATAAGCAGAAATCTAGGGCCTGGCCAATAAAAACTTTCTGATTGTGCGGGAGTTCCTCCCTCTTACTCAAGGCCCAATTTAGGGCTAATAGTGCATCGTCATGTTGAATTATTGAGTAGAGGGAGGATACGTCCGAGGTTACCAACAGAACTTCCTGGTCGTGTCTTAACGTAATGTTTTGTAGACAATTTAGGAAGTCCTTTGTGTCTTTCAAGTAAGCTTGCGTAATCGACACACTCCTTTGTAAAAACATATCTAGATACTGTCCCAACCTAGCTGTGACGGAGTCTATGCTATTTACAATAGGTCTAGGTGGTGGATTTATTGAGTCCTTATGGATCTTTGGCAATGTGTAAATCGTAGGGATCTTATTACTGGTTGGTACCAAATAATGCCTTTCTTTTTCTGAAAGTACTCCTGATTTAGTGCCCATCTCGATTAGAGTGACGAGTTGATTCCTGAACGCTTGTGTCGGATCCTTATCCAAAGCTTTATACGTGTTGGCATCTGATAACATATCAAGGATCTGTGCATGATACATATCTTTAGGGAGGATGACGACTAGTGATGAGCCGAACACCCCCGGGTTCGGTTCGCACCAGAACCCGCGAACGGACCGAAAGTTCGTACGAACATTAGAACCCTATTAAATACAATGGATGCGAACGTTCGAATTCTAAAGTGCTAATTATAACAACTATTATGCATGTTATTGTCCTAAAAAGGGTTTGGGAACCCGGGTTCTGCACCAGGGGACATGTATCAATGCAAAAAGAAGTTTTAAAAACGGTCGTTTTTCGGGAGCAGTCATTTTAATGATGCATAAAGTGAAAAAAAAAAAGTCAAATATTCCTTTAAATATCGTACCTGGGGGGTGTCTAAAGTATGCCTGTGAAGTGCCACGTGTTTCCCGTGTTTAGAACTGTCCCTGCACAAAATGACACTTCTAAAGGAAAAAAAAGCCATTTAAAACTGCTTGCGGCTTTAATGTAAAGTCTGGTCCCGGTAATATGGATGAAAATCTTTAAGAAAAATGGCATAGCTACCCCATGACCCCCCCCCCTACCCCAGCCCATTACCAGCCCCTTTGGGTCTTGTATGGATATTAAGGGGAACCCCGCACATAAAATAAAAAAGGCCCTATATACTCTGAACAGCCGTATACAGGCGGTGCATACAAGACAGGGACTGTAGGTTTGTTCTTATGTAGAATCTGTTTGTAATTTTGAACAGGTACATTGTTGAAGTGTAGCTCCAGCCCAAAAATCTATTTTTAAACTTTTTGGAAAACATAGGTAAGGGTTATCACCCCTGTAACATTTGTTTTGCTGTCTGTGCCCCTGTTCAGAACATTTCACCTCACTTTCCGTCCCAATGACAACTGTTTTTGAAATGTGGTGTTTTTCTTGAAACAAGGATTGCTGATAAAGCATCAGTACAGAGGAGACACCTTTCTCCCATATTTATTCTTACAGGAGAGAATTTTCCTTCCTAGTGGTAGATTTCCTCTCACTTCCTGTTGTCTTCTTGCGTTTGCAAGTAGGAGTCGTTTGTAAGTTGGATGTTTGAAAGTAGGGACCTGCCGTATATACTCTGCAGAAATAGGCCCCTTAGTTGTTGGTGTTGGCACAACACTGTAAGCACTCACAGTTACTCTTGGTTGGTGCTGGAACGCCCTGCTGTCAACTATTATATCAGGAATTTTAATTACATATAATTGTTGAACAGTAGTAGTAAAAATTGGGCCTTTGATGGTGGTGCTGGTGCCACAACACTGTAAGCCCTGACAGTTACTCTTGGTGGGTGCAGCAATGGGCCCTGCTGTGAATTATTAGATCAAGAATTGTAATTACATGCCCCTTTTGAACAGGGGCTGAAAAATTGGGCCTTTCGTGGTGGTGGTGGTGGTGGCGTTGCCACAACTCTGTAAGCCCTCAGAGTTACTCTTGGTGGGTGCAGCAATGGGCCCTGCTGTGAATTATTAGATCAAGAATTGTAATTACATGCCCCTTTTGAACAGGGGCTGAAAAATTGGGCCTTTCGTGGTGGTGGTGGTGGTGGTGGCGTTGCCACAACACTGTAAGCCCTCAGAGTTACTCTTGGTGGGTGCAGCAATGGGCCCTGCTGTGAATTATTAGATCAAGAATTGTAATTGCATGCCCCTGTTGAACAGGGGCTGAAAAATTGGGCCTTTCGTGGTGGTGGTGGTGGTGGTGTTGCCACAACACTGTAAGCCCTCAGAGTTACTCTTGGTGGGTGCAGCAATGGGCCCTGCTGTGAATTATTAGATCAAGAATTGTAATTGCATGCCCCTGTTGAACAGGGGCTGAAAAATTGGGCCTTAGGCACTGGTGGCACAACACTACAACCCCTCACAGATACTGTACTTGGAGCACAGCAATGAGCCCTGTTGCAAAGTATTGCTTCAAAAATTGTAATGACACGCCCCTGTTAAACAGGGGCTGAAAAATTGGGCCTTAGGCACTGGTGGCACAACACTACAACCCCTCACAGATACTGTACTTGGAGCACAGCAATGAGCCCTGTTGCAAAGTATTGCTTCAAAAATTGTAATGACACGCCCCTTTTAAACAGGGGCTGAAAAATTGGGCCTTAGGCACTGGTGCCACAACACTCCAACCCCTCACAGATACTGTACTTGGAGCACAGCAATGAGCCCTATGGCAAATTATTGCTAAAAAAATTGTAATTACACGCCCCTGTAAAACAGGGACTGAAAAATTGGGCCTTAGCCACTGGTGGCGGCACCCATAAACAAAAATGATCTTCCAAGCTATCATCATCAATCGTATCATTGAGGACTCGGAGGAGGAGGATAGCCAGTCAACATAACAGCACAGGCACTCAGCATCAGCATCAGTCTTGAAGGGATGTGACATGTTAAAATCAATTAGTCTGTTATATCAGCATCAGGTGTGTGGTAGCTGGTGGTGATCCAAGACTGGTTCATCTTGATGAAAGTCAGTCGATCAACCGAGTCGGTGGACAGGCGCACCCTGTGATCCGTGACAAATCCTCCAGCAGCACTGAATGTGCGTTCCGAAAGAACGCTGGATGCAGGACAGGCCAGTAGCTCAATTGCATACTGTGCAAGCTCTGGCCAGTGATCCATCCTCAAGACCCAGTAAGCCAGAGGATTTTCGGTGGGGAAGGTGTCCAAGTCTGACCTTGCCCCTAGATATTCCTGCACCATGTTTATCAGACGCTGGCGATGGTTGCTGGAACCGATCATACTTTGGGGCTGCGGACTAAAGAATTGTCTGAACGCATCGGTCAGACGGCCACCTTCCCCACCGCTCCTTCTTTGACTGGCCGAAGCCTCAGCAACTCGTTGTCCAGGACCAGGAGTTTGTAACCTCCCAGTCTCTGGGAACGCGTTGCACAGACCTTTCTGCAAGGCCTCCCGGAGTTGTCTCATCCTCTGCTCCCTCTGCGACGGTAACATAAGGTCCGAAACCTTACCCTTGTACCGTGGATCAAGGAGAGTGGCCAGCCAGTAATGGTCCCTCTCCTTGATCCGAAGAATACGAGGATCCTTCCGCAGACTTTGCAGGATCAGGGAGGCCATGCAGCGTAGGTTTGCTGAGGCATTCGCTCCGGAGTCCTCTGGGTCACTAAGGACGACATGGTCCGCAGCCACCTCCTCCCAGCCACGTACAAGTCCACTGGTTTCTTGGGACTGTAAATCATCCCTAAAAGACTGCTGCTGATGATGCTGAGTGCCAGCCTCCACCTCCATGCTGACACAATCCTCCTCCTCCTCCTCCTCCTCCTCCTCCTCTTCCTGTGCGATGGGTGGGACAGAAGGAACACTGTCTGGGTAAAGGGGGCCTTGAGAGGCAAGGAAGTCCTCCTCTTCCTGCCTCTGTTCTGCCTCAAGTGCCCTGTCCATTATTCCACGCAGCGTGTGCTCCAACAGGTGGACAAGAGGTACAGTGTCACTGATGCATGCACTGTCACTGCTCACCATCCTCGTGGCCTCCTCAAATGGTGCCAGGACAGTGCATGCATCCCTGATCATGCCCCACTGGCGTGGAGAAAAAAAAACCAAGCTCCCCTGACCCTGTCCTGGTGCCGTAGTCGCACAGGTACTCATTGATGGCCCTCTGCTGCGTGTGCAGCCGCTGCAGCATGGCCAACGTTGAGTTCCACCTGGTGGGCATGTCACATATAAGGCGGTTCTTGGGCAGGTTCAACTCCTTTTGCAGCTCAGCCAGGCGAGCACTGGCATTATAAGATCTGCGGAAATGCACACAGACTTTCCTGGCCTGCCTCAGGACATCCTGTAAGCCCGGGTACCTGCCCAAGAACCGCTGCACCACCAGGTTAAGGACGTGAGCCACACAGGGCACATGGGTCAGTTGTCCCTGTCGGAGGGCGGAGAGGAGGTTGGTGCCATTGTCGCAAACCACCATTCCTGGCTTAAGCTGGCGTGGCGTCAACCACCTCTCGGCCTGGCCCTGCAGAGCAGACAGGACCTCTGCCCCAGTGTGGCTTCTGTCCCCCAAACACACCAGCGCAAGCACGGCATGGCATCTTTTTGCCTGCGTACTTGCGTAGCCCCGTGAACGGCTACGGAGCACCGCTGGTTCATAGGACAAACCACAGGAAGAGGCCATGGAGGAAGAAGAAGAGGAGGGGGTGGAGGAGAGAGGTGTGTCACAACCAGTAGTAGCATTTTGGAGGCGTGGCGGTGGAACAACCTCCAACACTACTGCACCTTGTCCTGCATCCTTCCCAGCTGCCAAAAGAGTGACCCAATGGGCCGTGAAAGAAAGGTAACGTCCCTGTCCATGCCTGCTGGACCATGAGTCAGCGGTAATATGCACCTTACCGCTGACCGCCCTGTCCAGCGAGGCCAAGACATTGCCTTCCACATGCCGGTAGAGAGCCGGAATAGCCTTCCATGAGAAAAAGTGGCGTTTGGGAACCTGCCACTGAGGAACCGCACATTGCACAAACTCACGGAAGGGGGCCGAGTCTACCAACTGAAAAGGCAGCAGTTGAAGCGCTAGCAATTTAGCCAAGCTAGCATTCAACCGCTGGGCATGTGGATGGCTGGGAGTGAACTTCTTTCGACGGTCCAGCAGCTGGGGCAGGGAAATTTGCCTGCTAGAATCGGACGTCGGTGTACTGCTAGCAGAGTGGCCGCAAGTACTTGGCTGTGACACACCTAATTCTACACCTTCATTCCTCTCAGTGCATGTTTCAGAGAGGACTGAAGTTATAGTGGGGTTGGAGATCCCAGCTGATGCGGTGCAAGGAGAGGTCCGCTTTGTTCTTTGGTGTGGGTCTTTGAGGTAGGCTTGCCAACGAGCTGCATGGCAGGTCAACATATGTCTGGTCAGGCATGTGGTACCCAAGCGGCTGATGTTTTGGCCACGCGATATACGCTTGAGACATATGTTGCAAACAGCAGCTGTGCGATCTGATGCACTAGCCTCAAAAAAGGCCCACACCAAGGAACTTTTTGAATGATGGGCAGAGGCAGCGCCCTGCACAGGCGGAGCTCTGCGGTGTGATTCCGTCGGTGTACTGCCCTTACGCTGGCCACCAAAGGGCATCCTGCCTCGTTGGAGATGTGCCTCCTCCTCATCCTCCTCCTCCTCCTCTCTCCTATTAGGCACCCACGTGGAGTCAGTGACCTCATCATCCCCTCCCTCCTCATCACTGGAGCCAATCTGGCAGTATGCTGCAGCTGCTGGAACATGACTGCCAGATTGGTGTCCTTCTTGAGCATCCCCTCTGTCTGCTCTCACGCTACTGCCTTCCTGTAGCTGGGTTTCATCATCAGACCCTTCGAAACGCTGGGCATCCTCCTGGAGCATGTACCCAACACTGTGCTCAAACAGTTCGGGGGACTCCTCAGGAGGAGGACATGGTGGGTCTAGGGAAGGAGTGACTGATGATGAGTCTGACATTGATACCAGGGAAGAGGACGCTTTGGCAGCTGCTTTGCCAGTACCCTGAGCCTGGGTGAGAGAGGATGAGGAGGAGGAGGAGGGCTTGGTCATCCACTCTACCAAGTCTTCGGCATGATGTGGCTCAACATGTCCAGCTGCCGAAAAGAAGGACAAGCGTGTCCCATGGCCATGTGCTGATGACAATGCACCGCGTCCACGACCAGCACTGTTGCCCCCAGACACAGAGCCTGCTTGCCCTCTTTTATTGCCTCCTGACTGTCTGCCTCTCCTTGTTTGCCTTCCAGACATTCTAATGGATGGCCTGCAGGGAGATGGGAAAAAAGCAATAAGGGCTACCTTCAGGTGTCCTTCTCTGTCCCTTTACTTAAGGATTTCTAAATATGGTTGAGGATGATTGCTTTTGCACAGAATAGCACAACGACAATTTCCCTGACTGTCCAAAAAACAAGGATTTCAAAGATGGTTGATGAGGAATGCTTTAGCACACTATAGCACAAGGAGAATTCCCCTCACTTTCCTTCTTTGTCCCTAGAAACAAGGACTCGCACAGTGAAAGAAACTGACACTCTCCCTACCTAGAGTTTTCTGTCCCTAGAAAAAATGTTTTTTTAAAGCACACTATAGCACAAGGAGAATTCCCCTCACTTTCCTTCTTTGTCCCTAGAAACAAGGACTCGCACAGTGAAAGAAACTGACACTCTCCCTACCTAGAGTTTTCTGTCCCTAGAAAAAATGTTTTTTTAAAGCACACTATAGCACAAGGAGAATTCCCCTCACTTTCCTTCTTTGTCCCTAGAAACAAGGACTCGCACAGTGAAAGAAACTGACACTCTCCCTACCTAGAGTTTTCTGTCCCTAGAATTTTTTTTTTTTTAAAGCACACTATAGCACAAGGAGAATTCCCCTCACTTTCCTTCTTTGTCCCTAGAAACAAGGACTCGCACAGTGAAATAAACTGACACTCTCCCTACCTAGAGTTTTCTGTCCCTAGAATTTTTTTTTTTTAAAGCACACTATAGCACAAGGAGAATTCCCCTCACTTTCCTTCTTTGTCCCTAGAAACAAGGACTCGCACAGTGAAAGAAACTGACACTCTCCCTACCTAGAGTTTTCTGTCCCTAGAAAAAATGTTTTTTTAAAGCACACTATAGCACAAGGAGAATTCCCCTCACTTTCCTTCTTTGTCCCTAGAAACAAGGACTCGCACAGTGAAAGAAACTGACACTCTCCCTACCTAGAGTTTTCTGTCCCTAGAAAAAATGTTTTTTTAAAGCACACTATAGCACAAGGAGAATTCCCCTCACTTTCCTTCTTTGTCCCTAGAAACAAGGACTCGCACAGTGAAAGAAACTGACACTCTCCCTACCTAGAGTTTTCTGTCCCTAGAAATTTTTTTTTTTTAAAGCACACTATAGCACAAGGAGAATTCCCCTCACTTTCCTTCTTTGTCCCTAGAAACAAGGACTCGCACAGTGAAAGAAACTGACACTCTCCCTACCTAGAGTTTTCTGTCCCTAGAATTTTTTTTTTTTAAAGCACACTATAGCACAAGGAGAATTCCCCTCACTTCCCTTCTTTGTCCCTAGAAACAAGGACTCGCACAGTGAAAGAAACTGACACTCTCCCTACCTAGAGTTTTCTGTCCCTAGAATTTTTTTTTTTTAAAGCACACTATAGCACAAGGAGAATTCCCCTCACTTTCCTTCTTTGTCCCTAGAAACAAGGACTCGCACAGTGAAAGAAACTGACACTCTCCCTACCTAGAGTTTTCTGTCCCTAGAAAAAATGTTTTTTTAAAGCACACTATAGCACAAGGAGAATTCCCCTCACTTTCCTTCTTTGTCCCTAGAAACAAGGACTCGCACAGTGAAAGAAACTGACACTCTCCCTACCTAGAGTTTTCTGTCCCTAGAATTTTTTTTTTTTAAAGCACACTATAGCACAAGGAGAATTCCCCTCACTTTCCTTCTTTGTCCCTAGAAAAAAGGACTCGCACAGTGAAAGAAACTGACACTCTCCCTACCTAGAGTTTTCTGTCCCTAGAAAAAATGTTTTTTTAAAGCACACTATAGCACAAGGAGAATTCCCCTCACTTTCCTTCTTTGTCCCTAGAAACAAGGACTCGCACAGTGAAAGAAACTGACACTCTCCCTACCTAGAGTTTTCTGTCCCTAGAAAAAATGTTTTTTTAAAGCACACTATAGCACAAGGAGAATTCCCCTCACTTTCCTTCTTTGTCCCTAGAAACAAGGACTCGCACAGTAAAACACACTGACACTCTCCCTACCTATCCTTCTCTTTCCCTAAGCTAAAGGAATCCAGGTTAAGCAAGAAATAAATAAATGTCACTGTCCCTGCCTATGCTTGTCTTTCCCTGCTCCGGAACACACTACACTAGGCCGCCGTGCTGGCGGCCTTTTATAGTGTGGGGCGTGTACTAAACACCCTCAGCAATAATTGGCCACAGGCATCCTGCCTGTGGCCAATCATTGCTCTCCTCGCTGCCGGCGCTGTGATTGGCCAAGCATGCGGGGTCACAGTGCATGCTTGGCCAATCACAGCGCCTGGATGACACTGCGATGGCGTAGTGCATTGTGGGCCGTTCGCGTCACTCGAATTTGGCGCGAACGGCCCAAATCGTTCGATCTTCGTCGAACGATCGAACAGCCGATGTTCGAGTCGAACGTATGTTCGACTCGAACACGAAGCTCATCCCTAATGACGACCCCTCCTCCTTTATCAGCTGGCCTTATGATGATGTCTTTTCGTTTCTCTAGAGCTACGATACCATCCTGAATGTGTTTTAAACTTGTGTTCTTTTTTGGTTCCAATTGGTGGAGGTCCCGTATAATGAGACCTTTAAATACCTCTACTTGATGGTTGGGGTTATTGAGGGGGTTGAATAAAGATTTGTTTTTCAAGCCGCTATTAATGATGCCCCGAGAGTTCTCTATGGTAGACACCATCTGTGAGGTTAGTCCCACAAAATGCTTCTTAATGTTTAGTTTCCTAATAAATTTGTGTACATCAATATAAACATTGAATTTGTTTAAGGGCTGTTTCAATCCACATTTGAGGCCCATATTTAAGATGTTTAGTTCCTTATGAGTCAGTACCACTGGGCTTAAGTTAAATATACCGGTTATTGGTTGTTTCTCCTTCTTTTTTTGGATTTTCTTTCCGGCCCTGCATCCTCTGGTTCTGTGTTCCTTTGTTGAGCGTAATAGGTTTGTTCCCTGGGCCATTGGTATTGCGGGTGAGGTTCTCTCCACTCTCGCTCCCTCTGTTGTGGCGGGGGGTATTGGGGTTTCCAAACTGGAGGGGTTCTCATAAGGTGCGCGAACTTTCTAAAAAAGAGACAAAATGGATTTTTTTAACCGAAGTTTTAGCGCCCAAAGGTTTGAACATCGAATTAGACATCAATTGTTTTATTAGTGATTCGTAGACACTAAGCTGAATAAATATTAATATTAGCACGACATATTACTAGAACGCCACGAACATACACACAGGGCCTCTACCCTCGATTTTAGTGATTTTAGTAATTTTATGAGTACTTTTTATTAGTTCTACACAGCAGAGTTTACTTGGTATTTATCTGAATATTTCGGTGTGATTTTCCTGTCATTTTTAGTATTTAATTTTTAACTAATTTTTATTTTATTTTTTATTTTATCTTGGAGTTTATCTTCTATTTTTTATTAGTAATGACTAGTCTATGGTTTTATAACTAGTTCTTCGGTGTGTCTCACCAATACATTTCTCACATATTATGCAAGAAAGATCCCCGCTGAGAGGTGTTCTAACACCATATCATGTACATAACCTATGTTCCCTAATCATTGGAAATCATTTTTCAGAGGTGGGATTCCATGTGGGGTTTATGATGGTGATGCATGGGTTGACAATACCATTCACTATGCGTGTTTCGATTGGGGGGTTTTTTGACTGATGGATCACATTCATGTATTTTATAGGCAAGAAACTCCATCGGTGATTGCTGGTGGGATTGTATCTGAGAAGTTTTCATGTATGAACCTTTCAAATAGCATATTAGCATATTAATGGAAACATGGGTATAGGCACCTACTTATAAATAAGTATTTACACACCCAGATTATGCCCTACAAGCAGAAGTAAATGATTGCCATATACATTGAATTATTCATATATTTATTGATGGATGCATTTTCTGTGGATTGGGAAATCAAAACACTGCTGATTATGATGTCAAAGTTTACAGCCATCACAGCGTTTCCTCATTATGATCGGTAGAGTGTGTGCACACATCACATAGCATTAAACCCGGCACTAGAATATAAATAGAATACATAAAAAAAATTCTGACCACCGGGGGTAACGTTGTTACCAAAACATGCCCTTTTAGCTCCAGGGCATAAGTGTCAGCAGAAGGAACGACTGTATGACGGTATGAGGTGGTGTATCTGACATCAATCCTCATAATCATTAATTGAAGTCCCCTCTGTATACATGTCGGCTCGACACCGTTCCCGACATGTTAAAACAGAGTAGCCAATCAGGATGCAGCCCGAGTGCAAACGCCTATCAGAGTGGGGCAGATCGAGCTGCACCTGATAGAATTTCCGCCCACAGCAGGGCATGGACGTTGACTCGCTCAGCGCGCATGCGCGACGTCGCAGGCGCTCAGAGCGTGCTCTGACGCTTAACCAGAGGGCGGGTTCTGACCTAGCATAAATTCCGGTTGCTATGACGGTTGGTCACGCCCTCAGAAGAAGTCAGGAAGTGACGAAACGTCAGGGCGTGACCAACCAACCAAGCAAACCGGAAGTGACGTTCATGCGCTCCAGGACCTGCCGAACAAGGAAGTGCCAAGGGAAATACACCGCGGCGCTCATCAGGGGCAAGTGTCTGGCGCTGTAGCGCTCATTTTATCATTTCGCCTGTATTATTTTACTTTGTGGTACGCATATATGTAACCAAGGGATTACCTGGGGATTAAATATTTTAATAAATGGTCAAACAGTACTACCCTATGTAGTTTGTATTTTTTTCCACATATATGCCAGCGGCACCTTTTATCTATTACTGAGGATAAGAAGACAGGATAGATTGAGGAGGATATCTTTTCTATACCCATACCTTATTTGACATCTGTCTATGGTGGAGAAGAAAAGGAAAATTCCAGTTATATTATTGCTGAAGGAGGAATGTTGATCTAGGCTTTTATTTATCCTACATCTGGTGAGTGCGCCCCCTAAAGGGGACTTTCAAAAATCCCCCCACGCGGTGTTATACACTACTGGTGAAAGGAGCACTAAGAATATGAATTGGATATATTACAACTAGATTCACCATTTACTACCTCATCACCTATATAAGCGATTATCATAGAAGACACACATTTGAACTTTGTCCGTAGCACTGCTGCAGTTTTATTCTGAACTTTTTATGAGTTTTATATGATACTGTTTTTATATGTACGCTTGATTTTTTAGCAGCTGCTGTTCTTTTATATGTTTTATATTTATATGTTCATATGTTCACATATTTATATATATATATATATATTTATATATTTTATACATTTTACTATTGTTTATATCCTTACGGCACAACATCCACAAGCGCAGAGTGATACTAGAAAGGAGGGCCAGATTATCATTTTAGTATCTTTTTACATATGTGAACTCTTACCTTGTAAAACAACCCATTCAGGTAAAAATAGATCTAAAGGGCAAAACATCTGTATGTATAAAAAAAAACAATAAAAATACCTTTTTTTAAATAAGTAATCACATAATCTCTGTTCTCAGCTGCATCAGGGGCTTAGAGAGCTGGGGTGGAGAAACAGCACTACACCAATCTTCCCAGTAAATGGCTATGCAGGGGGAATGTCAGCACAAGTTTGATGATTGAAGGACAGGTAGGCTGTTCTCTCAGCACAGCAGAAAACTGACCACGCTGGGATGGATGTGTTCTCATGCCTAGGTTGGTCAGTTTGAAAAAGAATGAAAAAGGAAAGGAAACAATGCAAAGAGAACAAGATACTTTTCAACAAAAGTTGGATTTGAGGTAGGGTAGAGTGGGACTTTAAGTGTGCCCTAGTGGAGTATGGACAATGATGTATAACACAATTTTAAAAGAATATAGAAAAGCTTTATTTGCCATCCATGGATGGAAACTTTAAAATCTATTACAATCTAAGAGAAAATACAGTCTACTGTTTCTTGGGTCCAGGGTGTGCAGGTCCTGGTATAGAATATCAGAGGTATGGCCTACGCGTTTCGCAGGAACTCCCGCTTCATCAGGGCCTTAAAGGTAGCACAAAAAATATCATATGAGTATTAAGAGTATCTTTTAAAATGTAAATTTAGCAACATTTTAAATCAATATTAAGATGAATGTTAATATTACAAATAAAAAATACATATGGATTATTACACGAGCACGAAGTCATTGTAAATCATCTATAGTTGCTCATTGATAAAACCCAGCCAAATCAATATAAAACATTTTTTTAACACAGAAATGCAGATACATGTCATACTGTTTCATGCGCAGCGGTGTCTCACAGACGCAGAGTTAGTCCAAATGGGAAGGGAGAAGAGAGGGTAATCAGTCACATATTTAAATATTTGACTCTGTTTTTCATAAAATACATTTATTTAAGTTTTACCTTTAGACTGTGCAGGTCATATGTCGGCCCAGGGGGAACACTGAGCCTGGGGAGCCTGTGGGGATACCGCACTAAGTCCTGCCAGAGAAACCAGGGCAGACCCCTGTGTGTGAATGGTAAAACTGTAAATGTTTGAACATTTTCTAGTAAGGATAATGATATGATACGGTAATATCCCTTAGGGGCGAAACGCGTAGGCCATACCTCTGATATCCTATACCAGGACCTGCACACCCTGATCCCAAGAAACAGTAGACTGTATTTTCTCTTAGATTGTAATAGATTTTAAAGTTTCCATCCATGGATGGCAAATAAAGCTTTTCTATATTCTTTTAAAATTGTGTTATACATCATTGTCCATGCTCCACTAGGGCACACTTAAAGTCCCACTCTACCCTACCTTAAATCCAAATTGTATACCTTTCAGGGACAGTGGCTTTGTGGAAGTATAATCATTTCACGTCTACTCCCACCCATACATAACTTTTCAACACAAGGTTACAATATGCACATATCGGGAATATAAAATGTTGGGGTAACATATTCTTTTGGCAGATTTTATCATGAATATAATTTTTCTTTTTTTTTTGCTCGTATTTACGTCCAACCGATATTTAACAAATATTCACCTCTTTTGCACAACAGCCTGTCCTGGCTTGTAAACTCATATACCAACACATTTTAAAATGAAATATTAATTGTCAACTACTGTCATTCCGATCATGTGAGACTGAAGGACACAAACAGATAACATATGTTACTATCATTCTTTATTCTCTCGCAAAGACTAATGTGCTTGTTGGGTTCTTCCATCTGCTGAAAATCAAACTTCTTTCCCAATGAACACTCCGCTACAATGCCAGAGCACATATATTAACAATAACCAGTCATGTAACCCACATAAACAGCAGAAATGATCATAGATTAAAAAACATTTTATTGTTTCTGACAATGGGATTTGAAATAACATATTTTCTTGCTCATGTTTTGAACCACTTACATACTTTTAGAATGGAATTGGCCAAAGTTGAATAATTACAATGTTCTGTTCCAAGATCATATTCTCAATGTAGACAGGCAGATTGCAGATCATACATTGTTAACTTCAACACTGAGTAACAAGGCATTTTATATTTTAATACCAGCTCCTCTTTTTGTGGCATTAGCACTACCATTATCACTAGGGAACGTAAGCAAATGATTGAACCATTTTAGTCATTTTAGACTCATGGAAAAGTATTGTGTCCATCAAAAAATACCTTAATACCTTAAAAAATACCTTATTTGGCTCTCTTGTATTGCAACACTGTGGTTCTGGATTCAGTTTCCACCAAGAATGGGCAAAATAGATTTTGCTTGCAAAAGTGAGAACAAAAATTTGTGATCGTATTGTCAGTGAAAGTTTGACAAGGCGGTAAGCTCTCGTTCACACCAGTGCGACTCGTCATACAATTATACAGCTCCAAATCACATGACAAGTCACATCCCTTTGCCGGCAATGGAACTGTTCATATCTATATCATATATATTACGAAAAAGATTCTTGCACTACTTTTTGCCAATTTCATTGCAACTTGTTAAATTAAGTCGCAAGCCACAATGAAATCAAACTGCAAAATGCACTGATGTGCGGTTTTGAAAGCGCACTGAAGTAGCATGATTTCAAAGCCGCACTGGTGTGAACGGGGCTAAGGGCCAGTTCACACTGCTGCGATGCGGGAACTCTGCAAATCCACTGCGGGTTCCCGCATCGCATGTCTCCCGGCGGCAGTTCACACTGCCCTATGCGAACTGCTGGGAGTGTCAGTTAAAAGTTAATGACACCCCCAAATTCGTTTGCATATCGCAGTGCGAACTGCAGACTCGGACAGGAGTCAGATCGCATGGGTGTGAACACCCATGCGATCCGATTCTGCTGCGGACAAAAAAAGGGTCCTGTGCGAGTTTGATGCAAATTCAGCCATACGATCTTTATGGCTGAAATCGCATCGCACAGAGATTGCATGTGATTTGCACTGCAGTGCGGTGCAAATCACATCTGATCTCAGACATTGCAGCAGTATGAACCGGCCCTTAGTATCTATTTTACACATTAAGCTGCCTAGATGAAATTTGTTTACAGAAAATTACTTTTCTTTTTTAGGGGAGTTGTATTTAGGGTAAATTTGTTTTTGCTTCTATCGGTGTTCTTTACATTTTTGTTTTTTCCTTTTTTGTGTATCTTATTGTTACTTGTGTGCTGCACCTTAGACCCGGTTCACACGGGGGCGGCACGACTTGCCGGGCGACTCGGCAAGGCGATCTCCACACAAAATGACTTTTGTATTGAAGTCAATGCAAGTCGCCCTGAAGTCGCCCCGAAGTAGTACAGGAACCTTTTTCTAAGTCGGAGCGACTTGAGTCGCTCCTATTAGAACGGTTCCATTGTACAGAGCGGAGCGCGACTTGTCAGGCGGCTGAGTCGCCTGACGAGTCGCTCCTGTGTGAACGGGCTCTTAACATTTTTTTTTCACTTTTTTAAGTTTCTGTGAAAAAAAATTAAGACAAACAGATTATGGGTAATCATAGACACCACATATAGTACCTTGACATATCGAACACCACTAATTCCTTACAAAGGGGGACTTTTTAGGTGCCAAAAATACATATTATAATTAAATTTTCATTAAAAAAAAAAAAAGCATATTTTTATTGATACAACGCCAGGTTGAATACTTCCATGAAATCCATGTGATATCACAGTGTATTTTGTTAAATACAACAGAACAGCAAGAAAACCCATTGAGAAAACCCTATAACCCTATAATAATAAATGACAGTAGTCTATTATACATTGTACATTGCATTACGGACCAAGAGATAAGCTACAAGGATAACTGATACATACTTTGCTGTTCGGGTTGAAGTTGTATTAATAAAACATTTTTTTTTTTTTATGAAAATGCCATTTGATTTGTATTTTTGGTACATAAAAAGTCCCATTTATAAGGGAATTGGTGGCCTTTGGAAAAAAAAAAGTTAAATAATGAGCAACCCTTTCTATGGACGTCAATACAATTTGCCAAAATGGCTAAAGTTCAGTAAAAAAATCCTGTGTTTTTCACAAAATTATAGGAAATAAAAACGTTAAATTCCGCTCATCCCTAGTTCCCACTAGGAAGAATAAAAACACATTTAGTAATTTCTCCAAAATATATTGTTCTCAATATGAGAGTTGTGATATAATTTTAAGGGAAATCTCTACTTGCCACTGCTATCCTCTTCCTAAAATTACTGGTTGCCTGACTTTTGCACTGATCCCCAAAAATACAAAGACCTGCAAAAACCTGCATGTTTTTTTTGTGCAAAAAAATATATAATTTTGGATTTTAACCTACTTGTGTCAGAGATCATAGTTACAGAGTTACATAGTAGGTAAGGTTGAATAAAGACAATAGTCCATTCAGTTCAACCTGTGTAGGTGTACGTGTGTCAGTGTCAATAATCATTACTAATTTTTACATATCCCTGTATGTTGTTTTCACTAAGATGCAAGTCCATGAGTCTTTTAAAAATATCAATACTCCCCGCTGTCACCACCAATTGTGGAAGAGAGCTCCACATCCTTATCGCCCTGACAGTGAAAAACCCCCTATACAACTTCAGGTTAAACCGCTTCTCCTCCAATCTCATTGTGTGGCCCCGTATCCTCTTACACTCCCTGAGACTGAATTGTTTTTTTTTCCTACGCTATCATATCTCCTCTCAAGCATCTCTTTCCCAGGGAGAATACATTTAGTGCTTGTAGACCAAGGGTGCCCAACCTTTTGAAGAGCGGGGGCCACTTAAGCGACTTGGTAACCGGTCGCGGGCCACAATGAGCGGAGCAGGTGGAGGGCATGTCTGTGTCTGCTCTGCTATACTCTACAAAGACACAAGTCGGTTTATGTCTGCCACTACTTAGAGGTGAATAGAGGGTCCAATTGGTCGGACTGATCGTGTGAAAGGGGCCCAAAGCCGCTTTCACACTGATGTGCTGCGGTTTACCCGCACCACGGGTGCAACGCAGTGTACCTTCGGCTTTCCTGCAGTTCTATTATATTCTGCAGGATTGGTGCACTTTCAGAAAGCTCACCAAACTCGCAGGTATTAACAGAAGTCTATGGCTCAGTGCAAGTAACCCGCAGGTAAACTGCTCTGCACCTGTGGATCAGTTTGAAAGCAGCCCAGTAACCACTGCAGAACAGATATGCCCATATATACACTAATTTTAGTAATAAACTGACCTTTAATAACAGTATTCTATTCTATTCCATCCCAGAGCAGGAGGACGCGGGCCACATCAGAGGGCTCCGCAGGCCACATGTGGCCCCTGGGCCACTGGTTGGGCACCTCTGTTGTAGACTTTCCTCGAAATTGAAGTCCCCCTTATTAAATTTGTTACCCTTCTCTAGACTCTCTCCAGCTCCAGCACATCTTTTCTGAGAACTGGTGACCAGAACTTGACGGAATACTTCAGATATAATCATTGCATCCGGAATACTCATTTCATTCAGCATCTGTGAACCCTGATGAATAAATACCCTTTAATCCCTGAAACACATTGGCTTTGGATTTGTATGATGAAATAAATATATAAGGTTTCTCAGCTTTAAGTTTGGTACCTTTCTTCTGTACCCCAAGGATTTAATTTAAAGCACATCACTAGAGGCTTATTCATGTTTAAGACTGGAATTGGGCTTTAATAAAAAAAAAACACCCAAAATCAGATTTGGGCTTTTATTTTCTTAGCCTCCTCAATCCTGCATTCCAAACCCTTTGCAAACATGATCGGTGTGGTACTATTGTTCTTTATGTAAAGTACAAGGGCATTCCTAGTAACTGAGTAGGTATCTTTTCTTATGTATCACTGACTTCTGTGTTTTGCCTGTAGTCATCCTTTAAATATTCTGTTATTTATCATAAGTCAATATGGTTCTGAGATGGGGACCTCCTAAGAGGCTACAAATCAGAGAGATTGTCACCATTACTTTTCAGAACTACATCCTTGAGCCATCCCAAAGCTGACATAAACTCCCAGCACATATTAGAAGCTATCTGTATTCTGCGCACTGTGTAAAATTATTCTTACTAGTCGACAGTGTACTAGATCAAGCATGATTACCCTGAGGCAATGCAGGCATCAAGGAAATACAGATCCCAGCAGGGTCCTGTCAGCCAGCAGCTGGGACTTGTAGTTTTCCATTGGTCGCAAGTGCGGGTTGTCCATCATTATTGTAGACTGAGAGGCATATTTTTCTTCTTTGCAGCTTGGTATAGCGTTGACATAAATCACATCTGGTTAAAAGTATTTCATGAGGCAAGTTTTCAGCATAGAGCTGAAATAAATATATTCTATTAAGAAACCTGTGTTGACAGAAATATGGGAGCTGCCATAAATGACCTCCTACTGAGAAATCGAATTGCTGATCTTCTGATTCCAGTGCTTTAGTGGACATGTGCCCAAGCTATTGACATTTTCATAGTTTTCATGAAATGAAAAATAATGGACATTTAAAACACAGCCCCACTAATTTCTATAGCTGCAGACACTATGGAGCAATCCATCCTCAAAGACCATGACAGAAACTCTGATATCAAAGCTCTTCTCTCCTTCTTTTCTCTATCAGCAGGGTCTTGGCAGTCTGCCAGCCTTCTAATTTTAACCAACCACAGATGCTATAAACCAGTGGTCCTCAAGTACCCTGTCCTCAAATACCCCCAACAGGCCATGTTTTGGGAATTTCTCTTAGATAAAATAGAAGTCCAAAAAACCAAGCCATTGACTCTGATTTAAAGCACCTGTGCAAGATAAAGGAAAACCTGCAAACATGGATTGTTGGGGGTACTTGAGGACAGGGTTGAGAACCACTGCTATAAACCAGCTGAAATCTAACTTCAGAGTCTGTTAGGGAAAAATTCCACGATACATGTAGCTACAAAGGTCAGTGAGGGACTAATTTAAAGGTCTTTTACTGCTTGTAAACAGTACATTTGAGTTTCCATAGTGTGTCAGAAGAGGTTTATGTGCTTCTCTTAGTTTGCCTGTTGCTTCCAAGGAAGTGATGCTTCAATTCTGCCTCAGTCCCATATAAATTAGCCAAGGGAATGGGGTGTTTAGTAGAAGTAGCTTTATGGACTGTTAGGACTGTGAGCTGCTGGAGCAAGGTTCTCCCTGGAATTGGCCTTAATGTACTGGAGCGCATCCTGACCTTGGTAACAAGACGATTTTCCAGTGCCACTGCAAACTGCATGACTTCCCAGCGGGCGTCATGGTGCCGATGCGATCTCCATCTTGACTGGTCCCCGAGTGAGGTAACAGGACGCCATCTGCGCATTTCGCTCTGGCGGAGACCTCTCTCCTCATTCACCATGCCAAGCCTGATCAACGGGTATAAAGGGCATCCTTGTCTAGTGCCGTTACTCAAGTTAAAATATAGAGAAGTCACCTCATTGATTCTAACAGCTGCAGATGGAGCCAAGTATATAGCCTCTATCCATTTACTGAAAGCTTTCCCCACACCAATATGAGTTAGCGTCTTCTTCAAAAATGTCCAATCCACCCTGTCAAAAGCCTTTTCTGCATTGGAGGATAACAGACATAAGGGTATTTTATGAATATGAGCCAGATAAATAATATCTAAGGCTCTAGTAGTATTATACTTCGACTCCTTAGTAGACATAAACCTGGCTTGATCAGGATGGATGACATTTTAAAGGTGAGGTTGTAATCTTGATTCTAATATCCCTGTAAAAAAAATAATAATCCACATTTAGTAGGGAAATAGGTTGATAATCTATACACTGGGCATGGTCCTTACCCTCTTTGGGGATCACTGTAATATGTACCCTCAAAGTATCTATCGGTATCGGCCGATCTTCCAGGAGAGAATTAAATGCTTTGGTAAATCTGGGAGCTAAAATTGGAGCAAATGCCTTATAGTAGGCTGTTGTATACCCATCTAGATCTGGAGCTTTGTGAGGCTTAAGAGTCTTAATCGCCCTCAGATATTCATCGGTTGAAATAGGAGCGTTGGTTCTGACGCATCATCAGGTATTGATGGTAAGCCAGAGGAAGAGAGATATTACCGAATTAATTGTTGCTTTTGTACCAGCTGGTCGGTGGATAAATTCGTCAGCAGGTTATAAATGATCCACAATGGCTCAAAAATGACATGGTCCAGAAATATTTAGACAGAATAAAGGTGGATAAAGCACCTGGACCTGATGGCATACACCCACGGATCCTAAAAGAATTTAGCTCTGTAATTTCAAAGCCATTGTATCTAATTTTTAGGGACTCGTTAATGACGGGAATAGTACAACTGGATTAGCACAGGTCGAACGTGGTGCCTATATTTAAAAAGGGAACAAAGACTTTACCAAGTAACTATAGACCTGTTAGTTTAACTTCTATAGTCAGGAAGATACTGGAGCGTTTAATAAAAGACCACATAGACGAGTTCTTGCTGGAAAAAAACTATTTAAGCAACAGACAGCATGGGTTCATGAATAACCGAAGTTGTCAGACAAACCTGATTTCTTTTTATGAAGAGGTAAGTTAAACCTTGAACAGAGGGGAGACGGTGGACGTGGAATACTTGGATTTTGGAAAAGCGTTCGATACAGTTCCGCACACACGGCTCATGTGTAAGTTAAAGTCTACAGGCTTGGAAAGATCAGTTTGTATATAGATAGAAAACTGGCTAAAAGACAGAATTCAGAGGGTAGTGGTTAATGATTCTTACTCTGAGTGGTCTAAGGTTATCAGTGGTGTACCCCAAGGTTCAGTGCTGGGACCCTTACTTTTTAATATCTTTATAAATGATATTGGGTCTGAGATCAAAAGTAACATTTCTGTCTTTGCAGATGACACCAAGCTATGCAGTGGAATAACGTCCTTACAGGATGTCTCCAATTTACAAGCCGACCTCGATGCTCTGTCTAATTGGGCGACTATGTGGCAGATGAGGTTTAATGTTGATAAATGTAAAGTTATGTACTTGGAGGCTAAGAATATGAATGCATCATACATACTAGGGGGAGTACAACTGGGGGAATTCGTAGTGGAGAAGGATCTGGGGGTTTTGGTACATCATAAGCTCAATAATAGCATGCAATGCCAAGCTACGGTTTCCAAAGCGAGCAAAGTCCTTTCTTGTATAAGAGAGGTATGGACTCCAGAGAGAGAGATATCATTTTGCCCCTGTACAAATCATTAGTAAGACCTCATCTGGAATATGCAGTTCAGTTTTGGGCCCCAGTTCTCAAAAAGGATATTGGGGAACTGGAGGAAGTGCAGAGAAGGGCAAACAAACTGATAAGAGTCATGGAGGAGCTCAGCTATGAGGAAAGATTAGAGGAACTGAATTTATTCACTCTTGTGAAGAGGAGAATAAGGGGGGATATGATCAACATGTACAAATATATAAGGGGTCCATATAGGGAACTTGGTGTTGAGCTATTCATTTTACGGTCAACACAGAGGACACGGGGGCACTCTTTACGTCTAGAGGAAAAGAGATTTCATCTCCAAATACGGAAAGGTTTCTTCACAGTAAGAGCCGTGAAAATGTGGAATAGACTCCCTGCAGAGGTGGTTCTGGCCAGCTCAGTAGATTGCTTTTAAAAAAGGCCTGGATTCTTTCCTAAATGTACATAATATAACTGGGTACTAACATTTATAGGTAAAGTTGATCCAGGGAAAATCCGATTGCCTCTTGGGGGATCAGGAAGGAATTTTTTCCCCCTGCTGTAGCAAATTGGATCGTGCTCTGCTGATTTTTTTTGCCTTCCTCTGGATCAACTGTGGGTATAGAATTGGGTATATGGGATTGTACGATATTTTTTATTTTATTTCTTTATTTTTATTTTTTATGGTTGAACTAGATGGACTTGTGTCTTTTTTTTAACCTGACTAACTGTGTAACTGTGTAACTATAAAGGGATAAATAGTACTCTCAGAAAACCTCTGCCACTTCCCGAGATATAAAGTGGCGTTTCCCTCTGTCAGAATCAATATGTGGGACATAATTTCTCTGTGAAGTTTCCCTAAGTGAGTTGGCCAGCAGTTTACCCGATTTGTTCCCATGTTCATAGTGTATGTTTCTTACCCTTAATGTCTGTATATTAGTGTTGTGTCTAAGCAAAGAGGCCAGTTTTTCTTGCTCAACCCTAAGATCTACAGCTACAGAATGAGAAAGTGATTTTTTTATGCTTGGATTCTATATTTGCAACCATGTTTAATTGGGTTTGAAAAACTGCTTGCCTAATCAGCAATCCTCTCATGACACATTTATGCATTTTCCATAATGTAAATGGAGAAATGTCCTCTATATCATTATCAGTAAAGATTCTGGCCATTGCCAAAGAAAGGTCATTTCATAGTTGACCCTCTTGTACCAATAATTCGTTGAGTTTCCCAAATGAAGATCTATAAAAGATGGAGCATGATCAGACACAGTCTGTATGCCAATTGAGGAACTCACTACCTCTGGTAGTAAAGACTGGGATACCATAACATAGTCAATTCGAGAGTAGCTGTCATGTAGTACTGAATGAAAAGTATAGTCCCGTTCGCTTGGATGCTGGACCCACGAAACATCTACCAAACGTACAGTTTGAACGGCTTTTTTCACTCGTCTAAGATATGGATAGGACAGGTGTGTGGAAGACCTGGAGGCGTCTAACAGAGGATCAAGAGCTAGGTTAAGATCTCCGCCTAGTATCAGTCCCCCCTTCATAAAGCCTTGTAGGGCATTGAGAATTTCATCTAGGCAACTTAACTGTGCATGATTAGGTAGATAGATAGAGGCTAAAGTAATTCGGCGGCCGGCCAGATCTCCTTTGAGAATCAAATAACGTTCATCTCATCAACAAGAGACCATGGGACCGTCCCAGAAAGCAGGATACTCACCCCCCTTGTCTTAGAATCAGGAGCTGTGCTGTGGAATACATGTGAATAGTGATCATTCTGAAATTTTGGTATCTTCCCTGATTGAAAATGGGTTTCTTGTATAAATGTGACTTGTGCCCAGAGTTCACGTAGAACCATTGTACGCTTCTCCAGAATATTCCACCCATTTACATTTAAAGATAAACAATGTACATTAGTCATAATAGAACCCAAGATCTACAGCCTATGCACCAGCAAACAGGGAGCAGAGAAGAAAGACGAAAAAAAAAAACACACCAATTTACTAAAGTGGTTCTCTATTGAGCCTGCCCACCCCTGCGGTCCCTTCCCATATAATAACTAGGAAAGGAGAGCACTGGGAGACAAAAACCTATGTGGGGAGTGTAGAGACGTGACCCCAGAGGAGGAGTCGCTCAGACCATATTACAGGTCAACAGGTCTGCACAAACAACCTAGGAACTAAAATTTCTCATTGCCAGCATTCTTTTTACAAGTTGCACACAAGTCGCATTTATATCATGCATGTGCGACTTTCATGCAACTTTTGAGGGTTTACATTGAAGTCTATAGCCCTCAAGTCGTGTAAAAGTCGGACCAAAGTAGTGCAGCAACTACTTTAAAGTCTCTGTGACTTTAAGTCGAACGATACTTAAAGGGAAACATGGGGTGCTACTTGTCATGTGACGTTGTCCAAAAATGCATGACAAGTCGCACAAGTGTGAAAGGGGCCTTAATAATAAAACAGGGTAGTGTTGTCAGCACAAGCAAACTAAATGTCATTTAGTAAGGGTTTACATTTACTTTAAAAATCAGTTATTGAACTCCAGACAAGTAACTTTGCATATCTGCGATTGTTTCATCAACCTGCTGCAGGCTGGGGGAAGCATTTTCTAAGTCTCCTCTTCCCTGCTGATCAGGCTACAACATTGTAACTTTGCTAGACTTTCCAACTAACAGGGACTCCACCCTGTTACATGTGTACATCAAAAAATCAAAAAGAAAAAATCAAAAAAGAGCTCCAGTTATTATATGTACATAAATTATTGCATGGATAACCAACCGCGATGCCTTAGAAACAGAAGCTGCTTATTTCACCAGGCTTTAAGCCCTATATAAAAAAGTGACACAACAGATGAAGACAGCAACGATTATTCTACAACCCATCCTTTCGTTGAAGAAAATGCGATTTGTGGTAATTTGTTAAGTCTTGTCACACCAAATAATATCATGGTTATGGAAGGTTAAAGTTATAATGTTTTAAAGGAAAAAATGGCTTTTGGAACAGTCTTTTCCCATTAAAATAATTCAGCTTAACCGCTGAGCGATCGCCCATCGTAGACACATTGCGGCAGGGCAGCTGCCCTGCGCCAGATCACATACCAAGTACGTCATCTGACAGTTCCGGGTCTGGGGCTTGTGCACGCCGCAGATGACCCACTCCCGCTGTGATTGGACACAGCATAAGCCAATCAGCGCGTCCGGCGTATGCGATGTCCGCCGGGACCCGCCGATCATTCAGGAGAAATGCAGAACGGCGGTCTGCCTATGTAAACAAGGCAGATTGCTGTTCTGTGAGAGGGGAATGTGCTGATCTTGTGTTCTTTCTAAGCAGGAACAGGGATCTTTACATTTTACATCTTTACATTCTTTACTGGGGGAGTCAAAGCACCTCTCCCACAGTTAGTAATCACTCCTAGGGAACACATTTAACCCTTTGAGCGCCCCTGCTGTTAACCCCTTCCCTGACGGTGTCATTAGTACAGTGACGGTGCATATTTTTTAGCACTGATCACTATATTAGTGTCAATGGTCCCCAAAAAGTGTCAAAAGTATCAGTTAGTTGTTTGATTCGTCCACCGAAATATCGCAGTCCTGCTATAAGTCGCTGATCACCGCCATTACTAGTGAAAAATAAATAAAAATATCCCATCGTTTGTAGATGCTATAACTTTCGCGCAAACCAATCAATATACACGTATTGTTTACCAAAAATATGTAGGAGAATACAAATTGGCCTAAATTGATAAAGAAATTCGATTTTTTTACAGTTATTTATTGGGAATGTTTTATAGCAGAAAGTAAAAAATCTATATATTTTTTTCAAAATTGTCGGCCTTTTTTTGTATATAGCGCAAAAACAAACAAACCCAGAGGTGATCATATACCCCCAAAAGAAAGCAATATTTATGGGGGAAAAAAGGACATAATTTTTTTTGTTGTATTACGTCGCATGCCCTTGCAATTGTCAGTTAAATTAACGCAGTGCAGTATCTCAAAAAATGGCCTGGTAATGAAGGGGGGTAAACCTTCCAAGGCTGAAGGGGTTAAATAATATGGGCAGAATGGGTAGTTCACAAAGGCAGGACTTAATGTTAATGTCTTTTTTTAATTTTTTGTTATTTTTTATTTTTTTTGGGGGGGTGTTTGTTTTTTTGTATCTTTGTATCTCTTTATACCGTCTTTGTATCTCATTGTTGCTGGTCCCGTCCAGCCTCCAATTTATTTTTATTTAAAAAATTAAATTAAAAAAGTTTTACTTTAATGTTACTTCTATTTGATTTCTTTAACACCTATTTCTAAAAAAAAAGAAAAAAAAGGTAAAAAGATGGTAATCCTTTTACAACCTGCATCTCTGTGTCTATACAGTTCTGCATTCCCTGTTGACTGTGCTTTGATGTATAGGAATAGTAAAGGAAGGCTTCTGTGGTTAATCTATTTCATCATCGTTACTGGAGAAAGCTGAGAGGAAGACTGGGAAGTCCTAGCTTGAAAGCTGGGAAACCACAGCCGCAGGATTGCCAAGATACTATTGTAGCACGACCTCAGGAGAGTTCTCTCCAACAGAGATGATACAATCAGCAAAATTGTGAGCCTCACTTATTGATCCGCCTGAATTTTTCTGCGTAGCTCTGCCTGATCTGCATATAATTACACCATTTGGGAATGCAGAATATCCCAATCTCTGTAATACAATGCAATACATATACACAAACCACTTGTTTTTAGTAAGAAAGCTCACAGTATTTTATTCATATATATATATATATATATATATATTTTATATATGGTCTTTTAAGTGCCCATGTTTTGTAGTGCAAAATTGCACAAGAAACATTTATTGTCATTTCCTAGAATTGACAGGGCCATCTTTACTATCGATTGGACCCAAGCAAACATTTTCTTGGGCCCTCCCGGATCCACTTATCAACTATTTTCCAGCAGTGCGGGCTCAAGGGGCAGCTGCTTTGGGCCCCCTAAAAAGTGACTGAGTGAGTGAATCAAAGCGAGTGACTGAGCGAGTGAATCAAAGCCATTTAGTGCGCACACCCAGGGTCCTGCCCCCTGGAGGATGCCACGAGCTCGTTATGCCTTCATAATCCCTACTCCTGAAGGAGGACCGCATGCTCCACAAACGCGTTGCCAAAAACCCATCATCATATCCGGGAAGTGACGACACACCAAGCCTCACTGTGCGTTCCACGAAATCAGGAAGTGCCGGAAGCCACCTGCTTACCAGACCGCGGACCTTGAGCCTGATTCAGTGCCTCTGCATCTACGGACGTGTGTTCCCCCAGCCCCAGATGGCGCAGAGGATCTAAAGTGCAGTAACACTATCTAAGTGCCTGTTGTTTTATCACTTTTGTGAGTAACATTCCTTCTGTTTAAATATTAAAGGGGTTGTAAAGGTTTGTTTTTTATTTTCTAAATAGGTTCCTTTAAGCTAGTGCATTGTTGGTTCACTTACCTTTTCCTTTGATTTCCCTTCTAAATGTTTTTTTTCTTTGTCTGAATTTCTCACTTCCTGTTTCTCCTCACTAAACTTCACACCATTATCCGAGTGGTGTTGAGTCAGCCAGAACAGCTTACTGAACAGCTTACTGAGGAGGAACAGGAAGTGAGAAATTCAGACAAAGAAAACAAAGAAAAAAAATATTTAGAAGGGAGATCTAAGGAAAAGGTAAGTGAACCAACAATGCACTAGCTTAAAGGAACCTATTTGGAAAATAAAAAACAAACCTTTACAACCCCTTTAAAGTTCTACAAAGCTACACTTAGTAGGCACTTGTGTTCTCTTCCAGTATACATATGTTTATAAAATTTCAGTTCGCTGATTTGCTGGTCTACCTACAAAGTTTTATGAAGAGCTGTTCCTTTATCATGCCTCTTTCTTTAAAGAAGGAATAGGGTTAGTTAAAGTAGCGCTTCAGGCTGTTACAATTTAAGCTTAAAGGGGTTGTAAAGGTTTGTTTTTTATTTTCTAAATAGGTTCCTTTAAGCTAGTGCATTGTTGGTTCACTTACCTTTTCCTTCGATTTCCCTTCTAAATGTTTTTTTTCTTTGTCTGAATTTCTCACTTCCTGTTCCTCCTCAGTAAGCTGTTCTGGCTGACTAAACACCACTCGGATGATGGATGATGAAGTTTAGTGAGGAGAAACAGGAAGTGAGAAATTCAGACAAAGAAGGGAAAAGGGAAATCGAAGGAAAAGGTAAGTGAACCAACAATGCACTAGCTTTTAAGGAACCTATTTAGAAAATAAAAAACAAACCTTTACAACCCCTTTAAGCTCCCACCCCTTCTAAAACTATACTAAGATTCCTGTTAATGGAAGATGCTTATACTTATCTATTCACAGAGCACTCGGGTCTGGTCATGTGATCTCCCCAGCGGCAGCTTTAGGGAAGAGGAGAGATCGCCAAAATGGCTGTAATGCCTGTGCCATGATGCCACCCATAGGCTAACTATGGGGCATCCTAGGTCGGTGGTCCCTCCTCTCCCCTGAAGCTGGTTTGGGTGCTAATCATGTGATCGGGCCAGAGAACCCTGTGAATAGGTAAGTATAAGCATCTCCCTTCTACAGGGTAGTTAGAAAGGGATTTAGAAAGGGGTTGTGAGCAGGTTTAATCTTAGTAATAGCCTGAGATTCTACTTTAACTTTTACTTGGTTGCTAGGACTGGATAAGATAGCTCTGTGAAAGCTCCAATTGGATGATTGGATGACTGAGAGTTCACTTAAACTCAACGGATCCAAAACAGAACTGCTTCTCCTCCACGCTAACCGAAAGACAAAAACTAAAATCTCTTGGACACCACCCACCATTCTCAGACAGACCATCACCCCGAGCACCAAAGTCAAAAGTCTCGGAGTCATCTTTGACTCGGAGATGTCGATGGACACTCAAATAGGATCAGTAATCAGCGGATCTCATCATCTCCTCCGCCTGCTGCGTAGACTCATTCCCTTCATCCCAGAAGAGGACACAGCAGTAGTAGTTGGATCAATTATCAACTCCCGACTCGACTACGCAAACTCCCTCTACCTCGGACTACCCAAATACCATATGTCACGCCTACAAGTCGTCCAGAACACAGCAGCCAGACTGATAACAGGAAAAAAAAACTGGGAATCCATCACCCCTGCACTGAGGACCCTTCATTGGTTAACCGTAAAGGATCGGGTCACATTCAAGACCCTCTGTCTCACCCACAAGTGCACACAAGGAATCGCTCCGCAATATTTATGCGAGAAGATAAAGCATTACAACCCCAAACGCAGTCTCCGGTCAACAAACCAAAACCTCCTTCACATCCCCAAATTTCGCTACAAATCAAAGGGAGAACGAAGATTTGCAGTCCAAGGACCACGGCTATGGAACGCGCTACCCACGGATATCCGTATGGAAGAAAACCATCGGGCCTTTAGGAAAAAACTTAAGACCCACCTCTTCTGATGGATCATGAAGCTACTGGATGCTAAGCGCCTTGAGGCGATTTAGTTTGCATTTGTTAGCGCTATACAAGTTTTTCACTCATTCACTCACTCAATATTGATTCTTTCCCCACCCCCATGTGAAAACACTGGGCCAATCACAAAGTCCATATATATTGGCAAGTAGAAATGTTTTTATGTTTAGGAAATTCTGAACAAAATAGCCAAGCATTCTGGGCTGCCCTATCAAAACATTAGGTTTGGATGAACCAAATATTCATAGATTTAAGTATAACTATGCCTACTAGACATGTGTAATTTGTTTCGTTACAAATTAGTTTTTTTGGACAAAATATTCATTCATTTGGAAGCATCGGAATGAACGAAAGACACTTTTGCCAAATTCATACGAAAACTAATTGCCAGAAAGAACGAAAACCCGAAAGAATGAAAATCCAAAACTCTTAAAGAAAGAAAATTGATTCAACCTATGAGTTTAACAATCAATTACATTCAGATCATTTCAAACATGTTATACTTACCTCCTATGTGCAGTTGGTTTTGCACAGAGTTGCCCCGATCCTCCTCTTCTAGGGTCCCTCCACGGCACTCCTGGCTCCTCCCCGTATCAAGTGACCCGTCGGAGAAGCGCTCTCCTTCGAGGCACCCGTGCGGGCGTGCTCACGTGTCCTGCTGCTGCGGCCATAGACACAGACAGCAGGACCCGGCACCGTCCCCCGACACCCACGTCATTGGATTTGATTGACAGCAGTGAGAGCCAAAACACTGGCCATAGAGGGTGTCTATGATGTGGGAACGAATGGGCTCAGGTGGGTAAAACGGTGGCTGGTGAACTACAATAAGTTTTTCACCTTAGTACATAGAATGCATTGAGGCGAGAAAATGGGAGGGTTTACAACTCCTTTAAAGTGGTTCTTAATCTTAGTCTCAATGTTTTTTACTTTAGTGCATTCTATATATTAAGGTAAAAAAACGCTACAATACTAATTTCCCCCTCCCTGTCTATAAACACTTACAGAGTCCTCTTTCGATCTAGGGCTGTGCCCATCTGTAGCCCTGCTCTATTCTCTTCCTCCTCTCACAGGGCATACATGTAGTCAATTTCGGTCAATTCCGGTCTGTCAGATGCATTGAGGAGGGTGTGGGGGGCATGGATGAGCCACACTGTGTTTGTCTATGGACGCACACAGCTTAGCTCGGGAGCACGCCCGCACGTACATCCCCATAGTACACAGCTTGGTATAGGGGCACACGCAGTAGAGGAGGAACGAAGAGCACCGGCGGGGGACTCCGAAGAGGAGGTAAGGGGAAACAAAACAAAGAAATTCCAAGATCAACTTACTGACCAGCCTGCTAACCAACAGAATTGTCTTGTCTAACAGTATGCGCTAAAAACAGGGGTTTGGTTTGCACACATTTTCAAATAAATGCGTAAACTACAGAGCCCCGTCAAGGCACCCCAGTATTTTCTATAGTCCTAATGCTAAACTTTGAGAGCATCCACTGTGGAAGCATTTGCACTATAATGGATAGGCAGAGGGCAGGTGGGTCTGGAGGGAGCCCATCCCTTCTTAAAGGCACAGGGGCGCACTGGACACCCGGCATATAGCACAATGGCAGAAAAGGTGTCCAGTGCATCTCCTTACCAATATTTCTACAGTACAAACAAATGGCCACTGCCCTCACCTATAACTGGCCTTTGCAGCAAAGAGCACATGAAAGGGCAGTGCATAAGGTAAGGGTCCACTCTGTGCAATACCATACCAATGAAAAAAAACTACCCTTTACAATCACTGTAAACTGTCACCCCCTCTCCTTTTCAGGTAGCCATAATCACTGACATTTATTATGGTGTCACATCTGCTTTATACCTTTATTGGTTTTTTTAAATAATGACATTGAGACTTTAAATTTCCCCGAAATTTTGTTTACATTTTTTTTCAGGCAACATTTTACTTTCCATTTTAAGTCATGTGTTTTGTAGCAATTAAAGTGGAAATAAGGCCAGCTTAAATAGTGGCAACTGGATTTTTTTATGACAGAAGAGACTGTGAATGCATCTTCTGTAAAAAAAAAAAAAAAATCTACCTGTCCATCTAAAAATTACAATAAGCTACGCATGCACAGCTTAGTGTCTAGTCTCCAGAAACAATTATGGGCTGAGATGCAGTAATTCCTGTTTGCATGCGATGGAGTTACATTTTCCTGGCTAATCAACTGACCGATGACTGAAGGCTCCAAACCCAGGAGAAGACTGATTGAAGGCAAATTGACAGTGACCAGGGGGGGGGGGGGCATCACACACATCATAGCACTAGCTGGGTGAGTGTGTCATAATGTCATAATGTGAAAATATATGTAACATGTATTGCGTTAAAGTAGCCAATGCATTTTGAATGGGCTACCACTGCACAGGAATGGACCAAAAAAACTGACATGCAGCCTTTTTTTATTTAATGCAGTGTACTACAGCACATAGCAGTGCATTGTCCTGTGATATGGTGCACTGCAACTCATGTGTGTTGGAGCTACATTGACAGAAAACAAATAGAACCATAATGTGCCTGTTGGCATGTGCCCTTTATTTGTTGCCCCTCCTTTTCTAATGCAGGGGCTGGAGTAAGTGCCCTTTTATATGCCAGCTATCGGAGGGGGGGTAGTGGAGTTAGGGTATGGGAGCACAACAGCCCTGATCACCAAGATGTAGCGCTGTGCTAGAAGGAGAGGGAGTCCTCTGCTAGGCTGGACTGCTAGGCTGGACTGCCAGGGTGACCAGAGGAGGACACATTGGGAAAAGTTGGAGAAACCTTGTAACCTTTGACCTTCGTCTAACAGGTTCTGTGGCTTTATTTAGGAATTCCCCAGGACCTAAGTGAGGAGCACTTGTGTGAGCAAGGTACCCCCTGTGTGTGGGCACTACAGAGACAACTGTCAGGGAAGTTAGATACTGGAGGTATGGTGTTCTGCCCTGAGTATTGTCAGGAAGTCGTAATAATGACTATTGCATTGTGAAGAAGAAATGTCATTATGCCAGTGTGATGACTGAACAGTTTGCAGTAAAGCATTGAAAAGGCTTATGGACTAGAAATTCTTTATTCAGGGTAACAGGTCTCAGGCCAGGAATATGTGAGTGGGCAGGTTTTAGGCCAGCAGAATGTGAGCAAGGTCCAGTGTGGTGGCCAGTGAACACACAGAGTCCAAGTTAGGCAATAGAGTTATATTGTAGAATGACTCAACACAACTTAATCAGTCCCGGTGAGTAGGCACTCCCATCCAGAGCCACTAATGAACTATGACAGTGGACTTGAATAGATTCTGCCTGACCCAAGATGGCCACTGGAGTCACAGGGGGTGCCAGCATCCAATCAGGCAGCAGTCTCCTTGTGACCACAGGAAGTTATAGAAGATCCAGGTTCCTCACAACTTCCTTGCACCACCTACAGTGGGGAGTACCTACTGCACCTGCCTAGAAGAGTGTGACAAAATGTGATGGAGGATCTCCAAAACAACAGGTAGGTGACTATTCCATCCAAGAAGAATTGAGATGGGTCTAAGGAGTTGGTGGGAACAGCCGCCCAATAAGGGACCCTTACACACTAATGCACATGATGTTACTGCAATGCACCAATTCTCAAAAGTGTATTTAAGCCATCTGTGTTTTTAGAATAGCTCTCTAGGTGGTCATGAACCTTCTGAACCAACTAGGTTATAGCACAGTCTTTCCTTGACTTCTAATGTCGCGTACACACAATAGGAAATTCTGACAAGAAAAGTTTGATGTGAGCTTTTCGTCGGAAATTCCGACCGTGTGTAGGCTCCATCGGACATTTTCTGTCGGAATTTCCGACAATAAAAATTTGAGAGCTGGTTCTCAATTTTTCCGACAAGAAAAGTTATTGTCGGAAATTCCGATCGTCTGTATGCAATTCCGACGCACAAAAAAAATATGCATGCTCAGAATCAAGCAGAAGAGCCGAACTGCCTATTGAACTTCATTGATCTCGGCTCGTCGTACGTGTTGTACGTCACCGCGTTCTTGACGGTCAAAATCTCCGACAAGATTTGTGTGACCGTGTGTATGCAACACAAGTTTGAGCCAACAATCAGTTGGAAAAAAATCCACAGTTTTCTGGTCGGAATTTCCGATCGTGTGTACGTGGCATAAGAGTATTTAAATGCTTATTGCAACCTCACTGTTCAATGGAGTCCTTCTCTATTGCCTGCTATTGCACCCCTTTGGATAGTGCAGCATAGTAGTGATGGGAGAGGAGGGGGAGGGGTAGAAGTTACATTTCTTGTTTACAGAGTGTGGCCAGGTTTAGGAGCCCTCATACAACACAGAGAACAATTTTAATAAAAAAGTAAGGTTCGTGCCATCTTCTTGTGTTACCGGCTTTCTGGCACTTTTGTTACTTTGCTTTTTGCCATACCACGGTAGGATCACTTTAAATGTACATAGCGTGTTTCTGTAGTTCTAGTAAATTCCATTTATTTCCTGTCCCAGAAGCCCTGTACACACAGGCGAGAATCCCGATGAAAAAAAACCGTTGGTTTTCTCGACGGGATTCCTGGCACGCACGCACATTCAAAAGAACCGCCGTTCTTTTGAATGTCAAGAACGTGGTGACGTCATCGACTACGACGAGCATGTGTTCGTCACATTCGATGCCGTCGCTGCCATCTTGATTCACCCTACACTACCCTTGTAAGCTACCGCGCATGGGTCGAAGTCTCATCGAGCATGCGCGGGCTTACCTGGGAACAGGTAAGCATGTAGCCTCGTACACACGCACGGTTTTCTCGTCGGGAAACAGGCCAACGAGAATCCCGACGAGAAAATAGAGATCAGGTTCTCTATTTTTCTCGTCAAGATTCCCGGCCGGTTTTCTCGGCAAAAAGCTCTCCCGGCAGTTTTCTTGCCGAGAAAACCGGCCGTGTGTATGAGGCTTCAGACACAACAAGAAGTAGTATGAAATCTCTCCAATTTGAGGGGGGCTCCCATTGGGAGATTTACCCTCATCTCCTGTTCTGGTTACAATTATTAAAAAAAAATTCTGCCAATGGACAACTAGAGAAGGTGACAAGCACGTAATTAGGGATGAGCCGAACACCCCCCTGTTCGGTTCGCACCAGAACCTGCGAACAGCCAGAATGTTCGCGTGAACGCATTTATTTTTATTAAATTTGTGGCAGGGTTCCCCTTAATATCCATACCAGACCTGAAAGGCCTGGTAATTGAATTTGGGGGGACCCCCACGCTTTATTTTTTATTTTTTTATCAATGACTTTTCTATGTATTGCCGGGAGCCGATAATTCATTATAGCCGCGAGTGAGTTTTAAATGACTTTTTTTCCTTCAGAAATTAGACTTTGAGCAGGGACAGTTCTAAGCACGGGAAACAAGCGTGACTTTACATGCATACTATATACCAGTGATGGCGAACCTTGGCACCCCAGATGCTTTGGAACTACATTTCCCATGAGGCTCATGCACTCTGCAGTGTAGTTGAGCCTCATGGGAAATGTAGTTCCAAAACATCTGGGGTGCCAAGGTTCGCCATCACTGCTATATACACACCCTAGGTACGAAATTTAAAGGAATATTTCACTTTTATTGTTTCACTTTAAGCATTATTAAAATCACTGCTCCCGAAAAAACATCAGTTTTTAAAACTTTTTTTTGCATTGATACATGTCCCCTGGGGCAGGACCCGGGTCCCCAAACACTTTTTATGACAATAACTTGCATATAAGCCTTTAAAATTAGCACTTTAGATTTCTCCCATAGACTTTTCGAATTTGCCGCGAACACCCCAAATTGTTCGCTGTTCGGTGAACGGGCAAACAGGCAATGTTCGAGTCGAACATGAGTTTGACTCAAACTCAAAGCTCATCCCTACACGTAATACAACCGTGACGGGTGTTGAAATGCTACCCTAGAAAAAATTTGGCTAAAGATACACTTTAATAGCACGTTTACTTTGCTTGATTATTCCTCTTTAATGCAAATTACAGATGACTTCTTGCCTTGTCATTCCCTTTTGAAAGAGCAGTGACAGACAAACAAGCCATTAAATCAATTGACTGTCAAATCACAAAATGCTAAGGACGTCTTGCTGATCTGCTGGGAATGCCACTTGTCCGGGACGGTGTTGACTAAACAAACTTGGACGTGTTCGGTAGCCTGCTCACCTTGGCTTGGCTTCTGTCTTCATATACTTATGATGAGGACAACATTTATTTCAGGAATTTAGCATCAGATTGGATTAATACACAGTGGTCACATCAGTCAGCAAAAAGCTGAGTCCACATCTTGCTCTAGAAGATATTCAGGCCAGCTTAAGTGCTGGAGAAGTGAAGATTTTGTTCCTGCCATTACAAACCACAAGATATAGCAATATCCCTCACCTTGTCAATCTATAATTACATCTGTATTTCAACATACCCACAACCTTTTCAGCATCCAGTAATACAGACGGGGAAAAGCTCCTGCACCAGTAAACATGGAGCTGAATTAGAAATCCAAACAGCTGTGCCTTAAAATTAATCCCTCAATTCCAGAAATGCTACATGTAAATAAATACGTCGGAAAAAGTTTTCCTACCTGGAAATGTTATCTGATATCTCTAGCAGTCCATTAGGATAATAAGTATAGGAGCATATTCACAGTCAAGGATTCCTTTTAGGGGTTGTTGGTGAATTTGCTTTGAGTACTTACAATAAATGATTTTAAAAGGATACGGGACAGGAAGGGTATAGCATCACCAGGATCTTTATATTATCCCTTTCACGACTAAAGCCTCGTACACACGACCGTTTTTCTCAGCAAGAAACAACAAGAAAACTGCTGGCAGCTTTTTTTGCCGAGAAAACCGTTCGTGTGTATGGTTTCTCGTCGAGAAAACTGCCGGGAATCTCGACGGGAAAAATAGAGAACCTGCTCTCTATTTTCTCGTCAGGATTCTCGTTTTTCTCGTCGGGATTCTCGTCGGCCTGTTTCCCGACGAGAAAAACGGTCTTGTGTATGCTTTTCCGAGTCTTAAAAAAAACGTGCATTCTCAGAATCAAGTATGAGACGGGATCGCTCCTTCTGGTAAAACTAGCGTTCGTAATGGAGATAGCACATTCGTCACGCTGTAACGAACTGAAAGCACGAAGACTGAAAAGCGCGAATCGTCTCTCACCAAACTTTTACTAACACGCGGTAACACGAGATCAGCAAAAGCAGCCCAAGGGGTGGCGCCATTGGAATCAAACTTCCCCTTTATACTGCCGTCGTACGTGTTGTACGTCACCGCGCTTTACAGCGACGAGATTTTGGATTGACAGTGTGTATGCAAGGAAAGCTTGACAAGAATCTCGTTGAGAAAAGCAAAACAATTTTTACGATGGGATTCTCGGCCGTGTGTACGAACGAGGCTTAAGGCTATTTCTGACATTTGGTGTTTACAAGTTAAAATCCGTATTTTTTGCTAGAAAATTACTTGGAACCCCCAAACATTATATATATATATATTTTTAGCAGAGAATCTAGATTTAATTTTATGTCACACGCTATTTGTGCAACAGTGTTTTAAACGCAACTTTTTGGGAAAAAGACACTTTCATGAATCTTAAAAAAACAAAACAGTAAAGTTAGCCCAATTTTTTTCTATAATGTGAAAGATGATGTTACGCCAAGTAAATAGATACCAAACATGTCACGCTTTATAATTGCACGCACTTGTGGAATGGCGACAAACTACGGTACATAAAAATCTCTATAGGCGACGATTTAATTATTTTTTTTACGGTTACCAGGTTAGAGTTACAGAGGAGGTCTAGTGCTAGAATTATTGCTCTCGCTCTGATGTTCGCGGCAATACCTCACATGTGTGATTTGAACACAGTTTACATATGCGGGCGCGACTTCCGTATGCGTTTTCTTTGCGGCGCTTTAAATTTTTATTTTAATTTTTTCTTATTTATTTTCATTTTATTAAATTGTGTTTTTAAACAGAAAAATAAATTTGATCACTTTTATTGCTGTCACAAGGAATGTAAACATCCTTTTTAACAGTAATAGGTGGTGACAGGTACGCTTTATGGAGGGATCGGGGGTCTAAAAGAAAAACGGTGATTCTGAATACTGTATATTTTTTTTAAATCCGGTGATATTGGCAGCAGAGTAAACCGGAAGTGACGTTGTGATGTCGCTTCCGTTTTTACATTCAGGAGACTGTAATGAAGCCATTTATGGCTTCATTATAGTCTGTGGCTAGACGCATGATGCATCATGGATCAGGTCCCCCGGTGGGGCGGGAGGCCCGGTAAGAGCGGCGGAGGCGGCGGGAGGAGGGGAATGTCCCCTCACGCTCCTCCGAGATAACAACCGAGTGGCTTTTAGCCGCATCGGTTGTTATCACTGGAAAGCTGATCGCCCGCTCTAAAAAACGATACCAGGCATCATCCCGGTATAACCCCCGAAAGCCAAGGCTGCATATGTGCGTACGCTCTGCGGAAAGGGGTTATTGACCACAATCTCACTGTGTGTATTGTTTCTTACCACCTGTCAAACTTGCCTATTGAAGTCAATGGGATCAAGCTGCAACCATGTGCACATGCAACCATGGAAATTGTGGTGTGTTAGTTCACATAAACTCCCAATTGGGACAGGGGACAGGCAATCAAGAGGCAGCAGTATCACCTCCTGAACGTTGGTTAAGTGCCTTTCAACTGCGGCCTTTTTAGAGGGTGGTCATGTCACTGAATACATTTGCCCTACTTAGGTATGCAAGTTACCACCTGTTATCCCACCCCCCTTACACTTCTACCCCCAGACTTGCTCAAGACAGCTTAAAAGGAACCAATCAGGACAGTTATATGGGAAGTGGTAATGCTTAGACAACCATAGATTTAGAGGTCACTTGAAGGCTGACCATTACTGGCCTGTCAAATGCCTGAATTCACCTCATGTTCCACCTTCTGAGTTTGCATGTGTGAGGTCAGGCATGTGACTAGCAGCAACTGTGCCCTCTAACCTAACACTACGTCAGAGGCCAGGCTCAGGCAAAGTAAAAAAGGACAAATATAAGTGTAGCGCTACCCCCAGTTAAGAGAGCCGCTGGTTTGTTTTCTCAGGCCCTGTATACAGCACCGCCAACCCCCGGCAATCTGACTCGACCCATTCTGGCACAGCTAGTCTAGGGTTAACTTCTTATCACTCTCTGGTGTATAATACTCAACAGTTTCTAAATAGGCAGACAACACTCTGAAGCAAGAGTATAAAATAGTAATAGCTTTACTGTAAAATGGTGACATAAAACATGGCATGTAACACATACATGGGCCTGCAGAACCCTGCATTAATCAGCGTATCAGAAGCAGCACTATAATATGGCGCCGCGCTTTATCCACCACGCGGAGCTATTAGGGCGTGCACGCCCTATGGCAAAGTAACACAACTTTATAACTTTCCCCACCTATGTCAGGCCTGACAGTGTATGAAATAGTCCCCTTTCCTTAAGGAAGTAAGGTTTTCTTCACCGGCCAGCTTTCGTTGGTGCACTTGGAGAAATAACCAAATTGTAATCCAAAGGGTGGCAACTTGTAGCAACAGTATGCAAACGGGGAGGGGTAGGCACTTCAACTCTGTCCCAACTACCGGACCCCCCAAGGAAACACAGGTGAGCTAACAGTGGGCCTAGGCAGTCTACAGGCCTGAATACAGCTCAGTCTATGGATATGGGCAGGTGCCAGCTCACCACTCCAGGCGCGATCCCAGCCTGGGTCTTCCACCGCGTGTGTCTGTGGCACACGGTGTCTGCAACCGATCGGGTCCCGATCCAACTGGAGTCCTACACCAACGATCCAGGATCCACCCAGGCTCCGCAGGATGGTGGAAGGCTCTTCAGACTTCAGGTAAGGCCTAAGGCTTCAGGCCTTACCCCACAGCCGATCCGCGCAGGATGACTGGTTGCTTGAAGCGCGGCGTCCAAAGAGAGCGAGCTCCCCCTCGCCTCTCGCTTAAATAGGCCCTCCCATGAGTCTTTGCGGCGGAACTTCCGCCCTGGGGCTGAATGGGGTTCTGGGTAACGTAGTCCTGGGGCCTTAAAAGAGAGACCCCGCTACACAAGTATATGGTTATACTAGTTTGAGAGACCCTGTCACAACGTCACACTTCTATGGTTGATCACCGCTGTGTGAAGGCACACACCACACTCAGTATAAGCATCACTCACGAGTTACAAGAACTGTCCTGATTCCCAACCATCCCTCATTTGGAGTTACTATCCAAATTTTAAAGCCCTCTTTTTAATATGATGTATAGAATGCTACAAAAAACACTTTTTAACAACAGAAATTTTGTTTACTGCATTAAACATTTCATTTCATTTAATCTTTAATATATTTTATTTCTTATTTTAAAAAGCCAATATAAAGAAAAAGTAATTGGTTTAACCAACATTTTTTTTAATATGAATTTGTCACGGCTCATGGCTAGGACATGGCTGAAGTATCCCTCTTTCCCAATTTAGAAGAGTGGAAGGTATGGGCATAACTTAAATCACCTCAATCCAAAATGTTGCTAAAGCGCAAATGTTTGATTCCCCATAAGGTATCGTAGTGAGTTTGATGTTTGCATGTTCCCCAGCAGTGATCAAACAAAGAAATGAGAATGGGTGACAGGATTTCCTGGAAGAAATAATAATAACATTTTCAGGCATCAGCTAATTCACAATGGAGTCAATTTATGAGGCCAATCATGACTATGTACCAAACAACACAAAGAGCAAGCAGACCCCAACTGGGCACCAGACCAACACAACACCTTTGAGGACCATCAAGGTTGAATAAATTCTGGAGTGACTTTGCAAGCTGTGGTAAATGCTGCAAACATATATTGCATTATATCAGTGGTCTCTAAACTGTGGCTCAGACGCTGGGGGCCAGGTGCGGCCCCTTTGCTTGCGTTTATCCGGCCCTTGGGGCACTATTTCACCCACTGATACCAACAATAAGGCATAACCCCCCCCCCCATTAACACAAGTGAAGAGTCACAATTCCTCTCAATACTTCAGTGATCCAGTAACACCAACAATTGTTAACAATGACACCAATGATGGGGCACAGTTCCTCCCACTGACACCAATGATGGGGCACAATTCCTCCCAATGACCCTAACAATTGGGGGGCCCAATGACACCATATATGTGGTGCAATGCCTCCCAATGATACCAATAACTGGGTCCAATGGCACCGGCGATGGGGCATGAATCCTCCCATTGGCACCAACAATGTGGCACAATCCCTCCCACTGACATCAATGATGGGGCACAATTCCTCCCAATGACCCTAACAATTGGGGGGCCCAATGACACCATATATGTGGTGCAATGCCTCCCAATGATACCAACAACTGGGTCCAATGGCACCGGCGATGGGGCATGAATCCTCCCATTGGCACCAACAATGTGGCACAATCCCTCCCACTGACACCAATGATGGGGCACAATTCCTCCCACTTGCACCAAAGATGGGACATTGTTTTTTCCCACTGACGTCACAACCTTTTTTACTTCCATAGACACAGTCCGGCCCCCCTAAAGTCTCAAGAACCGTAAACTGGCTCCTTGTTTAGAGAGTTTGGAGAATCCTGCATTATGCTCATTTTCATTTTGCTATATGAAACTTTGTGCTAAATAATCTTTACTTACAATCACAAATGTTCAAGAGCTGTGCTTCATTGTAATTAATTGTAGGCTTTCACCTGGACTTTTTCCATACCTAAATGCTCTACAAAATTGATTTTTTATCTTTTTTTTTTCCTTTGTATAATGAAAGGATTTGACAGGCAGGAGATGAGAATTGCCCCATCTAGTCCTTCTTGGTCAATATTCTGATATCCAATAGTCTTGCCCAAGACCGCCCACTACCGAAACAGCAATCAGCTGGGTAGGTTTTAAAACCTGTCTTGTTGGTTTTTTCGTGAAAAGCAATGCCAGAAGCCTGTGTAAACCTCGCTCTCCAACTCCCCCTCAATGTCCTGGAGGACGGTCAGATCTTGTTTGCACGGCCAACTGCCCTCCTTTTTCTGTGGGCACCTTTAGACTAAAGTTCTTCTGCAAAGCCTTAGGCAGCAATAAGATTTGTAAAATATTAACATATACTGACAATGTTAATTACATTCAGATGACTGTGTTCAAATATAATCGCCTAAAACATGATTCCCATTATCCTTATCTCAAGTTTCGAGTGTTTCTGAGAGCCCCAGATAGTAGCACAACACAAAGTAAATATTTGTAAGCCTTTTAAATGCAAATTGTTCATATATGTTAATGTCCTTTTTTTTATTTTTTTATCAAGCTGTTGAAGTTCAAACACATACATATTTTTGTCTCTCTTTTTCTTGGTATTACAATATGTTTCAGCAAGGGACAGCCACATCTAAAGTTTCCTGTCAATTTGGATATCCTTCCTCTCTGAATAGGAGCCATTTCTTCAGAATTACAATGCTGGGTTCAGTGGTCTGTTTGATTTAATGTGCTTGTTCAGAAGTGAGTATGGAAGTCCAGATTGAAATTCTAAATCAATTGGATGTCACTTGTGAAAAGGTGGACTGTCTGAAGATGGCTCATACATGTATAAACATTGTTCAGACTTGGAAATATTTTTTTTTACAAATCCCCCAAGAACAGAGTTGCCTTGTTAAAGGGGAATTGCGGAAAATAAATGTAATAAATATGTAGAGATTTACTTGTAGAGAAATGCTTGACTCTGTGTCCTGGCAAGGTCACAGCAGCCATTTTAAATTAAGAAGGGCTCCCTGATTTCGAGGGATTGTCCCTCTTTTTGAACCAAATCCCTCTATTCCTCTTTTCCCATTATGTGTCCCTCTTTTTGGGCAGATGTATAAGCCTTTATAAAGAAATGTACATTGTACCATAGGCGCAGGGGGTGTGCTAGGTGTGCCTGGTCACACCCTAATCACTCTGTGCGGTGTTGATTCCCCTTACTGCCCGGGCTCCCCCCCCCCGTGTTGACCTCTTCTCCCCCCACAGTGCTGCTGGCTTCCCTCCTCTTCTCTCCTCCCCCCACAGCTGCTGCTGTTTCAGGATGGAAAAGGCTAGTTAATATGTCATTTACCGGACTCTTCCTTTTCTAAATTAACACAGTGAACACACTCACTCACTGTGTTCATTCATAACTGAAGCATAGGAAACTGTGTTTCCTGTGCTTCAGTTTGTGAACGAATAGGAAGCCGCTTAGCACAGAGCACTTTCCATTCATTCACGGACCAGTGCAGCTGGGGCTGCAGAGAAAGGCATGTGTGTTTGAGCTTTGGGGTGCGCACCCTAATGCTATAGGCTGCTCACACCTATGCAATGTACTATTTAGCTATGATAAGTGTAGGCATCATGCATACTGGAATTTTTTAAGAGCTGCTCTTAGGAGCGTCTGGTATTTTTTCTTTTGCCTCTAATAGCCCCTGCATGTTAGCCTATGGGAGGGTGCAAAATCTGGTGCAGCTCTGCATAGAAACCAATCAGGTTCCAGTTTTTATTTTTTCAATGCTTAATTGAACAAGCAGAAGTTAGAAGCTGATTTGCTACCATGCACAACTGCACCGGATATGTCACTCTCCAGTCCCTTCAGTCCATCTTGAATGAAGCTGCCAGACTCATCCACCTTACCACTCGTTCAGTGTCTGCTACTCTACTCTGCAAATCCTTTCATTGGTTGCCACTCACCCAACAAATTAAATTCAAAATACTAACAAGAACTTACAAAGCCATTCACAACTTTGCCCCCAGCTACATCACTAACCTAGTCTCAAAATACCAACCTAATCGTTCTATTTGTTCCTTCCAAGACCTCTTTCCTCTAGCTCCATCATCACCTCCTACCATGCTTGCCTCCAGGACTTTTCCAGAGCCTCTCCCATCCTATGGAACTTTCCCCCCACAATATGTCCGGCTATCTCCTACCCTGTCTACTTTTCCGGTTTTGAACGGCCCGCCTGGTTATCTGGACATATATATCTTTTGTGGCCCCCAACGATCCCCCAGCACCGGGGCCACAAAAGATATATATCAGGCATCACTAAATGGTGGATCGTGGGCCGAATCCTGCCCGCCACTAACATCATTAATTACATGGGAGGCGCGGCAGGTCTCTCCTTTACATCGCATCACTCCCCCTTCCTCCCCCTCCCCACACACCTTATTCACACAAGCCTGGAAGCACTGCAGGTCCGGACAAAGGGCGGGACCTTTCAAGTTACAAAGCAGGTGATTGGTTGCTAGACAGTGGGGCAGTCCAGCAACCAATCACCGGCCTTTAACTTGAAAAGTCCCGCCCTTTGTCAGGACCTGCCATGCCATGTGTGCTTCCCGGCTTGTGTGATTAAGGTAGGGCAGTGTGGGGAGGGAGAGGAAGGGGGAATGCTGCATTGATGAAAGGGACAGTCTGTCTGACTGTAATATCGAGGGAGGACTGTGATGGAGGGAGTCTGTAATGGAGTGGGGTCTGTGATGGTGGGAATCTGTGATGAGGTGGGGTCTGTAATGGAGTGGGGGGCTCTGTGATGGAGTGGGGTCCGGTAATGGGATGTCTGTGATGGGGGGGTTCTGTGATGGAGTGGGGTCTGTAATGGGGGGCTCTGTGATGGAGTGGGGTCTGTAATGGGGGGGCTCTGTGATGGAGTGGAGTCTGTGATGGGGGGGTCTGTGATGGAGTAGGGTCTGTAATGGAGGGGGCTCTGTGATGAAGTTGGGTCTGTGATGGAGTGGGGTCTGTGATGGGGGTCTGTAATGGGGGGGCTCTGTGATGGAGTGGGGTCTGTGATGGGGGGTCTGTGATGGAGTGGGGTCTGTAATGGAGTGGGGGGATCTGTGATGAAGTGGGGTCTGTAATTGGGGGGTCTGTGATGAGGTGGGGTCTGTAATGGAGTGGGGTCTGTAATGGGAGGGGGATCTGTGATGAATTGGGGTCTGTAATGGGGGGTCTGTGATAAGAGTGGGTCCTGTAATGGGGGGGATCTATGATGGAGTGGGGTCTGTGATAAGAGTGTGGGGTCTGATGGGGGGATCTGTGATAGAGTGGGGTCTGTAATGGGGGGATCTGTGATGAATTGGGGTCTGTAATGGGGGGGTCTGTGATGAATTGGGATCTGTAATGGGGGGTCTGTGATAATAGTGGGGTCTGATGGGGGGATCTGTGATAGTGTAGAACGTGTAGAACGTGGGCTCCCCAGGATACAGCGAAGTCACGAACAAGGAAAACAACTCCACCACCAGCTCTTGTTCAAACTGAATTTTACTTAGACGTGGTATTGAACCCAACTGCCAATTCTGGGAACATACAATAAATTTACAGACACCCAGCCCGAAGGCTGAGACCCTTATGCTGCACAGCGCGGCGCCCTACATAGGATGCAGGAGAAAGACAAAGTAATTTGCCTACTGGTGGGCACAACCAAACCGCCACACCTTACCTGTTAATACCCTAAAAACAACACGAGAATAACTGTATGGGTGTGTGGTGCGGGCTAGCCTGCGGTGCAACACAACAGTTTACAAACTTACAAAGCTCTACCGTATTTCCCCCTCCCTTAACTGGTGTTGTATCATGCGTCTGCGTGTTCCTCCTGAGCACGACGCCAGTCTATCTTGAGTTCGTAAAAAGTTCATCAGCTCTCCAATTGTGAAGTGTCACTTTAGGTTATGGAGTCCCTGTAGTGAACAGTAGCAACACTTGTGGCCTGACACAAATAGAGACCCTACTAACTATCTACAGGCCTGGTCTCAGTCTCTAGGCACCAACAAAGTAATGGGGTACGTGCACGATCTTACCGACCTGGGTCTGCTCTGCATCCGCTGGTGACTCTGACCGGAACAAAATGCCTCTCCAACAAGTATGTGGTCCCACAGTGTATATTGTTTTGTTCCTCAGCTCTCATCCGTCTTCCTGCAAGCAATTCCTCATTCCTCTGGACAGGATCAGGATCTTGGACACAAGTAACTTCACTCAGCTGCAGTTCTGGTCACTGAAGTCTGTTTCCACACCTGGATGTTGTAGGATTCTCTGCAGACAGTCCTCGGAACAAACTCCTTCTCAAAATGGCTGCCTGCTCGCTACGCACTTTCTCTCTCTCTCTCTCTCTCTCTCTGTCTGTCCAAACATCCCGTTATACTACAGTTCTCCTCTCACTTTCTCTCCTGTGTGGCCCTGCACTGATTTGTGTACAGCGTCTCCATGGCTACAGCCCATTATCTGTGTCAGGAAAAACCAGCGGCATCTTGTGGCCAAACAGCAGAATGACAGTTAAATATTTAATTTTAAACAAACAGTGTTCAGACAATGAGAGCTGCTTCCCATCTTACAATAGAGTGGGGTCTGTAATGGGGGGATCTGTGTTGAATTGGGGTCTGTAGTTAGGGGGTCTGTGATGAATTGGGGTCTGTTATGGGGGGGTCTGTGATAAGAGTGGGGTCTGATGGGGGGGATCTGTGATAGAGTGGGGTCTGTAATGGGGGGATCTGTGATGGAGTGGGGTCTGTGATAAGAGTGGGGTCTGATGGGGGGATCTGTGATAGAGTGGGATCTGTAATGAGGGGGGATCTGTGATGAAGTGGGGTCTGTAATGGGGGGGTATCTGTGATGGAGTGGGGATCTGCTTCACAGACCTTTATTTAAAATGTTTAGTTTTTTTCCTCAAACTTCCCTCTTAAAGTGTTATACGCCAATAAATACGGTATATCCAAATAACACACCGAGCTCACCTCTTTACTCACACACAGCCACAAAGGCAAGAGAATTCTTGTTGGGCAGTGTATTAGTGCTTGAACGAACACACTTAGACTGAATTTTTATGGTTCAAAGAATGTCAGGCAAAATGGTCAGCCCTCACGCATGTTCACTTCATCAAATCTGGCCCTCTTTGAAAAAAGTTTGGACACCCCTGATCTAGCTCTACCAATAAAAGGGAGAAAAAAATATATCATAAAAAAAAACATATATACCCAATCCTATACCCACAGTTGATCCAGAGGAAGGCGAAAAACCCCAGCAAAACATGAACCAATTTGCTCCAGCAGGGGAAAAAAATCCTCCCTGATCCCTGAGATATTCCCTGGATCAACTTTACCTATACATTTTATATTATGTACATTTAGGAAATAATCCAGGCCTTTTTTAAAAGCAATCTACTGAGCTGGCCAAAACCACCTCTGGAGGGAGTCTATTCCACATTTTCACAACTTTAATGCCGCGTACACACGATCAAAATTTCCGACAACAAATGTTCGATGTGAGCTTTTGGTCGGATATTCCGACCGTGTGGAGGCTCCATCGGACAGTTGCTGTCGGAATTTCTGACAACAAATGATTGAGAGCTGGTTCTCAATTTTTCCGACAACAAAAGTTCTTGTCAGAAATTCCGACCGTGTGTATCCATATCTAACGCACAAAAATCCTACGCATGCTCGGAATCAATTTGACGCATGCTCAGAATCATTGAACGTAATTTTTCTCAGCAGCTCGTTGTAGTGTTGTACGTCACTGTGTTCTTGGCGATCGGAATTTCCGCCAACATTTGTGTGACAGTGTGTATGCAAGACAAGTTTGAGCGAAAATCCTTCGGAAAAAAAAACACTGTTTTGTTGTCGGAAATTCCGATCGTATGTACGCAGCATTACTGTGAATAAGCCTTTACGTATTTGGAGATTGAATCTACTTTTCTCCAGACATAGGCATTTAGAGGATAGATACAGAGAAGTTTTTTAGGAGATTTTTAGGGTGCCCTAAACACAATAAAACCAGAAGGTTTATGTATAAGAACACATTTTTATTTGTATAAAGTTAAAATTTGTTATTAGACAAAGAAAAGAACCAAAAAACAACTTGTCTTTTTGATGTGTTGCACATTGAATTGTTTTATTTTTATTTTCAGAAAGGCGGTAACGGTTAAGTGTCTATCCCAACATGTTTTGCCACCAAGGGCTTCCTCAGGGCATTTTTTAACAGTCACTATTTAAAAGACAAAACATACTATAGTATACTATAATGGTATATAATAATGCCATACAAAGCCAAAAACAAATAATAAATAACCATTTTTGTTTGCCATGTTTAACCATATCATTGCTTACCCAGAACAGTCTCCCAGTACTTCCAGACAGGAGCCAATGAGGCAGTGCAGAAGACGCCAAGAGCACCATGGGATCGCAGAAGACACACAAAGACCAAGCTATAAAATAATGATGATTTACAAAGTAAAGTAAGTAAATAGGTTACTGAATAAAAAACAGGTGGACATCATAAACCACAGTGACACACCAAAAACATAGCTTTAAAACATACTCACGGCACAAGTTGTTATTATGGAAATTCACATAATAACCTCTATTTGTGGGCAAAAAAGGACGTTCATTTTGTTTGGGAACAGTGTCGCATGACCGCAAAATTGTCAGTTAAAGCAGCGCAGTGCCGTATCGCAAAAATGGCCTGGTCATAAAGGGGCAAATCCTTCCGGGGCTGAAGTGCTTAATTGGGCAACTGTGTGGCAAATGAGGTTTAATGTTGATAAATGTAAAGTTATGCACTTGGGGGCTAAGAATATGCATGCATCTCACATACTAGATGGAGAACAACTGGGGGAATCCATAGTGGAGAAGAATCTGGGTGTTTTGGTAGATCATAGGCTTATTAATAACATGCATTGCCAAGCTGCAGTTTTCAAAGCAAGCTAAATCCTTTCTTGTATTACGAGATGTATGGACAGCAGAGAGAGATATAATTTTTCCCCTGTACAAATCATTAGTAAGACTTCATCTGGAATATGCAGATCAGTGGTGGGCACCAGTTAATAAAAAGGATATTGGTGCAGAGAAGGGCAACCAAACTGATAAGAAACACGGAGGAGCGGAGGCACGAGATCAACATCTATAAATACATATGTAGCGGGTATTTGAATTTAGGGGAGGCATCTGGGTGTTAATGTAACCCAGATGCACTGATTGTTAGGGAATTTGGGACCATTTGTTGTTCATGGAGGACTCTGGTCGTGTGAAGTTCCCTTCGACCTGTGGGTGGCGCTGTCGCACTGGGGCGGGGTTGAACCCTCACTGCAGTACTGTGCCCTTTTTGTCCTCTTCCGGCGGTTGTACAGCGGGGCGGGGTACCTGCTGTGACGCTGGGGAGAGGAGATAAAAGGGGCCGGACGCCCTGAACACGTTGTTCAGAGTCGGAGGTCAGAGTCGCGCCCAGGCACCTTCAGCCTGGGTGCCGGCGTTCCGGAGTTCCGGGCCCAGGTGCCCTTGACCTGGCCGGAGCGGGAGATGGAGTCCATTCCAGGCACCTTTAGCCTGGGGTGAGGTACTATTGAGGAGGCCTGGGGCCCAGTACCTTCGACTGGGTCCCACAAGGGTGGAGGAATCCGAGGGGGCCCTAAAGCCTTGGGTGCCCGAGTCTGAGACGAGGAGGCCAGTGAGCAGAACTTCTCCGGATAGTCCGGTGCAGCATTCGCCGGTGACGGAGGGGCCTCTGGTAACTCTCTTGGACGGATGTCTTCCCTCTGACAGGGGCTGCGCTTAGCGAAGGTAATTAACTTTCTGTTCTACACAGTCGGTGGCAGCGGCTGTGCGCCATAACCGTTGGTGACACCACAATGGTTAGTTCTATCTAGAGATTGTGCCTCGACCTACTCCCCACCTATACTGAACTGTTCTTTGGGTCACAACCTGTCTGTGCTAAATGACAATTTATTGCTATTGGAGAATAAATACGAGTTGGACCTTTTCAGTGGTGTGGAACTCCAGTTACTGGGAGCAGAGGGGGTCATTTACAGAAAAGACTTGGCTCTGGATTATGCACACGACCCAATGGTAAAATAGGTTCTGGCCTTCACCTCTAGCCAAAAGAGGACATGGGCCGTGGTGTATCGCATCCCTCCTCCCATTCTCCCCCCTAGACAAGACAACAAGCCGAGAAGAAGAAGGGGTGAGAGGGGTGAGGTCGCTACACATACAAAGGTGCAATTAGACACTAATATCTTGCTATAAAAGATTGGGGGAAGATCCACAGAGAATTGCAAACAAGTGTAATGCTGCATACACACGATCGGAATTTCCGATGAAAAAAGTCAGACGTGTGAGCCCTATCTGACTTTTTTCCGTCGGAGTTTAGAAATAGAACATGTTTTATTTTTTTCTGGAAATTCCAATCGTCTGTGTGGAACTCCGATGGAAAAAAACCCATGCATGCTCAGAATCAAGTTGACGCATGCTCGGAAGCATTGAACTTCATTTCTCTCGGCTCATCGTAGTGTTTTACGTCACCACGTTTTGGACGGTCGGAATTTGGTCTGACAGTGTGTATACAAGACATCTTGAACAAGATTCCGACGGAAAATTCCATCTGATTTTATCCCATCGGAAATTCCCATTGTGTGTACAGGGCAAAAGGTAATGTCTACAAGCCTGGAAAAATTTGTTTGTAAATGGATGAAAAACTGTCTAAAGGACAGAATTCAGAGAGTAGTGGTTAATGATTCATACTCTGAATGGTCTACGGTTATCAGTGGTGTACCCCAAGGTTCAGTGTTGGGACCCTTACTTTTTAATATATTTATAATTGATATAGGGTCGGGGGTTAAAAGTACCATTTCTGTCTTTGCAGATGACACCAAGCTACGTGTGTGTGTGTGGATACACCACGGCCACAGCTTGAGGATTATCTTCTCTGGCAGTTTGCACCCCTGGCTTTCAGTCTCCTATCCAGGTGTGTTGGTTTTTGAGATCTCAGCTGCCCCTGCTGTCCAGTGCTTTTTTGGGCACTATCTGTGGGCTTCTACATTCCATCTTTGCCTTGAAGCAGGCTCCTCGGTGCGGGGAGAACCACATCCCACACTGGCTGTCAGGTGACTTGCCTGCTCTCGCTTACCACCACCCAGCCTGCTGTCTCCCCGTGATCTGTGCTGGAATAGTCTATAGATTCCCCCTCACCTCCCCCACTGTGGTCCAAGACATCCATGTAAGTTTTAGCAAATGCTCAATAAATAATCTTTTAGCATTCATGGTCCAGGACCTTGGTCATTTGTATAAATACATAGGTGGCCCATATAATGAACTTGGTGTTGAGTTATTCACGTTAAGATCATCACAGAGGACAAGGGACACTCTTTATGTCTTGAGGACAAGCGATTTAATCTCCAAATATGGAAAGGTTTCTTCACAGTAGGAGCTGTGAAAATGTGAAATAGACTCACCCAAGAGTTAGTTCTGGACAACTCAGTAGATTGCTTTAAAAAAGGCCTGGATTCTATTCTTGCATACACATAATATAACTAGATATTAACATTGATCCAGGCAATATCAGATTGCCTCTTGGGGTATCAGGAAGGAATTTTTCCCCCTGCTGGAACAAATTGGATCATGCTTTACTGGCATTTTTTGCCTACCTTTGGATCAACTGCTGGTAAAGGATTGTATATATAGGATTGTATAATTATTATTTATTTTTTCTCTTTTGTTGGTTGAACTCGATGGACCTGTGTCTTTTTTTGACCAGACTAACTATGTAACTATGTAATTGTAAGGTATTAAATGTAAACATTAAATGTAAACAATGAAATGTTTTATGAGCAGAACAAGATGCCAACACCACAAACAATCCTCAACTTACGTTCAACTCGAACCGCGGGCTCATCACTAATGCTAATGTAAAAGCACCAAATTGACTTACATAGTTACCTAGTTACATAGTTAGTCAGGTTGAAAAAAGACACAAGTCCATCCAGTTCAACTATAAAAATAAATAATAATATCATACAATCCCATATACCTAATTCTAGACCCACAGTTGATCCAGAGGAAGGCGAAAAACCCCAGCAGAGCATGATCCAATTTGCTACAGCAGGGGAAAAAATTCCTTCCTGATCCCCCGAGAGGCAATCGGATATTCCCCGGATCAACTTTGCCTATAAATGTCAGTACCCAGTTATATTATGTACATTTAGGAAAGAATCCAGGCCTTTCTTAAAGCAATCTACTGAGCTGGCCAGAACCACCTCTGCAGGGAGTCTATTCCACATTTTCACAGCTCTTACTGTGAAGAAACCTTTCCGTATTTGGAGGTGAAATCTCTTTTCCTCTAGACGTAAAGAGTGCCCCCTTGTCCTTTGTGTTGACTGTAAAGTGAATAACTCAACACCAAGTTTACTATATGGACCCCTTATATTGACTTGAAAATATACCACATGAATAACCTCTTACTGATTCTCCCTTTTACACTATCTGACAAAAAGCCAATAATTTACATCATATTTTGGCATATTCTAACAGTAAAGGCCTGTCGGCAATATAAGATTTTTTTATGCCAGGAACCACAAGTCATTACAGACTGTATGATCTGTGCCAAAAACAGACTCAACAATGGTAATTAGTGTAGCCCCTGTAAATTAGAGCTCCTGGAGTCTTAAACTTCAATGTAAGGACTGTGAAAGCTCACACCTAAAATACTTTAAGCCCAATTAAAAGTTCACTCCTGTTTTTTTTTATCACATGGATCCACCATATGCCATGATTTTACCAGTTTTTTTAAAAATGTTGCTCTTCCAATGCATTGCTATATGTTATTATAGATGTGAAATGGCCACATACCTTTTTACAGACATCATTAGGAAAGAGGGGGGTGTGTCTGACAAGGTCTGTTAGAGTACTGAGTGCACTGAGCAGCGTGGTCAGATCATTAGACTTGGAAGTCACAATAAGGCCTTGTTCACACCGATGTCCCTGCATTCAGGCTCCATGCACACTGGTAATAGCGTTTTTTAGTAGCGATTAGGAGCATTAGCGTTTATTAGCATCTTTTTGCAGTTCCTATAAAAAGAAAAACGCTGTTAGTAGCGTTTAGGAACGTTTATGAGCATTTTTTTTTCTGCTGGTAAAACACTCCAAGAAACTATACAAAAGCATTTTTTTTCTGCTCCTAGATGCTGTAGCTCAAAAACGCTAATAGCCTAAAGTAGTGCGCATGCACACATAGGATAATAATACTATTTAGCATCTAGGAGTCCAAAAAAATGCTAATAACAGCTTCTAGGAGCTTAAAAAAAAGGTTGTGTGCATGGAGCCTTATGCTGCGTACACACGATTGGACATTCTGACAACAAAACCGTGGATTTTTTTTTCGACTGATGTCAACTGTTGTTGTCGGAAAATTTGAGAACCAGCTCTCAAACTTTGGTTGTTGGACATTCCGACAGCAAATGTCCGATGGAGCCTACACACGGTCTGAATCTCCATCCAAAAGCTTGAACATTTGTTGTCGGAAATTCCGAGTGCGTGTACGCGGCATGAGTGTGAATTTCTACATGCATGTTTATATACATTTGCAGCGCATTTTTTGGCATAATTTTTTAAGCTTCACTATACAAATCTTTATTTAATATGCAAACAATTTTCCATAATGTTTATGCATGTTCCATTGCATTTACACACATCTATGCACATTTTGGTGTGAAAGCACTGGAATTGAAGACAACAGTGTAAATCAGGGTTATTAGGAAACATGAATTTTAACGTGCATGCATTTTGAATGCACCTGAAAGCATCTGGTGTGAGTAAGCCTCACTGTGCAGCTGCTGCAACAGAAGTGGCCTAGGGATAAGTCTATAAAATGGTCTGATTAAATATCTATTTCTGTGACTTTAATTGTTCTTTCACTACTATGTAGACAATCTTAACTAATGCAAGGTTATTGAAGTGTTTTGGTTAGACTGAAGCTATCCTTTGAAATTTTACAATGAGTAGCTTCAGAGTCCCAGTATGCAACCCAAAACTTTGAGAGCGGCAAATTCCATCTGATGTTGTGCTACATGATTAATTCCCTTTAGGTGAAATTTGACCTTTTCACTGCAGGAAAAGTTGAATCAAAAATGCTTCCCATTTATTCATACTCTTTAGATATACACCGTATTTTAAAAATATACTAAGCTTTTATCGTTTCATTCTTCAAATGATTCATACGTTGATAGGACCTTAGACTTCTCTGCATGCTCTGATTTTTTGCTGAAGTTGCATTGTGCACAACCTGCAGCAAAAGGTTAGAACAACCCTTCTCAACCTTTTTATGCCAATGGAAACCTTTAAAAAAAAAATTGATTTCGGGGGAACCCCTGCTAAAATCATTTTGTTGGGGGGTCAGTGTAAAAACACCCCTTTAATTGGTGGCCCGTGTAAAGACTGTCCCCTTTCTAGTGGTGGTCAGAATGCTCTCCTTCTAGTGGTGGTTTTAATGCATCCTTAGGGCTTAGGCGTATGGGCGTTCAGCTCTGAGCAGGGTGCGTCGCTGCTAGTTTGCTTTTTTCTATACCGCTGAACTGCGTGCAGGCAGTGCATACAAAGTGAATTGGTACACATCTGCTGTACAGGCTCATCTGCACACCCGAGTTTGACAGTACACCAGGACAGGTGCCTGGACCCAGATACACAGGCTCTGCATCCAGGTCTGTGCACCAATCCCTGCATATCAGTCAAACTTGGTTGTGTCGATGAGTCTGTACAGTTGATGTATATACCCATTCACTTTCTATCGCCTGACTACAGCTCAACAGCAGTAAAAAGTAAACAAACAGCTGTGCACACTCCATGGGGCTGAGCTCCCAGGTGAATGAGCCCTCACAAATAGCTAAAGAAGATCATTTGTGCCCAGCAGATGACTCTAACAAGTGGCTTTGGCCTTGGAAATATGCAAACACCACACCATCAAATGTTTGGTCAATCAGCCACAGCTCAAGAAACCTCTAGCAACCTGTGGAGGATCCTACGGAATCAATGAAATCTTGGTTTTGAATGGATGTGTTAAATATATATTGGTAGCCCTTATTTTGTTAAAATTTTATTTTTTTTTTTAAAGATTTTATTGGATAACAGTGTCAGGTTTGCAATATTATCATACAGATGTTAAAGGAACAAATAACATGCTTCATTGTCGATAGAACAATTGCTGATAAGACGAATAAATGTTCAAAAGGAGTATGAGCTTGTGAGATTGAGGAGTCACGATCAATGTCTCGTAAGAAATGGCGTATTCGGAAATAGATCCAGAGGGAAAGAGGGTTGCTAGTCATACTAGGCATTAAAACTTTCGCTGACATGCATGGGAGGAGTGCCGGGTTAAGTTTTATAGGTGTAAGGGAGCCCTTATTACACATTCCCTCTTTTTGCGCAGATCATTCATGGCATGAAATAATATTTGAAGGTCTGGACTAAATCTAAATCTAAGTGTTCATCTTCTGGAGGTGTGATAGCATGCTGATAATCACAATTCTGAGCAACACCATGTGTGTGATCCCCATGCCCCTGAACGGGTCGCTGGCTAATGATGGTCAAAGGCACAGTCATTTTGCACTTCCAGCACAGATTATGATGATTACTAGGGTTCTCCCTCACTAGTGTAGAGACTGCCAGCACGCACAGCCCAGGTACACTGACAGAAAAAGCAGTCTAGGGGATTTTTTTTGTGGTTTTATTGTTACATTTTTTGACTGGGGTGTAGGGTAGTATGGGATACTCCAGACCATTAACAGAAACAAGAGGATACTCTTCTCTATGTTGCAAACTTCAGGACAGGAGTAGTTGTTCTACCTAACCCAGAATGCAATCCTCCCATGGAAGACTAGTAGAGGCCAGGTATGTACTGCTCAAGAGGGGAACTACTTGACCCAGATTTAAAGGACAGTCCTCCCACGAGAAACTATAGTAGACTAATGTATGAACCTCTCATGAAAGAAACTACTTAGCACAAATTAAAGTAAAGTCTTTCCACTAAACTAAAGGGGACTGGTCAGTATGTACCTCTCAGGAGAGGAACTATGAGGCCCAGCAATCCGAATAGTACAGTCACTAGGATCTTGCAGCAAAGCAGTACTCATGAGGCCAGGGGAGCAGCTGTGCCCATTCAGCTTTCTCCAGGTGCCTTCCAGTGAAGCAATGTAGACTGGATCCTTAGGTGAAGTTTCAGGTGTCCTATAACCTCTCAGATGTAGGCTTCCAGGCTCTGCCACAGCCAGGACCTCGATGAACAGCAACTTTAAACAGAATGGCTAGAGACCCCCCTCACCTGAACAGGTGGAATCCTTTGGACAGGAAGACACTGCTCTTCTACAGTTCAGACTATTTATGTGCTTCTCAGCCACCTTCTGGGCAGGGCTTGGCTTCAGCACCATAAATATTAATGTTGTCCAATTGCCTTTCTCCACTCCTATGTTCCAGCACTTTCTTCACGGGAGAGCAATCAAACATGTAGCCTGTGAAATCCAGAACAGCCAAAAGAAATCAACAACTGCTCCAATAATTACAAAGGAGCCAAAAAAAGACTACATTTACCTAACATCCTAGCAGCCTAACTAGGAGGTTGCTACAAACAGGAGAGATTAGGGAGGATCAATAGCCATCAATTTCCAATTTAAATCAGAGTTTCCATCAAAAAAAAAATACTTCATTAATGTGTATATAATAGCTAAAAAAAAAACATTTGAAAAAAAAAAATTTTTACTCACCTGGAAATACCTGTTGCTATGTGGTCCCACGAAATCTGCCTTCTGAATCACCTCGGATTTTGTCGTCATCTCCCTCGGCTCCACAGCTCGCTACTGCTCCTGGGAAATGTGTGTCATAATTTCCCAGGATGCAGTGCGCTTCCCCTAGGGCTAGAATCGTGGGACTTTAAGACAGGAAGTGACACGATATTTGTGGCAATGTATTTTTTATTTTTTTTATGAAGATGCAGGCTGACATACGGCAATGTTTTCTTCTGCTCTCCCTTTACTATTCTTGATCTTTTGGTTTGTTACACTGTTCTTCGTTGTTCTTCATTGCCATCACAACGGCGGGCACTTCCGACAACGCGGCCCGTTGTGATGGCAACCCGAGTGGTTGATGACGCTGCGCGAGAATGGGGCGGGACGGGCGGTCCGTGATCACTGCTCGTCATGGATGTCCAGGAAGTAAGTGCTTGTGGGCTTCACATGCCCACAAGCAAAATGAGAACTTCAGGAATGAAATTTTAAAAGTCTCCTAACACAATAACTCTGCAGATCGATGGCGGGTTTGTAATTGGTAAGTGAACTTATTTGTACAATTGTATTGAATGATAAAAGAAGATACTTTTAAAAAATGGACAATGTGGTTGGAACCCCACTTTAAGTGGAGATTCCAATTGGCTCATCATCCCTTCTGCTCTTGCTGCCATCCCCTATGAATTACTTTAAAGCAGATCAAAACCCAATCACTAAAATCACATATAAGCTTTAACATGGTAATGTGAAATTTTATAAGGAAGGTGCCAACCAGTGATGGTTCTATAAATAACTGCTTCCCCGTTAAGTGTGAATCACACAAAGCATATTTATATATGGTAAAGTCAGGCACTGTTATTAGCAAAAAAAACAACAAAATTTACCTCACTACGTGCCCCCAAAAATTATTTTAAACATTGACTGATTACCCAACTAAAAGTCAAATGTACTTAATACCAATATCCCTTGTAATAGTATTATCAATGGGAGACATAGAAATTAGCATATAGAATTCATAAAATTCATAACACAAAGTGCTGTGTAAAAAAAAAAAAATTCAAAAATACGTGCTTTTTTTTAATAATATCTATTTTTTATTGATTTTTCAACATATAACACACTTTACAATACATAAAAACACATATACTCAATATTTCCCGAAGAAAAAAAAGAAAGAAAGAGAAAAAAAAAAAAAAACCCAACCTAAAAATGAGAACAATAATCTATGCTCCTATATAAAAACCCCAGCCCTGGAACCCCACACTGACTAGGGGAATCAGGGCTGTGCAAAGAGGAGGGGAAGGGGTGCACAGAAGGAGAAGAAGAGGGAGAGAGAAGAAAAAAAAAAGAGGGAAGAAAGAAGGGGAAGGAGAAGATACAATCCCTCGTTTTCTCCCCTAAGTGTTTTAAAGTTTATTATGTGTAAAAACTCTAATGTTAGTGCCCTTTTAAGTGAAAGTACCTATTGTGAGGTGACAAAAATTGGTTCCAAAAACTTCTTCTTCTTCTAAAAAAAAAAAAAAAAAAAAAGAGGGCCCCAAATATTAGAGTCCAGAAGTGGGCTATATAAATGACTGAAGGATGAATTTGCAAATGGCTGTGTTGGAGTGGCAAGACATGTATGTAAAAATAAAAAGTGACAGGGATAAGTGACCTCACCAATATGTGACAATGGGGAAGAGAAGAAGGAAAGAAAAAAAAAAAGAAAGAGAATAAAAAAATAAAAAAATAAAAGGAGGGGGAGGGGAGTGAAAAATTAAGGAGGGGAGGGGGGATAGGGGAATAACATCCCCTTATTCTCCCCCTGATATCTTATGTGATGAGACACCAATATTGATGCCCCTTAAAGTGAGGTGATCCCAAAAACTACTTCACATCAAAAAACCCTGGTGTTAAGGTCCCTTAATGGACTATCTAAAAAAAAAAAACTAGGAAATAAATTTACAATTGGCTATATTAATAAAGTGACCCAACTTATATGTGAAAGAGAGAGGAGAGAAAAAAAAAAACAAAAGAAGAAAAAAAAAAAAGGAAAGAAAAAAAAAAAAAACTTTATACACAAAAAAAATTCACCCCCCCCCCCTCTTCCCTATGTGCATTAATCATAAATAATTTATTACAACTTCGTTAAATTCTCTCTCTAAATATAAAAATAAAAAAAGGGGGATGGGGGGGAGAAATTAGGAAAAGATAAAGGGGGGGGGGGGGGGGGAGAGGAAAAATAGGCCGGCATGCATGGTATCCAGTAATATGTATGTCTCAGTACATTTTAGACTCCTAAGGAGTAGGCCTGACAATAGCCCCAAATAATCAGCCTTAAGATATTAATAGCTTATTCAGTAAATATAAATTGAGTCTCAGTGAGATTGTGCAAGTATCTCTCTATAGGTTGTAGTGTCCTTAAATTCCATCCACGGAGTCCAAGTAAGGATATGTCGTTGGAAAGTGTCCTTGTTACAATGAGTAATTTCTTCCATGAGATGTACCTCTGATATTTTTTGAAACCACTTTTTCACGGATGGAATCTCAGGCTGGCCCCAAAGGGTAGGTATAAGTGCTTTAGCCGTGTTAAGCAGATGTGGAACTAGAGAACATTTATATTTTCTAACAGACTCCTCAGTAGCATGAAAAAGGATGGTCCATGCGTCAGCAGGAAGATTAATACTGGATATTTGTTGGATGATACCAATAATGCTAGCCCAATAGGGGCGGATAAGTGGGCACGACCACCATATATGAGCATTAGGGATGAGCCGAACACCCCCGGGTTCGGTTCGCACCAGAACCTTCGAACGGACCGAAAGTTCGCGCGAATTTTCGAACCCTATTCGTTATAATGGACGCGAACGTTCGAAATCAAAATTGCTAATTACAACGGCCAATATGCATGTTAATGTTATAAAACAGGTTTGGGGACCCGGGTCCTGCCCCAGGGGACATATATCAATGCAAAAAGAAATTTTAAAAACTAAAGTTTTTTCGGGAGCAGTCATTTTAATGATGCATAAAGTGAAAAAAAAAAAAGTGAAATTTTCCTTTAAATATGGTACCTGGGGGGTGTCTAAAGTATGCCTGTGAAGTGGCATGTGTTTCCCGTGTTTAGAACTGTCCTTGCACAAAATGACATTTGTAAAGGAAAAAAAGAAGCCATTTAAAACCACTTGCGGCTTTAATGTCATGTCTTGTCCTGGCCGCCATATGGCTGAAAATCCTTGAGAAAAATGGCATGGCTACCCCATCACCCCCCCCCCCACCCCAGCCCCTTTGGGTCTTGTATGGATACTAAGGGGGACCCCGCACCCAAAATAAAACCCTATACCTACAACCCTATATACTCTGAACAGCAGTATATAGGTGGTGCAAACAAGACATGGACTGTAGGTTTGTTCTTAAGTAGAATCTGAACAGGTACATTATGAAGTGTAGCTACATCCCAAAAAAATCAATTTTTAAGCTTTTTGGAGAACATAGGGAGGGGTTATCACCCCTGTAACATTTGCTGTCTTTGCACATCTGTTCAGAACATGTCACCTCACTTTCCGTCCCAATGACAAATGTTTTTGGAAAAGTGGGGTTTTAATTGAAACAAGGATTGGTGATAAAGCATCAGTAGAGAGGAGATACCTTTTTCCCAAATTAAATCTAACAGGATAGAATTTTCCTTCCTAGGGGTAGATTTCCTCTCACTTCCTGTTTTCTCTTGCCGTTTGCAAGTAGGAGTCGTTTGTAAGTTGGATGTTTGAAAGTAGGGGCCTGCCGTATATACTCTGCAGAAATTTGCCCTATTAGATGTTGGTGTAGCCACAAGACTGGTGGGCACAGGAATGGGCCCTGCTGTGAGTTAATAGATCAAGATTTGTACTTGCATGCACCTGTTGAACCGGGCAGAAAAATTGGGCCTTTGGTGGTGGTGGTGGTGGTGGTGGACGGTGTTGCCACAAGACTGTAAGCCCTCACAGTTACTCTTGGTGGGTGCAGGAATGGGCCCTGCTGTGAGTTATTAGATCAAGATTTGTAATTGCATGCACCTGTTGAACAGGGCAGAAAAATTGGGCCTTTGGTGGTGGTGGTGGTGGTGGACGGTGTTGCCACAAGACTGTAGGCCCTCATAGTTACTCTTGGTGGGCGCAGGAATGGGCCCTGCTGTGAACTATTAGATCAAGATTTGTAATTACACGCCCCTGTTAAACAGGGGCTGAAAAATTGTGCCTTAGGCATTGGTGCTGGTGCCACAACACTGCAACCCCTCACAGATACTGTACTTGGAGCACAGCAGTCACACCTGTTGCGAAGCATCTTTTTAAAAAATTGTAATTACACGCCCCTGTTATACAGGGGCTGAAAAATTGTGCCTTAGGCACTGGTGCTGGTGCCACAACACTGCAACCCCTCACAGATACTGTACTCTGAGCACAGCAATGAGACCTGTTGCAAAGCATTGCCTAAAAATTGTAATTACACGCCCCAACAGGGGCTGAAAAATTGTGCCTTAGGCACTGGTGCTGGTGCCACAACACTGCAACCCCTCACAGATACTGTACTCTGAGCACAGCAGTCACACCTGTTGCGAAGCATCTTTTTAAAAAATTGTAATTACACGCCCCTGTTATACAGGGGCTGAAAAATTGTGCCTTAGGCACTGGTGCTGGTGCCACAACACTGCAACCCCTCACAGATACTGTACTCTGAGCACAGCAATGAGACCTGTTGCAAAGCATTGCCTAAAAATTGTAATTACACGCCCCAACAGGGGCTGAAAAATTGTGCCTTAGGCACTGGTGCTGGTGCCACAACACTGCAACCCCTCACAGATACTGTACTCTGAGCACAGCAGTCACACCTGTTGCGAAGCATCTTTTTAAAAAATTGTAATTACACGCCCCTGTTATACAGGGGCTGAAAAATTGTGCCTTAGGCACTGGTGTGGTGGCATGGATCATTGAGGAGGAGGAAGAGGATAGTCAGTGAACATAACAGGACAGTCACTCAGCATCAGCATAGGCAGTCTTGAAGGGATGTGACATTATAAATTATTCCGTTATATCCGCTTCAGGTGTCTGGTAGCTGGTGGTGATCCAAGACTGATTCATTTTTATGAAGGTCAGTCGATCAACCGAGTCGGTGGACAGGCGCACCCTATGATCGGTGACAAATCCTCCAGCAGCACTGAATGTGCGTTCGGAAAGAACGCTGGATGCAGGACAGGCCAGTAGCTCAATTGCATACTGTGCAAGCTCTGGCCAGTGATCCATCCTCAGGACCCAGTAAGCCAGAGGATTTTCGGTGGGAAAGGTGTCCAAGTCTGACCTTGCCCCTAGGTATTCCTGCACCATGTATATCAGACGCTGGCGATGGTTGCTGGAACCGATCATACCTTGGGGCTGCGGACTAAAAAATTGTCTGAACGCATCGGTCAGACGTCCACCTTCCCCACCGCTCCTTCTGCTACTGACCGAAGCCTCAGCAACTCGTCGTCCAGGACCAGGAGTTTGTAACCTCCCAGTTTCTGGGAACGCGTTGCACAGACCTTTCTGCAAGGCCTCCCTGAGATGTCTCATCCTCTGCTCCCTCTGCGACGGCAAGATAAGGTCCGCAACCTTACCCTTGTACCGTGGATCAAGGAGAGTGGCCAGCCAGTAATGGTCACTCTCCTTGATCCGAAGAACACGAGGATCCTTCCGCAGGCTTTGCAGGATCAGGGAGGCCATGCAGCGTAGGTTAGCTGAGGCATTCGGTCCGGAGTCTTCTGGGTCACTGAGGATGACATGATCGCCAGCCACCTCCTCCCAGCCACGTACAAGTCCACTGGTTTGTTGGGACTGTACATCATCCCTAAAAGACTGCTGCTGCTGATGCTGAGTGCCAGGCTCCACCTCCATGCTCACACAATCCTCCTCCTCCTCCTCCTCCTCTTCCTGTGTGATGGGTGGGACAGAAGGAACATTGTCTGGATAAAGGGGGCCTTGAGAGACAAGGAAGTCCTCCTCTTCCTGCCTCTGTTCTGCCTCAAGTGCCCTGTCCATTATCCCACGCAGCGTATGCTCCAACAGGTGGACAAGAGGTACAGTGTCACTGATGCATGCACTGTCACTGCTCACCATCCTCGTGGCCTCCTCAAATGGTGAGAGGACAGTGCATGCATCCCTGATCATGCTCCACTGGCATGGGGAAAAAAAGCCAAGCTCCCCTGACCCTGTCCTGGTGCCGTAGTCGCAAAGGTACTCATTGATGGCCCTCTGCTGCGTGTGCAGTCGCTGCAGCATGGCCAACGTTGAGTTCCACCTGGTGGGCATGTCACATATTAGGCGGTTCTTGGGCAGGTTCAGCTCCTTTTGCAGCTCAGTCAGCCGAGCACTGGCATTATAAGATCGGCGGAAATGCACACAGACTTTCCTGGCCTGCCTCAGGACATCCTGTAAGCCTGGGAACCTGCCCAAGAACCGCTGCACCACCAGGTTGAGGACGTGAGCCATACAGGGCACATGGGTGAGCTGCCCCTGTCGCAGGGCGGAGAGGAGGTTGGTGCCATTATCAGAAACGACCATTCCTGGCTTAAGCTGGCGTGGCGTCAACCACCTCTCGGCCTGCCCCTGCAGAGCTGCCAGAACCTCTGGCCCAGTGTGGTTCCTGTCCCCCAAACACACCAGCGCAAGCACGGCATGGCATCTTTTTGCCTGCGTACTCGCGTAGCCCCTTGTACGCCTACGGAGCACCGCTGGTTCCGAGGACAGAGCACTCGAAGAGGACATGGAGGAAGAAGAAGAGGAGGGGGTGGAGGAGAGAGGTGTGTCACAACCAGTAGTAGCATTTTGGAGGCGTGGTGGCGGAACAACCTCCAACACTACTGCACCTTGTCCTGCATCCCTCCCAGCTACCAATAGAGTGACCCAATGGGCCGTGAAAGAAAGATAACGTCCCTGTCCATGCCTGCTGGACCATGAGTCAGCGGTAATATGCACCTTACCGCTGACCGCCCTGTCCAGCGAGGCATGGACATTGCCTTCCACATGCCAGTAGAGAGACGGAATCGCCTTCCGTGAGAAAAAGTGGCGTTTGGGAACCTGCCACTGAGGAACCGCACATTGAACAAACTCACGGAAGGGGGCCGAGTCTATCAACTGAAAAGGCAGCAGTTGAAGTGCTAGCAATTTAGCCAAGCTAGCATTCAACCGCTGGGCATGTGGATGGCTGGGAGTATACTTCTTTCGACGGTCCAGCAGCTGGGGCAGGGAAATTTGCCTGCTACAATCGGACGTCGGTGTACTGCAAGTACTTGGTTGTGACACACCTAATTCTACACCTTCAGTCCTCTCAGAGCAGCTTTCAGAGAGGACTGAAGATATAGTGGGGATGGAGATCCCAGCTGATGAGGAGCAAGGAGAGGTCCGCTTTGTTCTTTGGTGTGGGTCTTTTATGTGTGCTTGCCAACGAGCTGCATGGCAGGTCGACATATGTCTGCTCATGCTTGTGGTGCCCAAGCGGCTGATGTTTTGGCCACGCGAGATACGCTTGAGACAAATATTGCAAATAGCAGTGGTGCGATCTGATGCACTCGTCTCAAAAAAGGCCCACACCAAAGAACTTTTGTGATAACGTGCAGAGGCAGCGCCCTGCACAGGCGGAGCTCTGCGGTGTAGTACAGTTGCTGTGCTGGCCTCTAGCTGGCCTCCAGGGGGCATCCTGCCTCGTTGGACATGTGACGCTGCATCCTCCTCCTCCTCCTCCTCTCTCCCTTCAGGCACCCACGTGGAGTCAGTGACCTCATCATCCCCTCCCTCTTCACCACTAGAGCAAACCTGGCAGTAAGCTGCAGCTGGTGGAACACTACTGCCAGATTGCTGTCCTTCAGCATCCCCTCTCTCTGCGCGCACACTACTGACTTCCTCAAGCTGGGTATCATCATCCGAGCCTTCGAATCGTTGGGCATCCTCCTGGAGCATGTACCCAACACTGTGCTCAAACAGTTCGGGGGACTCCTCAGGAGGACATGGTGGGTCTAGGGAAGGGGTGGCTGATGATGCCATTGAGTACGCGTTGGCAGCTGCTCTGCCAGTACCCTGAGCCTGGGTGAGAGAGGATGAGGAGGATGAGGAGGGCTTGGTCATCCATTCTACCAAGCCTTCGGCATGATGCGGCTCCACATGTCCAGCTGCCGAAAACAAAGACAAGCGTGTCCCATGGCCACGTGCTGATGACGATGCACGACCACGTCCACGGCCAGCACTGTTGTCTCTAGAAACAGAGCCTGCCTGCCCTGTGTTCTTGCCTCGGCACGCTCTGCCTCTCCTTGGCGGTCTTCCAGCCATTGTAGTCGGTAGTGTATATAGTATAAAAAATAGAACTCCTATGTGTGCTCACAACACACTGTAGGTCCTATGGGTGCTGACACTAACACACTATAGGTACTATGTGTGCTGCTGACAAGAAAATATAGGAGCTCTGTTTGCTGCCACTAACACACTAGAAGTCCTATGGGTGCTGCTGAGAAGAAAATATAGGAGCTCTGTTTGCTGCCACTAACACACTAGAAGTCCTATGGGTGCTGCTGAGAAGAAAATATAGGAGCTCTGTGTGATGCCACTAACACACTAGAAGTCCTATGGGTGCTGCTGAGATGAAAATATAGGAACTCTGTGTGATGCCACTAACACATTAGAAGTCCTATGGGTGCTGCTGAGAAGAAAATATAGGAGCTCTGTTTGCTGCCACTAACACACTAGAAGTCCTATGGGTGCTGCTGAGAAGAAAATATAGGAGCTCTGTGTGATGCCACTAACACACTAGAAGTCCTATGGGTGCTGCTGAGAAGAAAATATAGGAGCTCTGTTTGCTGCCACTAACACACTAGAAGTCCTATGGGTGCTGCTGAGAAGAAAATATAGGAGCTCTGTTTGCTGCCACTAACACACTAGAAGTCCTATGGGTGCTGCTGAGAAGAAAATATAGGAGCTCTGTTTGCTGCCACTAACACACTAGAAGTCCTATGGGTGCTGCTGAGAAGAAAATATAGGAGCTCTGTTTGCTGCCACTAACACACTAGAAGTCCTATGGGTGCTGCTGAGAAGAAAATATAGGAGCTCTGTTTGCTGCCACTAACACACTAGAAGTCCTATGGGTGCTGCTGAGAAGAAAATATAGGAGCTCTGTTTGCTGCCACTAACACACTAGAAGTCCTATGGGTGCTGCTGAGAAGAAAATATAGGAGCTCTGTTTGCTGCCACTAACACACTAGAAGTCCTATGGGTGCTGCTGAGAAGAAAATATAGGAGCTCTGTGTGATGCCACTAACACACTAGAAGTCCTATGGGTGCTGCTGAGAAGAAAATATAGGAGCTCTGTTTGCTGCCACTAACACACTAGAAGTCCTATGGGTGCTGCTGAGAAGAAAATATAGGAGCTCTGTTTGCTGCCACTAACACACTAGAAGTCCTATGGGTGCTGCTGAGAAGAAAATATAGGAGCTCTGTTTGCTGCCACTAACACACTAGAAGTCCTATGGGTGCTGCTGAGAAGAAAATATAGGAGCTCTGTGTGATGCCACTAACACACTAGAAGTCCTATGGGTGCTGCTGAGAAGAAAATATAGGAGCTCTGTTTGCTGCCACTAACACACTAGAAGTCCTATGGGTGCTGCTGAGAAGAAAATATAGGAGCTCTGTTTGCTTCCACTAACACACTAGAAGTCCTATGGGTGCTGCTGAGAAGAAAATATAGGAGCTCTGTGTGATGCCACTAACACACTAGAAGTCCTATGGGTGCTGCTGAGAAGAAAATATAGGAGCTCTGTTTGCTGCCACTAACACACTAGAAGTCCTATGGGTGCTGCTGAGAAGAAAATATAGGAGCTCTGTTTGCTGCCACTAACACACTAGAAGTCCTATGGGTGCTGCTGAGAAGAAAATATAGGAGCTCTGTTTGCTGCCACTAACACACTAGAAGTCCTATGGGTGCTGCTGAGAAGAAAATATAGGAGCTCTGTGTGATGCCACTAACACACTAGAAGTCCTATGGGTGCTGCTGAGAAGAAAATATAGGAGCTCTGTTTGCTGCCACTAACACACTAGAAGTCCTATGGGTGCTGCTGAGAAGAAAATATAGGAGCTCTGTTTGCTGCCACTAACACACTAGAAGTCCTATGGGTGCTGCTGAGAAGAAAATATAGGAGCTCTGTTTGCTGCCACTAACACACTAGAAGTCCTATGGGTGCTGCTGAGAAGAAAATATAGGAGCTCTGTTTGCTGCCACTAACACACTAGAAGTCCTATGGGTGCTGCTGAGAAGAAAATATAGGAGCTCTGTGTGATGCCACTAACACACTAGAAGTCCTATGGGTGCTGCTGAGAAGAAAATATAGGAGCTCTGTTTGCTGCCACTAACACACTAGAAGTCCTATGGGTGCTGCTGAGAAGAAAATATAGGAGCTCTGTTTGCTGCCACTAACACACTAGAAGTCCTATGGGTGCTGCTGAGAAGAAAATATAGGAGCTCTGTGTGATGCCACTAACACACTAGAAGTCCTATGGGTGCTGCTGAGAAGAAAATATAGGAGCTCTGTGTGATGCCACTAACACACTAGAAGTCCTATGGGTGCTGCTGAGAAGAAAATATAGGAGCTCTGTTTGCTGCCACTAACACACTAGAAGTCCTATGGGTGCTGCTGAGAAGAAAATATAGGAGCTCTGTGTGATGCCACTAACACACTAGAAGTCCTATGGGTGCTGCTGAGAAGAAAATATAGGAGCTCTGTTTGCTGCCACTAACACACTAGAAGTCCTATGGGTGCTGCTGAGAAGAAAATATAGGAGCTCTGTTTGCTGCCACTAACACACTAGAAGTCCTATGGGTGCTGCTGAGAAGAAAATATAGGAGCTCTGTGTGATGCCACTAACACACTAGAAGTCCTATGGGTGCTGCTGAGAAGAAAATATAGGAGCTCTGTTTGCTGCCACTAACACACTAGAAGTCCTATGGGTGCTGCTGAGAAGAAAATATAGGAGCTCTGTTTGCTGCCACTAACACACTAGAAGTCCTATGGGTGCTGCTGAGAAGAAAATATAGGAGCTCTGTGTGATGCCACTAACACACTAGAAGTCCTATGGGTGCTGCTGAGAAGAAAATATAGGAGCTCTGTTTGCTGCCACTAACACACTAGAAGTCCTATGGGTGCTGCTGAGAAGAAAATATAGGAGCTCTGTTTGCTGCCACTAACACACTAGAAGTCCTATGGGTGCTGTTGGGGTGCAATGCTGTGCTAACAGCACTGCGGTTGGTACTACTGCAATACTGTACTAACAGTAAGCACGCACCAGACTAATCCCCAGCAGCAGCTAATAACACACTAACTGTGCAATCAGCAGCAATGAACGATCAATGACTTAGGTAGCAATGGTTTAGCAAAGAAACAGCCAATGGTTTAGCAAAGAAGAGCAAATCTTTCAGTATCAAGCAAAGACAGAATCAGCAGACTAATCTCTCCTAAAGCCGGAACTCATGTGACCGGGGCCGATGGCGTGGCGGCCTTTTAAATGGTGGGGCGTGTACTAAAGCCCCTGAGCTGTAATTGGCTACAGGCGTCCTGCCTGTAGCCAATTATTGCTCTCCGAGTTTCGGGCGCTGTGATTGGCCAAGCATGCGGGGTCACAGTGCATGCTTGGCCAATCATCAGCCAGCAATGCACTGCGCCGGCCGCGCCGGCCGCAATGCATTGCGGGGCCGCTCGCATCACACGAATGTGATGCGAACGGCCCAAATAGTTCTGGGCTCGACGAGCGAGCGAACGCCCGATGCTCGATTCGAACATGGGTTCGAATCGAGCACCGGGCCCATCCCTAATGAGCATGAGTTGCTCTGTTCCCGCAGTTCCTCCAACACAATGGGGAGTTGGCAGGGAACATCTGATGAAGCTTTGATGGGGTATAGTGCCATCTAGTTAGCAATAGACATGTGCATTCGTTTTCGTCCGAATGCATTTTCGTCCGAATTTCAGCTATTTTCGTTATCGTTTTAACAAACGAAAACGCAAGCACAGAATCCGAAAACCGAAAGATCCGACATAAACAAATGCTTTATTTTCGTTTTCGTTGCTACAACAGTTCGATATAGATAGGAGATTCGACGTGACGCTGACAATAACAATCTGTGTCTATCGAACCTGTGGTCGAATGCGCCTAACCTTAACTCTATTAGTCCAAGATTATTCTACATAGGAGAGAAAAGATTCGACATTATAGAGAGAAAAGATTCGACATAGGAGAGAAAGATTCAACATAGGAGAGAAAAGATTTGACATAGGAGAGAAAAGATTCGACATAGGAGAGAAAATATTTGACATTATAGAGAGAAAAGATTCGACATAGGAGAGAAGATTTGACATTATAGAGAGAAAAGATTCGGCATAGGAGAGAAAAGATTCGACATAGGAGAGAAAAGATTCGACATAGGAGAGAAAAGATTTGACATTATAGAGAGAAAAGATTCAACATAGGAGAGGAAAGATTCGACATTATAGAGAGAAAAGATTCGACATTATAGAGAGAAAAGATTCGACATAGAGAGAAAAGATCACTGCTTGTGGGTGGAACATTCGACCGGAAATGTATGATTGCAGCGTCGTACAGTTTCACTGCTCCGTCGAATCTTCTTTGAACATTCGACAGACACCATAAGCCTTCAATGACAGATTCAACCTTAATTAATTCAGATTTTCGGACGAATGCAATTTTTAACGAAAAACTAAATCAATAAAATAGAAATTCGGGAGTAACTAAATAAATTTATTTTTTGGACGAAAACGAAATTCCGAAATGAAATATTTCAGTGTGCACATGTCTAGTTAGCAATTTGTAATTGACCTCAGCCATCTTTGATGTTATTGAAGAGATATGAGACAACTGCAGGACTTTGTCCTTTTGGCTATCTGGGATGCTGGATTCCAGGTCTGCCTCCCACTTAGCAAAGAAGGGAGGGTAAGTGTCTCCTTGGAGCTTGATAAGTGATTTGTAAAATACCTCAATACTATGTTCCGGTGACTCCATTGAATTGAAGATTTCCTCAATACTATTTAAGTCCTGTATTCCTTTGAGCGGGTGAGGCAAGGTTCTAAGAAAGCCCTGTAATTGGTTATATCTCCATTTGTCCAAAAACGTAATCGGCTTGAGGCCGAGAATTTCCTCAAGAGGCTTAAGAGCATTTGCTCGGAGAACCTGATGTAATAAAAGAGGTCCTTCTGGCGACCACATCCTATATCCCGGGTCTACTAGACCAGGTAAGAAATAATCGTGGTCCAAAAGTGGTAGCAAAGGGGAAGCATATGACCATGAAATCTTCCTATGTAAGGCATCCCATACATCAAGAGTGGAAGTGGTTAATATAGAGGTACTTGGAGCAAGGTGTCTGTGTATACGTGGTAACCAGGGTATAGTTGCTAGGTCTGTGTTACTAAGAGCATATTCCAAGCTCACCCAGAGTTTGGAATTAGCGGCATATTTCCACTCTGCAATTATAGATAGAATAACAGCATTATAATAAGTCTTAAAATTTGGGAGGGCCAGTCCCCCCGCATCCTTGGAGCGAAATAACACTTCCTTGGATACTCTGGGGTGGCTGTTCTTCCAAATGAAGCGGGAGACCATGGTCTGTAATAGGGAAAAAAAACCTATAGGTACACCCAATGGGATCATTTGAAAAAAAAAAAGTACTCTAGGCAGAATGTTCATTTTAACTATGCTTACTTTACCCAGCCATGAGTGTGTTAGCGTATTCCACTTTTGTAGATCCTCTCTACTATTATTCAATAATGGAATATAGTTATATTTAAAAAGAGACTGAGTGTGAGGCGTAAGATTCACTCCCAAATATTTCATTTTACGTTGAACCCATCTAAAAGGGAAGAGGGGTTTTAAACTTTTCACCTCCCTTCCTGGTAGGTTGATATTTAGAATTTCGGACTTAGAAATATTAATTTTAAAATTAGAAAGTGTCTGAAAAGTAGAAAAAGCTGTCATTAAATTAGGAAGCGAGATACGGGGCTGCTGAATAAAAAATAAAATATCATCCGCATATGCCGCATATTTGTGAGTTTTATTACCTACTTGAATCCCATGTATATTTATATTATGTCTTATAGTTGCCAGAAAGGGTTCAAGGGTAAGGGCAAATAAAAGGGGAGAAAAGGGACAGCCCTGTCTAGTCCCATTGAATAGTTGAAATGACTCACTCAAAGTGCCGTTTATGCGGATTTGTGCCGTGGGATTAGAGTAAAGGGAGATAATACGATAGAACATCTTGGGTCCCAACCCAAAATGTCGCAGGGTCATTTTTAAGTAATCCCAGTCCACCCTATCAAACGCTTTTTCTGCATCTGTGGATACAAATAGGGTGGACTGGGACGACCTTTGAGCGTATTGTATAAGAGATATCCCCCGGAGAGAATTATCCTTGGCTTCTCTATGTGGGATAAAGCCCGTCTGATCCGTAGAAATCCAACTGGGTATAAGGGGGAGTAGTCTGTTAGCAATTACCTTTGAATATAATTTGATATCAACATTCAATAGGGAAATTGGCCTGTAGCTACTACATTGAGTAGAATCCTTATCTGCTTTAAGAATAACTGAAATGTGAGCTGTAAGAGATTCCGGGCGTAATCCCGAGATCTGTGAAATTGAGTTGGCATAGGCAGTAAGCTGGGGCAAGAGAACGTCACTAAATGTTTTGTAGTATCGGGTAGTGTAACCGTCCGGTCCCGGAGCCTTACCTATAGGTGTAGATTTCAGGGCTGCCTGAAATTCCTCCACCGAAAATTCAGATTCAAGTTCACTGAGGGATGAATTTGGAATTTTAGGCAAATTCGCTTGTTTTAAGTATGCTAACATGAGGCTACGTCTCTCCTTCACAGTCAGAGACGGAGAATCACACTGCACTTTATAAAGATCTGCATAATAATCCCTAAAAGCTTTAGCAATATGAGGAGTCGCGTGGACTAAGTTTCCATTAGATAGTTTTATTTTGGGGATAAATGATCTAGTCTGTTTTTCTTTAAGGGATCTTGCTAGTTGTCTGCTAGGTTTATCCCCCCACTCATATAGTTTTTGTGAATAACGTTGGAATTTTCGAGCTGTGTCTAAATTAAGCAGATTTTTTAGTTCTTCTCGTTTCAGTGTAAGAGCTTCTAAATGGGATATGTGTAAAGTGAGTTTGTGTTGTTTATCAAGTTCAGTTATTTGATGAAGGACCTGCTCAAGTTGTTGACCATGCTCTCTTTTCCTCCTTGCCCCAAGTTCTATGAATCAGCCTCTCATAGTTGCCTTGTGAGCTTCCCATATGATAGCAGGGGATGTCTCAGAAGGTTTGTTGTCTCTAAAATATTGCGATATATAAGAGGCAAATATTGAAACCTCTGTTACATTAGAAAGAAGAGAGTCGTTAAGTTTCCAATTATTGGAGCGCTGAGGTAAAGTGGGCATGGTCATTGTCATCGACACAGGTGCATGATCTGATAGTGTCGCTGTACCTATATCCGCAGATTTTAATAGTGGAAGATGATAGTGATCTAAAAAAATATTATCTATTCGGGAGTAAGACTGATGAGTCTTTGAGAAGTGGGAGAAATCTTTTTCTTTTGGGTGTAGGATACACCATACGTCTATCAATTGCCAGTCTATAAGTCTCTTTTTAACAAAAGACAGACGCTTAAAAGAGATATTGGAACGACCATGGGATGTGTCCAACACAGGATCTAGAGACATATTTATGTCCCCTGCCAGTACGATTAATCCCTCTGCAAAGTGTGATAAATCAGTAAGAATTTGAGAGAAAAAAGTAGATTGGTTTTTGTTCGGACAATATATTTTTGCTAAGGTACATTGAGTGGTGCCTAGGAAACCCTTTAAAAAAAGAAAACGCCCATGGTCATCTGCTTGCATATCTGAAAAACGAAAGGGTACACTACCACTAAAACCAATGGCCACACCCTTCGCCTTATTTGTATCTGAGAGGCTATAATACCACTGAGGGAAATATACCGAATTCAATTTGACCTGCGTAGTATGGGTTAAGTGTGTTTCCTGAAGATACACAATAGAAGAAGCCAATTTCCGTAATTCACAGGTGACCTGATGTCGTTTAGCCGCAACGTTTAAACCCCTTACATTATAGGAGATAACTTTAAGTGTGGTCATTATCACAGCATAACATGACACTTAAACCTACATATCCATGCATGCCGGCCTAAGGGGGGGGGGAATAATAAAAAAAAGAGAAAAACGGGTATATGTTGAAAAGAAAAAGAAGAAAGGGAAAAAAAACAAATTTACATAAACAACAAAAATGTCCTTCCGGACACGTGTGGCAATTCTTAATTTGTCACGCAGATATCTGCGGTGGTCCCTGTGGGGGAGGAGAGACCGGGCAGCCATCCAGAACTCCTTTAGGAGAACGGATAAAAAAAAACTTGAGGGCTACCCGCTCTCCCCAATCCCAGAAGGAAAGAAGGGAAGGGGAGCGTGTTGTGTGAGCAACACATAAGAGCATTATGCTCCACCAGCATTCAGCTGTGCGAAAAATAGTAAGCAGAAAAGTACTTTTTGCTCCAGAAATACATAACAAACCATGAGCATTAGATCTTTTTAGAATATTTAACTTTAACGGTTAGATCTCATTTCATTAGACATGATAGCTTACAGATATACTCATACAGAGAGAAAAAAAAAATGCATATAGGCCTAATCACTCTTTACTCATCTATGTTGTTGTTCAGTACTTGGCACGGAAGAGCGCCCTTTTTTAGTAGGAGATTTTTGCCAGTGAGAGTCCTGAATATGCAAGAACTTAGGGATCGGATCCTGCCAGTTCGAAAGGTCTATTGATGGAAGATTAAGGACCTTTAGAAATTGTGGTAGTTCCTCTGGGAACCGAAGGGTATGAGAGCGGCCATCTTTGTTAGCAATGAGGCACGCCGGAAAACCCCATCTATAAGTGATCCCATTAGAACGTAAATGTTCCAAGAGTGGCTTAAGAATTCTGCGGCGATCCAAGGTTTCCTTGGACAAGTCCGAGAAGATATTAAGAGTCGCTCCATCAAAATCAATGTTGGGGATACCCCTCATCTTGGCCATCATAGCGTTCTTATCTGTATAATAATGTAGGCGGCATATTACATCTCTAGGTTGCTCAGTAGCTATGTTACGTGGCCTGAGAGCCCGATGTACTCGGTCGAAGCGTAGTGGATCGGTGGGTGCCTTTCCCAACACTGAGTTAAGTATACCGGTAATCGACGGCTCTAGATCCTTATCGCCAGTCGCTTCGGGCAGGCCTCTGATTCGCAAGTTGTTTCTGCGATTTCTATTCTCAAGGTCCTCGAGCTTATATAGTGAGGCACGATGAACGCAGGCTATCTGTGTGACAGTCTTTTGTAGTTCTCTTATAGCTGTTTCATGAGTATCTTGTCTCTGTTCTGTAACCTCTACCCTACCGAGAATATGCGCCATATCTGTTCTCACCCCCGCTATTTCCTTTTTTATTGATGTTTCAAGTCCATGGAACATCCCAGCTAACTCTTTTCTAATGCCGATCAGCAGAGACGACATGTCTGATCCTGTGGGGGGTTCAGGTTCTTCCATGGGATCTGGGCAACAAGATGATGCAGGCAAGCTTTTTTTTTCAAGGATTGCTAATGAAGCGAGAGATGCGTTGCGTCTCGTGCATCTAGTTTGACTGCTACAAGCGTCCGGGCCGTTTCCACTAGTAACCAGGAAGTGCTGTATGGAGCTAGCGGCGACCTGATTACTATGTTTTTTAGAAGTAACAGAGCGATTTTTTTTTAATGTCTTTGTTGGCATAATTGGGGCTTTAAAGCTGAATGCTGAGTGGAGCACCCCTCAGTCTTAGCAACACATGTATCGCATAGTGTGGAACATATAGTTATTCATGTCCATATCAAACATACAGTCTTATTGATCTTATTTCTATTAAATATGCTTTTTCAATGATTTTAAAAATGCTACTACTGGGTATTATATCGTGGTTCAATAAAGGAGCTGTCCAACAGTACCATACCCCAGCAATAGAACAGAAACACAAATCCAGATATATATATCTCCAGGGTATCTTTCCTTGTTTTCTGTTGTTTGTCAATGTCCCATAATCACATGAAAAAGCAAAAAATTATTGCTAACTGCTGGTATAGCACAATTCATCTAAGGGAACCGAGGGGGCACATATACCGAGCCTTCCCCTAGAATTTATGAAGAGAGGGTTATATGTCAGAGGAGGCAGAAATCAAGTACTGACTGGCTGGGGATCTGGGTGTAGCAAGATGGCCGCCGACCTCCAGGAGTAGGCCGGAACCGCGGCCTTTCCTAAACCAGACACCGTCCGGGAAAACACTGCTTCACCTAGGGCAGAGCCTCTAGAAACAGTCTCCAACTAGCATGTAAGACACTATGTGTTTAAAGGATTAACAGTCCGACCCCCCTCTTGGGATGTATGAGGAGAGGAGAAGGCGTCCAAAAAGCTGGAAACCAGAGCAGGCCAGGAGTCTGGATGTAACAAGATGGTCCCTGTGCTCCGGGACAAGGCCGAAGCCGCGGCCTTTCCTAAAACGGCCGCCGTGTGGAGGGGCGGCAATCTGTCTGGATTACAGCTCCCTCTTCAAGGGATGACTGTCTACCGCTGCCGCGGATGTAATCTGCCTCTTTTAAGGTTGCTGGCGTGGGCAGGGAGTGCGGGATGGCCGTATGGCTTGTGGAGCTCTGTACCTGGAGAAGGAGGATGCGTCCGGTTCCGTAGGCCTCAAGACGACGGTGGCGGGCCGCGGGTGGACTCCCGGATCCTCTGGCTGGTCCCCGCTAATGTCAGCTCCGTCTATCCTCCTCCAGAGCTGCGGCCACAAGGGAGCGAGGCGACCGCTCGTCCTGCAGCACTCGAGAGCGGAGAATGCCGGAGACTCCGCAGGCCCCAAGATGGCGGCGGATGCGTGGAGATGTCCTCAGGCCCGGCCGGAATCTCCTCGCCAAAAATACGTGCTTAAGTGTCAATGAGTCCCATAAACGTGGAAACAATAAAAATATATAGATGCTGTAAATCCCCAAAAATCTTAAAAGACAAAAACCGAAAAAAAAAAAATCCAGTTCACGGTGATATATTAACAGTCTGTGTGGCCATCCACTGAGCTGTATAAAACAATATTCATGCTCTTCCTCAAATATATCAAGTGCTTCACCATGTGCAAATATACTGAATGCACTCACCAGAGTCCCCAGGTCACTAGGACCAATCACTCCTTTTGTTAATTTAAAGATGTCATGTTTTTAACCTCTTCTGCGGTCATTAGCAATATTCCTTTGATGACATACTCCCCTCAGGCAAATTGTACCAGTTTCCATAAAATTAAGTAGATAACAAGATGATTGTGCAACATCGTTTTAATAAAAAAACTTTTGAAAAACAACCAGCTCGATAAGCCTGCACAATACCCCAGGCAATCTGGACCTGGTTCCCAAGAACCGATGTTCCCACTGTTTGCTGAAGCACCCCGGCGCACGTGCATTCCGCTGCTATCCGGATATGACGTCAATGGTTATTCATGGCAATAGACAGCAACCTGATCTCTGTGCATTTCGCCTATAGAGGCATTATGCATCCTGATGATGCCTCTATAGGCGAAATGCGTAGAGACTTGCCCTATAGCCATCATAAATTTCCCCTTAAAAGTTGGGCTTTTTGTTTACAACATAATTATTTTTGGTATGAACAGGATTTTTATTTACAGAATAAAGGTGTGGCTATGGGGGGCTCAGTTTACATCCAGTGTAACCAACATCTATATGGCCCATTGGGAGGAGGAGGCAGTTTATAAACACCAACATGAACAATTAAAGCTCTATAATAGATTTATAGATGATTTGGTGATGGTATGGGATGGTGATATGGAAAGTCTGTCTGTCTTTATGAATACATTTAATAACAATATTTGGAAAATTCTAATTATCTTGGAATGTGAGTACTAGTCCTAGAGTTTTTTGGGGATTTGGAGATTTTTATTGAAAAGGGCAAATATTGACTTGTAATTATTTCAAGCCCACCGATTAAAATGCATACTTGCCTCTGGGTAGTTGTCATCATATGTCATGGTTGAGGACAATTTGTAAGGTTGAGGAGGAATTGTTCTCAAGTCAATGATTACAATATACAATCAGAGGTTTTGGTAAATCAATTTATTTAAAAGGAGTATGATGAGGTTTTATATTAGGAGGCCTCTTGAAGGAGCAGATAGCTCAGAGCGCGTAGCCTGGTTTCTCAGTGGCGTGCTGAACACCTGTCCTTCCTTCCGGTGTTCTCTCTTGTTCGGCTTCTGGTGACGTCATCATCCTCGTTCCCTGCTGGTTCTGGCTGGCTTCCTGGTGGCCACAGGATGAAAACTACACACTGCTCTGCCTACCCATGAGCCTGGATGCACCTGAGACCGGATCACACCGTGAACTACACACACAGATGAGCCAGTTTTTTACATATGTCTGTAAGTGCATCTCCTCTGTCTTTAATAAATTGTGACTAAAATATTGCACTTAGGTGGCGCTTCCTGTTTTGTTCCCCTGTCTTCCTTGTGCAGAGCCGACTTTCTCTGAGGACAGCTGCCTCCTATCACCCTTCCATTGCTTCCCCCTGTTATAGGAATGGTCATTATATACCAGCAAATGGACTAAAAAGAACTGGGACTGGACTTTTTGAGATCCAATTCCTGGCCATCTATCATGCATCTTTTGCGCTAACAGTTTATTCCATTGTTTATATTAGGAGAAAGGAGAAAGAGGGAGGTATTGATAGGAACATGTTACTGGCCACAAATAATAATAACAAAACTCTTAAGGCACAGGATTATGAGTTTAAAATAATGCTGGATTATAATGTACAATATAAAGAAGTTTAAAAATTATAAAAAAAATACTACTTAGTTCCAAGACATAGCACAGGGCTATAGATTCTACACAAATTTAGTATTTCATTTTTTTTTCCATTTTGATTTAAATAATTTACGCTAGTTAAGGATTATGACCTTTTTTCTTTCCCCTTTATCACCTGAGATCCTATTATATTTACATGGTCTATCTAGATTTTAATCCTTATTTCTCGATATAAAACATACTTTTTGAGTTGTTGGCTCTTAGCCTAAATCGTTTAAGTTAAAATATCTCAACTTGATATCAATTTTGTTTCCTTGTATGTTATCTTCTCATTTGCTACCACCAATTGTAAATATGTATGTTAATTATCAAAATTCAAAAATGTGCAAGAAATAAAATACTGGAGTATTTTATTGAAGGATAAAAAACTGGAACCTAAATTACCTATAATTCCAAAATTTATATATAAAAAAGCTCCTGCCTTAGGAGATAAAATTGCACCAGGAGTGCTAGATCCCCCAAAGAGAAAGGAAAACAAATTGTTTTCTTTTCTGTCGGGATTCCACGCATGTGGCAAATGTGTGGGATGCTGACATTTGAAAAATAATGTCAAAAAACCTAAAGAGTTTATTGATGCTAGCACTCACAGAAAATATTCTATTAAAGATCTTATAACGTGTACTACAGTTGGGGTTGTATACATGTTGGGGTGTGAATGTAGGCTCCAGTATGTGGGGCGCACCTCTAGACCCCCACGTGTACGAATAGCAGAACATGTCAATAATATTAAGAGAGGTGACATCAGCCATAATGTAGCCAAACATTTTAAAATGGTTCATTAAAGAATCCCAGTTCTCTAAAATTCTGGGGAATTGAGCATATTCATAAACATTGGAGAGGAGGTTTACATTACATAGTTACATAGTTACATAGTTAGTCAGGTTGAAAAAAGACAAAGTCCATCCAGTCCATTAGGCAATTAAGTACGATAGAATCATATTATATATTTGAAACACTGGTTTTATTCCCCAGAGGACTTAATATAGAATTTGATTTAAATTGTTTCATTTTTGACGGTTGACCTTCCCCTATGGTATTTTATATTCCAAGCTGTCCTTGATTATTTTAGTATATATATTTTTTTTATTCATTTTTTTTCATTATGTGTAATTGTTACTTTGGATAATTTTATGTGGCAAATAAAATGATATTTAGGAGTTATTATGGCTGCTAGAGATGGTTATGGTATGTAGTCCTAGTATAAAATTGCGATTCACGAAATCTTGATATTTAATCACTTCGTTCAAGGTGTCCCCTGTGAGTTTTATGAAGTGAAAATGGGCGGAAGTCCTGTTCAAGCATTATGCATCAGCTTTCCTGCCTGAACAAACGGCGGATAAATTAGGTGGAAGAGCTCGTTAATGGGTGACTATATTAAGGCGGCTAGTAGACATGACTCCTCTCCTACTAAGGAAGTCCTGAGGTATGGACGTAACGTACATATAGGACAAGATTTTTGCATATATGGCGTCATCCCGCGATCATCTATGCATCTAAGGATTAGGGATGGGCCCGGTGCTCGATTCGAACCCATGTTCGAATCGAGCACCGGGCGTTCGCTCGCTCGTCGAGCCCAGAACTATTTGGGCCGTTCGCATCACATTCGTGTGATGCGAGCGGCCCCGCAATGCATTGCGGCCGGCGCGGCCAGCGCAGTGCATTGCTGGCTGATGATTGGCCAAGCATGCACTGTGACCCCGCATGCTTGGCCAATCACAGCGCCCGAAACTCGGAGAGCAATAATTGGCTACAGGCAGGACGCCTGTAGCCAATTACAGCTCAGGGGCTTTAGTACACGCCCCACCATTTAAAAGGCCGCCACGCCATCGGCCCCGGTCACATGAGTTCCGGCTTTAGGAGAGATCAGTCTGCTGATTCTGTCTTTGCTTGATACTGAAAGACTTGCTCTTCTTTGCTAAACCATTGGCTATTTCTTTGCTAAACCATTGCTACCTAAGTCATTGATCGTTCATTGCTGCTGATTGCACAGTTAGTGTGTTATTAGCTGCTGCTGGGGATTAGTCTGGTGCGTGCTTACTGTTAGTATAGTATTGCAGTAGTACCAACCGCAGTGTTGTTAGCACAGCATTGCACCCCAACAGCACCCATAGGACTTCTAGTGTGTTAGTGGCAGCAAACAGAACTCCTATATTTTCTTCTCAGCAGCACCCATAGGACTTCTAGTGTGTTAGTGGCAGCAAACAGAGCTCCCATATTTTCTTCTCAGAAGCACCCATAGGACTTCTAGTGTGTTAGTGGCATCACACAGAGTTCCTATATTTTCATCTCAGAAGCACCCATAGGACTTCTAGTGTGTTAGTGGCAGCAAACAGAGCTCCTATATTTTCTTCTCAGAAGCACCCATAGGACTTCTAGTGTGTTAGTGGCATCACACAGAGTTCCTATATTTTCATCTCAGAAGCACCCATAGGACTTCTAGTGTGTTAGTGGCATCACACAGAGCTCCTATATTTTCATCTCAGAAGCACCCATAGGACTTCTAGTGTGTTAGTGGCATCACACAGAGCTCCTATATTTTCTTCTCAGCAGCACCCATAGGACTTCTAGTGTGTTAGTGGCAGCAAACAGAGCTCCTATATTTTCTTCTCAGCAGCACCCATAGGACTTCTAGTGTGTTAGTGGCATCACACAGAGCTCCTATATTTTCATCTCAGAAGCACCCATAGGACTTCTAGTGTGTTAGTGGCATCACACAGAGCTCCTATATTTTCTTCTCAGCAGCACCCATAGGACTTCTAGTGTGTTAGTGGCAGCAAACAGAGCTCCTATATTTTCATCTCAGAAGCACCCATAGGACTTCTAGTGTGTTAGTGGCATCACACAGAGCTCCTATATTTTCTTCTCAGCAGCACCCATAGGACTTCTAGTGTGTTAGTGGCAGCAAACAGAGCTCCTATATTTTCTTCTCAGCAGCACCCATAGGACTTCTAGTGTGTTAGTGGCATCACACAGAGCTCCTATATTTTCATCTCAGAAGCACCCATAGGACTTCTAGTGTGTTAGTGGCATCACACAGAGCTCCTATATTTTCTTCTCAGCAGCACCCATAGGACTTCTAGTGTGTTAGTGGCAGCAAACAGAGCTCCTATATTTTCTTCTCAGCAGCACCCATAGGACTTCTAGTGTGTTAGTGGCATCACACAGATCTCCTATATTTTCTTCTCAGCAGCACCCATAGGACTTCTAGTGTGTTAGTGGCAGCAAACAGAGCTCCTATATTTTCTTCTCAGCAGCACCCATAGGACTTCTAGTGTGTTAGTGGCATCACACAGAGCTCCTATATTTTCATCTCAGAAGCACCCATAGGACTTCTAGTGTGTTAGTGGCATCACACAGAGCTCCTATATTTTCTTCTCAGCAGCACCCATAGGACTTCTAGTGTGTTAGTGGCATCACACAGAGCTCCTATATTTTCATCTCAGAAGCACCCATAGGACTTCTAGTGTGTTAGTGGCATCACACAGAGCTCCTATATTTTCTTCTCAGCAGCACCCATAGGACTTCTAGTGTGTTAGTGGCAGAAAACAGAGCTCCTATATTTTCTTCTCAGCAGCACCCATAGGACTTCTAGTGTGTTAGTGGCATCACACAGAGCTCCTATATTTTCATCTCAGAAGCACCCATAGGACTTCTAGTGTGTTAGTGGCATCACACAGAGCTCCTATATTTTCTTCTCAGCAGCACCCATAGGACTTCTAGTGTGTTAGTGGCAGCAAACAGAGCTCCTATATTTTCTTCTCAGAAGCACCCATAGGACTTCTAGTGTGTTAGTGGCATCACACAGAGTTCCTATATTTTCATCTCAGAAGCACCCATAGGACTTCTAGTGTGTTAGTGGCATCACACAGAGCTCCTATATTTTCTTCTCAGCAGCACCCATAGGACTTCTAGTGTGTTAGTGGCAGCAAACAGAGCTCCTATATTTTCTTCTCAGCAGCACCCATAGGACTTCTAGTGTGTTAGTGGCATCACACAGAGCTCCTATATTTTCTTCTCAGCAGCACCCATAGGACTTCTAGTGTGTTAGTGGCAGCAAACAGAGCTCCTATATTTTCTTCTCAGCAGCACCCATAGGACTTCTAGTGTGTTAGTGGCATCACACAGAGCTCCTATATTTTCATCTCAGAAGCACCCATAGGACTTCTAGTGTGTTAGTGGCATCACACAGAGCCCCTATATTTTCTTCTCAGCAGCACCCATAGGACTTCTAGTGTGTTAGTGGCAGCAAACAGAGCTCCTATATTTTCTTCTCAGAAGCACCCATAGGACTTCTAGTGTGTTAGTGGCATCACACAGAGTTCCTATATTTTCATCTCAGAAGCACCCATAGGACTTCTAGTGTGTTAGTGGCATCACACAGAGCTCCTATATTTTCTTCTCAGCAGCACCCATAGGACTTCTAGTGTGTTAGTGGCATCACACAGAGCTCCTATATTTTCATCTCAGAAGCACCAATAGGACTTCTAGTGTGTTAGTGGCAGCAAACAGAGCTCCTATATTTTCTTGTCAGCAGCACACATAGTACCTATAGTGTGTTAGTGTCAGCACCCATAGGACCTACAGTGTGTTGTGAGCACACATAGGAGTTCTATTTTTTATACTATATACACTACCGACTACAATGGCTGGAAGACCGCCAAGGAGAGGCAGAGCGTGCCGAGGCAAGAACACAGGGCAGGCAGGCTCTGTTTCTAGAGACAACAGTGCTGGCCGTGGACGTGGTCGTGCATCGTCATCAGCACGTGGCCATGGGACACGCTTGTCTTTGTTTTCGGCAGCTGGACATGTGGAGCCGCATCATGCCGAAGGCTTGGTAGAATGGATGACCAAGCCCTCCTCATCCTCCTCATCCTCTCTCACCCAGGCTCAGGGTACTGGCAGAGCAGCTGCCAACGCGTACTCAATGGCATCATCAGCCACTCCTTCCCTAGACCCACCATGTCCTCCTGAGGAGTCCCCCGAACTGTTTGAGCACAGTGCTCCAGGAGGATGCCCAACGATTCGAAGGCTCGGATGATGATACCCAGCTTGAGGAAGTCAGTAGTGTGCGCGCAGAGAGAGGGGATGCTGAAGGACAGCAATCTGGCAGTAGTGTTCCACCAGCTGCAGCTTACTGCCAGGTTTGCTCTAGTGGTGAAGAGGGAGGGGATGATGAGGTCACTGACTCCACGTGGGTGCCTGAAGGGAGAGAGGAGGAGGAGGAGGAGGAGGAGGAGTAGGAGGAGGAGGAGGATGCAGCGTCACATGTCCAACGAGGCAGGATGCCCCCTGGAGGCCAGCTAGAGGCCAGCACAGCAACTGTACCACACCGCAGAGCTCCGCCTGTGCAGGGCGCTGCCTCTGCACGTTATCACAAAAGTTCTTTGGTGTGGGCCTTTTTTGAGACGAGTGCATCAGATCGCACCACTGCTATTTGCAATATTTGTCTCAAGCGTATCTCGCGTGGCCAAAACATCAGCCGCTTGGGCACCACAAGCATGAGCAGACATATGTCGACCTGCCATGCAGCTCGTTGGCAAGCACACATAAAAGACCCACACCAAACAACAAAGCGGACCTCTCCTTGCTCCTCATCAGCTGGGATCTCCATCCCTACTATATCTTCAGTCCTCTCTGAAAGCAGCTCTGAGAGGACTGAAGGTGTAGAATTAGGTGTGTCACAACCAAGTACTTGCAGTACACCGACGTCCGATTGTAGCAGGCAAATTTCCCTGACCCAGCTGCTGGACCGTCGAAAGAAGTATACTCCCAGCCATCCACATGCCCAGCGGTTGAATGCTAGCTTGGCTAAATTGCTAGCACTTCAACTGCTGCCTTTTCAGTTGATAGACTCGGCCCCCTTCCGTGAGTTTGTTCAATGTGCGGTTCCTCAGTGGCAGGTTCCCAAACGCCACTTTTTCTCATGGAAGGCGATTCCGTCTCTCTACCGGCATGTGGAAGGCAATGTCCATGCCTCGCTGGACAGGGCGGTCAGCGGTAAGGTGCATATTACCGCTGACTCATGGTCCAGCAGGCATGGACAGGGACGTTATCTTTCTTTCACGGCCCATTGGGTCACTCTATTGGCAGCTGGGAGGGATGCAGGACAAGGTGCAGTAGTGTTGGAGGTTGTTCCGCCACCACGCCTCCAAAATGCTACTACTGGTTGTGACACACCTCTCTCCTCCACCCCCTCCTCTTCTTCTTCCTCCATGTCCTCTTCGAGTGCTCTGTCCTCGGAACCAGCGGTGCTCCGTAGGCGTACAAGGGGCTACGCGAGTACGCAGGCAAAAAGATGCCATGCCGTGCTTGCGCTGGTGTGTTTGGGGGACAGGAACCACACTGGGCCAGAGGTTCTGGCAGCTCTGCAGGGGCAGGCCGAGAGGTGGTTGACGCCACGCCAGCTTAAGCCAGGAATGGTCGTTTCTGACAATGGCACCAACCTCCTCTCCGCCCTGCGACAGGGGCAGCTCACCCATGTGCCCTGTATGGCTCACGTCCTCAACCTGGTGGTGCAGCGGTTCTTGGGCAGGTTCCCAGGCTTACAGGATGTCCTGAGGCAGGCCAGGAAAGTCTGTGTGCATTTCCGCCGATCTTATAATGCCAGTGCTCGGCTGACTGAGCTGCAAAAGGAGCTGAACCTGCCCAAGAACCGCCTAATATGTGACATGCCCACCAGGTGGAACTCAACGTTGGCCATGCTGCAGCGACTGCACACGCAGCAGAGGGCCATCAATGAGTACCTTTGCGACTACGGCACCAGGACAGGGTCAGGGGAGCTTGGCTTTTTTTCCCCACGCCAGTGGAGCATGATCAGGGATGCATGCACTGTCCTCTCACCATTTGAGGAGGCCACGAGGATGGTGAGCAGTGACAGTGCATGCATCAGTGACACTGTACCTCTTGTCCACCTGTTGGAGCATACGCTGCGTGGGATAATGGACAGGGCACTTGAGGCAGAACAGAGGCAGGAAGAGGAGGACTTCCTTGTCTCTCAAGGCCCCCTTTATCCAGACAATGTTCCTTCTGTCCCACCCATCACACAGGAAGAGGATGAGGATGAGGAGGAGGAGGAGGAGGAGGATTGTGTGAGCATGGAGGTGGAGCCTGGCACTCAGCATCAGCAGCAGCAGTCTTTTAGGGATGATGTACAGTCCCAACAAACCAGTGGACTTGTACGTGGCTGGGAGGAGGTGGCTGGCGATCATGTCATCCTCAGTGACCCAGAAGACTCCGGACCGAATGCCTCAGCTAACCTACGCTGCATGGCCTCCCTGATCCTGCAAAGCCTGCGGAAGGATCCTCGTGTTCTTCGGATCAAGGAGAGTGACCATTACTGGCTGGCCACTCTCCTTGATCCACGGTACAAGGGTAAGGTTGCGGACCTTATCTTGCCGTCGCAGAGGGAGCAGAGGATGAGACATCTCAGGGAGGCCTTGCAGAAAGGTCTGTGCAACGCGTTCCCAGAAACTGGGAGGTTACAAACTCCTGGTCCTGGACGACGAGTTGCTGAGGCTTCGGTCAGTAGCAGAAGGAGCGGTGGGGAAGGTGGACGTCTGACCGATGCGTTCAGACAATTTTTTAGTCCGCAGCCCCAAGGTATGATCGGCTCCAGCAACCATCGCCAGCGTCTGATATACATGGTGCAGGAATACCTAGGGGCAAGGTCAGACTTGGACACCTTTCCCACCGAAAATCCTCTGGCTTACTGGGTCCTGAGGATGGATCACTGGCCAGAGCTTGCACAGTATGCAATTGAGCTACTGGCCTGTCCTGCATCCAGCGTTCTTTCCGAACGCACATTCAGTGCTGCTGGAGGATTTGTCACCGATCATAGGGTGCGCCTGTCCACCGACTCGGTTGATCGACTGACCTTCATAAAAATGAATCAGTCTTGGATCACCACCAGCTACCAGACACCTGAAGCGGATATAACGGAATAATTTATAATGTCACATCCCTTCAAGACTGCCTATGCTGATGCTGAGTGACTGTCCTGTTATGTTCACTGACTATCCTCTTCCTCCTCCTCAATGATCCATGCCACCACACCAGTGCCTAAGGCACAATTTTTCAGCCCCTGTATAACAGGGGCGTGTAATTACAATTTTTTAAAAAGATGCTTCGCAACAGGTGTGACTGCTGTGCTCAGAGTACAGTATCTGTGAGGGGTTGCAATGTTGTGGCACCAGCACCAGTGCCTAAGGCACAATTTTTCAGCCCCTGTTGGGGCGTGTAATTACAATTTTTAGGCAATGCTTTGCAACAGGTCTCATTGCTGTGCTCAGAGTACAGTATCTGTGAGGGGTTGCAGTGTTGTGGCACCAGCACCAGTGCCTAAGGCACAATTTTTCAGCCCCTGTATAACAGGGGCGTGTAATTATAATTTTTTACAAAGATGCTTTGCAACAGGTGTGACTCCTGTGCTCCAAGTACAGTATCTGTGAGGGGTTGCAGTGTTGTGGCACCAGCACCAATGCCTAAGGCACAATTTTTCAGCCCCTGTTTAACAGGGGCTTGTAATTACAAATCTTGATCTAATAGTTCACAGCAGGGCCCATTCCTGCGCCCACCAAGAGTAACTATGAGGGCCTACAGTCTTGTGGCAACACCGTCCACCACCACCACCACCACCACCACCAAAGGCCCAATTTTTCTGCCCTGTTCAACAGGTGCATGCAATTACAAATCTTGATCTAATAACTCACAGCAGGGCCCATTCCTGCACCCACCAAGAGTAACTGTGAGGGCTTACAGTCTTGTGGCAACACCGTCCACCACCACCACCACCACCACCAAAGGCCCAATTTTTCTGCCCGGTTCAACAGGTGCATGCAAGTACAAATCTTGATCTATTAACTCACAGCAGGGCCCATTCCTGTGCCCACCAGTCTTGTGGCTACACCAACATCTAATAGGGCAAATTTCTGCAGAGTATATACGGCAGGCCCCTACTTTCAAACATCCAACTTACAAACGACTCCTACTTGCAAACGGCAAGAGAAAACAGGAAGTGAGAGGAAATCTACCCCTAGGAAGGGAAATTCTATCCTGTTAGATTTAATTTGGGAAAAAGGTATCTCCTCTCTACTGATGCTTTATCACCAATCCTTGTTTCAATTAAAACCCCACTTTTCCAAAAACATTTGTCATTGGGACGGAAAGTGAGGTGACATGTTCTGAACAGATGTGCAAAGACAGCAAATGTTACAGGGGTGATAACCCCTCCCTATGTTCTCCAAAAAGCTTAAAAATTGATTTTTTTTGGGATGGAGCTACACTTCATAATGTACCTGTTCAGATTCTACTTAAGAACAAACCTACAGTCCGTGTCTTGTTTGCACCACCTATATACTGCTGTTCAGAGTATATAGGGTTGTAGGTATAGGGTTTTATTTTGGGTGCGGGGTCCCCCTTAATATCCATACAAGACCCAAAGGGGCTGGGGTGGGGGGGGGGGGTGATGGGGTAGCCATGCCATTTTTCTCAAGGATTTTCAGCCATATGGCGGCCAGGACAAGACATGACATTAAAGCCGCAAGTGGTTTTAAATGGCTTCTTTTTTTCCTTTACAAATGTCATTTTGTGCAAGGACAGTTCTAAACACGGGAAACACATGCCACTTCACAGGCATATTTTAGACACCCCCCAGGTACCATATTTAAAGGAAAATTTCACTTTTTTTTTTTCACTTTATGCATCATTAAAATGACTGCTCCCGAAAAAAACTTTAGTTTTTAAAATTTATTTTTGCATTGATATATGTCCCCTGGGGCAGGACCCGGGTCCCCAAACCTGTTTTATGACATTAACATGCATATTGGCCGTTGTAATTAGCAATTTTGATTTCGAACGTTCGCGTCCATTATAACGAATAGGGTTCGAAAATTTGCGCAAACTTTCGGTCCGTTCGAAGGTTCTGGTGCGAACCGAACACACGATTCATGGTTAGCACTGCTTATAGTGCCATTTTTGTAAGTGCAATACTATAGCTTTTTCTAAATAAATGTGATGTTTTAAACAGAGAGCACTAGATCTGTGTGCTTTTTCTTCCTGCATGTATGCTGTGATGATTGGAAATCTAATAATCCATCCAACCATCCATCCGAGTATGAGGCATTTGAAGCAGCAGCGGTTTGTCTTCATCCCCAGAGAGGGAAAAACATGTGGTGAGACCTACTGGTAATGCATGGGTCACGGCAGTGAGGTGAGAGGCTAATCTACAAGGGTGGAGGATTCACATTTTGCATTACATATCACATTGGTGATTGGAGGGGTACCAAATTGGATATCGTTTTCTTTTCCCTTGATATTTTTGAATATACATTGGACTATTTTTTGTAGATACATATATATTTTTGCACAATTGATTGCACTTTATCGTTTCCTTCTTTGATATGTTTGGATATACATTGGATTATATATATATATATATATATATATATATATATATACATATATATATATATGTATATATATATTTTTTTTGTACACGTTTTTATGCACAATTGTTTGCTCTTTTATTATATTGTAAAAAGTAGTATATCAAACATAAAACGGTATTGATCTGTATCAATAATATACCAAAACAGCGCTGGTGTTGGTAAGAACAAAGTGGCCAACTCCACATGAAAAGTAAAAGACAGTTTTAGACTGATGATAAAATGCAGAGTTTCAAACAGTGTCCATAGGTGATCTTGGAAAACAGACAAGCGTGCACCTTTCACCGAAAATTCCAGGTCCACCCAGTGAGAACACACTCCCCCTTAGGGGTTTAAACTCACCAGAGCAAGAATATAACCAAGCCTTAAAAAGGGGGATAAGTCAGAACCATGTGTAAACTGCACTCAGCATCAGTCAGGTAGATGGCACATCAGCGGAGGCTCCAGTTAAGGTAAATAAACAGAGGAAAGCATATAGCGTGACCTACATGACGCAACGGAAGTGACCTGTGCGCTCCACTGTAGCCGGACCCGGAAGTAGGATACTTCCTGTTTACATCTCGTGGGACGAACGGCTATTATCTCCAGCGGAGACGGTGCAGTGCCTTTATCTTTTTGCTCATTTGACTTAGATGAATGTACATTCAATATACGAAGGGGATGTGATGTGGGGGGCTTTATTTTAATAAACGGAATTACGCTATATGCTTTCCTCTCGGTCAAGCAGGAATCTGACTCTTTATTGAAAGGAATACAAGTCTTATATACAGTAGAAGAGGAAGTTCACCCCTCCTGCTCATATTACTCTAACAATACACCTGTAACAAATTAACATGAGCTAATTAACTAATCCCTTAAAGCAGCCTGGTCATTGTTATGATAAATTAGGATTTCACTACAGGTGAAAATTAGGATTCACTACTAAATTAGGATTTCACTACAGGTGACTTGTTGTCACCGAGCTTCACACAGTAGATAATACATTATCATAAGAACACACACAGGACACCTTCTCACAATAGCAGGAGCTCCAGCAGGAGTCGACCCGTCTCCTACATTGTACAGAGGCAAATGTGATCAGCTCTTTCAAATAACATGTTGAGTTCAGAATGAAACAAACCAAGAATAGTCTTTACATATATCCTGGGATATATTGTGGATAAATATCACTGTCCCATTTTAAGTAATCCAAGATATATTTTCTCAGTCACCTTGTGCCTAAAAGTGACTCCCGTCACACAAACCATGAGAAAAAAGGTGATATTGCATTTCAGGGATGGTAGGTTGAGGTGTACAAATAATTTCTTAATGCCTCTGAGGCCAACTGTGCTGCCAAAACTGTTGGCTTTTGGTGCCAACATGGCCTAAATATAAAACCATATATATCAAACTGGCATGCAGCTGTATCAATCTTGTTAGCTCTCATCAGTGAAAGTTATGGACACAAAAGCTTCTATGGTGCAGAGCAGCTATAAAAATAATCATTAACATTAAGTCACATGGGCCCGAGAAGGAAAAAAATGCCATTCAGTGGAATGAAGATTAAAAGATCAGCACTGCCTTCCTAAAACAGAATAAATATATCCTAAAATACATTCAGCAGCAGTTTTTCTTTTCCAATCAATCACTGACTTTTACAGTCTTTCGCCCGTCTGATAGATTCTCTCTTTTTCTACTGAATGTCATGCTTGACAGCTAGAGGCATTAAAGGGGTATTTAATTTTAGACTTAAAGTACAAAATATTTTGAAGTTGCTATTGAGACCAAACCAGTCTCCTAGGGTTACAAAATTGCTTTGTGGCTGTCTGTGAATGTCAGTGTGTTTCAGAGTTGACATCTATGTCACTCTTGCTACAGTGGATCAATTACAGCTACAAATGTCTCTCTTTGGTATTATCACCTTATTCTCTGCACGCCTGAAAAGAAAGCACACTAATATTACCAACAGGGTATCACCAGATCACCAAACGGAATGTTAAAGGGAAACTGTCACTTCAGGTTATGCCGATGCATAGTTTTATGCCTTTCCATCATATAATATGATGTACTATATTAGAAAAACATGGTATATTTAAAAAAAGTATATATATATATATATATATATATATATATATATATATATATATATACACAGTGCTTTTAATCAATATCTCAATGAACACAAGAAAAATTTCCAACATTTTGATAAAACTGAGTTTTATAGAGCATTTGTTTAGCTCATTACATCAAATAAGGTTAATAATATAACTTGAATTACAAAATCTTCAGTTTTACTCAAATTACTTGATGCAAAAATGAATAAACCTCACAGCAAAAACTATTACATCTAGTGTTTTGAATGACCTCCATGATTTGTAAGGACAGCACCAAGTCTTCTAGGCATGGAATGAACAAGTTGGCGACATATTGCAACATCTAGCTTTTTCCATTCTTCAAGAACGACCTCTTTTAGAGCCTGGATGCTGGATGATGTGTGATGATGAAGTGATGCTCAACTTGTCTCTTCAAAATTCCCCATAGGTGTTCAATTGGGTTCAGATCAGGAAACATACTTTGCCACTGAATCAATGCAACAGTAGATGTGTGTTTTGGATCATTGTCATGTTGAAAAAGTGCACGATGACCAAGGGCATGGAGTGATGGTAGCATCTTCTCTTTCAATATAGAGCAGTACATCTGTGAATTCATGATATCATCAAGGAAATGCAGCTCCCCGACACCAGCAGCACTCATGCAGCCCCAGAGAAGAACACTGCCACCACCATGTTTCACTGTAGGCACCATGCATTTTTCTTTGTACTCCTCACCTTTGCAACGCAATGTCGTTTTGAAGCCATCAGTTCTAAAAACATTTATCTTGGTCTCATCACTCCAGAGTACATACAGAGTCCCAGTAGCCTTCTTATTTTTCAGTATGGGCCCGGGCTTTTTTGTGCATGAGCTTTAGGAGAGGCTTCCTTCGTGGACGGCACCCATGCAAGTCATTCCTCTGCAGTGTATGCCGTATTGTGCCATGGAAAACAATCGCTGCAGTTTGGCTTTCTAGTTCTTTATCTAACTGCAGTGAACTTGCATGGCGATTTTCTTCAACCCTTCTCATCAGAAGACGCTCCTGTTGAGGTGTTAACTTCTGTGGACAGCCTGGATGTCTCTGTGAGATGGTTGCATTTCCATCTTTTTTACTTTTTTGTATCACTTTTGCTACATTATTCTGACTGATAAGTAAAGCTTTGCTGATCTTCTTGAAGCCTTTACCTTTGTTGTGTAAAGAAATGGGTTTTTTTTTCAGTGACATTTCTCTTCCATGTGGTGCCATTGCTGACAGCATGAAATGGGAAGGGGTTTTCTTTGTTATATAACACCCTCTTATAACCTTTTATAACCAACTGTCTTCTGGACACCTGTTTAATGAATATTTTGACTCACTTGTAGTTGAATTCTTGTTATTTAGGATTTTGTCTAAAACTTAGCTTTTCCCCTAAGACTTCCATTGGGGTGCAACATGGTCTTGAATTAGTTTGTTAGGAAAAATACTTTTTTGTGTGTGCAAGTTAACAAATATTGGTTGCAATCAATGGCCCACATTTGTGGGAGTATATTGTAGTATAGTGTTCCAAAGAAAATGTTGATTCTGAAAGAAAAATAAGGGTTTTCTGACAAATCTGTTGAGGTGTACTCATTTATGCTAAGCACTGTATATATCGATCAGCCATAACTTTATCACCACCACCCACCTATAAATGATTGAGTATTTCCCCCTTTTGCCATCAAAACAGACCTGATGAATTGAGGCATGCACTCCACTAGACCTCTGAAGGTATACTGTGGTATCTTTCACCAAGCCATCAGTGGCAGATCTTTTATTTCTGGTATTTTGTGAGGTGAGGTGAGGCCTCGCCAGCACATGCCACAGGATTGAGATCTTGGGAATTTTCAGGCCACACCTCATACTCATTGTTGTGTTCCTCAAACCATTCTTGAACCATTTTTGCAGTGTGACAGGGCACATTAGCTGAAAGAGGCGACTGCCGTCAGGGAATACTGTTTCCATTAAGGGGTGTACTTGATCACCAACAATGTTTAGGTAGGTGGCACATGTCAAAGTAACATCCACATGAAGAGCAGGACCAAGGTTTTCCAGCAAAACATTTCCCAAAACACCTCACTGCCTTTGCCAGCTTGCCTTCTTCCTTACTGCATTTTGGTGCCATATTTTTTCCACATTTATCGTTTATTTATCCAAAAAGAGAGAATAACAGACAATACATTGTCACTTCACATTCCGTCAGGTACATATAACGTTTTTTCCATCATTATAACATTCAAGCTAACTTGGTATTCCACGGTGTTTACACCTAAACCTTTATCTTTCATCCACACCGTGGTCCAAAGGCATGAAAATACTTATCACCAGTACCTCACATTTCCCATCTAAGTTATCTGCCATATTTTACCCATGTAAGCAATGCACACACACCTGGTTAGTCACATGATGTAAAAGAAAACGTGATTCATCAGACCAGGCCACTTTCTTCCATTGCTCTGTGGTCCAGTTCTGATGCTCACATGCCCATTTTAGGTGCTTTTGGCTGTAGACATGGGTCAACATGGGCACCAGTACTTGTCTACAACTACGTAGCCTAATTCACAACAAAATGGAATGCTTTTTTTTTTTTTTGCTTTAAACACTTCAACTTCATGGACAGCATGTTTATGTTCTGCCTAATATATCCCACGAGTTTCAGATGCCATTGCAATGAGATAATTAATGTTATTTACATTATTCATCAGTGGTCATAAAGTAATGGCTGATCGGTGTGTGTGTGTGTATACAGTAATGGCCGAAATTGTTGGCACCCTAAATTTTTTTACAGAAAATCAAGTATTTCTCACAGAAAAGTATTGCAGTAACACATGTTTTGCTATACACATGTTTATTCCCTCTGTGTGTATTGGAACAAAACAAAAAAAGGGAGGAAAAAAAGCAAATTGGACATAATGTCACACAAAACTCCAAAAATGGGCTGGTCAAAATTCTTGGCACCTTTTCAAAATTGTGGATAAATAAGATTGTTTCAAGCATGTGATGCTCCTTTAAACTCACCTGGGGCAAGTAACAGGTGTGGGCAATATAAAAATCACACCTGAAAGCGGATAAAAAGGAGAGAAGTTCACTTAGTCTTTGAATTGTGTGTCTGTGTGTGCCACACTAAGCATGGACAACAGAAAGAGGAGAAGAGAACTGTCTGAGGACTTGAGAACCACAATTGTGGGAAAATATCAACAATCTCAAGGTTACAAGTCCATCTCCAGAGATCTAGATTAGCCTTTGTCCACAGTGAGCAACATTATCAAGACGTTTGCAACCCATGGCACTGTAGCTAATCTCTCTGGGCGTGGACGAAAGAGAAAAATTGATGAAAGGTTGCAACGCAGGATAGTCTGGATGGTGAATAAGCAGCCCCAAACAAGTTCCAAAGAAATTCAAGCTGTCCTGCAGGCTCAGGGAGCATCAGTGTCAGTGCAAACTATCCGTCGACATTTAAATGAAATTAAAAGCTATGGCAGGAGACCCAGGAGGACACCACTGCTGACACAAAGACATAAAAAAAGCAAGATTACAGTTTGCCAAAATGTACTTGAGTAAGCCAAAATCCTTCTGGGAAAACATCTTGTGGACAGATGAGACCAAGATATAGCTTTTTGGTAAGGCACATCATTCTACTGTTTACCGAAAACAGAATGAGGCCTACAAAGAAAAGAACACAGTGCCTACAGTGAAATATGGTGGAGGTTCAATGATGTTTTGGGGTTGTTTTGCTGCCTCTGGCACTGGGTGCCTTGAATGTGTGCAAGGCATGATGAAATGTGAGGATTACCAAAGGATTTTGGGTTGCACTGTAGAGCCCAGTTTCAGAAAGCTGGGTTTGCATCCGAGATCTTGGGTCTTCCAGCAGGACAATGACCCCAAACATACGTCAAAAAGCTCCCCGGAAATGGATGGCAACAAAGTGCTGGAGAGTTCTAAAGTAGCCAGATCTAAACCCCATTGAACACCTGTGGAGAGATCTTAAAATTGCTGTTGGGAAAAGGCGCCCTTCCAATAAGAGAGACCTGGAGCAGTTTGCTAAGGAAGAGTGGTCCAAAATTCCGGGTGAGAGGTGTAAGAAGCTTATTGATGGTTATAGGAAGCGACTGATTTCAGTTATTTTTTCCAAAGGGTGTGCAACCAAATATTAAGTTAAGGGTGCCAAGAATTTTGACCAGCCCATTTTTGGAGTTTTGTGTGACATTATGTCCAATTTGCTTTTTTTCCTCCTTTTTTTGTTTTGTTCCAATACACACAAAGGGAATAAACATGTGTATAGCAAAACATGTGTTACTTCAACACTTTTCTGTGAGAAATACTTGATATTCTGGAAAAAAATTCTGGGGTGCCAACAATTTCGGCTATGACTGTAAAATATATATGTGTATATATATATATATACTGCTCAAAAAAAATTAAAGGAACACTTTTTAATCAGAGTATAGCATCAGGTCACCTAAACTTCTGGGATATTGATCTAGTCGTTTAGGTAGCAGAGGGGGTTGTTAACCACTTCCCGCCCCGTCAATAGCAGATTGACGTCCGGGAAGTGGTTCTGTTATCCACACTGGACGTCATATGATGTCCTGCGGGATAACAGCCGCCGCGCGCCCGGGGGGGCGCGCATCGCGGCGATCGGTGGAGCGGTGGGTCAGTCTGACCCACCGCTACACTGATCTCGGTAAAGACGCGAGTAGAGGAGAGCCGATCGGCGGCTCTCCTGACAGGGGGGGTTCGCGCTGATTGTTTATCAGTGCAGCCCCCCCTCGGATACCCACACTAGACCACCAGGGAAGCCCCCAGGACCACCAGGGAAGCCCCAATCATGTGGATGGCCCCCATGACCATCCACATGTAGTAAAAATAAATAAATAAATAAAATAAAAACATTAAAAAAATATGCCAATCAGTGCCCACAAATGGGCACTGACTGGCACTTTCACAATGTGTGGTGGCTGGCATTGCTGGGCACCAGTGCCACCAATGCCACCTACTAGTGTCCATCAGTGCCACCTATCAGTGCCCATCCGTGCCAATCTGTGCCCACCTATCAGTGCCCGTCCATGCCACCTATCAGTGCCACCCATAAGTGCCCATCAGTGCCACCTATGAGTGCCAATCAGTGCCGCCTATGAGTGCCAATCAGTGCCACCTATGAGTGCCCATCAGTGCCGCATACCAGTGCCACATATCAGTGCCCATCAGTGCTGCCTATCAGTGCCCATCATCAGTGCCCATCAGTGCCACCTCATCAGTGCCACCTCATTGGTGCCACCTCATCAGTGCCCATAAGTGTCGCCTTATCAGTGCCCTTCAGTGCCGCCTTATCAGTGCCCGTCATTGAAGTAGAAAAGGTACTTTATTTACAAAAAAAATTTACAGAAACAAAGAAAAACTTAGTTTTTTTTAAAATTTTCGCTCTTTTTTTATTTGTTGTGCAAAAAATAAAAATCGCAGAGGCGATCAAATACCACCGAAAGAAAGCTCTATTTGTGGGAACAAAATGATAAAAAATTTGTTTGGGTACAGTGTAGCATGACCGCGCAATTGTCATTCAAATTGCGACAGCGCTGAAAGCTCAAAATTGGCTTGGGCAGGAAGCTGTATAAGTGCATGGTATTGAAGTGGTTAATCATTTGCAGCTGCTTTGGTGTTATTGAAATTAACAACAGGTGCACTAGATGGGCAACAATGAGACAGCCAAGATATCTACCGAGATATCTAGAGAAAATACAAAAACAGCAAGATTTAAGTTTGAATACACACCTCTTGTATAGACTAGGGATGGGCCCGGTGTTCCATTCGAACCCACGCTCGAATCGAACATCGGGCGTTGGCCCGCTCGGCGAGCCCAGAACTATTTGGGCCATTCGCATCACATTCGTGTGATGCGAGCGGCCCGCAATGCATTGCGCCAGTCGCAGTGCATTGCTGGCTGATGATTGGCCAAGCATGCACTGTAACCCCCGCATGCTTGGCCAATCACAGCGCCGGCAGCGAGGAGAGCAATAATTGGCTACAGGCAGGACGCCTGTAGCCAATTATAGCTCAGGGGCTTTAGTACACGCCCCACTGTATAAAAGGCCGCCGCGCTGTCGGCCTAGTGCACTGTGTTCCGGCTTGATTCTGATATAGGCAGACTGCTGATGCTGATTCATTATCATTACTACTGAATACTGATCATTTGATTGCATCACTGATTCATTCTGCTGATTGCACTGCTGCTGAGTGGTGACATTATCTGCTGCTGAGTCTAACTGCTGTGATTCTGGGGATTAGTCTGGTGTGTGTGTGCTGTTAGTACAGCATTGCAGTATCACCTTCTGTCCTATTGTGATCTAAGGCAGGCAGGCATTTATAGGAGCTAGTGTGTGTGTGCTGTGTTAGTACAGCACACATAAAACCACCTCAGTCACTCTATCTGCTATAAGGCGCAGTTGTTGTCATCGAAGGCAGCCAGGCATCTCCAGGAGCTAGCGTGTGTGTGTGTGCTCTGTTAGTACAGCACACATAAAACCACCTCAGCCTCTCTATCTGCTATAAGGCCCAGTTGTTGTCATATAAGGCAGCCTCTATCTGCCGTAAGGCCCAGTTGTTGTCATCGAAGGCAGCCAGGCATCTCCAGGAGCTAGCGTGTGTGTGTGTGTGTGCTCTGTTAGTACAGCACACATAAAATCACCTCAGCCTCTCTATCTGCCATAAGGCCCAGTTGTTGTCATATAAGGCAGCCTATATCTGCCGTAAGGCCCAGTTGTTGTCATCGAAGGCAGCCAGGCATCTCCAGGAGCTAGCATGTGTGTGTGTGTGCTCTGTTAGTACAGCACACATAAAACCACCTCAGCCTCTCTATCTGCTATAAGGCCCAGTTGTTGTCATATAAGGCAGCCTCTATCTGCCGTAAGGCCCAGTTGTTGTCATCGAAGGCAGCCAGGCATCTCCAGGAGCTAGCGTGTGTGTGTGTCCTCTGTTAGTACAGCACACATAAAACCACCTCAGCCTCTCTATCTGCTATAAGGCCCAGTTGTTGTCATATAAGGCAGCCTCTATCTGCCGTAAGGCCCAGTTGTTGTCATCGAAGGCAGCCAGGCATCTCCAGGAGCTAGCGTGTGTGTGTGTGCTCTGTTAGTACAGCACACATAAAACCACCTCAGCCTCTCTATCTGCCATAAGGCCCAGTTGTTGTCATATAAGGCAGCCTCTATCTGCCGTAAGGCCCAGTTGTTGTCATCTAAGGCAGCCTCTATCTGCCGTAAGGCCCTGTTGCTGTCATCTAAGGCAGCCATCTGCAGGAGTTAGTGTGTGTGCTGTGTGACTCCAGCACAATATACACTACCCACTACAATGCCTGGAAGACCGCCAAGGAGAGGCAGACAGTCCCGAGGCAAGAACACAGGGCAAGCAGGCTCTGTTTCTAGAGACAACAGTGCTGGTCGTGGACGTGGACGTGGTCGTGCATCGTCATCAGCACGTGGCCATGGGACACGCTTGTCCTTGTTTTCGGCAGCTGGACATGTTGAGCCACATCATGCCGAAGGCTTGGTAGAATGGATGACCAAGCCCTCCTCATCCTCCTCATCCTCCTCATCCTCTCTCACCCAGGATCAATGGGTACTGGCAAAGCAGCTGCCAACGCGTACTCAATGGCATCATCAGGCACCCCTTCCCTAGACCCACCATGTCCTCCTGAGGAGTCCCCCGAACTGTTTGAGCACAGTGTTGGGTACATGCTCCAGGAGGATGCCCAACGTTTTGAAGGCTCGGATGATGATACCCAGCTAGAGGAAAGCAGTAGCGTGAGCGCAGAGAGAGGGGATGCTCAAGGACAGCAATCTGGCAGTCATGTTCCACCAGCTGCAGCTTACTACCAGGTTTGCTCCAGTGGTGAAGAAGGATGGGATGATGAGGTCACTGACTCCACGTGGGTGCCTGAAGGGAGAGAGGAGGAGGAGGAGGCGGCGGCACATGTCCAACGAGGCAGGATGCCCTCCGGAGGCCAGCTAGAGGCCAGCACACGAACTGAATCACACCGCAGAGCTCCGCCTGTGCAGGGCGCTGCCTCTGCACGTTATCACAAAAGTTCTTTGGTGTGGGCCTTTTTTGAGACGAGTGCATCAGATCGCACCACTGCTATTTGCAACATATGTCTCAAGCGTATCTCACGTGGCCAAAACATCAGCCGCTTGGGCACCACAAGCATGACCAGACATATGTCGACCTGCCATGCAGCTCATTGGCAAGCGCACATTAAAGACCCACACCAAAGAACAAAGCGGACCTCTCCTTGCTCCTCATCAGCTGGGATCTCCAACCCCACTATATCTTCAGTCCTCTCTGAAAGCTGCTCTGAGAGGAATGAAGGTGTAGAATTAGGTGTGTCACAGCCAAGTACTTGCGGGCACTCTGTTAGCAGTACACCGACGTCCGATTCTACCAGGCAAATTTCCCTGCCCCAGCTGCTGGACCGTCGAAAGAAGTTTACTCCCAGCCATCCACATGCCCAGCGGTTGAATGCTAGCTTGGCTAAATTGCTAGCACTTCAACTGCTGCCTTTTCAGTTGGTAGACTCGGCCCCCTTCCGTGAGTTTGTTCAATGTGCGGTTCCTCAGTGGCAGGTTCCCAAACGCCACTTTTTCTCACGGAAGGCGATTCCGGCTCTCTACCGGCATGTGGAAGGCAATGTCCATGCCTCGCTTGACAGGGTGGTCAGCGGTAAGGTGCATATTACCACTGACTCATGGTCCAGCAGGCATGGACAGGGACGTTACCTGTCTTTCACGGCCCATTGGGTCACTCTATTGGCAGCTGGGAGGGATGCAGGACAAGGTGCAGTACTGTTGGAGGTTGTTCCGCCACCACGCCTCCAAAATGCTACTACTGGTTGTGACACACCTCTCTCCTCCACCCCCTCCTCTTCTTCTTCCTCCATGGCCTCTTCGAGTGCTCTGTCCTCGGAACCAGCGGTGCTCCGTAGGCGTACAAGGGGCTACGCGAGTACACAGGCAAAAAGATGCCATGCCGTGCTTGCGCTGGTGTGTTTGGGGGACAGGAGCCACACTGGGGCAGAGGTTCTGGCAGCTCTGCAGGAGCAGGCCGAGAGGTGGTTGACGCCATGCCAGCTTAAGCCAGGAATGGTGGTTTCTGACAATGGCACCAACCTCCTCTCCGCCCTGCGACAGGGGCAGCTGACCCATGTGCCCTGTATGGCTCACGTCCTCAACCTGGTGGTGCAGCGGTTCTTGGGCAGGTACCCAGGCTTACAGGATGTCCTGAGGCAGGCCAGGAAAGTCTGTGTGAATTTCCGCCGATCGTATAATGCCAGTGCTCGGCTGGCTGAGCTGCAAAAGGAGTTGAACCTGCCCAAGAACCGCCTTATATGTGACATGCCCACCATGTGGAACTCAACGTTGGCCATGCTGCAGCGACTTCACACGCAGCAGAGGGCCATCAATGAGTACCTGTGCGACTACGGCACCAGGACAGGGTCAGGGGAGCTTGGATTTTTTTCCCCACGCCAGTGGAGCATGATCAGGGATGCATGCACTGTCCTGTCACCATTTGAGGAGGCCACAAGGATGGTGAGCAGTGACAGTGCATGCATCAGTGACACTGTACCTCTTGTCCACCTGTTGGAGCATACGCTGCGTGGGATAATGGACAGGGCACTTGAGGCAGAACAGAGGCGGGAACAGGAGGACTTCCTTGCCTCTCAAGGCCCCCTTTATCCAGACAGTGTTCCTTCTCTCCCACCCATCACACAGGAAGAGGATGAGGAGGAGGAGGAGGAGGATTGTGTGAGCATGGAGGTGGAGCCTGGCACTCAGCATCAGCAGCAGCAGTCTTTTAGGGATGATGTACAGTCCCAACAAACCAGTGGACTTGTACGTGGCTGGGAGGAGGTGGCTGGCGATCATGTCGTCCTCAGTGACCCAGAAGACTCCCGACCGAATGCCTCAGCTAACCTACGTTGCATGGCCTCTCTGATCCTGCAAAGCCTGCGGAAGGATCCTCGTATTCTTCGGATCAAGGAGAGGGACCATTACTGGCTGGCCACTCTCCTTGATCCATGGTACAAGGGTAAGGTTGCGGATCTTATCTTGCCGTCGCAGAGGGAGCAGAGGATGAGACATCTCAGGGAGGCCTTGCAGAAAGGTCTGTGCAACACGTTCCCAGAGACTGGGAGGTTACAAACTCCTGGTCCTGGACGACGAGTTGCTGAGGCTTCGGTCAGTAGCAGAAGGAGCGGTGGGGAAGGTGGACGTCTGACCGATGCGTTCAGACAATTTTTTAGTCCGCAGCCCCAAGGTATGATCGGTTCCAGCAACCATCGCCAGCGTCTGATATACATGGTGCAGGAATACCTAGGGGCAAGGTCAGACTTGGACACCTTTCCCACCGAAAAACCTCTGGCTTACTGGGTCTTGAGGATGGATCACTGGCCAGAGCTTGCACAGTATGCAATTGAGCTACTGGCCTGTCCTGCATCCAGCGTTCTTTCAGAACGCACATTCAGTGCTGCTGGAGGCTTTGTCACCGATCACAGGGTGCGCCTGTCCAACGACTCGGTTGATCGACTGACCTTCATAAAGATGAATCAGTCTTGGATCACCACCAGCTACCAGGCACCTGAAGTGGATATAACTGAATAATTTATAATGTCACATCCCTTCAAGACTGCCTATGCTGATGCTGAGTGACTGTCCTGTTATGTTCACTGACTATCCTCTTCCTCCTCCTCAATGATCCATTCCTTAATAGCTTGAAAGAACATTTTTGTTTCTGGGTGCCACCACACCAGTGGCTAAGGCCCAATTTTTCAGCCCCTGTTTAACAGGGGCGTGTAATTAAAAATTTTTATGCAATGCTTTGCAACAGGTCTCATTACTGTGCTCAGAGTACAGTATCTGTGAGGGGTTGCAGTGTTGTGGCACCAGCACCAGTGCCTAAGGCACAATTTTTCAGCCCCTGTTTAACAGGGGCGTGTAATTACAATTTTTTAAGCAATGCTTCGCAACAGGTCTGACTGCTGTGCTCCAAGTACAGTATCTGTGAGGGGTTGCAGTGTTGTGGCACCAGCACCAGTGCCTAAGGCACAATTTTTCAGCCCGGCGTGTAATTACAAATCTTGATCTAATAGTTCACAGCAGGGCCCATTCCTGCTCCCACCAAGAGTAACTGTGAGGGCTTACAGTCTTGTGGCAACACCGTCCACCACCACCACCAAAGGCCCAATTTTTCTGCCCTGTTCAACAGGTGCATGCAATTACAAATCTGGATCTAATAATTCACAGCAGGGCCCATTCCTGTGCCCACCAAGAGTAACTGTGAGGGCTTACAGTCTTGTGGCAACACCGTCCACCACCACCACCAAAGGCCCAATTTTTCTGCCCTGTTCAACAGGTGCATGCAATTACAAATCTTGATCTAATAATTCACAGCAGGGCCAATTCCTGTGCCCACCAAGAGTAACTGTGAGGGCTTACAGTGTTGTGGCTACACCAACATCTAATGGTTCAAATTTCTGCAGAGTATATACGGCAGGCCCCTACTTTCAAACATCCAACTTACAAACGACTCTTACTTGCAAACGGAAGGAGAAAACAGGAAGTGAGAGGAAATCTACCCCTAGGAAGGGAAATTCTATCCTGTTAGATTTAATTTGGGAAAAAGGTATCTCCTCTCTACTGATGCTTTATCACCAAACCTTGTTTCAATAAAAAAAAACACTTTTCCAAAAACATTTGTCATTGGGACGGAAAGTGAGGTGAAATGTTCTGAACAGGTGCACAGACAGCAAAACAAATGTTACAGGGGTGATAACCCTTCCCTATGTTCTCCAAAAAGCTTAAAAATGTATTTTTTTTGGATGGAGCTACACTTAAAAATGTACCTGTTCAGATTCTACTTAAGAACAAACCTACAGTCCCTGTCTTGTTTGCACCGCCTGTATACTGCTGTTCAGAGTATGTAGGGTTGTAGGTATAGGGTTTTATTTTGGGTGCGGGGTTCCCCTTAATATCCATACAAGACCCAAAGGGGCTGGGGTGGGGGGGTGATGGGGTAGCCATGCCATTTTTCTCAAGGATTTTCAGCCATATGGCCAGGACAAGACATGACATTAAAGCCGCAAGCGGTTTTAAATGGCTTCTTTTTTTCCTTTTACAAATGTCATTTTGTGCAGGGACAGTTCTAAACACAGGAAACACATGCCACTTCACAGACATACTTTAGACACCCCCCAGGTACCATATTTAAAGGAATATTTCACTTTTTTTTTCACTTTATGCATCATTAAAATGACTGCTCCCGAAAAAACGTTAGTTTTTAAAACTTCTTTTTGCATTGATATATGTCCCCTGGGGCAGGACCCGGGTCCCCAAACCTGTTTTATGACATTAACATGCATATTGGCCGTTATAATTAGCACTTTTGATTTCGAACGTTCGCGTCCATTGTAACGAATAGGGTTCGAAAATTCGCACGAACTTTCGGTCCGTTCGAAGGTTCTAGTGCGAACCGAACCCGGGGGTGTTCGGCCCATCCCTAGTATAGACTATATTGTAGACAATATCTGATTATCCTGGATTTCAGCTGTAAAAATATCTCTGCCATTGACTCCATTACATTTGCCAAAATGGCAAAATATTGCGGAAATCTCCAGATTTTCTCCAAAATTTTAGGGAAATTAAAACCTTCTGTTTCGTAGATTCCTGTCACTCACCTAGTTTGAAGCGCAGACATTTTGACATGGAGGTTAGGATCAGAATTCCAATTAGCTGATCCTTTTCCCTCATTATTGAAAACATGATATACAGTAGGATCATTCAATTTACATACAATTACTACCACTATACTATAAGGCCTCATGTCCACGGACGTTTTTACAGCTGCGTTTTTTACAGCTTAAAAACGCCTGTGCATGTTATTGTATTTTATTTTATTTATTTTTTTGAAAAAAAAAAACAACAAAAAAACGCAGAGCTGAAAAACGCAATTGCAGCGTTTTCGCGCGTTTTTGCGCAAAACGTCTAGGTGGGCATGAAGCTATAGACTAACATGGACAGGTGTTTTTAAGCTGTAAAAAACGCTCAAAAACGCAGCTGTAAAAACGTCCGTGGGCATGAGGCCTTACTGTTGCTGCTTCTACTGCTAATAAAAAGAACAATAGTAATAATAATAAAAATAATATCAACAGTCTGTACAGTGACGATGGGCTATTTCCCAGCACTTTACAGTAAGATACATTTATTATGACTCATCATTCTCTGATGTATCTTACTGTAAAGTGCTGGGAAATAGCCTATCGTCACTGTACAGACTGTTGATATTATTTTTATTATTATTACTATTGTTCTTTTTATTAGCAGTAGAAGCAGCAACAGTAAGGCCTCATGCCCACGGACGTTTTTACAGCTGTTTACAGCTGTTTACAGCACTGAATGTGCGTTCTGAAAGAACGCTGGATGCAGGACAGGCCAGTAGCTCAATTGCATACTGTGCAAGCTCTGGCCAGTGATCCATCCTCAAGACCCAGTAAGCCAGAGGATTTTCGGTGGGAAAGGTGTCCAAGTCTGACCTTGCCCCTAGGTATTCCTGCACCATGTATATCAGACGCTGGCGATGGTTGCTGGAACCGATCATACCTTGGGGCTGCGGACTAAAAAATTGTCTGAACGCATCGGTCAGACGTCCACCTTCCCCACCGCTCCAGTCTGTACAGTGACGATAGGCTATTTCCCAGCACTTTACAGTAAGATACATTTATTATGACTCATCATTCTCTGCTGTACAGAATAAGCAATGCAGTAATGCTTTTACTAAAGCTTATGTAACATTATGTTGGGCGATGTGAGTTATGCCTGTGTATCTCTTTGTTATATGCTTCATTTAGCCCACGTCAAACTTTATTAGCATGCTGTAAGTTCTGACCCATAAAATCCAAGATCAATAAGTAACATGTCACTATCTGGATCACTGTGTTAATTACAGAGCTGTAGGAAGGGACAGACTATCCGTATCAGACAATAAAAGCACAAAAGTGGTTTGGATAAAGTAATTGACATGTCAGTTTAGCGGTTATTTTCCACTTTGATTGGATATCCTCTAGATCAGCCTTTTTCCGCATTTTTTAACACAAAGGAACCCTTGAAATAACTTTCCAATTTCAGGGAACCCATGCAAAATATTACTATATCTACAGCTCACCATACATGACAAGAAGGGATGAACCGAACACCCCCCAGTTCGGTTTGCATCAGAACATGCGAATAGGCAATAAATTTGTTCGAACATCCGAACACTGTTAAAGTCTATGGGACACGAACATGAAAAATCAAAAGTGCTAATTTTAAAGGCTTATATGCAAGTTATTGTCATAAAAAGTGTTTGGGGACCGGGTCCTGCCCCAGGGGACATGTATCAATGCAAAAAACGTTTTAAAAACTGCAGTTTTTTCAGGATCAGTGATTTTAATAATGCTTAAAGTGAAACAATAAAAGTGAAATATTCCTTTAAATTTCGTACCTGCGGGGTGTATATAGTATGTATGTAAAGCAACGCTTGTTTCCCGTGCTTAGAACGTGCTTGGAAAATGCAATTTCTGAAGGAAGAAAAGTCATTTAAAAGTACTTGCGGCTGTAATGAATTGCCGGTCCCGGCAATACAGAGAAAAGTCATTGAAAGTCATTGATAAAAAAAAAAAATGCGTGGGGGTCCCCCCAAATTTAATTACCAGGCCCTTCAAGTCTGGTATGGATATTAAGGGGAACCCTGTGCCAAATTTAAAAAAAAATGGCATGCGGTTCCCCCGCAAATATCCATACCAGACCCTTTAGGTCTGGTATGGATTTTAAGGGGAACTCCGCGCCAAATTGAAAAAAAATGGCGTGGGGTTCCCCCCAAAAATCCATACCGGACCCTTATCCGAGCATGTAACCTGGCAGGCCGCAGGAAAAGAGGGGGGACGAGAAAGCGCCCCCCCCTCCTGAACCGTACCAGGCCACATGCCCTCAACATGGGGAGGATGTCCCCATGTTGATGGGGACAAGGGCCTCATCCCCACAACCCTTGCCCAGTGGTTGTGGGGTTCTGCGGGCGGGGGGCTTATCGGAATCTGGAAGCCCCCTTTAACAAAGGGGACCCCCAGATTCTGGCCCCCCCTATATGAATTGGTAACGGGTACATTGTAGTCCTACCATTTCACAAATAAAGTGTAAAAATTTTTAAAAAAAACACACAGGCACAGTTGGGAACGGATAAAGTGTTTTACTGCGCTAATGTGAAATGTGAAATAATGAAAAAATATTTGTGCTGGTCACACCAGGGCTGCGACAATATATGTGAAACCATATACAAGCAATATAAATATAAAAAATATCGCGCCCAAAATAATTAATTACAAACTTAATAGACTACACAGGTAACACAAAATGAAAAGTGTCAAATAATACCTGTAAATATATTCCCACCATATATAGTACTAAGTGAAATGTGGATATATAATGAAGAAGTGCAAACATAGAAAAACACTCGTTGCCGTAGGCTAATCAATCAATCTAATTAAATAATTAGCCACCAGAGGCTGAGCAGCAATAGTGTGCAAATGAGTATAATGCCCCATACACACGATCGTTTTTCTTGCCATTTTTTTTCTTGCCGTTTTTCACGTCGTTTTTTTTCATGTTTCCTCTCAAGCCTGTCTTGCGTACACACGATCATTTAAAAAAACTATCAAGCAAAGCGCAGTGACGTACAACACGTACGACGGCACTATAAAGGGGAAGATCCGTTCGAATGGCGCCACCCTTCATGTTAGTAAAGTTTGTTGAGCGACGATTCGCTCTTTTCAGTCTCGTGCTTTTCAGTCCGTGACTGCGTGACGAATGTGCTATCTCCATTACGAACGCTAGTTTTACCAGAACGAGCGCTCCTGTCTCATACTTGATTCTGAGCATGCGCATTTTTTTTCACGTCGTTAAAGCATACACACTATCGTTTTTCACGTCGTTAAAAAAAACGACATGAAAAACGACGTGAAAAAAGAGAGCATGTTCGAAATTTTTAATGGCCGTTTTTCACGTCGTTAAAAATGCTCTGGAGCCTACACACGATCATTTTTAATGGCCATTTTTTTTAATGGCATTTTTAACGGCATGAAAAACGATCGTGTGTATGGGGCATAAGTGTTTGAAAAAAAGTCCTTGAAAAACTTATAAAACACAAAATAATACAAAAATAATGTCCACCACATATATAGAAATGTTTCTTTCACACTGGAAAGAAGGGGAAGAAAAATAAACTTTGAAAGATGTATTCAAGGGGAAGGATGATGGTGCAGGAGAAATGTCCCAAAGAATCCACAGATGTCAGAGAAGACCACATCCACCGCGGTGAGTAAATGTGTAAGAGATGGGTACGTTACCAGAAATGATGGACCTCCACTGTGGCGAGGTCTAACAAACCTGCAGATAACACACTCTGCGGGGTACAGGAGTTTATCCACCTGATTTCGCGGAGTGATGATCCCAGTGTAGGTTCTTAGCATCTGTTGTACTGATCCTTTCACTGCAGCTGCTGCGGTTAGTCACTCCAAAATAGAAAAAACCAAACTTCCAAGTTGGTGTAGGGACCATGAAAGAAAAGGGAAAGGACTCCAGTAGTGTAATACCTCAAGGTAAAATGTATTCCCAATATGTAGGGGTATACAAATAAAGTAGCATAGCAAAATAGCATAGCAGAATAAAAAAACAAACAAAGTTTAAAATTGCCGGCATAAAAAGTGGCGTTCGCCCGTGCTAGCGGGGTCACGTGGTAGTGACGTCAGTGCGTTGCACCACCCTGACTAGTTTTGTTTAATAAAACGTTCTCAAAGGGCATGGGAAAGTCCTTTATTAACAATAAAAAAATAAAAAAAACATTCCAGCGATGTAATCCAATCTGTCCAGCGTTGTTCTATATGTCCCACGGTGATCCGATGTCCAGCGCTGCAGTCTCCTCCAGTCTCCACTGCACACGAAACCCCCATGACGTACGAGGGGGCGGGACCCCGCCAACATCATTGGCTATTCCCTGGCAAGCAGGGAAAGCCAGGGCTTACCCTATGATCTGATGGGTGACCCCGACCCTCGTACGTCAGACCCCGCCTACGTCATTGGCTATTCCTTTCCCAGTGACGTGCGAGTGACCCCGTCCCCCTCTGATGTAACGCAGGTTTCCCGTTGCAGGGTCACCCGCACGTCACTGGGAAAGCCCGATTTTCCCCGCTTGCCGGGGAATAGCCAATGACGTTGGCGGGGTCTGACGTATGAGGGGTCACCCGTCAGATCACCCGTCAGATCAATGATGTTTGGCTATTCCCCGGCAAGCAGTAAAGGTGGGGCTTACCCTATGATGTGACGGGTGACCCTGCCCCCTCGTACATCATGGGGGTTTTGTGTGGAGTGGAGACTGGAGGAGAATGCAGCGCTGGACATCGGATCACCGTGGGACATAGAGAAGAACGCTGGACAGACTGGATTACATCGCTGGAATGTTTTTTTTATTTTTTATTTTTTTATTTTTAATAAAGGACTTTCCCAACTGTGTCTGTGTGTTTTTTTACAATTTTTTTACACTTTCTTTGTGAAATGGTAGGGGTACAATTTACCCATTACCAATTCACATGGGGGGGGCAGAATCTGGGGGTCCCCTTTGTTAAAGGGGGCTTCAAGATTCCGATAAGCCCCCCACCCGCAGACACCCACAACCACCGGGCAAGGGCTGTGGGGATGAGGCCCTTGTCCCCATCAACATGGGGACATCCTCCCCATGTTGAGGGCATTTGGCCTGGTATGGTTCAGGAGGGGGAGTGCTCTCTCATCCCCCCCCTCTTTTCCTGCGGCCTGCCAGGTTGCTTGCTCGGATAAGGGTCTGGTATGGATTTTTGGGGGGACCCCACGCCACTTTTTTTTTTATTTTGGTGCGGGGTTCCCCTTAAAATCCATACCAGACCTGAAGGGTCTGGTATGGATTTTTGGGGGGGACCCCACGCCATTTTTTTAAAAATTTTGGTGCAGGGTTCCCCTTAATATCCATATCAGACCTGAAGGGCCTGATATGGAATTTGGGGGGGACCCCCATGCATTTTTTTTTTACATTTTGGTTCCCTGCACAAAATGTAATTTTTGAAGGAAAAAAAGTAATTTAAAATTACTGCACCTATTAATGAATTGTCGGTCCAGCAATTCAGATAAAATTCATGAATAATATTTATAACAGACCCAAAGGGCCTGGTAATGTACTGGGGGGGGGGACCCTGCCATTTTTTTCAATTACTTTTCTCTGTATTGCCGGGATCCCGGGGATTCATTATAGCTGTGAGTGGTTTTAAATTACTTTTTTTTTCCATCAGAAATGACATTTTGTGCAGGGACAATTCTAAACACGGGAAACACGCGCTGCTTTACAGGCATACTATACACACCCCCCAGGTACGAAATTTAAAGGAATATTTCACTTTTATTGTTTCACTTTAAGCATTATTAAATGAACTGCTCCCGAAAAACTGTCGTTTTTAAAACTTTTTTTTTGCATTGATACATGTCCCTGGCGACACTTTTTATGCCACTTGGGTGTTTTTTTCTTCAAAAAATTGTTTCTCATTAAAGTACAGTAGATGGAGCCAAGCAAATCATTGCTTTTGTCCCATTGGCTAAATGCACATCCAGAACTGCTGTTGCTTCTCTGCCTTTTGGCTAAGTCTGTTCTTATCAGTTGTCAGAGGAGGTGCTATGCTACTCCCAAATGGGGAGGGCAGATGCAAATCTGATGTTGTTATTGTACCTGGACGGTCTGTTTCGGTAGGGGCCACGTCGGCGCTCTTTGGTCATAGAGGCTGATGAATTGTCGAGTCTGAGCAGGCCAGAAGGGTGCTCTTGGTAAGAATGGGTGCTGCATTGGGTCTGGGTTTCCCCGGCCTTCTGGCTAGGATTGGTGTGGCTACTGTTCCTGTCAGTGTCTGGTGGAGGAGCTGGCGTAACCCTGAAGAGGGATAGGGGTGGTGCTATGCAAATCCGCTGGATTGATGGGGGCCTGGAAAAGCTAGTACCGGTGGAGGCTGCTTTATAGTTGGCAGCTCTCCCCAAGAAAACCTGTAAGGGCTCTCTATCTGGCAAGGATGGAGGGCCTCATTGGTCTGGCTGAGGGTCAGACCTAAAAAGAAGCCCATGGTGTATGTGCCCCTGGAGTGGCAGTCCAGGGGTGCATTAAAATCACTGTGAGTGAGGGTCACTTTGATTTGTGACACCATGGTCACTGCACCATACCACACTTTTGTTTTTCCACCTGCCTCCTGGGTGGAGGGCCTGGTCACACAATGACCACTTTTTACTCTCCTCTCCACTTCCTTCCCCCCACTTTCTTTTATTTAAGCTCTTATGTTTGTCACTTTTTGTATTTTTATGTTTGTACACGGTTTTTGCACTTGTGACTGGTGGGGTGTAGGTCCTCGTGCCTGCCCTAAAAGTCTTTGGAGGGGGTGAACATGGCCTTCTGGCTTGGTTCGCCCTCTCTCATGGGGTCTTATTTTGCGGGAGCCCCACCAAGTACTTGGGTGTGTCTGTTTTGGCAGACCCACCAGAAAAAAAGGGGTCTGTCTGGTTTCGGCCAGATGGACCAAGTGTAAAGTACCCCAGTCCCCATCTGGACCCTAATGCCCTGGGGGATCAGGGCAAGGCCCTCTGATTGTAGAGGGCTTGTGTACACCTGTTGCACATTTTTGTGTCACCTCTTTATGTGTGTGCACATTTTTTGGCACCAGGTTGAAGTTTTTGAGGGTGTTTCACACGCCATGGGCTTTAAAAAAAAAAAAAAAAAAAAATGATCTATTTATTGTGAAATTACTGGTTGAAAGTTATAACTTCACACTTCAGTAATGTGTCCGTTAAGCCACCTGCTTGAGTACAGTTTTTGAAAATACAGTAAATTACCTTAAAAACAATATACCGGTATAATAATTATTTGTATATTACTTACTTATAGTAATTAACTCTTTGCCACCCAGGCCAATTCTGACACTCCTCTCCTCTATGTAAAAATCATATTTTTTTTGCTAGAATATTACTCAGAACCCCCAAACAATATATATATTTTTATGTCACATGGTATTAGCGCAGCAATTTTTCAAATGTGTTTTCATGAATAAAAAAAACCCAGTAAAGTTAGCCTGATTTTTTTTTTTAAGTGTCAAAGATGATGTTACGCTGAGTAAATAGATACCTAACATGTCACACTTTAAAATTGCGCACACTTGTAAAATGGCGCCAAACTTCAGTACTTAAAAATCTCCATAGGCGACACTGTAAAAATGTTTACAAGTTACATGTTTAGAGTTACAAAGAAGGTCTAGTGCTAGAATTATTGCTCTCACTCTAACGTTCGTGGCGTATGTAACCTGTGTGTAATTGGCTCTGATACTAGCCAGTGCCTCACCAGCCACTGACCTCACTGCACGTCCCTGTGTACAAGGACTGCAACAGGCTGATTCCTTGTTAAATTTAAGTGTATACACTGCTTGCAATTAAATATTTTATGTATTAATTATTGCAGAGCTACCTGTATATTCATTTGTGTATTTTATATCTGTCTATATTTCAGATTTAAACTTCCTTTCCATTTTCTCCACCTTTCTCCTAAAGGAGGCTCTAAGCCCAACAACTGAGCAATTACCTGATCGCTCTGATTGGTCAGCTCTGAGCAGAGAGTGGTGACTGTTAGTCACCGCTCTCCGCTCTGCCCTCCAGCACTCACTGAAGCACTGGGCTGGAGGGGAGGGCAGGCACAGGTGGCTTTGGTTCTCAGCCGCTCACTAGGTTCTGGAGCCAGCTGTCAATCAAGCAGCTGGGTGGATCCTGACAAAATGGTTGAGGCCCTTCCAGAGCCTGGAGTGGTGCTGTTGGTTGATTCTGGGTCACAGGAGAGCACAAATAAGGGCATTCTTGTGGCCCAAAAGAGAAGTATAGCCAAACAAGCTTTCCCTTTATTTTCAATCCCAATAACTATAACCGTCATGGCAACTATGAAATGTGAATTTCAACAGAGGTAAAATAGTCAGTAATAAAAATATGAGAGGGGTAATAAATCTTTTCTACTCTATCCTTGCTGGAGATCCACTTTAAATAAGACCATCTTTATTACTAAGTATCAGATCCTTCTTTAGGAACCATTTATGGAGAAATACAGAAAAATTCTGTAGTCTTACCCGTTTTTCTCATAATTCCAGACTTCAAGTCATTAGGAATGTTTCTGGGTGAGCACTGGCAGTTGACCGATTGAGTATACTGTTTTCTAGTTATCTTCTTTATAATGTAACATAGACTCAGACTGTTGGCCAATTAGGAAGCAAAAGCTCTAAGAGAAATCCATTTAACTGGTATTACTAAAGGAGGTAAATAGATGCTGGAAAGAAGCGGGAGCATTCAGAAGTGTAGAATAAATGAGTCTCAATGGGGTTTGACCTGGTAATCACAGGGTCGCTTCTTCGATGATGGAAACCAGGCGGCGGTATAAACAGAACATTTTGGAATATGATCACTGCCTCTCTGTGCAGCTGAATATCACTCAGAGCTCCTGAACTGTAGATGACAGCAGATTTTTTTGGCCTGCAACATTGCTACGGATGAATGGAAGCCAAAATAAATTAGGCTTATTTTTATGTGGACCAAATAATGTAAGAAAAGAACACCAGAAAAGGCTGGCTTCAGAAAACAAATAAAAGATGTTGACTGAAGAGAATGTGTTTATCTGAAATTTAGGAATATATCTCTATAATCTGAGTTCACTGGTAAAGCAATCCTGCCAGATTTTACACAGCATCTCATATGTCTGCTTAGTGGGTTTACTTACTGCATCTACATTTATAACTTCCTCTCTCTCTCTCTCTCTCTCTCTCGGCTTCATGTACCACCAATCAGACTCAAATATCCAACTATAGGGGTATGCAGGGGTTATGCCTGGGTACACCCTAATCACCCTATGCAGCGCAGATTCCCCCTACTGTCTGGTGTTAATATTTTACCAAAGCCCCCCAACGAAGCTCCTAAAAAAATTGTAACAATATTAATAATATTAATAATAAAATAATAATAAATAAAAATAAAAAAAACTACTGACACCGTCCACTGCCCTAATGACACCAATCTGTGCCCTACTGACACTGTCCTCTTCCCTACTGACTGACCCCACCCACTTTCTTGCTGAGACCAACCTCTGCTGTCTGCTGTACTGACTGACACCATCCTCTGCCTTACTGACACGTCATCCACTCTACTGATGCCATCCATGTACTAATACATTTTAAAATGTTTGATTACATTCTTATATGTGTGTGTGTATATATGTGAATGTGTGTGTGTGTGTGTGTATATATATATATATATATATATATATATATATATATATATATTTACACAGTATACAGCGGGTAAAATAAGTATTGAACACGTCACCATTTTTCCAGGTAAATATATTTCTAATGCCGCGTACACACGTACGTTTTTCTTGCCATTTTTTTTCTCGACGTTTTTCACGTCGTTTTTTTTCATGTTTCCTCTCAAGCCTGTCTTGCGTACACACGATAATTTTTAATGGCCATTTTTTAAAATGGCATTTTTAACGGCATGAAAAACGATCGTGTGTATGGGGCATAAGAGCCGGTTCACACAGGGGCGACTCGTCAGGCGACCTAGCCGTCTGACAAGTCGCGCTCCGCTCTGTACAATGGAACCGTTCTAATAGGAGCGACTCAAGTCGCTCCGACTTAGAAAAAGGTTCCAGTACTACTTTGGGACGACTTCAGGGCAACTTGCATTGACTTTAATACAGAAGTCATTTTGTAAGTCACCTCTAAAGTCGTGTGGAGATCGGACGGCAGAGTCGCGGGACAAGTCGTGCTGCCCCAGTGTGAACCGGGTCTAAAAGTGCTATTGACATTAAATTTTCACCACATGCTGGTAACAACCCATGCAATCCACACATACAAAGAAACCAAAACAAATAAGTCCAGAAAATAGGTTATGTGTAATAAAATGGAATGACACAGGGAATAAGTATTGAACACGCTAACTAAAATTAATTTAATGCTTCGCACAAAATCCTTTGTTGGTAATGACAGCTTGAAGATGCCTCCTGTATGGAGAGACTAGTTACATGCATTGCTCGGGTGTCATTTTGGCCCATTCTTCCACACAAACAGTCTTCAAATCTTGAAGGTTCCATGAGCCTCTTTTATGAACTCTGATCTTTAGTTGTTTCCATAGATTGTCTATTGAATTCAAGTCAGGCGATTGGCTGGGCCATTCTAGCAGGTTTATTTTCTTTCTTTGAAACCAAATGAGAGTTTCCTTGGCTTTGTGTTTGGGATCATTGTCTTGCTAAAATGTCCACCCTCATTATATCTTCATCATCCTGGAAGATTGCAGCAGATTTTTATCAAGAATGTCTTGGTACATTTTTCCATTCATCCCTCCTTTAATAATATGAGTTTTGCTAGTACTGTATGTTGCACTTTAAACAAGCGTCAACATGCTTTTTCTTTAACACTGGAGTCTTGCATGGTGAGCGTGCAAACAGGCCATGGCGGTTGAATGCATTATTTATTGTTTTCTTTGGAACAATCGTACCTGTTCATTTCAGGTCTTTCTGAAGCTCTCCACAAGTGGCCCTTGGCTCTTGGACAACGCTTCTGATAATTCTTTTCACTCCTCTGTCAGGAGCGCCTGGTCATGGCTGGTTTATTGTGAAATTATGTTCTTTCCACTTCTGGGTTATGGCCCCAATAGTGCCCACTGGAAAATTCTGAAGTTTAGATATCCTTCTGTAGTCGCTGTAAATCTGAGGGGTAGATCTGAAACGAGGGGAAGCTCTGCTGATTTTATCATCCAATCATGTGCAAGCTAAAATGCTGTTTTTTATTTTCCTTGCATGTCCCCCTCGGATCTACAGTGACTGCACTTCCAAGTGCACTTTCAGTGCAACTTCAACTTCACTTGTAGTGCAAAGTGGATTTGCCTTTGGTAAATAACCCCCAATGTGTCCTTATCTTTTCAAAGTGCTTCAGATATTTGCTTTTCGTCTGAATCATTTAAACTGAATCAAAATCTTATATGCAGACCCAATATCTCAGACTCCATCTCAATATATAGGGGCATGAGGCAGGAATGCCTTATGTCTTCATCTTAGTTCACCCTAAAGATTAGGTCAATGGTCACCCTTCTCTGCACCTCCTCTAAGATCAAAGTTCTTGGAATAAACTCTGTTGAAAAACATTTCTCAGCCTATGCTAATAATACCCCCGTTCTATATTGAAGATACCGATTAATCTGTATTTAACCTTTTACAGCACTTTCAAGAATTTATCAATGTATGTTGTACTTATTCAATGAATTATCCCTCATAATATGAATACAGGCAGTTCCCGAGTTACAAACCTCCGACTTACATACGACTTGTACTTAAGAACGGAAGAATCTTGCTGCTCACTGCATGCTGCCACCCACTGTCTGGTGGACCTGTCAGCAATCCCACATCACTGCATGGCCAGTTAACCCTTTCCTATGCTATCCAAAACATAAAAATATTTTTTGGGTTGGAGTTACATTTAAAAAAATTTACCTGTTCCAACTTACATACAAATTGATGTTAAAGCGGAGGTCTGCTGGAAAAAAAAAAATATTAAAAGCCAGCAGCTACAAATACTGCAGCTGCTGACTTTTAATTTATGAACACTTACCTGTTCAGGGAGCCAGCGATGTCGGCAGCCGAAGCCGATCTGTCAGTCGGCTCTTGGCTGCTGCTGCCGGCATCCTCGGTAAGGGAATCGGGAAGTGAAGCCTTGCGGCTTCACTTCCTGGTTCCTTACTGCACATGCCGAGAGTCTCACTGCGCGTCCTCACTGGTCCCTGCTGTCTTCTGGGACCTGTGTGTCTCCCAGAAGACAGCAGGAGGGGGACATGGTGTAGATCGCTGCGGATACTGCAGCAATCTATGCCCTGAAGTGGGAGCAGAAACCTGGATTACACAGGTATCTGCTCCCCCTTCCCCCGAAAGGTAGGCGCCAGAAGTGGCGTAGGTCACCTCGATCAGCGAGGTGATCTACGCCCGGAAGTGGGAGCAAATACCTGTATTACACAGGTGTCTGCTCCCTCCTCCCCCCTGAAAGGTGCCAAATATGACACCAGAGGGGGAGAGGATTCCAAAAACTGGAACTTCCATTTTTGGGTGAAACTCCACTTTAAGAACAAGCCTACAGAACCTATCTTTGTAATCTGGGGCCTGTCTGTAGTTTTTTTCATTCTTCGTACTATATAAAAAATACAAAACACCGAATGACCTTGACAATTTCCTGTCTTCTGTCAATGCTAAAATTGGCAGCAAGCCCCACGGTAACATTTACTGTACAAACTCAAGCCCTTATTACTAGCCTTTGAAACAACAGGACACTGGGCAGATGCACAGCATGCCAGCAGTTCCATACATGTTTGTTACATAACGGACTGTCACTTCCCCTAGCATTGCTGACAGCGGTTTCTGTAATGTGTACTATGTATTATAATATAAATCCAGCCAGGACCGGACTGGGAATAAAAACCAGCCCTAGAAAAAATGTTATACCAGACCCATAGCATTATCATACCAGCCCAACATCATACCCTCATTATTTCTTTGTTCATGAAAGGGAAAACCATGCATTTTAAAGCACATTTGAAGAGTGTATTACATATAGAGAAGACAGATATGAAAGCACATAGGGTTTATATATATATATATATATATATATATATATATATAAAAGAAAATTCCAGTTAAAAGCAGTAAAAGTGGTCAATCATCAAGGGGGGCCACAGAAACTCTGGGAACGTGGGGGGAGGGGGACTCTGGTAACCAGAGACCACCTTCCACAGAAAGAATACACTAAGGCAAGGGGGGTGAGGGTACTGATATAAGGGGGAAACCTTTATATGAGTGTCCCTTTACATTAATGTATTCATGCCCCTTACATCAGTGACCCCCCTCCTCTCAGGTGCACCTTGCAGGGCTCAGTCAGTTGGCTACAGCTTGGTGGTTCTGGTTATATCCTATAGTCTTCTCTCCACAGTCCACACATGTCTGACTTCTCCCATGACCCCCATCCCGGCGGTGCTCCCACTCTTGACTCCTCCCCAGACTCCCTCAGAGACTGCAGACATGATATAAGACAAGAGATGGTCAGAGGCTGTGGACATGATACAAGAGATGGTAAGAGGCTGAGGACATCATACTAAAGATGGTCAGAGACTGCAGACATGATACAAGAGATTGTCAGAAAGGGTTCCATCCGCTGGTGATGTTTGTTATTTGTCTTGCAGTACTGTGGTCCACCAGCAGGTGTCTCCTGGCAGTTTGGAACTGTCAGGAGAATCTTTCCCTGCTGGTGTTGTATTATCCTTTGGACGCAGTACTGGTTTCCACCAGCGGATGGATCCTGGCAGTGTGGAGCAAACTGCCCTTCCTCCACTCAGCTGTAACCTGAGCTAATCACAGCCTTCCTATAAATACCCTGAAAATACAAACACTCCTTGCCCTGGCCTCTCTCTCCTTGCGCCCTGATCCTGAACCTGAGAAGCTCTGTATTTGTTCCTGTTCCTGTCTGTTACCTGAACCCTGAGCCTTGTACCTGTACCCGTCCCTCCTGTTATCCATCCATCTATCCATCCTCTCCTTGTCCTGTTTGTTTTCCCCTTCCCCAGCTGTTGACCTCCCATTAACGACCCTGGCCTGGCCCTGTTTATGATTCTGGTTTTCCCCTTTACTTGTACATATTTGTCTGCTACTGTTATTATTTGTGGGTTCTGCTTGGCATTGGTTGTTGTGCACTGTGTGGTATTGGAGGTGGTTATATCTATATTATTTCACTTATCTTTAATAAATCATTATATTTCACTTACACATGTTTGGGTTTCCTCTGTTGCAGTCCACATAGTTCTGGTCTTACCTGATACGTGACAGAGATCAATGCAGTCTCACTCACCAGTGCCCATCAAATGCAGCCTACCACTGTGCCCGTAATCACAGGGCGTTTATTGATTGTTTTGCACAAAAGTTATAGCGTTTACAAAATAGGGGATAGTTTTATGTGTAGCGCACTCACCCCTCTCCCTTTCTCTATCGGTTATATGGCTGTTGTCTAGGGGCACCTGGGAGAGAGAGACGAAACACACCACGGCCCATGTCCTTCCGTAACAAGGAGGTGAAGGCCAGAGATTGGGCTTTTGTGTAGGTGTCCTAGAGCCAAGTCCAGTCCTTCGTCCCTGGCTCCTTTGCTTAGTAACCCAAGTTCCACACAGTGAATAGGTACAACTCAGTTTTATTCTTCTTGCCAAGCAATAAAACAATCTTTATCCTTATATATAATGGGGAAACAGATCAAGGCACAATCCTTTCCCTTCTTGATGCTGCCCACTGTGCTGTCACCAGTGGTGAATAGTCACTGCCACTGACTAGGTAATATAGAACGTGAATTTACCTTCGCTCACTTTGCCCCTGTCAGGGGAAGAAATCTGTCCAAGGGAGAAATGGAGGCCTCTCCGTCACCAGCGATGCTGCGCCGGACTCTTCGGAGAAGTTACTGTGCACCAGTCCTCACGAACTCAGACACGGGCACCCAAGGAGTTAGGGCCCCCTCGGATTCCTCACCCTCGCGGAACTCAGTCGAAGGTACTGAGCCCCAGGCATCCGCCATAGTACCTCACCCCAGGCTAAAGGTGCCTGGAATGGACTCCATCTCTGTTCCAGCCAGGCCAAGGGCGCCTAGGCCTGAAACACCGGAACGCCAGCACCCAAGCTGAAGGTGCCTGGGTGCGGCCACATCCTCCGACTCTCTCCCTAAAATCAGGGCCTCCGCCCCTTTTATGACCTCTCCCTTTGCATCACAGCGGGTTCCCCGCCCCGCTGTACCAGCTCCAGGGGAGGACAAAAAGGCACGGTTTGCGGTGTATGTTCAGCTCGGGCCCAAGGCAACAGCGCCACCCAGAGACCCCAGGGAACTTCACACCACCAGAGTCCTTACAAATTCAAATACCCGCTACATATGGCATTTTTATTATTATTATTTTTTTACTAGTAATGGTGGCGATCAGTGTTTTTTTTCGTGACTGTGACATTATGGCGGACACATTGGACACTTTTGACACATTTTTGGGACCATTGTCATTTTTACAGTGATCAGTACTATAAAAATGCACTGATTACTGTAAAAATGACACTGGCAGTGAAGGGGTTAACCACTAGGTGGCGCTGTAGGGGTTAAGTGTTCCCTGCATAGTGTTTCTAACTGTAGGGGGGATGGGCTCTGTGTCACATGACACCGATCTCCGCTCTGAGTACACGGAGCCGAGATCCGTGTCATTGTCACTAGGCAGAGCGGGGAGATGCTTGTTTACACAAGCATCTCCCCGCTCTAAACCTCCGTGAGATGATCACGGGGATCCCCATGGCAATCGAGTCCACGGGACCAGCTGTCCGACTCATGGGGATGGCGGCAGGGTCGCGAGCGCGCCCACACGGACAGGCACTGAAAGGGGACGTACAGGTACATTGATGTGCCTGTCCGTGCCATTCTGCCGACGTAAATGTACAGGAGGCGGTCGGCAAGTGGTTAACTTCTTCAGTTCCGGAAGGTTTACCCCCCTTCATGACCAGGCCATTTTTTCCGATACAGCACTGAGTTACTTTAACTGACAATTGTGCGGTCGTGCAGCACAGTACACAAATAAAATTGATGTATTTTTTTTCCCCACAAATAGAGCTTTCTTTTGGTAGTATTTGATTACCTCTGTAGTTTTTATTTTTTGCGCTATAAACAAAAAAAATACCAACAATTTTTGAAAAAAAAATAATAATTCTTTCTGCTATAAAACATACCCAATAAAAAAAAAAATTTAAAAAAAATTGTTCTTCAATTTAGGCCAATATGTATTCTGCTACATATTTTTGGAAAAAAAATCCCAATAAGCGTATATTGATTGGTTTGCGTAAAGGTTATAGCATCTACAAACTATGGGATATTTTTCTGGTGTGTATATATATATATATATTTTTTACTAATAATGGTGGCGATCAGCGACTTATAGCAGGACTGCGACATTGCGGACGATTAATCGGACACTATCTGACACTTTTGAATTTTTTTTGGGAACCAGTGACACTAATATAGTAATTAGTGCTAAATAATATGTGCTGTAACTGTACTAATGACACTGGCAGGGAAGGGGTTTAACAGCAAGGGAAATCAAAGGGTTAAATGTGTTCCCTGGGAGTGTTTTCCAACTGTGTGTGAGGGGGTGCTTCTACTGTAAGAAGACAGAGATCAGTGTTCCTACTTAGCAGAAACACAAGATCTCTGTCTTCTTCTGTCACAGAACGGCGATCTACCTTGTTTACATAGGGAGACCGCTGTTCTGTCTGCCTCAGGAATGATCGGCGGGTCCGCTGATTGGCTACCGCTGTGTCCTGGTCGCCGGTAGCACGGGAGCGTGCCCCAGACCCAGGAAACAAAACCACATACAGGTACGTGAGTTTGCACTGAAGGGCCGCCCTGCCGCAGTATATATATGTGTTTGGGGTGGTCTGGAAGTGGTTAACTACCTTTATCTAAGACATGCTACCACGACCTAATTAGACCTTACATATTTAGAGGCACAACAAACAAAATGAGAAAAGCTCTTATTACACACCAAAAATACCAAAATCACGGTTAGTGTTTGGCTAAAGCCATTTAATATCAATCAGCTGTGTTTACACTTTTTAAATCATAACGGCAACAGAAACTACCCAAAATGACTCTGATCAAAAGTTTACATACCCAAGTTCTTAATACCGTATATTGCCCCCTTTAACATCAATGACAGCTTAAAGTCTTTTGTGGAATTTGTGGATGAGGCTCTTTATCTTCTCAGATGGTAAAGCTGCCCATTCCTCTTGGCAAAAAGCTTCCAGTTCCTGTAAATTCTTGGGCTGTCTTGCATGAACGGCACATTTGAGATCTCCCCAGAGTGGCTCAATGATATTGAGGTCAGGAGACTGAGATGGCCACTCCAGAACCTTCACTTTATTCTGCTGTAGCCAATGACAGATCGACTCGGCCTTGTGTTTTGGATCATTGTCATGTTGGAATGTCCTAGTATGTCCCATGTGCAGCTTCCTGGTTGATGAATGTAAATGTTCCTCCAGTATTTTTTGATAACATACTGCAATCTTTGCCATCAATTTTGACCAAATTTCCTGTGCCTTTGTATTTCACACATCCCCAAAACATCAGCGATCCACCTCCGTGTTTCACAGTAGGAATGGTGTACCTTTCATCATAGGCCTTGTTGACTCCTCTCCAAATGTAGCGTTTATGATTGTGGCCAAAAATCAAAATTTTGGTCTCATCACTCCAAATGACTTTGTGCCAGAAGGTTTGAGGCTTGTCTCTGTGCTGTTTGGCATATTGTAAGTGGGATACTTTGTGGCCTTAGGGTAGTAATGACTTTCGTGTGACTCGACCATGCAGCCCATCTTTCTTCAAGTGTCTTCTTATTGTGCATCTTGAAACAACCACACCACATGTTTTCAGAGAGTCCTGTATTTCCCCTGTAGTTATTTGTGGGTCTTTCTTTGCATCCCGAAAATTTTTCCTGCCAGTTGTGGCTAAAATTTTAGTTGGTCTACCTGACCGTGGTTTGGTTTCAACAGAACCCCTCATTTTCCACTTCTTGATTAGAGTTTGAACAATGCTGATTGGCATTCTCAATTCCTTGGATACCTTTTTATATCTCTTTCCTGTTTTATACAGTTCAACTACCTTATCCCGCAGATCCTTTGACAATTCTTTGGCTTTCCCCATGACTCAGAATCCAGAAACGTCAGTACAGCACTGGATGAAAGATGCAAGGGTCTGTCAGAAACTCATTGAGCTTTTATACACAAACACTAATTACAAGCAAACAGATCACGAGTTAGGATGGTAACCTTTAATATCCATTCAAGCCCCTTTGTGGTAACTTGTGTGCATGTTATCAGCCCAAAATCACCAGAGTATGTAAACTTTTGATCAGGGTCATTTGAGTAGTTTCTAGTGCCATTATGATTCAAAAAGAGTAAACACAGTTGATTGATAATAAATGGCTTCAGCCAAACACTAACCATGAGTGAAAGGAATGTTATCATTCATTACCTTTGAAAAAATGGCCAAGAAATCATACATTCTGCCAGGGTATGTAAACTTATGAGCACAACTGTACCTTAGAACAAAGTCTTCCAGCAGGGCCCACACACCTCTGAGACGGCTGACATCTTTCCCGGAGTAACTTCACGCCACAGGGCTCGGAAGGAACGGCACCCATGGCTTTTCCTTCAGAGCGCAAGCGCCAGTGATGTCACTGGCTGCATGTACTGCAAATATCTCTTAAACGGTACACGTTTAGGAGATATTTACACTACCTATAGGCAGGGCTTTTTTTCAGTGGGAACACAGGGGAATGCAATTCCGGCACCTACAGCACGGAATGTATCTAATGGTAAGGTGTACTGGGTTGTGCTATAGTGTCCATTAATGCTGGTTGCTGGGGGATCTATTGTTGCTGGAGGGGATCTATTTTTGAAGGGGGGTGTTATTGTTGCTGGGGAGGTCTATTGTTGTTGCTGGGGAACCTATTGTCTTTGGATGGGATCTATTTCTGCTGAGGTGGGTCTTATGTTGCTGCCGGGGTCTATGGTGGTGGGGGCGTGTCTATTGTTGGTTGCATGGCATCTATTTTACTGCTTTTCTTGTTATCATTAAGAAATTCCATACAAATTACTTAGTACCACAAATGTTACTTAATGTTCTGTATTCTCTAAAAGGGGCGGGTGGGAAGGGGGTGGAACCAAGGGATGGTGCTCGGAGGTGGGTATGGGGCGGAGACAAGGGGTAACTTCAAAAGGGGAGTTCCTGCACCTATTCTCTAAGAAAAAAAGCCCTGCCTATAGGTAAGCCTTATTATAGGCTTACCTATAGGTAAATGTCTGGAGAAGAAGTTTACTTCCTCTTTAAAGCACAATTCGTTTAGAAACTGTAACTTCTTTCCGGTGATCCAATTGACTAGAGGTCAAGTTTATGGATCTATGTTTTCTAAAAACATGGATTCTTGGTTCAGATAGACTGTATTGTAATACATATTTAAGCTGCCCAGCTGCATTAAATAGATATATCTGTGCGCAGTCCCTACTCTACTTTGCAAAATGCCAAATAAATACTTGCTCATAACATATTTTAAAGGACAAATTGTGCCAATATGGGGCAGACAGACAGAGTTTGAGGAGAACTGCAGACTAGTTTTGGCCACCAACCAATACCATGTGATAGAACTGAAACACTTAAAGGGGTTGTAAACCTTCCTGTTTTTTCACCTTAATGCATTTAGGTGAAAAAACATCTGATAATTACCGGCCCCCCAGCCACCCCGTTTTACTTACCTGAGCCCTCGAAAGTCCCGCATCGAGAACGCGCTGGATCTCGGCCCGGGCTTCTCGGCACTTCATTGGATAGATTGATAGCAGTGCAGCCATTGGCTCCCGCTGCTGTCAATCAAATCCAATGACGCAGGCATCTATTGACGCAAATGCTGCACTCGGGACGCGCCCACAAGGTAACCCCCTTGGGAGAGCGCTTCCCAGAGGGGGTTATCTGATGCGGGGAGGTCCCACAGAGGGACCCCAGAAGATGGCGTTCGGGGCCACTCTGTGCAAAACTAACTGCACAGTGGAGGTAAGTAAGACATGTTTGTTATTTTTTTTTTTTATTCAAATCTTTAGTACCACTTTAAAGTGTTAGTAAAGGTTAACTACAACAATTTTTTTTAAATGTTCCCTCCCCTTCCACCTACCTATGCTATATACCCTGTATGAATGAGATCTTTGTAACTACCTTTTTTAAATATGGTCCAGTCCAGTCACATGATACAGTAACTTCGTCTCCCCTGCGTAAGGGAGGGCTCAACAACAGCTGTGGATTCCTGGAGTCACAATGTCACCAATAGGCTCCTATGGCCTACCCATTGTCAGCATTCTAACTTCTTCCCTGCGGCAGCCCCTCACTGACATAAAAGAGCCGAAACTTCTGGATCACGTGACCGGACTTGAGCAGAATAGTATAAATAGTATAAATAAAACAACATCATGAAGGTGCACACTGTTACTTGCAAAATTAACTTTTCATAAAACACAATTGCAAACTTTAATGGGTAATGTGCACAAAGTAATCAAGTAATCCTCTCATCAAATAACTTAATTCCCCAAACACTGTTCAATAACATAAAATAACTTAACATATATTGCCTTGTCCCATTTATCCCCCAGTAGTGAAGTGATTCATTATGGGTAGACATTTTTAATTTAGCAGTTGACTTTGCTGTGCCTACATATTAAATACCAGTCTGAAATCTGCTAATACAGTACCAGTGCTGTGAGTACTTTCTGTTTTATAATTAGAGACTGATGGCTTGGATTCTGACAATAATAATATAGGTTCTATGTAACATTACCTGTCTTCCTAAAAAAAAAAATGAACCAGTTGCTGTGGGTATGGCCTGAACGTTTGTCTTCACAATTCCATGCTTCGCTCCTCAAAAATTCAGCTGCATTTTAAATAATCCCTAAATATTTAGGCTCATACGGGGTTATCAACTAAAACATAACTTCATGCAAATAGCAATGATGATTTTCAAAACCTAATACCTAGTAGAAAACATATTTTGTTTTGCTGTCATCAGATCAGGAAACCTGTTTGGTTACTGCCCGGTCCGCTGTCAGCTCTTCAATCTTCACCCGGTTCTGTTTGTGGGTTTTGCATCTCTGGGCGCTTGATTGGCCAGATGGATGGGGCACACAGAGTGGGCCATAAATGTGGACTGAGCTGCACATGTGCGGTTCAGATCACATTACCGGCTGACAGGCAGGGGGGACATGTATGACAGAACATGGGCAACTACAGGCTGATTTCCATCTTGCCTTTCGTGGCAAAGGTGATAGAGCACCTGGTGGTTATCCAGCTACAGGCTTACCTTGAATGTTTCCATCTCTTGGACGAATTCCAGTCCGGATTTCGACCTGGACATGGAACAGAGACGAGCCTCATCTGTGTCTATGATGATGTCCTTCACAGCTTGGACAGGGGTGACTCAGTAGCTCTGGTTCTTTTGGATCTGTCGGCCGCATTTGATACCATTAATCATGGAATCTTACTGGAGCGGATGAAGTAAGTTTTGGGTATGAGTGGGTCGACTTTGGCATGGGTGGCCTCTTTCTTAGAGGGCAGAGTTCAGGGAGTCAAGACTGGCCCCTTTTACTCTAAGTCCACTGCCCTGGATTGCGGAGTGCCACAGGGCTCTGCCTTGTCTCCCCTGCGATTTAATATCTATATGAGGCCCCTTGCCGACCTGCTGAAGTCCCACGCCGTCCATTACCATGTTTATGCGGATGACACCCAGGTTTACCTAAAGATTCCTAGGAACCAGATGGCTGATGCCACCCTTGCCAGCTGTTTGGAGGCCATCAACACATGGATGTCTGCCAACTTCCTGAAACTTAATGGGGGAAAAACTGAGATGATCATCTTCAGCGATCTGGCCACCCCTCCAGATATCCCACCTTGGCCTCCCTCATTTGGTCCTGCTCCGGAGGTGGCCCCCCAGGTCCGTGATCTGGGATTTGTCCTAGATTCAGGTTTAACTTTGGCTCCTCAGGTAAAGAGAGTGGTCAGTGCATGTCACTGGCAGCTAAAACTCCTGAGGGGGCTGTTTAAATATTTGGATATCTCAGACAGAAAAACTGTCATCTGTGCCACGATAGGTAGCTGCCTAGACTACTGCAACTCTCTTTATCTGGGATTGCTAAAAGATGTTAGTGCAGAAGCTTCAACTTATTCAAAATGCTGCAGCAAGGTTACTCATGGATGTCCCGCTGAGGGATCATATCACTCCTGTCCTCTGCGCCTTGCACTGGCTGCCGGTCCACTATCGCACCTTATTTAAGGCCGGATGTATTATGTTTAAGATAATGAGAGGCCTGGCCCCAAGCTATCTCTGCTCTCGTTTTCATAAACAAGCTTTTGTTAGATCACTCAGATCTACCAGCAGAGATCTCCTCCACATCTCGGTGCCCAAGAAGATCCGGTGTGGTGGTCGGGCCTTCTCCCACCAGGGTGCCGTTTTGTGGAATAGCCTCCCTGTCGAGCTCCAGGAGGCCCCTACTATTCCGGTCTTCCACAGGTTACTGAAGACTTGGCTTTTCATGCAAGCCTTCCCTACGTAGCCTCTCTCTTCCACCCTTTCTGTCACTCTGTGCTGCTTCTGGTTCCTGGGTCCTTTTTTCCCAGAAACTCTGCTATGCGCGTCGGGACCCTTCGGGGTAAGACCGCGCTATATTAAGATGCCTCTCATCTCAACTCAACTCAGAAGAGACCCCTAGGGTCTCTTCTGTTATAAAAGGCCTGCCAGTCAGCGGATTTGGACAATTCTCAGTTAACTACCACTTTAAGAGCTCATGTACTGTACAAGCAGGTTGCAGATAGCAATACATTTTTTTAAACTTCAAATATGCATCAGCCACCAATCAAAAATCAGCATAGCTTTCTAACCAACCCTCAATAATAAACCTTCTTATCTATTTACTAATGCTAGCTGCTTAAGGATTTAAATTAGTTAATGTTGATTGAGAAAGCTCAGTTCCTCTTTATATAAATACAGCTGGCCGGGGAGCACTGTTATCCAAGGTGGACATCATATGACGTCTTCGCAGTCACACACCTCGTGCATGCCCTAGGGGCCGCGCAGCTTGTACAATGTGATCGCTGTGACCAATTACAATGATCACATGTCAGTTGCACCCAATGGCTTTCCTTCATAGCCATTCATTACGTACTATTTTGTTCTCTGTGATTGGTCACAGTGATCATATGGTACAGGGCCAATCACAGTAGACCTGTACCATGCGATAGCTGTGGCCAATCAAAGCTGTCAAAATAGTACACAATGGCACATGAATGGATCCCAAGTAAAAATGTTTGCTTATACAGTGATCATCACCATCAATAAGCAATCATAATGTAAAAAAAAATCCTGATCACCTCCCCAGAGCAAGTATAATGTCACTACTACTCTGGTGATGGTATTTTTTTTTTAAATGCTAGAAAAAAAGGAAAACATTTATAATTTTCCCAAAAGGTGTGTCAAAAAATGACAACTTTAAAAACCTCACCATGCCTCTTATTAATTATCTTGTGGTGTCCACCTTCCAAAAAGGGGTTATTTGGGGAGTATTTGTACTGTCTTGGCACTTTAGGGCGTAAAATGAGATAGGCCGTCAGTACATCAGGATTGTTCAACTTTCAAATATATATACCATAGATTGTAGACTCTTTAACTTCCACACAGTCTAAATCAGTGTTTCTCGACTCCAGTCCTCAAGGTGCCCCAACAGGTCATGTTTTCAGGCTTTCGTTATTTTGCACAGATGATTTGATCAGTTTCACTGCTTTAGTAATTACGACAGCTGTTTCATCTGAGGCAAATCCTTAAAACATGACCTGTTGGGGCACCTTGAGGACTGGAGTTCAGAAACACTGGTCTAAATAATCAACACTGATTTGGGTTATTTAAAGAACTGTAGCAGAATACATTTGTCCTAAATTTATGAAGAAATATCTCTCTCTAAAGATAGATTAGCTCTATCTCTCCCCAAAAAATTATAAAAATGTAATTTGGGTACAGTGATACATAACTGAGTAATTGGCAATCAAAGTGTGAAAGCGCTGAGAGCTGAAAATTGGCTTGGACAAGAAGAGGGTAATAGTGTCCTGTATTGAAGTGGTTAATTTACACCATAGTCTCATACTAATTTACACTAAGAGGAACATTCATCAAGGGTGGAATTGCTTTTTTAATGTAAATTCATCTTCCATGGAAACATTTTCTATTCATTGTATTTATGAATAACTTTACCACCTTGAAATCAATGTTTTGAGGCTATCATTCAAAGTACTTCCTCTGTTTTCTATATGTTTTTCAGTCCTTCCATCATTATGCTGACAGCTGTCTGTACATTCTCTGCATTTATGAAAGATGTAAGCTTAAAAACGATGGGGACATATTTTTCCACTAAAAAAGTCCTCTAAGTTATGTACGTAGGGGGACTTTGAGCACTTTGGGGGAGAACCTTTATTAAAGTGGAGTTCCACCCTGAAAAAAAATTTGTCACCAAAAATCTACAAATAAAAAAAAAAAAAAAAAAAATGTTTACTTACCAGAAATAGCGGTTGCTATGCGGAAGTCCCTAATCTGCCTCTTCATCCGCTGTGGTGGATCTTCTTCCTCGTCCTACACTCGGATTCTTCTTGTGAATGGGGCGCGCTGCCTTCTGGAAACTGTGTGTATCCCAGAGAGCAGCCGGCCCATTCACAAAGCGCCGCGCTGCTCACACATGCGCAGTAGAAAACGTGCAGTGAAGCCACACGGCTTCACTGCCTGTTTCCCTTACTGAGTATGGCGGCGCCGGGAGCTGCCAGCGCCGAGGGATCGGCCTCGGGGGGCTGACATCGCGGGCGAGTAGGACAGGTAAGTGTCCTTATTAAAAGTCAGCAGCTACAGTGTTTGTAGCTGCTGACTTTAAAAAAAATAAAAAAATTGCGGGTGGAACCCCCCTTTAAGCATTAACCTCCTTAGCGGTAATCCCGAGTCTGGCTCGGGGTGAGTTTTCAATGCTAAGAGCGGTAACCCCGAGCCAGACTCGGGCTGCATCGCAGTATCCAGGGGAAGTAACTTACCTTGTTCCCTGGATCCTGCGATGTCCTCCCGCAGTGTCTGCGAGCCGTGTCTCGCTCGATCCACACTGCCGAGTGCCGAGCTCCGTTCCCTGCGACGTTGCGACGCACGGGGACGGAGTTCGGCGCCAAATTCAAAAAAGTAAACACATAGTATACATACAGTATACTGTAATCTTATAGATTACAGTACTGTATGTAATAATTACACACCCCCTTTGTCCCTAGTGGTCTGCCCAGTGTCCTGCATGCACTTTTATATAATAAAAACTTTTCTTTCTGCCTGGAAACTGAAGATTGTCCATAGCAACCAAAAAGTGTCCCTTTATGTCAAAAGTGGTTTTAGACCAGCTAAAAAACAGCGATAATAAATTACAATCACTCGCAGAATTGAGCGATAGCGATTTGTGGGGAAATTCATCATCAAACAAAAAATCTAATGACAGCGACAATTCTGCAACTGAGCAAATTTCAGTGTTTTTGATTTGATTACATTATTGAATATTTTTTATTATAATTACATTACTATTTGTTATAATTATTTATAGTTATTTATTATATTATAATTTATTATTTTGTGTTTCAAACTTTATCATACCCGGGATGTCTAGTAGACACTTGTTTGGTCAGGTTTAAGTAAGTAATTACTAAGAATCGCAGGCCTACAATACATAACACCAAATTTCCATGCAAAATAATTGTACCGCTTTTGGTACATAATTCCAGACATAATCATACCGCCAGGGAGGTTAAAACAAACTCCATAATGATGTCTCCTTAAGACTTCATATAATGCAGGAGGATTATCTATAATAATGGAAGTACTACTAGTACTGATATTTACCTTTAATAGATATGTTAATTATTTATTAATATCAATTACTGATGTAAGACTTAAAGCCAAACTGCAGCCATTTTTTTCTTCTTTGTCGTATTGTGTTTTGTATAGAGCAGGGAATAGTAAGAACCCTTGACGGGTTTGTATTGCGGTCTGTGTGCCCACTGGGGAAATTTCCCTTCACTTCATGGAATCTTTCCAGTGAGGACACAGATAAAAACATATTTTTAATAGAATGTGGAAGTTCTGCAAATTTTTTTATTGTTGCCTAATACTTTCTCTCTCATTGGCTACTACATCCTTCCTGTGCATTGATGCCTCAGGGACAGGAAAGTGAGGGAATTTTTTTTGCAATGGTGTCACAGATAATAAGTTGTGACCTGAACATGTAGCTAGGCTATGCATTTTCATTTTTACACTAGAAGGCTGTCAAGTCACTGCAGGGCCCCCTCAATGTTCACTGCAGAAGCACTGAAGTTATGTATGTCATTCTGTCAGAAGCTCAGCCCCCCCCCCCCGGCTGAGCTTCTGACGGAATAACTTACATGACTTCAGTGCTTCTGCAGTGAACTTTGAGGATGAATTCATGTCTGTAGCAATAGTTGTCAGTGAGTACTGACATAATGCTTGTTCATTATATGTGCTGTATTTAAATAATATCTAGCAAGCGCCTAGTTAGTTTGCTAGGCTTTTAGGCAAATTTAGTTTTTTGACTCCTCTGTAATCAGTGGAGCAGTTGTTGAATAATTTAGGCTGTTTTGGATCTCACGGGATGCAGGTTTGATTGCTTCTGCTTCTAGAGGTTTCTGGAACATAGGAGGTTGGGCAAGACAAGTGGGCAACCTGAATATATGTTGTGCTTCAGCCAATTTCGGGGGAGGTGTGCCCAGTAGGTGGACAGAGGTAAATAGTAAATAGAGGTACATAGAGGTAAATAAATAGTCTAAGCTTTAGAGAAGCAGGGACTTCTTCCTGTTGGAGAGATTCCACCCGTCTGGGTTAGGGTAAACTCCCTGTAGTAGTTCCACTCACTCAAGCTGTTGTTCATCGAGGTCCAAGCTGTGACATAGCTGGATGGCCTACATCTAAACATCTTTTTATTGAAGCAATATAAAGGAAGTAGAAATTGGGATTTTAAAGGTGCGATATCACACCAATGAAAATATATAAAAGATATTTATTTAGAAAAAGATAAAAGTGCAAAATGTAAAATACATCCAGTAATACAATACAATTTCATGGGTGTGCAATCTGAGAAATTTCTCTCTACATGCTTCGCCTGGATTATTGGCTTCCTCAGGAGAATCAAATTTGTCAGGCACTATCTACTGAAAGTAAAGAAAACACAACATAAATACATATACAATACAAAACAGTACACACGTTTTTGGAACAGTACACGTTTAAATATTCCCAAGTTGGCTGAGACCCGAATAACAGACCATAGAGGAAAAGGGACAATTACCTGTATCATAGAGTTGATCTACATGTACATGGATATAATATAGGCCAAGAGATTAGAGAACCCCTACATAATGGATCATCTGGTGTAACCACAGAGGCTGGTAAATATTTGAAGGACCCAAAAAAAGCCAGATTAAGGGCCCTTATGGAACTTGGGGGTAGGAAGGAAAAAAAGGTTTAATAAAAAAACACTAGGAAACAAAAATCAAAATATTGATAGGGATTCAGGGCTACCAAGGATATTTGTAGGTATCAATAAATTCAAATAGATGCGGGTCCAATACGTTTCATCTTTTTTTTTTTAAGCTGATCAAGGGAACTCTCACCTAAGGACCTGGTCTGGAGAGCTCACTGAAAAGTGCCTGCTGGAAATTGAAAAGGGTTTGGCTGTCCTGGGCCATTGTGAGCATTCACCTCTCCCTCATTGAAGAATGTCCGGTGGATACTGGAAGGAGGCATCTGGTGATCCTTTGACGTTGTGAGTACTGACCTAAGCTCAGGGTCCAAGTGACTGTGCTGTTTCTTTTTGGTGGAATAGTCAATGGTAGTTCTGACTGGGATAGAAAAAAAATAGTTCTGCCATTTGTATGGGCTCCTGAATTGAGACTGTTTAGTAACGCTTAGCAAAGTGGAGCGTTCTCCTGAAAATATTCAGCAAATCTAGAGTATACCATATTACCCTACCAGTGTAAAAAAGAAGGGGGTGGAGGCGCCAACTAAATTAGTCCTATTGTAATCATTTATGTAAGTATAGTATATATACTTACAGGTTCACTTGAAAATGATATCCATCAAGGATGGGGGTGTTCTGAGGTCTGTTGGTACTGCTCTGCTGGCTCTGGCAAAGTTCCCCTCAGCCGTGAGGTGTAGGAGATGTAGATTTTCGTTTGCACAGGCTTCTCTGCGGTGTCACATGACAGGAAGCTCCATGCTAACCAGTCTGGAACGTGGAAGTGATGTCATTCAGCAGGGCAGTCCTCCAAACATAGAGTGAAACATCCCACTCTATGTTTGGAGGACTGCCCTGCTGAATGACATCACTTCCACATTCCAGACTGGTTAGCATGGAGCTTCCTGTCATGTGACACCGCAGAGAAGCCTGTGCAAACGAAAATCGACATCTCCTACACCTCACGGCTGAAGGGAACTTTGCCAGAGCCAGCAGAGCAGCACCAACAGACCTCAGAACACCCCCATCCTTGATAGATATCATTTTCAAGTGAACCTGTAAGTATACAGTATATACTATACTTACATTAATGATTACAGTAGGACTAATTTAGTTGGCGCCTCCACCCACTTCTTTTTTACACTTCTTGGTGACAGAGGACATGGACACCCTCTGAGGATGGTTGCCTCCTCTTGTTTTTTTCATATACAGATTGACTTAGAAGTGCCATTAGAGCCACTATTACATTCATTTTAAAGGCATCACATCGCTAGGAGCGCCGGAATCCCCCCCCCTCTTTTCCACATATTACCCTACACCCCATCCAAGTTCTTCAGTAATAAAAAATCCTAAAAAAAAATCTCCTAGATGAGGTAATGAGCCAGAGTGAATGAACTGTTGCTGTGGGCCTGGTTGCCACCAGTTAAATTACAGCATCTCTTGTAGGTGTAGTGCTACAATTAAAATGTACATAGCATTCTTCACTCTATATATAACTAGAATTGGGTTGATTGATGTTCATCACTGGGGACAAAGCAGTCTTATTGATTTTGTAATATAAGCTTTTTTTTAATAGGTTTGGCACCCCCGTTTTTTATTATGCTGAAGTTTGATATTACTTGCTATTGTCTGTAGTATAATAAATATAGAGAAAAGTGACTTGATATTGCAGGGCTTCTAATAAACTCAGGTGAATTGGAGATGTGTGGGTTTGGCCAGCTTTCATATATGTGCCCCATGGATGTTAAGAGCAGGAATTTTGCCTTTGATAAGGATATTCTTTTAGGTGCACCAGTACTGTGAATGAAAACCTCCAATGTGAATTTTAAAGTATTTTTGTTCTATCATCAAACACTTTCACACAGCTGCAAAATATGATCCTCTATGACAGGCACCTTCTCCTCTATATCTATAGTTTGTTAGTTACCATCTTTTCATGAGGTGAAGGAATATGAGTGATGATGATGATGACAAAAAATTATTTAATTCCTTAAAAGAAGATTAAAAAAAAAAAAATGTTTTCCACAAAACGTGGTGCAAAATGGGGCAACTCAAAAATTGAAAAAATGTCCTTGCTCTATAGAAAATATATTTTTTGTATGCTGACAGTGTTGGATCATGTGTTAATACAGTACATGGCCAACAAGTGGGTAAAAAAAACGTCAAACTCAAATAAAAAAAAAAAAAAAAGTTTTTTCTAGTTTGCCAAAAATTAGCAAAACTGGAAATACCTCCTTGTCATTGCAAGTCCTTTAATTCTGAATATTTGGTCCTTGGTTACTGTAATCTTCACATTTTTAAATTGTATTTAAATTCACTATGGATGATTTATAGCTACAATGGTCCCATAAATAATCTAATCTAATTAAAAAAATGGAAAACAACAACTCTTTCTAAAAAAGAATGGCAACCTCTAACTCTAATGCCGCGTACACACGATTGGAAATTCTGACAACAAATGTCCGATGTGAGCTTTTGGTCGGAAATTCCGACCGTGTGTAGGCTCCATCAGACATTTGCTGTCGGAATTTCCGACAACAAAAATTTGAGAGCTGGTTCTCAAATTTTCCGACAAGAAAAGTTCTTGTTGGAAATTCCAATCTTCTGTGTGCAATTCCGACGCACAAAAAAAACACGCATGCTCAGAATCAAGCAGAAGAGCCGAACTACCTATTGAACTTCATTGATCTCGGCTCGTCGTACGTCTTGTACGTCACCGCGTTCTTGACGTTCGGAATTTCCGACAACATTTGTGTGACCGTGTGTATGCAAGACAAGTTTGGGCGAACATTCCGTTGGAAAAAAATACACGGTTTTGTTGTCGGAATTTCCGATCGTGTGTACGCGGCATTAGAGGTTGATTTACTAAAGGAAAATAGACTAGGCACATTCCAGCGGTCACAACAAGTTGCAGTCAACAGCCAGTACTGCTACAGAATCGGGTTGATTTACTAAAGGCAAATAGAAGGTGCACTTTGCAGTTGCCCCAGATCTTAGTAAATAAGGTAAAGCTTCACTTTGGAGAAAAAAAAACAATCACATGCATAGAAAAGCCGTGGAAGAATTTACCCTCTTCCTGACTAGAGCACTTTTTGCGATACGGCACTGCGTCGCTTTAACTTACAATTGCGTGTTCGTACGACGTTGCACCCAAACAAAATGTACGTACTTTTTTCCCACAAATAGAGCTTTCTTTTGGTGGTATTTGATCACGGTTTTTATTTTTTGCACTATAAACAAAAAAAGAGCGACGATTTTGAAAAAAGAGCAATATTTGTGACTTTTTGCTATAATAAAAATCCCCAAAAAATATAAAATGATCTAAAAACAATTTTTTTCCTCAGTTTAGGCCGATATGTATTCTTTCACATATTTTTGTTAAAAAATCACAATAAGCGTATATTGATTGGTTTGCGCAAAAGTTATAGCGTAATCAAAATAGGGGATAGATTTATGGCATTTTTATTAATAATTTATTTTTTACTAGTAATGGCGGCGATCTGCGATTTTTATCGTGACTGTGACATTATGGCGGACACATCGGACAGTTTTGACACTATTTTGGGACCATTGTCATTTATACAGCGATTAGTGCTATAAAAATGCACTGATTACTGTGTAAATGACGCTGGCAGGTATGGGGCGATCAAGGGGTTAAGTGTTTTCTTTGGAGTGATTCTTACTGTGGGGGGGGTGGGCTACCCCTAACATGACAGCGATCACTGCTCCCGATGACAGGGAGCAGTAGATCCCTGTCATGTCACTAGGCAGAACATGGAAATGCCTTGTTTACATAGGCATCTCCCCGTTCTGCCTCTCCGTGTCACGATCGTGAGCTGCTGGCGAACATCGAGTTCGCGGAGCCTGTGGTCACGGAGAACGTGGCGCGCGTGCAGCAATTTAAAGGGGACGTACCTATACGCCCATTTGCCTGCCCATGCCATTCTGCCGACGTAAATCAGCATGCAGCGGTCGGCAACTGGTTAAAAGCCCCTAAGAGCATTCCTCTTCAGTTTTGTTATAATGTATGGGGCGTTCAGCACCTCTTCACCCATGTGGGTGGGGTCTCTCTCTTTGTAGAAAAGGATATTTAATTTTTTTTCTGTATGTGACCACTTATCCTCAGAGTGTTGTCTGTGTGTGTTTGTAATAGCCAGGGGAAACATCTAAAATTCCATAATGCGGTGTGCACTGTGCAGTTGTTGGGTACTGCCGTGCAAATTTGCTGCTCCATCACTGCAGAGAAAATAGATAAAGTGATAATTTGTTCTATTTAGTTATTTCATGTTATAAGTAGATCACATTTCATGTTTTTAATTAGATCAAAAGATGTTTAAATAGAGGCTTGGTAGGACTAATTACATTTTGGCAGTGAGAAATGCCTGGGTATCTCTGGTTACAACAAATACTGCTTTTATAAAAATAAAAAATAAAAAAATTCAGTCAATTTAGATGTTCCTTCTGGTCACCAAACTCTGATGTGAAAAATTCAGCTCCTATAAAACTGTTTCTTAACCACTTCAGCCCTGGACCATTTGGCTGGCCAAAGACCAGGCCACTTTTTGCGATTCGGCACTGCGTCACTTTAACTGACAATTGCGCAGTCATGCAACGTACCTCCCAAACAAAATTGATGTCCTTTTTTTCCCACAATTTTTTTGCACTATAAACAAAAATAGAGCGACAATTTTGAAAAAAATGCAATATTTTTTACTTTTTGCTATAATAAATATTCCCCAAAAAATATATAAAATCTTTTTTTTTTCCTCAGTTAAGGCCAATACGTATTCTTCTACATATTTTTGGTAAAAAAATCGCAATAAGCGTTTATTGATTGGTTTGCGCAAAAGTTATAGAGTCTACAAAATAGGGCATAGTTTTATGGCATTTTTATTAATCTTTTTTTTTTACTAGTAATGGCAGCGATCAGCGATTTTTATCATAACTGCGACATTATGGCGGACACATCAGACACTTTTGACACCATTTTGGGACCATTGTAATTTTTACAGCGATCAGTGCTATAAAAATGCACTGATTACTGTAAAAATGGCACTGGCAGTGAAAATGTTAACCTGTAGGGTGCGCGGGGGAGTGATTCTAACTGTTAGGGGGCGTGGCTTGCCATGACATGTCACTGATTGTTCTTCCCGATGACATGGAACAGACGATCAGTGACATGTCACTAGGAAGAACAGGGAGATGTTGTGTTTACACTGACATCTTCCTGTTCTTCAGCTCTGTGACCCAATTGCGGGACACCGGTGGACATCAAGTCTGCGGGTCCCGCGGGCACGGTCACGGAGCTTGCGACAGGGTCCCGAGAGCGACCACACGGCCGGCAAATTAAAGGGGATGTATATATACGCCCATTTGCGCAGCCGTGCCATTCTGTCGACGTAAAAAGTCGCACGGCGGTCGGCAAGCGGTTAAAGCAAACCTTTCCTCAAAAATAGCTTTGTTCCATTGTAATCACTCCGCCCTCCACAATCAAAGCAATTTGCTTTCTTATGCCCCAGCTCCATCCTCTGCCTCTACGACATAGACCCTATGCCCGGTGCCTCCTAGGATATACACACCACATATCCCAGGAGACATCAGCTTCCACACTGTGACAAGAGGCTAAACCTGGTGTCACGTCATCATACGATGACAAAGCAAGAAGGATGGAAGTGTAAGACCTGCCAGGTGGCAGCAGAGCAATCAAAACAGACCAACGATGCATTTGCTGGTCAAGTTTGCTTATAGTGGATACCTTAGCAAGAAAGGTAAGAGGGGGATGATAACAAAAAAAAAATCATGGGGATGCCGTTCCTCTTTATTCAGGAGAAATAAAAATGCATGCCACTCCCTGAAATCACCCCCCGCCCCTTTTTTCGCACTCATTCACAAATTTAAACACCCCTTTCAAAGCCCTTTTTTACTTTACCAGAAAGGTTGGAAAATCAGCTTACATAACAATTCAGCTGCCTGCTGTATCTTTTAATTTACTGATACTACTTGCGATTTTCACAAAACCCCAACTTTGCTGCAGGATTTCTAAGTCAACTTTAATACTGAAAATGTAAAATAAATCATACAATTTAATATCAGACAAGATACGTATGGCACGCAGTTCATTGTGATAAATGAAGCTCAGAATTCTATTACAGTCTGCTCAAAATGTACTTACAGTGTTTTTTAGATTCTATAAAGCTAAATTGTTTTCAGCATATGGTTCACAGCGGTGAAATCTACGCATCTCTAATTTCAGTATTTTTATAGCTAACAATTTCAGGGGAGATAAATGTGGTGGATTATTGCACCGTGTTAGCCATAGATTAATGAAGAAAGTTTGGGTACAGGGGTACATCCATGGACACATATGTGTTCCTATTGACAGTGGTCACCCACATATTCCAGTCTCCACACATGGACGCCACCACATGGATAGATACGGGCGCCCAGGGGCCACCATCAGTACAGCATCCTCTAATACTGAATCCTAGCGGAGGCAAGGATGGTATGTTGGTCCGAGCGGTGTAGCAGATCGAGGTGAGTGATACAGCGCTGTCAGCTGTTGACACAACATTGATTCGGCTCCGCCTTCCCCTATGGCGTGGTGCTGTGTCGTATCCTTGTCCGGCATATGTGCATATCCCCCTGTACCATCTAGTGGGAATCCTCCCCTCTACATGCGTCACCACACAGCGCCCGCACTCACGCCGTGACGTGACTGCGTCATCCTGGCGCGGTCACCTGACAGCATCACAGGGGCTATTTGAAGCCCCGGGCGGCTGGTCATGGCTGACACGGGGGGAGCTGAGGGAGCCTTACGACATGCGCAGCAGACCACAGGTAATCCGTTGCTACTTAGATACAGGAATCCATGCCCTTTACATCGAAGGGAATTTTTTGGAGTGATCTCTACTTAGTTCCATATTATAAGGTTGATCCCCATTGTTTGTCTGGATGTTTACAGATTCCAATGGACAGCATCTCCTATGGCACTTTATTTAAATAACCAATAATAGATTGAAGGTAACCATTTCCCTACTCTTTATTAGACATTCATGGAATTACAGTGGATATCTGACTTCCATGTCTCTTAGAAATATGCAGGATGGAGGGCTTTGATAAACTTTATTCTTTGCATTGTTTCTAATATATATTTTTTATTTTGATATTTTTTTTATTTATGAACATCAGTTACATGAGAGACATCCACTATACCAATGTGCTTTTTAATCCTGCTTGGTCAAGCCGAGCACGATTGGCTCCCCAGCAACCTTATATTCAGTCAACATATATGTAAGTTCCGTTCACTATGTTAAATCAATTATTAATAACTATCTCCGCCTTTCATTAGGCAAAGTTTAATGTTGAGGTCACACTGTGACCCAGCAATATGTACTTAAAATTATGATGATTATTTTTATTTATATATTTTATTCTATATACAGGACCTATTTGTATATTTGGACAACCCCCTGTGTACATCCCATTGTGGTGTGCGTCCGACCATGAGACATATGTAAGGTGATACACATACCAATTGCTCCATCATTTTGGAGGGTATACACCCCGGCCTGCCTCTGGGATTCATTCCGTGAACCACAAGGTATTTGTCCATGCTTTCAGAGAAAATATGTAGTGCAATACAAACTATACTGTTGTATATGTATATAATTTGTTTACTTTCAAATATATGTATCATTAAAAAACAACTCTTTTGTATTATTGTAGATTTGCTATAGTGTTTGCGTCCCTGAAGAAGCCTGATTATAGGCGAAACATGTAGGACTAGCAGCATGCAATTCTGAAGGAACAAATGCATCACAGTATATTTTTGTATTCCTTTTTTAATGCTATTATGTATTTGTAATAAAACCCACATTTTTAACTGTATCTGTTTGCTTTTTGTATATTTTGACATTTCCCCTACGGGGACTACCATTCAAACTCAGTCAATAGGCATCCCAACAGTCCCATCTATCACCCCGGATATGGGGTTCCTTATACATTTTTTCTACTTAAGGGACGTAGATGCCATTGACCTATTTACTTGACAAGTGCCTGCTCTCAATGCTACTTATCTTTGAAGAAAGTTTGGAGTTGAGTGTTAGGTTTTATTGGGTTATTCAAGATGCAAGCTTTCAGGATGTCGTAGAGATCCCTTCTCCAGGCTTGATATATATCTGGAAATAGATCTGAAACCCACTTATTTACAGTAGGTGCCGTCGATATTGTATTTCTATCGCGCTCCCATCGCCGAGATTCTCGGCGACAGGAGTGCCGAGATCTCGGCAGCAGGGTGGCGACACGTGTGGCGCTCGCTGCAATAGCGAGGAGACGCGACACTGTATTGAGCGAGGATCCGACGCGGATTCCCGCCAATACCAGGCACTGCGTTTGGTATGAATCCTGAGCGGGAACTCCACGCCAATTTTTAAAGAAAAAAACGGCGTGGGTTCCCCCTCCAGGAGCATACCAGGCCCTTGGGTCTTGTCTGGATTTGAAGGGGAGCCCTACGCCGAAAAAACGGCGTGGGGGTCCCCCTCAAGATCCAAACCAGACCCTTATCCGAGCACGCAACCTGGCAGGCCGCAGGGGAAGAGGGGGGGCCGAGGGCGGCCCCCCTCCCTCCTGAACCGTACCAGGCCACATGCCCTCAACATGGGGGGTTTGGTGCTCTGGGGCAGGGGGGCGACCTGCGGCCCCCCCACCCCAGAGCACCCTGCCCCCATGTTGATGAGGACAGGGCCTCTTCCCGACAACCCTGGCCGTTGGTTGTCGGGGTCTGCGGGCGGGGGGCTTATCGGAATCCGGGAGCCCCCTTTAATAAGGGGGCCCCCAGATCCCGGCCCCCCCACCCTATGTGAATGAGTATGGGGTACATCGTACCCCTACCCATTCACCTGGTGGAAAATAAATGGAAATAAAAACACAACACAGTTTTTAAAAGTATTTTATTGCACCGCTCCGGAGGTCTTCTTCCGTCTTCGGGGGTCTCCGGTGTCATCGCCGCGTTCTCCGGTTCTTTCTTCTGCCGGGCCTCCGCTAACTTCTTTTTAGCTCTTTTGCTAGCAGAGGCCCGGTCTTCTCTGTCGCCTTCTTCTTCTCCCGCTCTCCGGTTCTTCTCCCGCTCTCCGGTTCTTTCTTCCGCCGGGCCTCCGCTAACTTCTTTTTAGCCCTTTTGCTAACGGAGAACCCGGTCTTCTCCGTCGTCTCGTCCGGCTCTCCGTTGTCCTTCTGCCGGCCCCTCCACTAACTTCTTGTAGCTCTTTTGCTAGTGGAGGAGTCGGTCTTCTCCGTCGTCGCCGTCAGCGCCTATATTAATCTCTGCGGACCGAAGATTTATCATTACTGCGAGAGGAAGCGACGAGTCAACATCGAGGAGGAGAAGAGGGAAGAAGACGCAGACGGCGACGACGGAGAAGATCGGCTCCTCCACTAGCAAAAGAGCTACAAGAAGTTAGTGGAGGGGCCGGCAGAAGGACAACGGAGAGCCGGACGAGACGACGGGAAGACCGGGCCTCCATTAGCAAAAGAGCTAAAAAGAAGTTAGCGGAGGCCCGGCGGAAGAAAGAACCGGAGAGCGGGAGAAGAACCGGAGAGCGGGAGAAGAAGAAGGCGACGGAGAAGACCGGGCCTCTGCTAGCAAAAGAGCTAAAAAGAAGTTAGCGGAGGCCCGGCAGAAGAAAGAACCGGAGAACGCAGCGACGACACCGGAGACCCCCGAAGTCGGAAGAAGACCTCCGGAGCGGTGCAATAAAATACTTTTAAAAACGGTGTTGTGTTTTTATTTCCATTTATTTTCCACCAGGTGAATGGGTAGGGGTACGATGTACCCCATACTCATTCACATAGGGTGGGGGGGCTGGGATCCGGGGGCCCCCTTATTAAAGGGGGCTCCCGGATTCCGATAAGCCCCCCGCCCGCAGACCCCGACAACCAACGGCCAGGGTTGTCGGGAAGAGGCCCTGTCCTCATCAACATGGGGGCAGGGTGCTCTGGGGTGGGGGGGGGCCGCAGGTCGCCCCCCTGCCCCAGAGCACCAAACCCCCCATGTTGAGGGCATGTGGCCTGGTACGGTTCAGGAGGGAGGGGGGGCCGCCCTCGTCCCCCCCTCTTCCCCTGCGGCCTGCCAGGTTGCGTGCTCGGATAAGGGTCTGGTTTGGATCTTGAGGGGGACCCCCACGCCGTTTTTTTGGCGTAGGGCTCCCCTTCAAATCCAGACCAGACCCAAGGGCCTGGTATGCTCCTGGAGGGGGAACCCACGCCGGTTTTTTCTTTAAAAATTGGCGTGGAGTTCCCGCTCAGGATTCATACCAAACGCAGTGCCTGGTATTGGCGGGAATCCGCGTCGGATCCCCGCCTATCGGCAATGCGTGTCGCTCATCGTGAAAGGAAAATTTTTCCTTTCCCGATGACGAGACAGCTCGGCGCTGGCTCTCGCGACGGAGCTCATAGGGTGTCAATATCGCCGCTAGAAGCGGCGAGATTGACACAATATCGGCGGCACCTACTGTATATACAGAGTTACAAGGAGGAGCAAAACAATATAAAAATTTAATAAAATACAACCTTTCTTTCTTGACACACTTGGGTGGTAGAGACTGTTGTAAAAGGATTATGCTGTAGGGATCAGTTTAAAAGGGTTATTGGAATACTTGGCTCCAAAATAAGATAAATAAGATGTCCTGGTACACCCCTCACCTTAAATAAGTCTTTTTGAAATGTTCTTATATCACAAAAGTAATAATATACAACCATTAAATTTTTTATTTTTTTTCTTGACACACTGGAATAGTAATGACTACAAATAATTAGGATGTTTCTTTAGTTATTAGCGTTTAAAGCAAAATTTCATCTAAAAAGAGAAGGTCCGGCCGAAGAACTGGCATTAGTGAGGACAGTGCTGAATCCCTGGACTGGTAAGTGTCTGTTTATTAAAGTGGTACTAAAGGTTCACGTTTAAAAAAAAAAAAAAAATAACAAACATGTCATACTTACCTCCACTGTGCAGTTCGTTTTGCACAGAGTGGCCTCTTCTGGGGTCCCAAGGCGGCTCTGGTGGCTCCTCCCCGCAATAGATAACCCCCTCTGGGAAGCTCTCTCCCGAGAGGGTTACCATACGGGCGCGCTCCCGTGTCATACACTCGGCGTACATAGCCGCAGAGTGTATGACTTGGCCCCACCCCAGGAGGCCGCGTTATTGGATTTGATTGACAGCAGCAGGAGCCAATGGCTGCACTGCTATCAATCTATCCAATGAAGAGCTGAGGAAGCCGTGGAGAGGACGACGCAGGATTGCGCACGCGGAAGTTCGGGGCTCAGGTAAGTAAAACAGGGGCTGGGAGGGGGGGAGTGGACAGTGCAAGGTGTTTTTTCACCTTAAAGCGGAGCTCCGCCGAATTTTTTTTATTAAAAGCCAGCAGCTACAAATACTGCAGCTGCTGACTTTTAATATTAGGACACTTACCTGTCCTGGAGTCCAGAGGCGTCGGCAGCAGAAGACGAGCAATCGCTCGTCACTCTGCTGCCCCCACGCCATCCTCGGTGAGGGAACCAGGAAGTGAAGCGTTGTGGCTTCACTGCCCGGTTCCCTACGGCGCTGCGCCGTTCTCACTGGTCCCCATTGTGTTCTGGGAGCCGAGTGTTTCCCAGAACACAATGGGTATTCTGCGGGAAGTGACGTACTACCTGCAGAATACATGCAGAGAGGACTCCCGGAAGTGGGTGCAAATACCTGTCTTAGACAGGTATCTGCACCCCCCTCCCCCCTCTGAAAGGTGCCAAATGTGACACCGGAGGGGGGGGAGGGTTCCGATGAGCGGAAGTTTCACTTTAGGGTGAAGCTCCGCTTTAATGAGGCTTTACAACCCCTTTCAAAGTCAGCAGCTACAGTATTTGTGGCTGTTAACTTTTATTTATTTATTTTTAGAAACAACTGTACTATAGCTTTTCTTTAAGAGTGTTATTGGACTAGGACAAAAAACATCCAGGCAAACTTTTTACCTTAGTGATTATGAGAGTCTTTTTGAAATGTTGATATACCTTCGATCAAATACTAGATGAAAAACAAACGGGCATTAATGTCATAAATTTTATAAAAATCATAGAAATACATTAAAAGTCTGCATCTGTTTAGACCACAGTCTGTAGGAATTTACATTGCCTATCCAGCCTTCCATTCTGTAATTCGAAGTTCCCCATCAGTACTACAATCTCAGATAAATTATGCTGTGGCCTCTGCTACAGAAATGGGCAGCTACAGGAAGATCTGTCTTGTTGTTGTAAATTGTGTATCTATGAAGATTGATTCGTTGGCGGACCTGTCTCTCCCCAACATTGAGTCCAGTAGGACATTTTGCATTCAATATCATTATCAGGTATACCACACTTGAGGGTCTACAGCAAAATGTACCCTGTACTTTTTTCTCGTGCTGTGATCCCAGAATTGGTACCCTATTGGTGCTGTGGATATTATTGAAGGTCTCAGATCTCTTCTGTATGCAGGGAGATGTTCCATTTACTATTGAGTTGCTTAGGGAATATCTCATTGTCTTAGATTGAGTCTTTGTGAATTCATAAGTAGCGGTGGTCCTAGGAATATTTCTCTATGTCTTTTCTCCTTGTGTAGAAGAGGCTGGAGCTCCTTTGTGATCTTTCTTAGAGCTTCTAGGGCACCAGTGCCCACCTGTGTGCTCTCCGCCATTTTACCAGAATTCTGCAGAGTATGCTGCACTTTAGAGAAGGTCGGCAGCACAGTTACTAAGTGATGAATCCACTATGGGGGTAGTGTAATATTTTTTAAATTGTGTCACTACCATACATTTGGCATGTATTGACATAATTTTGGGTTATGCCAAGTATACTACCATGCATGATCTACACCAATGCCTGCCTCTGCACTCCACGCCACGGTACCACGGTACCAATACGGATTTCTGTGCTTGTCACCACTGTAGTGACATGCCCTTCCATATTTAAAAAAATAGCAGCCAGCACAACACTAAGACAAGTGTAAATCAAGAGATATGTAAAAGATAACATTTTGTGCAGCGCTTAAAAATTCCTGATGATACAAATTCAAATGTATACAATCTATTATATACTGTGCAATGACCACAAAATAAAAACTGTGAAAAGTGATGTGAAATTCACACCCAAACTAAAGTCCATGTGCCATTATGTAAAGATTTTTAAACCATGAATATAACAGTCCTTGGATAAACAGTGAAAACAGATTATATAGCCAGAAGGGGAATTCCACGTGACATCAGTGTTGAAGTGAAGACACAAACAATAAAACCACCACCAGTTAATGAGGAGGCTTACAGGAGACACCAAAGTATGGGACCTCCATACTTTGGTGTCTCCGTCTGGGCTTCAGATCAAGATGGAAGATAGTCCAATTGGTCAAGAGATGTCACAGAGAAGCAATCCTCAGAAGTAGCCCACTTGTCAGACCAAATCCTCTCAAATGTTCAAAATAGCATGACCTCCATCAGATACAGCCAACACCTCCCTCCACACAACAAATAGGAGCGCTCTTTCCAGTTCTTGGAATTCTCTTTTTGGGAAGCCAGAAATACCAAAAGCCAGTTGTCCACGCTGAGGAATAAATTCTAAACTTCTAAATCTTCATTAACCACTCACTAGAGAAGAGGGAGTTGTTGGCTGTATCTGACGGATACATGCTATTTTGAACATTGAGAGGATTTGGTCTGACAAGTTGGCACATGATGGCACATGGAATCTTTACATGATGGCACATGAATTTGTATCATCATGAATTTTTGAGCGCTGCACAAAATTTTACCTTCCATATTTAGCCTTTTTGATGAATTAGCATGCCTTTGCTAATCATATTTAATTCCACTGCTGTGTGAGCCAATGAGGAGAGAAACCCAGGAGAGCCACTGCTCGCATGCACATTGCTGGATCGAGATGGGGCTTAGGTAAGTATAAGGGGGGCTGGGGGGAAACTGCAACCAGAAGGTTTTTTACCTAAATGCAAAGAATGTCTTTAGAAAAACTTTAATAGTAGCAGATATCTGTTTGTAGGCAAGTGGCCTACTGTTAGTTCATTTGCTTGGCTGCCTAGCTACAGAGACGGGGTTAACATTTTTCTGCTTTCCCTGTGTGTGTGTTTATTTTTTCTGGTGTTCAACCTCCCTCCCGTGAGATATAAAGGGAAGAGGTCCACATCTCAGGGGAGCCGGGACCTAAAGAGAAATCAGGATATCTGTATGAGTAATCTGGGACCTGTGGTCCAGCACTGGAAGCTAACTCACCGGGACGTCCCAAGGACATGAACATCTCCGTACGAGTTTTTCCAAGGATGGACTATTCCTGATATTACTTCACCTGTTCAGGCAATCTGGGCCAGTCTCAGTTAGGTGTAGTTTAGTTGAGGATGTTATTGCATATCATACATGTTCTACTGAACTTTTAGTAACTAGCATGAGCCTGATCTGAAGTTATTCAAAGGGGTGCATGTTGGGTCTTATGCCGCGTACACACGATCAAAATTTCCGACAACAAAACCGTGGATTTTTTTCCGACGGATGTTGGCTCAAACTTGTCTTGCATACACACGGTCACACAAATGTTGTTCGGAAATTCTGATCGCCAAGAACGTGGTGACGTACAACACTACAACGAGCCAAGAAAAATTAAGTTCAATGATTCCAAGCATGCGTCAAATTGATTCCAAGCATGCGTAGGATTTTTGTGCTTCGGAATTGGATACTCACTATCGGAATTTCCGACAAGAACTTTTGTTGTCGGAAAAACTGAGAACCAGCTCTCAAACATTTGTTGTCAGAAATTCCGACAGCAAATGTCCGATGGAGCCTACACACGGTCGGAATATCCGACCAAAAGCTCACATCGAACATTTGTTGTCGGAAATTCCGATCGTGTGTACGCGGCATTAGTGTATTCCTAAAGAACCTGGGTCTATAATAACACTAGGGGGTATGTGTAACACCACCACAAAAGGTTAGCTGATAAGGCAAGGAAGAGGAGCTAGTTGCCATAACTAACCACAAGGAAGAACAGCTACAGCAACCAGTCATTTGGCGGGGTACCTGGTTAGGTGACAGGTCCTCCGGTAGCAAGGGGGTCAGTGCCCTGACTCCCTCCCTAGTTGTCAGACTCCTCCAGTCACCGGGTGCAGACCAATGTTACGGAAGTTCAAGACCTGATAACTAGGTATGGGAAGGAAAGGGTTAATGAGCACCCATGTGCTTAGTGGGACTACATTCTGTTACTGGGATTGAGGCCACTGCTGGAGTGGGCAATGGCTCTGCATGCAACACATACATCAGTACAAGTATGTGACAACATGGGACAGAACATTTTAAGGAGGAACTCCGCACATTCACTTCACACAAGAGGTTCATCTCTAAGTTGGGGACTGTCGTAATGTTTGATTCCTCACATGACTGCAGCCACTGTCTGGTCCAGGGCACTGGTGAGCACGCCTTTGGGTAGTTTTACCCCACGTGCACAGGCACAGCCGGGCCCTGCCCACATGTTACTGAGATTAATTTCCCAGGCTCAGCTCAAGGTACTGCCATATTTGATTTAAACCTGACCAACCTGATATCCTCTGTACCACTTTTGTTTTCCTCACCACCTTATGATGTTTTTCTTCAGTAACTCCAAACTCCTACACCGGTGTCTTTGCTGCTGTCCTCTTGCCTGCCTGTCACTTCTTCTCTTGTGCTTCCCCACATAATTCTACCCCATTGTGTCTTTGATGCTCTGCAGGGCCATCTTTTCCATTGGGCACGCTGGGCAGTTGCCCGGGGGCCACACTTGCCTGGGGGGCCCCACCGGCTGCCCAGCGACCCCAGTAAAAAATGGTGGGAAGCGGCGGGTCAGAACTGTGCATGAGCAGTTTGCAGAAATCGCTGAGAAGATCCAATCCTCCACGAGTGTTGCCTTTGTCTGTCCGCCGATGATGTTAGCCACACCCGCCAGACTTAAAAAAAAAAAAGCAGGAGGAGCTGAGGGTGAATGGACAGAGTAGAGTGGTCAGAGCAGACAGCACAGCAGGCTTGAAGCAGAGTGTGGCAGAGTCGGACCCCTGTCGGCAGTGCCGGTTTTCGTGAGCCTGTAACCTGCCCAGCCACCAGCCAGTACAGACATGGAGTGCCCTGGTCGGTGTCGTACGGTGAGTGGCTGTCTGGCTGACTGTGCAGCTTGCACAAAGAGATCAGGGGGTGGTCTGTTGCTCTGATGTAAGTCGGAACTCTGATGTAAAGAGAAAGCAGTGGACTTTGATATAAGGTGGTCTCTGGTCACCAGAGCACCCCCTTACATCAGCGTTTCCCCCTTACATCATGATCTGCAGCATTCCCCTTTACATAAGAGTTCCCTTGCACTGGAATCCTGCAGACTCTGATGTAAGAGGAAACTCTGTGCTGGCTGGGTTATAGTAACCTAACCTTTATGTCAATGAAGAAATGTTTTTTTTTTACTTTTGTTTAACTTAAACACATTGCTAATAGCACGATCTATATGTTTATAGTTTTAATAATGTCAGTAAAAACATGTGGTTCTGCCAGTAAATGTCATGATTTTTGTCAGTAAAAAATTCTCGTGCGTGATTGTGAAGACAGGGCCCCAGTGCAGTGTATTGCCCGGGGGCCTATAATGCTCTTAAGATGACACTGATGCTCTGTCTTCATGACTGCTCCACCATTCACGCTTCCTATACTGGTCTACTGTCAAAACCACCCCTATAGTCCCAATCTTCTCCTCTGCTGTCACCTCTATTCTCATCCTGGTGCCTGTCAACTCTCCTCCTTTGCTGTTGTGATGAACTCTCTTCCACCTTACCTTCATTGATCCATTATTATGACCGCGGCTTCAGCCTAACTGCTGTCTGATGACATTTCTTACAGCTTTTTGTTCATTTCTTATTTGTGGTACCTCTGTTACTGCTTCCAAGGGACAGTAGATAACTTTTCGTTTCTCTATTCCAGTCTAGCAGCATGTAGAGCCAACATTTACCCATATTTACAAAAATTATGTGGTTAGTGCCTTTCATATCTTTTTATACTTTTTTTCCACTCATGTTGCAGATGCAGTGGCCTGGACAAGTGGATTCATGTGGTATTGTGGCATTTGTGATAGTAAGCAAAAGACGTGACTCCTTAGCCATTTTCTTTTATTTTTAGTTTTATAGAGTTGGAAAAAGTTAGAACCTCTGTCAAGTTTTTAATTGCCGTATGTGGTCCTCTTTGGTAGATCTTTCTTTACTTTTTGTCCCGCTGACAGTAGACAATAAAAATATTTTTTTTGTTTATGCTTGTTTTAACCTCGGGGTTGGAACACCAGCAATCAGGCATTCATGTACTCGAGACAAAGCATCCACATTCCCCATTTGAACGCCAGGGCGATGCTTTACTGTGAAGTTGAATTCCTGGAGGGCCAGGAACCACCTATTCACTCTTCTATTTGTTTCCTTGTTTTGAGCCATCCACTTTAACGGAGCGTGATCCGTAACCATGTCAAAGTGCCTACCTAGCAGGTAGTACCGAAGGGAATCTAGAGCCCACTTCACCGCTAAACACTCCTTTTCAACGGTGGCGTAATTTACCTCATGGGACTTCAATTTCCTGCTGAGGTAAATGACTGGGTGCTCTTCCCCGTTCCAGACCTGGGACAATACTGCTCCTAACCCCACATCTGACGCATCACTTTGTACGACAAAGTCTTTAGAGAAGTCGGGTGAGTACAACACTGGCTGGCTACATAAGGCTTGTTTCAAGAATTGGAATGCTGCCTCAGCCTCGGGGGTCCATTTAATCATGACCGACCCTTTCCCCTTCGTCAGGTTGGTTAGGGGCACAGCCTTAGAAGCAAAGTGGGGAATGAATCGCCGATAATATCCAGCGATTCCCAGAAAGGCTCGTACCTGCTTCTTATTGTTGGGACGTGGCCAACTCTGGATGGCCTCGACTTTGTTGAGTTGGGGTTTTATTACTCCCCTCCCAATGGTGTACCCAAGATATTTGGCCTCCTCCTGCCCAATGGTACACTTCTTGGGGTTAGCCGTAAACCCCGCTTCCCGAACAGAGTCCAGGACTGCTTGCACTTTTGGCAGATGTGAGGCCCAATCTGTGCTATGGACAATTACGTCATCCAGGTAAGCCGCAGCATACTTCCGATGGGGCCTCAGCATCTGGTCCATTTTCCGCTGGAATGTGGCCGGCGCATTCTGTAACCCGAACGGCATTCTTTTATATTGGAACGCCCCGTCTGGGGTTACAAATGCGGTTTTCTCTTTGGCCGACTTGGCCAGGGGGATTTGCCAATACCCTTTTGTGAGGTCAAGAGTCGTCATGTATCGGGCTGTTCCCAGCCGGTCGATCAACTCATCTATACGTGGCATGGGGTAGGTGTCAAATTTTGTAACTTTGTTCAACTGACGAAAATTGTTACAAAATCGCCAGCTCCCATCCGGTTTAGGCACCAACACGATGGGACTAGACCAATCACTTTGGGACTCCTCTATCACCCCTAAGTTCAGCATTTTCTGTACTTCCTCCCGTATTGCCTCCCGTCGAGCCTCTGGGATCCGATAGGGTTTTAACTTCACCCTTTCACCGGGCGGGGTAATGATGTCATGCTCTACCCCAGATGTTTGTCCCGGCAGCTCAGAGAATACCTCCTTGTTGCGAAGCACAAACTCCTTAACCTCCTGTTGTTGGGGTTGTGACAAGGTGGCTGCTATTCCAACCTCAGGAATCACGCAACCAGTTTGAGCTGGTGACCAAGTGTCTGCGACTAGGGACTCTCTATCCCTCCAGGCTTTCAACAGATTAACGTGATAGATCTGTTCGGGCTTTCGCCTTCCTGGTTGTCTGACCTTGTAATTCACTTCGCTCACTTTTTCCATTATCTCGTAGGGGCCTTGCCATTTGGCAAGGAATTTACTTTCAACCGTAGGGACAAGTACCAATATCCTATCCCCCGGGGAAAAGGTACGGGTCTTGGCTCCACGGTTGTACACTCTCTGCTGTGCCAACTGCGCTTGGGCCAAATGTTCCTTCACGATGGGCATTACCTGTGCAATTCGATCTTGCATCAGGGCGACATGCTCAATCACACTCCTGTGGGGAGAACTCTCACTTTCCCAAGTTTCCTTGGCAATATCCAACAGCCCTCTTGGGTGTCTCCCATACAGTAACTCAAAGGGGGAGAATCCCGTAGAGGATTGGGGCACCTCCCTAATAGCAAACATCAAATAAGGAAGTAAACAGTCCCAATCCTTTCCATCTCTATCCACCACTTTCTTCAACATTTGTTTTAGGGTTTTGTTGAATCTTTCAACCAGCCCATCGGTTTGGGGGTGATACACAGACGTACGCAATTGCGTCACTTTGAACAATTTACACAGCTCTTTCATAACCCGGGACATAAAGGGTGTACCTTGGTCCGTAAGCAGTTCTTTACAAATACCCACCCGGCTAAAAACAAGAGATAGCTCTTTGGCTATGGTTTTGGCCGAGGTATTTCGGAGAGGGATCGCTTCTGGATAACGGGTGGCATAGTCCATTATAACTAATATGTACTGGTGCCCCCTAGCGGACTTGATTATAGGACCTACCAAATCCATGGCGATCCTCTCAAACGGGACCTCAATGATGGGTAGAGGGACCAGCGGGCTACGGAAATGTGGCATCGGGGCCAACCTCTGACACACAGGGCAGGAGGAACAATAATTTTCTACGTCCTTCATCACCCCCGGCCAATAGAATCTCTGTAATACCCTCTCTCGGGTTTTCTCTGTCCCCAGATGACCTCCAAGAATGTGCCCATGGGCCAACTCCAACACCAACTTCCTGTAAGGTTTGGGCACCACAAGCTGCTCAACGGTTTCTTCTGCCCTTTTTGCCACCCGATACAGTAGGTCCTTCTCTACGCTGAAGTATGGGTAAGTGCAGGTATTATCTGGGTTCACTAACTCGCCATCTATTTTCACTACGTTTTCCCGTGCCTTTATTAGGGCGGGGTCTTTCAACTGTTCTGTGGCAAAGTTTTCCCTGTGAACCTCAAGATCAGAAAACTCCACAGACGGTAGGTTTTCGTCTGAGGAGGTGGGCTCCTCTCCAGTTTCTTGAGTCTCCCCTGCCAATACTGATAAGGGAAATTCCGGAGAGTCCTCACCACTCTCAGGGGAGTTCTGGCTATCACATTCCTGGTACATAGGGGCACCAGTGAGGGGCTCAGGATCATCCCACAGTTCCCAGAACTTCGGAAAATCCCTTCCCACAATGGCGTCATGCGGTAACTGAGATACTAAGCCCACTGGATGAGAGAGGGTACCTTTGGGGGTCTCGAAACACACTGTAGTCACTGGATACTCTCGGGTGTCCCCATGCACACAAATAACAGCTACCTTGCTATTCCCAGAGACCTCTGTTTTAACTAACTCAGCCTTTATCAGGGTCACAAGGCTACCTGAATCCAGCAATACCACAACATTTCTACCATTAACACACATTTTGCATAAATGTTTCTCAGTTCCTCGAATGGCAGTGCATGCGACTGTCGCACACAGCGACTGACGTCTGCCCGTCAGAAAGTCACACTGCATGGGTTCCTCCACAACCGGGCAATTGGCTGCAATATGTCCCGCTTGCCGGCAGCGGTAGCAAACGATCCTTCTTGCCGCCTCTTGAGCCGCTGATTTCCCAGGCTGTTCTCGCCAAACTTGGGGTAGAGCTCCCACCCTCTCACTCTCTCCACCCTCACCCCTTGGAATCCTCTTATCCGCCCCTGGGGATGGTCTGGTCTTAGGGTGGAAAGTCCGAGTGTCTCTGGAAGAGGCCGTCAGGTTCTCTGTAGCCAAGTATTTCTCCACACGATCCACAAGACCATCGGCCGTCTCTGGGTCTCCATGGCTTACCCACTTTTGGATGGCAGTAGGAAGAGCTCTCAAAAACCGATCCATTACAACACGTTCCACAATCTTTGGTGCGGACAAAGTCTCTGGCTGTAGCCACTTTCTGCTCAGGTGAATGAGATCATACATTTGAGACCTGGGGGGTTTTCCAAGCTGGAAAGTCCAGTTATGCACACGCTGAGCCCGGACAGCCTGGGTGACACCCAGCCTTGCCAATATTTCAGCTTTTAGCATCACATAGTCTTTTGCTTGGTTAGGCTCTAGGTCATAGTAAGCTTTCTGCGATTCACCAGTTAACAGAGGAGCCACCAGTCCAGCCCACTGCTCCTCAGGCCACTTTTCTCTTTCAGCGGTCCTTTCAAATGTGGTCAAAAATACCTCTGGATCATCCTCTCCAGTCATTTTTGTCAATAAACGACTCACCCCAAAGGACGCGGTATTAGTGGGACGGCTTTCCTCACTGGTCTGCGGACGTTGCTGCATTACTGCTTCCATCTGTTGTTGTAGTCTCTGCTCTTGCTTCTGCAACAGGTCTATGAAGCGGGCCTCAGATTGCTGCTGGGCTCGTTGCTGAGCCTCCAGACTCTGTTGCAAAGTTGCGTTTGTCTGCTGCTGGGCTGCAAGGCTCTGTTGTTGAGCTGCAAGGCTCTTTTGCAAACCTGCATTTGTCTGCTGTTGATTGGCATTTGCTAGAGCCAGCTGCTTCAGTATCTCCTCCATGCTGGCTTAAAAAAAAACTGCCACTGGTTCTCCACCAACTGTGAGGGGGTTAGCTCGGCAGCGGGTGTGTGTGACCCCCGGGATGGGCTCCCCACACAAAACAGGCCCAGCAAACGGAGGTTGTGGTTTTCAAAATCAAAAAGGTGCGGTTTATTTTCTATTTACAGTGACAAAACACAGCAAAGCAAAAGAAACATAACCAAAATAAATCCTGGTCAAGTTGACCTCTGACTAAACATACAGGTTTCCTAACTAACAACTGGGATCAGCCTAGTGCTGTCCTAGTCCCTAAGTCCCTGGTTTAGTAAAAGTCCAAACAAATAGCCACACAGGCTTTGCCTCACCGCACAGGGGTTCACTCTCCCTAGACAGTCCACACAGGTCTGGTTCCAGGCATGAGCTAACACCTAATGAATCTGGGAGTTTTTATAGAGGCCTTAAACGAACTGACAGGCTTCAGCTGGCCTCATCAACTCCCTGCCTGCACGACGCCCAGCCCTCTCCCTAGAGGTATGAGTCATCCATGAGCCCACTAGCCTTAGCTGGGCCTATACAACTCTCCACCTAGTTGTATAAGTCAGCGTAAAGCCTGAATCTGGGCGAAATATATCTACCCCCCTGGATGCAACCAGGTGACTTTACCTTCCTGCTGTCACAATAATATATTTATGCATTACTTCTGTATAGAACATAAACCTCAGAAACATATATACATTTTAAGAGCTATACCTTTAAAACAGATTGATGAATTCATTTACTTAAGTAAAGTTAGGTTTACTCTAATAGCATTTCTAAACCTCCGTTCAGCTTAGAGAATTCACAGCTGATTTAACCAAAATATCTACCTAGCAGTTAGAGCTAAGCCATTCACTTAACAGATGTGCGCTACTAAAATAAATTCAATCATATAAAGATGTCGTTGTTGGGTTCTGGAGAAGAAAATCTCCATCAGCCTGAAGTCAAATTCACCTATTTCTCCTAGAAATTATGCTCTCGAAGCATGCTGCCCGCACAAACAGATTGCTCAATTTTTGTATTCCATTTGTTGCCTGGTAACGACAGCCCATGTTAGAAAAGCAGGCTTTTTCAATAAGGAAGAGTAAGTGCTGTGTCTACAGCATATGGCATCCAATCAAAATTCATCTTTCAGTTATCTGACTATGTCATGAGCTTATGGGCTCTACTAAGGGGTGCTGTGGCTGTAAAGCAGTAGTTGACAACTTTCTAGATTAGGGGTAGGCAATGTTGGAACTCTAGCTGTGATGAAACTACAAATCCCATCATGCCTCTGCCTCGGGGAATCATATCTGTGGCTTTTTAGAGTCTGGCAATGTTTCATGGGATTAGGCGTTTTACCACAAATCAAGTACCAAGGTTGGCTACCACTGTTGTAGATACAGGGGGCCTCAAGCCTGCCCCATGAAATGTAATGCTAGATAAGACTATTAGGCTGATCATAATGTGTGGATGTTTTACAGATGTGGTTGGGGACTTGGAACATACTTTGAGAGACAATCAAGAGACTAGAAACCTGTTACATAAGACTGCTAGAGATGACTGCCATTATTTCTGCTTTACGGATCAATGCTTCTACATTTGTGCTTCCCCCTTAAAAGTGCTGTCAACTCATTATTCCCTACATCAAAGACCATCATAAAAAAAATCAGAGAAAAAAAAGAGTGAACGGCACATTCTTCTCTAGGTCATGTGTGGATCAGGTTTGAGTTAGCACCTAGGCAGGCAACTTGGGTCTGAAGGCCACACAATAACCACCAAAGGGCAAAAGGTTGCGCAGTAGAGCTGAGTGTCAGAGTAGAACTTCCTTGAATGCAGACAACCTTTCCACCCTCTCGACTAGAGAGAAATATAGGCATTGGCAGAGGGATGAAAACTTTAGGCTCTAGAGGAAGATTTGAGTGCAGGCATTGAGCGTTTGAGTGCTTCCAATTGCCCTTGACAGCATGTGTCATTGTCAGAGCCTGGTGTTGGGATCAGAGACAACATTCCTCCAGGGATCACAGAGCTGGTTGGAGACTATCAGTCTGTAAGGCCACATGGCAAATTTAGCAGTCAATAGCAAGATGTTTGAGTTGGGAGGAGGCTATCCAATTGCCCAAACTTTTTATTTAGAGTTACACTTGCATGATTAGATGACTGCTTTGCACAGTCATGTCTCCGTACATTATTTGAGTGTGGTATATGAACATGCTTATTACAATTAATAGACTTAAACTGGAATTAAACGCTTGAAGAATATATCTAAAGACAATGTTTTAATTACATTTTGAATAAAGTAGGGGATTGTTTAAACCACTGTCATTGTTTTTCTTTTTTTTGCCATCTGTCTATGGCAGGAAGTACATGGGCTGGAGGAATCACTAGCTAAAGTAAAAAAAAAAAGACTGAACACAATAATTATAAACAAACAAAATAAGCTATATTATATTAAAATATTGAACTTGCCCTTGCATATGCTTTAAAAGCTCAAGCACTATGTAACCATACCTTCTTAAACCAAACCCACCAAACTATTTGCACTTTTAATTTTTGATATTGAATTCCAACTGTAACAACTTTTTACTTGAGCACCTGCTGTCCAGGGCAGTTTAAAAAAAAATCACATACATGTTAAAATCTGCATTTTTGACAGAAAATTGCTTAAAACCCCAAACATAATATATTTCCCTGAAACAAGAGGCCCTGAAGAATAAAATGCGCCTGTTTCAATTTTTAATGTCACATAATATTTGTGCAAACATTTGCATTTACATGTATGCGTGGGGGAGGCAAGGTTGCCTTTAAACTTTGTTTTTATTATTATTTTTATTTATATTTATTTTATTTAAAAATACTTTTTTTTACACTCGAGATACTGTAAGCACAGGACATCATAGGCCTGCTCCTTGAGGGGGAGTCACCCTGTTTTTAAGTATAAGAAATTATCATTATTTATTCCAGAGTATTGTGAAATAAACCAAAGGGTACACAGTCATTCTTAGTCTTAAAAGACTGTAATTCAATCAAAAATTTCTATTGGTCTAAATGAAGAAAATACAGAGCTACAAGAAAGAAAAACAATTGGAAGCAATAATGCTACTCACTGTGGGCGTCATTATCAACACTTTAAGATAATAGATGTTATTTTCTTTGTCGCAGTATAGACAAGTACATTAAAGATAATGGTCGAATGCAATCGGAATGACTGTAGTATAGTGACTCTAATTTACTACTGTAAAAAAAATATATATTTTCTATATTTGTTAAAGCAGTATTAAACCCAAAAATATATTTTTTTTAATTTTACAGCTTACCAGTTCTTAGATGTGGTGGCTGCATTTCTTTCTTTTTTAGGCTTTATTTATTTATTTTCACCTTGTGATTCAGCCAGTGAGTCTATTACTTTTCCACTTCCTTTATATGCCAAGCTGTCCAGCAAATTGGCCAGTTAAAGGGTTAAGACAAACCATTTACAAATGGGCTTATAGTCAAATAAGAACTGTTGCTATAACTGCTTATTAAGTAATGGCTAACTGCCATTGCAAAGACAAGTCAGGCAACTGCATTAAAGGAGAAGTCCAGCCTGAGCTTTTTAGGCCGGGCTTCTCATATGGGTCACAGGAGTGCAATTCGTTTTGTACTCCTGCGACCCGTTTTCAGCGGAGAGCGGTCTGAAGTCCGCTCTCCGCTGACGTCACTGCAATCAGTCGAGGCAACGCATCATCCTGACTTCCAAAGTTTGGATCCGCCAGCTGCCTGGACTGATGGCAGTCTCAGACTCTCAGCGAGTAGCTGAGACGGCCACTTTCCGCCCCTCCACAGCTCAGCGCTCCAATGAGCGTGGAGGAGCAGAGCAGGAGAGATGCTGACTGACAGTCAGCAGCTCTCTGCTCGGGGAGGTGAGAGAACCGAGCCATCAGCGATGTTCGGTGTCTCTGTTCTCAGTGCAGAGACACCGGGGGACAGCTGCAGCATCGGTCTGATGCTGCATCCACCTAGGTAAGTATAATAATGAAAGAAAAAAAACATACTTCTCTTTTAGGTCTTTTTCCATCTTTTGTTTGTTCAGTGTGTGAGATCAAACAGTGGACAGACAGTTATTGTCTGATATTAGATCACCTCTGAGACCCTGACACTCCGGCTAATGTGTTAGAATCAGATCTTAATTAAACATGAATAGTTACAATATTTAAGGTGATATTAAAGGTTCATATTAAAAAACAAAACAAAAACGACCTACCTGCTTTGTGCAGTGGTTTTGCGCAGAGCTGCCCCAATCCTCCTCTTTTTGGCTCCTCCTCTTCAGCCAGTGTCATGTTCTTTGGGGGACTGGTGCGTGCTCGCTCCCCAGCCCCGCTCTATGCATCCATAAGACACACAGAGCCCTGCCCCTGCTCTCTCCTCATTGGCTTACTGGTTGTGATTGACAGTAGTGGGAGTCAATGGCACCCACTGCTGTTTCATCCAACGAGGAATGCGAGACTCAGGAGAAGCTCAGTTCTTGTGCACATCACTGAATTGAGAGGGAGATCAGGTGAGTATTAGGGGGGAGGGGGTGGCGCTGTACACAGAGGTTTTGGAAACTCCGGAGATTGCCATCTCCAAAGCTGAAGTGCTGACAAACAGGGCAGAGCTTTCCTAACCTCTGCCCAGCACTGATAACATCTTCTGGGTTCCACGGACAGGAGATGGTGAACCTCAATCCCCAGACACCTGTTCCAGAGACTGGGGATTTAATAGACTTTTCCAATGAGGAACAACAACCTTGTGAGCCTTCAGCAGAAGAGCTAGCATCAGGGCCAAACATCACGAGCTCTGCCCAGCACCAACATCAGATTCCGCCTTTCTGAGAGAAAAGGCATTTGGCCTTTCTCCCACAACACTGACAGGGACATGGGATTTCCTGCCAGCAGCTTCTGTGGAGTTACAACTAAAGCCCTGTACACACGATCGGTTTTACTGATGAAAACAGTCCGATGGACTTTTTTCATCGGACAAACTGATCGTGTATGGGCCCCATCGGTCTTTTTTCCATCGGTGTTAAAAAATAGAACATGTTTTAAATTTATCCGATGGAAAAAAAAAACGATAGCAAATTACTATCGTCTGTGGGGAACTCCATCGGATAAAAAACCCACGCATGCTCAGAATCAAGTCGACGCATGCTCAGAAGCATAGAACTTCATTTTTCTGGGCTCGTCTGAGTGTTTTACGTCACAGAGTTTGGGACGATCGGTTTTTTGACTGATTGTGTGTAGGCAAGACTGATGGAAGTCAGCTTAATCGGATTTCCGATGGAAAAATCCATTGGTTTAAAATCCATAGGAAATCCAATCGTGTGTACAGGGCTAAAATTCTCCAGCTGAAGTGCTGGCAACCGGACAGAGGGTCCAAGACCTCTGCCCCACACCTGTGGCAGTTCCAGAGGCCCAGGGTGAGAAGGTGATGGTCACTCCCCAACAAGGATTCGGCACCTGGGAGACAGTGACAGAGAAATGTTATCCCAGTAGCCAGATGAGGGTTCACCTCCCCATGGCGGCTACACAGTTTGGGAGAGACGGAGGCCATCCTTTCACCCCAGCAGCAAATCCACAGTCTGGGAATTAAGGAAGCCGGCCTCTCGCCCCAATGGTTAGCCGGAGCGGATGATGTGGAGTCCCCAGCAAAAGTGCTGGCAACAGGGCAGAGTTCTACCAACCTCTGCCCAGCACCGGCAACAACTACAGAGTTCCAGGGAGCCGGGACAGCCGGCCCTTCTCTCAAGCAACAAGCGTATGTAGTGAAGCTTCTACTCCCAGCTGAATCGCTGTCAACAGGGCAGAGTGCTGCTGGCCTCTGCCTAGCACCTACAGTGCCTCCACAGCTTCAGGGAACTGAGGCAGTTGGCCCCTCTGCCCAGCAACAGGCCAAGCCATGGAATGGTAAAAAACACCCAGCTGAAGCACTGGCAGCCGGACAGAGAGTCAATGACCTCTGCCCCACACCTACTGATGACAAGATTCCTTGCAGCCAAGAATGGAGATCATGCGGACTGACTATGTGAGTTCACTCTGCCCGACTAACGTATGTCCAGACCAGGTGGAATTCTGGGACCTTGTTAGTTGACTTTTGATGGGGGAGAAATGTGATAGACTCACTCGGTGACCAGATGCTTTTGGAGGGGACTGAATGCTAGCCTCTTGCCTACTGATTATGGGCCCTGGATTTTAAGGGAACAATACTCTTTGTGAGGTGTATGCCTGAGGACCCTTGGAGTAATGTTACTTTGGATTCAAGTCCATGTCTCCCCAAGACATACAGACTGTGGAATCCCTGAATATGACCTAACTACCATATTAAAAAATAGTGACTGCTTCACACTGTGGGGACTCATAGCAGATGTTGATGGCATCAGCAAGTCACCTGTCCAGGGTTGTCTGCTATAATGTATTTATTGCAAGTATGTCTAGTGTGCTTTCTAAGGCTCTTTCACCCATTATTATTTGTGCTAATTAACTCTGCTATTGTGTGAAGGAGTTCTGTGTTGATATTTATGATAATGTGTATTGTATAGTCAGTGAGCTAGGAGACGACAATGCTGGCCTGAAAGGTCATATCTATGAGTCACCTAGTCTAGTTAAATGATTAGTTAATTAGCTCATGTTAATTAGGTTTATGGTTACAGTTTGTATTGTCATCCTGGTGTATATATGTAAGAGAACTGCTGATTCACGTCTGGCGCATATGCGTGCGCATTCCCGGACAACAACAGGCTTCCAGACGGCCAATGCGCATGCGCAACGAACAGCGTGCACGTGCAGGAGCATGTCCCTAACGCCAGTTGGCGCCAGGTGGCCTATTTAAAGGGTGCTCTGACTCTCTACAAGTACTGACTGGTCTTCAGCTGTGTCCTGATCCTTTGAACCCTGCTTATTACCTGCTTGATACCTGTTCCTTATCCCGGCTTCCTGTGACTCTGCTTCTGGACTCTGATTTACTTGATTACTGGTACCCGACTCCGGACTGCACCTGACCTTCCTCCTGCTTATGCCTTGTACTCTGCAGCCCACCTGTTTCCGAACCCAGCTATCTCCACGACTCCGCTTTCATCGTCTGCCCCACTCTGACACTACCTCTGGAAACCTGCGCTGGCTCTCTATCTTATCAGCTCTACTGTGTCCAGTGCTCTCCTGTCTCCTGACCATAGGAAGTACTGACAAGCCACCAAGCCTGAACCCGCAAGTTGGTTGGAGTTCCTCCTTAACATCCGCTGATCTTCTGAGTTCCACCCCAGCTCTTCACCTGCTGTACCACGAGCCTTCTACTTCCACCGCAGGTTCTACAAGCAACATTCCCAGGCACTCGTGTTCCTCCTGACCCTAGCTACCATCTGTTCCACCTTCAGTGGTGCTTGGGTAGGAAATACAAAGGAGGCCGACCTCGTCATATCAGACTCCTGCCAGGTACGTGACAGTACCAGTCAGCCAGGGATGGAGTCTGAAAGGGAGGTCTCCCCACCAGTGGACACTTCCAGTTCAATTTCTGCACTAACATATGCCGTGCAGAATCTACAGAGGGACCTTAGTCGCATGGAAGAGCGACTCTCAAGCGAGATGAATGTTGCACCAGTTTATGCATCTTCCTCAGTCACTGACTCTTCTGTTCAAACAGACTTCGGGTTGTTCCGTGAGGCCACTGCCCCTCTGGAGCCCAGGGTGCCTCTTCCCGAACTATACTTCTCCCTGTTACCCCGAACCTTTGCTTCCGAAGACACCAAGGTGGGGTTCATCATCACTTTGTTATTAAACTAACCACTTTTCTGGGCCCACCATCTCCGGGAGCAACATGACCCCGTTCTGGCAACCACGGACTAATTTTTCTCAGCCATGGCTCAGCTATATGCTGACTCTTTCTTCCATCAGGCTGCTGAATCCAAGCTTGGCAAGTTACAAGGCACAAGGCCAGTGGAGGACTATGTGACTGATTTCCGCGTTCTGAGTGCTGATACCCTGTGGAATCAGTCCGCCCTTCATCACCAGTTTCGCCTGGGACTTTCTGAGACTTTAAAAGATAAGCTTGCCATAGTGAGAGTGCCAACATCCTTAGAGGACCTGATCACCCTAACCATCCAGATCGATAGGCGCTTACGGGAGAGACAGTCTGAAAAACTTAAGGGAAAGCTTTCTGTGGTTTCCAGTTCTGACATATCTGCTCCTTCACTTGTTGCACCCCCCGGAGGGAAAGAACTTTATAAGGCTTGCCATAGGAGTTTTCGGAGACCCCCTCTTTCTCCTGTTGAGCGCCTCTGGCGGCAGCAAGCTAAATTATGCCTATATTGCGGCGAGGCTGGCCACTTTATATGGACTTGCCCAGCAAAATCCAGCAGACCTTGTCATCACCTGCCTCATATGATGTATCTCCCTGGGAAAGATCGCTCTCATGTCTCCATTTCTGTCGAGCTTCAGTTCTCCGGAAAGACAGTCTCTGTATCGGCTATGATAGACTCTGGGGCCTGTAGTTGCTTTGTCGATTCCACATTTTTTGCCCTACATCAGTTCCCTGTGTGTGCCAAGAAGCAAGGTTTTCTGGTTCATCTGGCCGACGGCTCTGGCATCAAATCTGTGCCCGTTACACAAGAGACTGCACCTATTTTCTGCCAAACAGCTTCAGGCCATCATGAACTCCTCAGGCTGCAAAAAATCTGAGGAAAACGTTTGGACAGCCGCACTCCAAAAAAGGTTCTTTTATTTAAAACAAAAGCACAAACAACATGCCACAGCAAAAAAACAGCAAGTATGAGCTGACGTTTCGCACTGCGATTCAGTGCTTAATCATAGCTATGATTAAGCACTGAATCGCAGTGCGAAACGTCAGCTCATACTTGCTGTTTTTTTGCTGTGGCATGTTGTTTGTGCTTTTGTTTTAAATAAAAGAACCTTTTTTGGAGTGCGGCTGTCCAAGCGTTTTCCTTAGATTTTTTGCATTGTCATATGCATTGCCTGCACCCACGGCTCTGGATCTTGTGAATGAGTCACCAGTCACATCTGAGCGGTAACTCTCTCCAACTCCTCAGGCTGGATGTCATAACGTCACCTATGTTCTTTGTAATTCTTGGCATCCCATGGTTAAAAGCCCATAGCCCACACATTAACTGGCTTTCTGGAGAAGTCTCCTTCTCATCCAATTACTGCCAAGGGCACTGCTTTCCAGGAGGGAAGGTTAATACTACTCCTCTCTTGAGTTTACAGCCAGACCCAGAGATTTTGAAGTTGATTCCTGCTGCCTAACATGAATATCAGGATGTGTTCAACAAGAAGGGTGCAGACACTCTTCCTCCCCATAGGACATATGACTGTCCAATAGAACTTTTACCAGGGGCCGAGATCCCGTTTGGGAGAATCTATTCTCTGTCTGAGCCTGAACTAGAAGCCCTACGTACATACATCAACAAGAGCCTAGAAAAACTGTTAATTCGACCTTCCACATCACCTGAAGGTGCAGGATCTTCTTCGTGGAGAAAAAGGACAAGTCCCTGAGACCCTGTGTTGACTATGGTGACCTTAATAAAGTCACAGTCAAAAACCGATAGCCCCTTCCCCTGATTCCTGAGCTTTTCCAGAGGCTGAGAGGGGCACGAGTGTTTTCCAAACTTGACTTAAGAGGGGCATATAATCTAGTCCGAATCAGGGAAGGGGATGAATGGAAGACGGCCTTCCGGACACGCTTTGGCCATTTTGAGTATTTGGTCATGCCTTTCCGACTTTGTAACGCCCCAGCTACCTTTCAGCACCTAGTGAATGACGTCTTCCGGGACTTTCTGGATCTATTTGTCATCGTGTACTTAGATGATATTCTTATATTCTCTGAATCCATTGAATCCCATCGAACTCACGTGAAGAAGGTACTGAGTCGGCTCCGTGAACATCGCCTTTATGCTAAGGCCAAAAAATTTGATTTTGAGAAGCAAACCGTACACTTTTTAGGTCTCGTCATCTCGGCCGAGGGTATGTCCATGGATCCACAGAAGGTCACATCCATTCTAGAATGGGCGGCTCCTAAAGACAGGAAGGCAGTTCAGAGGTTTGTAGGATTTGCCAATTTCTACAGGAAATTTATCAAGGACTTTTCCAGTATCATTACCCCCATCACACAACTGACTAGACAGAAGGTCCCCTTCTGTTGGACCCCCGAAGATCAAGAGGCTTTTGAACAATTAAAAGTTTTGTTTACATCAGCTCCTATCCTGAAGAATCCTGACCCATCTTTGGCCTATGTGTTGGAGGTAGATGCCTCCGAGAATGCAGTCGGCGCCATTTTATCCCAAAGCCAGGGTACTAAATCCCTACTTCACCCTGTGGCATTTTTCTCTAAAAAGTTAAATCCTTCTGAGAGGAATGATGTTGGAGACCTAGAGTTTCTGGCCATCAAGGCTGCGCTCGAAGAGTGGCGCTATCTCTTGGAGGGAGCATCTCATCCGATCCTCATCTTCACGGATCATAAAAATCTTGAATATCTGAGAACAGCTAAACGATTAAGACCTCGGCAAGCAAGATGGGCATTGTTCTTCTCTCGCTTCATGTTCCACATCACTTACAGCCCTGGCTCAAAGAACGGCAAACCAGATGCCTTATCTCACATGTTCAGCAGTCCCGTAGTGTCCTTGGAACCTGATACCATTCTTCCAGCCAAAAACTTCCTGTTTATTCAAGTCGACCTAATGTCACAAATAAAGACAGATGTGGTGGATCAACCGCCTCCTCAGGACTTGGCCCTTCAACTGAAGAATGACCTTTATTTTCATAAGGAGCAAATCTTTGTCCCTGAACGATTCAGACTAGCCATCTTGAGACGTTGTCATGACCACCCCCTTGCGGTGCACTTCGGAATTTCCAAAATGGCTGATTTAATTTCTCGTACCTTTTGGTGGTCAGATTTAATGCAGGACTGTAAGAATTGCGTAAAATCCTGTACCACATGCCTTCGTAATAAATCGGACAAAGCCAGAACTTGGGGTCTTTTGGAGTCTCTACCTGTACCTAAAAAACCATGGAGTATGATCTCCATGGACTTCATTGTAGAACTTCCCCCATCAGAGGACTTTACCACAATTTTTTTTGTTGTAAATCGTCTGACCAAGATGGCTCATTTCATACCGTTACAAGGAACTCCTTCGGCTACTGAGACTGCTTCAGCCTTCATAAAGGAAGTTGTTAAGTTACACGGTATCCCTGACAGCATCATCTCCGACCGAGGAGTTCAATTTACTTCCAGGTTTTGGAGGGCTCTATGTGAAGCACTAAACATTGAACTCCATCTCTCCACAGCATATCACCCACAAACTAATGGTCAAACTGAACGAACCAACCAGACCCTTGAACAGTATTTGCAGTGTTTTTCCTCCTTTACACAGGACGATTGGCTTTCACTGCTCCCTCTTGCGGAATTCTCATACAACAACTCCACTCACTCAGCAACCAAACAGTCACCCTTCTTTGCCAATTATGGGTATCACCCTTCTTTTTTTGACGGAGCTATCTGTCGAATCTTCCATACCTGCTGTACAAGACCGATTAAATTTCCTCAGTACCAACAATCAACAAGCAATAACAAATTATTCGATAGGAAGAGAAGAGGCAACCTGAATCTGGAACCGGGTGACAAGGTCTGGATGTCTACAGCAAATTTAAGGTTAAATTGTCCTTTGAAGAAACTTGGTCCAAAATTCTTGGGCCCTTTCCCAGTTAAAAACTGGAAGAACCCCCTTGGGAGGTGGGACTTTAAAAGTGACTGACAACACTCAGAGGTATATTGAAAAATATATGAATTTAATCAACGAGTATAAAGACATAATTACAAAGACAGTTTCTTATTAAAATACATGAATTAAATACAGATTCACAAAAAACTGTTTGTATTCGAAAAAGAAAGAAAGAACATAACGTTTTGTAGTCCGACCCGACAGCTGTTTCGGTTACCCTTTTTCGGGGGATTTGTGGACATTAAAATCGGGAGTTGTCTATAAAAAGACAGATTCCATTAAATACATAATGCTATTGTGTATATATATGCATAAAATTGTTCATACAAATAGATAAAACGTCACACATGTATATGAAAATAAGTAAATAATAATTTTTGCTTACAAATATTTCCAAAAGTAGTTTGATATTCCATGCGAGAATAGGGCACGTGTGTCGCCGTGTATATAGAGCGAGAAAGAAAAAAGAAACGCACCACAGAAAAAGGGCTGGAGCAGGGTCCAAAAATAAACTTTCATACGAAGGTCCCCAAATGGTGACAGACGATGGAGCTAGAAAAGACTCTAAATAAAGAGTCTAGGTTTCTGCAAAACATATATGGACAGCCCTTAGTATTAATTAATGTCCTCATTTATTGAAGCTTAAGCCAAAAAGATGTAGCAAATTATCCTCAAAAACCTACCAGTAAACCTTCATTTCGAGTAGACAAGAAGAAAAACAGCAACTCCTATCAATTCAAGAAAGAATCTCTCTCATATCTGAGAGATTGCATAAATTATGCATTCCTCTGGCAGTAGAGTGAGTTGTATGAAGTGTGGCTATCTTCTAATTGTTGAGGGAAATACTGTAAAAAGAAAGAGAAACAAAAAGGAGGGTAAAGGTGCAAATAAGCACCATTGGCAACCACTTAAATAAGAGGATAGTGATGTCCTAAATACCTAAAAGAGTCTAACCATATGAATGAGAGTATATACCTGTGTAGCTCCTCCAGACTGTAAACTGGTACCGTGTCCTGTGCCCGTGCAAATCTCCGTTTAGTGAGATGGGCTTTAAATGGCGTCTTGATAAGCCGCCACAGCTGTGTGAGCGGACGGCGCAGGAAGCCGGCGTGTGGTGACGTCAATACGCATGGCGTCGCTTGAGTGTAAAACACTCTAAAGCGAAACCAAAAGAGCCGCGAGCGGAAGTGTATGTCCGCATAGAAACGCCGACACCGGAAACACCTAACACGATCAACGTCCAGAGACTGCAACAGGACGCAGATGGTGTATTCCATCTATAGAGCCTCAGATCTAAAACTGTCATAGTCAAATAAAACAAAAAGAATAGGTGGGAAAAGTAATCCCTTAAAACAGGCACAGGATCATGTTACCTAAGGAGGGACCCCCCGCACATTAAATGCCAAGCGCGGTCTCAATATGACAGCAATCGGCAGATAAGTAGCGCCGACGCATGTGTGCAAAAAAGAAATTATTTTGCATCAAAAAAGGGGGGAAAAAAAATTGTAACAAGAGGCCAAAATGAATTGGTAATCCAGACAATTAACCCCCTACGTGCGTCCTGCAGAAAGCAATGGACCCCGCAGGCCCAACACAAAAGACACACATCAACCTATAACGCATACAATATCAAAAAAATATACCATATAACATATATCATACTAAACATACTCAAAACTTTGATGTATAGCAATAATCATAATAATAATGAATATATACTCTCTTCTATTCTTCCCAACCACCAGAGGAGAAACCCTCCAAAAAGGGACGATAACTAATATGTTCATTTAACCCGGGTGGCAGGGTGGCATTCAGAGTAAAAATCCATTTTGTTTCTCTCTGCAAGAGAGTTCTATTCCAGTCTCCTCCTCTATTATTTGGATGGATCCTATCCAAGATTAAAAAAAAATTTATTCTTGGAATTTTACTGTTATGAATATCTCTAATATGTCGTCCCAGGGGGAGATCTGGGTCACATTTTTTCATACAGGTGATGTGTCTAGCCGCTCTTTTAAAGAATGGCTGTTTAGTTTTGCCAATGTAGAAAGAACCACATTGGCATGAGAGCAAATATACAACTCCTTCCGTTTTGCAGTTGGCAAAGTGAATTGCCTTGAAGACTTTTCCGTTGGGTAGTATTGCTTTGTTGTCAATATTCATATACTGACATAAATTGCAGCCGCCACATCGATATGTACCTGGTCGCCTACAAGGATCAACACGGAATTCACCTGTGTACTCACTCTGTATTAAATTGTCCCTTATTGAATTTGCTCTACGGTAGGTGATTAGAGGTTTAGCTGGCACAAATGGAGCCAATGATGGATCAATTTTTAAAAGATGCCAATATTTGGAAATGATCCTCCTAATCTGATCACTCTGTTTGTTGAATTTGGTAATGATACGTACATCATTTGGATAAGATTTATCGAGCCTATTGATCAGTTCTTTTTTTGTCAAGAGTTGGTCTCTAGATTTAAGAGTAGCCCTTCTGAATGATTTTTTGAGACTACTGAGGGAATATCCTCGTATCAGAAGGCGATCTCTTAAGGCATTTGCCTCTCTCTGAAAGATAGCATCACTTGTGCAGTTCCTGCGTAGTCGCAAATATTGCCCAAATGGTATTGATCTCACAAGAGGTGCCGGGTGTGCACTTTCGGCATGAAGTATGGAATTGCACGCCGTATCTTTGCGATACAAAGCACTTGATAATTTACCATTCGTGTCCTTTAGTATAGTAATGTCTAAAAAGTTGATAGACACGTCACTGTAGGTCATGGTAAATTTTAAATTGTAAGAGTTGTCATTCATAGCATCTAGGCATGACAACAACAATTCCGGAGTGCCTACCCACACAATGAAGATATCGTCAATGTAACGACTCCAGTTGACAATCGATTCAGTAAGTGGTAAAAGTGTTTCTTCAGATAAGAAATTTTGCTCCCACTCCCCCAGGTACAAATTAGCGTAAGAAGGGGCACAACAAGTCCCCATAGCAACGCCTTGTACCTGGAGGTAGTGGGACCCATCAAAAGAAAATGCATTACAAGTAAGAATATGCTCAAGTGCAGAGAGCAAAAATCGTTCAAAAGCACGATTGTCCCGATGGGACTGGGACAAAATATGTCTGATAACCCCAATGCCCCGCTGGTGGGGGATGGAGCTGTAGAGAGCTTCTACATCAACAGCCACCAGCAGGGCATTGGGGGGCACCGACATCTCATCCAATTGATTTAGTAGATGCATAGTATCTTTAACGAAGGAGGGTAGATTATTTACATATGGACGAATTTGTTCGTCAATAAACTTGCTTAAATTTTCGGTAATACTACCACATCCTGAGACAATAGGGCGACCTGGGGGCAGAGTTTTATTCTTATGTACCTTAGGGAGACTATAAAAAGTCGGAATTCTAGGGTGAAGAGTTCTAATAAAGTTCCAAGTTTGAAGATTGATGGTTTTATTGGTATATGCCTCATCAATCAACAAATAAAATGTATTGTTGAACTTAGTAATTTGAGTTTTGGAGATGCGTTTGTACCAATCGTTGTTATTAAGAATTTTTAAACACATTTCTCTATATTGGAGATTCCCCATAATTACAATGTTGCCCCCTTTGTCTGCTGATTTTATTGTTAATTGATTTTGTTTAATTAAATTCTTTAGGGCCAATTTTTCTCCTTCCGTCAAATTGGATGGAATTTTGTGATTCAAATGAAGTTTGTTAATATCTCTAGTTGTCATGGACAAAAATGCACCCAAGTTGACATTAGTACCAATAGCTGGAAACTTGTCAGATTTCTTCTTTAATAACGATTGGATCTTAGGTAAAATGACCTTTTTCGTAGTCACAGATGGTACATCCCCCTTCAATAGGCTCTCTAGATCTATATTGTCAATAAGGTCAAAGCCACCCTGATCCATGGACAGATCTACAAGAATTTGTACATCTTGTTCATGTTGAGCTGCAATTTTATCTCCCTCTATAGTCGAAGCTGCTGTTTTTGTATACATACTTTTCAACAATAAAGTCCTTGAAAATAGCTGTAGATCTTTAATTATTTCAAATTTGTCTAAGTCGGAGCTTGGGCAAAAATTTAAACCCCGAGATAGGACCGATCTCTCATCCTCTGATAGTACATAGTCCGACAAATTAATAATGTTTAGCCTGTCACCAATGGCTTCATGGTTATCCAGCTATGATAACATATTGGATGAACCAATGCTCATCCCTGCCATAGGCTCAGTCATATTTGATACATTAATTGAAGGAAAAAGAGTACCTGGTGTTGATTGTTCAACTCGTGGTCCCAACACCTTGGTATTTAGAGTCTCATTCTGAGCAGGGATGGGCATTGTTTCCACCATGCGTTTTTTAGTATGTTCCTTATTTGGTGATTTCCATTTATTCTTAAGTGGTTTTCTTTTGTCTGAAATTGAGCGTTGTGAAGATGAAGAAAGAGAAGAATTAAGTGAAACATTGGATCCCCTATCGGCGACTGCACCCTTCATTTTGTTAAATCTAGGGCGTAAGCGAGGGTTATTATTTCTTTGCCAGTGATATGCTTTTGATTCTTTGAAGGCTATTTTATCCCTCCAGAATTTCTGTTCCTTGGCGGGCAATACATTGCCGGCCAGGAGGTCAAGATGAATTTTAATGCCTTCTTCTAAAGTTTTATAATTGTCTAAATTTTCACACGGTTTTAATTGTGTATATATATTATCAATATATGTATTCAATATCAAGATCCTTTTAGAATACTCTTCCATTAAAAGTTTCATCATGATTAAGCTACATTGTTGCAAATTCTTTTCCCATTGTTTCTTGAATGTATCGTCAATGTTGTCAAAGGTAGGAAAAATCTGAATGCGCAAACCTAACGGGTTCAGATCTTCCCTAATATATTGTTCAAAGCCCTCAATATGCCATAGTAGTTGAGCCTTTTTTTCCACCAATTTAGACAACTGGGAGAAAAGAGCCGACATTTCGGAAGTCTGAGCTTCCTTTTTAGCTTGCTCTCTATATCTGGACATATGTCCCTCAAAATCCCTGGATTTAAACATGCTAGTTCCCTAACAGTGAATATGTTCAATATGATAATAAAAAAAAAAAAAAAAGGGGGGGGGGGGAAATTTTAGTACAGTAAGCAAAACATAAATACATACAATGCATATAATAACAAAATATAAATTAGCACATTCCTCTCATTTGAATATGAGTCATTGTATAACTATTAGTGCAAAAGTGCAACAATGCTGCAATTGTTGGAAAAAGGATTGGGGGTTTGGGTATTTGCTACCCTATGATATACGAGAGAAAGAAAACCAACGATTGCAGGATTGTAAATGTTGACAGTCACCACATCCCTAATTGTATGAAAAACTGGAAGAACCCCCTTGGGAGGTGGGACTTTAAAAGTGACTGACAACACTCAGAGGTATATTGAAAAATATATGAATTTAATCAACGAGTATAAAGACATAATTACAAAGACAGTTTCTTATTAAAATACATGAATTAAATACAGATTCACAAAAAACTGTTTGTATTCAAAAAAGAAAGAAAGAACATAACGTTTTGTAGTCCGACCCGACAGCTGTTTCGGTTACCCTTCTTCGGGGGATTTGTGGACATTAAAATCGGGAGTTGTCTATAAAAAGACAGATTCCATTAAATACATAATGCTATTGTGTATATATATGCATAAAATTGTTCATACAAATAGATAAAACGTCACACATGTATATGAAAATAAGTAAATAATAATTTTTGCTTACAAATATTTCCAAAAGTAGTTTGATATTCCATGCGAGAATAGGGCACGTGTGTCGCCGTGTATATGGAGCGAGAAAGAAAAAAGAAACGCACCACGGAAAAAGGGCTGGAGCAGGGTCCAAAAATAAACTTTCATACGAAGGTCCCCAAATGGTGACAGACGATGGAGCTAGAAAAGACTCTAAATAAAGAGTCTAGGTTTCTGCAAAACATATATGGACAGCCCTTAGTATTAATTAATGTCCTCATTTATTGAAGCTTAAGCCAAAAAGATGTAGCAAATTATCCTCAAAAACCTACCAGTAAACCTTCATTTCGAGTAGACAAGAAGAAAAACAGCAACTCCTATCAATTCAAGAAAGAATCTCTCTCATATCTGAGAGATTGCATAAATTATGCATTCCTCTGGCAGTAGAGTGAGTTGTATGAAGTGTGGCTATCTTCTAATTGTTGAGGGAAATACTGTAAAAAGAAAGAGAAACAAAAAGGAGGGTAAAGGTGCAAATAAGCACCATTGGCAACCACTTAAATAAGAGGATAGTGATGTCCTAAATACCTAAAAGAGTCTAACCATATGAATGAGAGTATATACCTGTGTAGCTCCTCCAGACTGTAAACTGGTACCGTGTCCTGTGCCCGTGCAAATCTCCGTTTAGTGAGATGGGCTTTAAATGGCGTCTTGATAAGCCGCCACAGCTGTGTGAGCGGACGGCGCAGGAAGCCGGCGTGTGGTGACGTCAATACGCGTGTGGTGACATCAATTAGAACTCTTCACCCTAGAATTCCGACTTTTTATAGTCTCCCTAAGGTACATAAGAATAAAACTCTGCCCCCAGGTCGCCCTATTGTCTCAGGATGTGGTAGTATTACCGAAAATTTAAGCAAGTTTATTGACGAACAAATTCGTCCATATGTAAATAATCTACCCTCCTTCGTTAAAGATACTATGCATCTACTAAATCAATTGGATGAGATGTCGGTACCCCCCCAATGCCCTGCTGGTGGCTGTTGATGTAGAAGCTCTCTACAGCTCCATCCCCCACCAGCGGGGCATTGGGGTTATCAGACATATTTTGTCCCAGTCCCATCGGGACAATCGTGCTTTTGATCGATTTTTGCTCTCTGCACTTGAGCATATTCTTACTTGTAATGCATTTTCTTTTGATGGGTCCCACTACCTCCAGGTACAAGGCGTTGCTATGGGGACTTGTTGTGCCCCTTCTTACGCTAATTTGTACCTGGGGGAGTGGGAGCAAAATTTCTTATCTGAAGAAACACTTTTACCACTTACTGAATCGATTGTCAACTGGAGTCGTTACATTGACGATATCTTCATTGTGTGGGTAGGCACTCCGGAATTGTTGTTGTCATGCCTAGATGCTATGAATGACAACTCTTACAATTTAAAATTTACCATGACCTACAGTGACGTGTCTATCAACTTTTTAGACAGTACTATACTAAAGGACACGAATGGTAAATTATCAAGTGCTTTGTATCGCAAAGATACGGCGTGCAATTCCATACTTCATGCCGAAAGTGCACACCCGGCACCTCTTGTGAGATCAATACCATTTGGGCAATATTTGCGACTACGCAGGAACTGCACAAGTGATGCTATCTTTCAGAGAGAGGCAAATGCCTTAAGAGATCGCCTTCTGATACGAGGATATTCCCTCAGTAGTCTCAAAAAATCATTCAGAAGGGCTACTCTTAAATCTAGAGACCAACTCTTGACAAAAAAAGAACTGATCAATAGGCTTGATAAATCTTATCCAAATGATGTACGTATCATTACCAAATTCAACAAACAGAGTGATCAGATTAGGAGGATCATTTCCAAATATTGGCATCTTTTAAAAATTGATCCATCATTGGCTCCATTTGTGCCAGCTAAACCTCTAATCACCTACCGTAGAGCAAATTCAATAAGGGACAATTTAATACAGAGTGAGTACACAGGTGAATTCCGTGTTGATCCTTGTAGGCGACCAGGTACATATCGATGTGGCGGCTGCAATTTATGTCAGTATATGAATATTGACAACAAAGCAATACTACCCAACGGAAAAGTCTTCAAGGCAATTCACTTTGCCAACTGCAAAACGGAAGGAGTTGTATATTTGCTCTCATGCCAATGTGGTTCTTTCTACATTGGCAAAACTAAACAGCCATTCTTTAAAAGAGCGGCTAGACACATCACCTGTATGAAAAAATGTGACCCAGATCTCCCCCTGGGACGACATATTAGAGATATTCATAACAGTAAAATTCCAAGAATAAAATTTTTAATCTTGGACAGGATCCATCCAAATAATAGAGGAGGAGACTGGAATAGAACTCTCTTGCAGAGAGAAACAAAATGGATTTTTACTCTGAATGCCACCCTGCCACCCGGGTTAAATGAACATATTAGTTATCGTCCCTTTTTGGAGGGTTTCTCCTCTGGTAGTTGGGAAGAATAGAAGAGAGTATATATTCATTATTATTATGATTATTGCTATACATCAAAGTTTTGAGTATGTTTAGTATGATATATGTTATATGGTATATTTTTTTGATATTGTATGCGTTATAGGTTGATGTGTGTCTTTTGTGTTGGGCCTGCGGGGTCCATTGCTTTCTGCACGACGCACGTAGGGGGTTAATTGTCTGGATGACCAATTCATTTTGGCCTCTTGTTACAATTTTTTTTCCCCCCTTTTTTGATGCAAAATAATTTCTTTTTTGCACACATGCGTCGGCGCTACTTATCTGCCGATTGCTGTCGTATTGAGACCGCGCTTGGCATTTAATGTGCGGGGGGTCCCTCCTTAGGTAACATGATCCTGTGCCTGTTTTAAGGGATTACTTTTCCCACCTATTCTTTTTGTTTTATTTGACTATGACAGTTTTAGATCTGAGGCTCTATAGATGGAATACACCATCTGCGTCCTGTTGCAGTCTCTGGACGTTGATCGTGTTAGGTGTTTCCGGTGTCGGCGTTTCTATGCGGACATACACTTCCGCTCGCGGCTCTTTTGGTTTCGCTTTAGAGTGTTTTACACTCAAGCGACGCCATGCGTATTGACGTCACCACACGCCGGCTTCCTGCGCCGTCCGCTCACACAGCTGTGGCGGCTTATCAAGACGCCATTTAAAGCCCATCTCACCAAACGGAGATTTGCACGGGCACAGGACACGGTACCAGTTTACAGTCTGGAGGAGCTACACAGGTATATACTCTCATTCATATGGTTAGACTCTTTTAGGTATTTAGGACATCACTATCCTCTTATTTAAGTGGTTGCCAATGGTGCTTATTTGCACCTTTACCCTCCTTTTTGTTTCTCTTTCTTTTTACAGTATTTCCCTCAACAATTAGAAGATAGCCACACTTCATACAACTCACTCTACTGCCAGAGGAATGCATAATTTATGCAATCTCTCAGATATGAGAGAGATTCTTTCTTGAATTGATAGGAGTTGCTGTTTTTCTTCTTGTCTACTCGAAATGAAGGTTTACTGGTAGGTTTTTGAGGATAATTTGCTACATCTTTTTGGCTTAAGCTTCAACAAATGAGGACATTAATTAATACTAAGGGCTGTCCATATATGTTTTGCAGAAACCTAGACTCTTTATTTAGAGTCTTTTCTAGCTCCATCGTCTGTCACCATTTGGGGACCTTCGTATGAAAGTTTATTTTTGGACCCTGCTCCAGCCCTTTTTCTGTGGTGCGTTTCTTTTTTCTTTCTCGCTCCATATACACGGCGACACACGTGCCCTATTCTCGCATGGAATATCAAACTACTTTTGGAAATATTTGTAAGCAAAAATTATTATTTACTTATTTTCATATACATGTGTGACGTTTTATCTATTTGTATGAACAATTTTATGCATATATATACACAATAGCATTATGTATTTAATGGAATCTGTCTTTTTATAGACAACTCCCGATTTTAATGTCCACAAATCCCCCGAAGAAGGGTAACCGAAACAGCTGTTGGGTCGGACTACAAAACGTTATGTTCTTTCTTTCTTTTTTGAATACAAACAGTTTTTTGTGAATCTGTATTTAATTCATGTATTTTAATAAGAAACTGTCTTTGTAATTATGTCTTTATACTCGTTGATTAAATTCATATATTTTTCAATATACCTCTGAGTGTTGTCAGTCACTTTTAAAGTCCCACCTCCCAAGGGGGTTCTTCCAGTTTTTCATACAATTAGGGATGTGGTGACTGTCAACATTTACAATCCTGCAATCGTTGGTTTTCTTTCTCTCGTATATCATAGGGTAGCAAATACCCAAACCCCCAATCCTTTTTCCAACAATTGCAGCATTGTTGCACTTTTGCACTAATAGTTATACAATGACTCATATTCAAATGAGAGGAATGTGCTAATTTATATTTTGTTATTATATGCATTGTATGTATTTATGTTTTGCTTACTGTACTAAAATTTCCCCCCCCCCTTTTTTTTTTTTTTTTTTTTTTTTTTTTATTATCATATTGAACATATTCACTGTTAGGGAACTAGCATGTTTAAATCCAGGGATTTTGAGGGACATATGTCCAGATATAGAGAGCAAGCTAAAAAGGAAGCTCAGACTTCCGAAATGTCGGCTCTTTTCTCCCAGTTGTCTAAATTGGTGGAAAAAAAGGCTCAACTACTATGGCATATTGAGGGCTTTGAACAATATATTAGGGAAGATCTGAACCCGTTAGGTTTGCGCATTCAGATTTTTCCTACCTTTGACAACATTGACGATACATTCAAGAAACAATGGGAAAAGAATTTGCAACAATGTAGCTTAATCATGATGAAACTTTTAATGGAAGAGTATTCTAAAAGGATCTTGATATTGAATACAGATATTGATAATATATATACACAATTAAAACCGTGTGAAAATTTAGACAATTATAAAACTTTAGAAGAAGGCATTAAAATTCATCTTGACCTCCTGGCCGGCAATGTATTGCCCGCCAAGGAACAGAAATTCTGGAGGGATAAAATAGCCTTCAAAGAATCAAAAGCATATCACTGGCAAAGAAATAATAACCCTCGCTTACGCCCTAGATTTAACAAAATGAAGGGTGCAGTCGCCGATAGGGGATCCAATGTTTCACTTAATTCTTCTCTTTCTTCATCTTCACAACGCTCAATTTCAGACAAAAGAAAACCACTTAAGAATAAATGGAAATCACCAAATAAGGAACATACTAAAAAACGCATGGTGGAAACAATGCCCATCCCTGCTCAGAATGAGACTCTAAATACCAAGGTGTTGGGACCACGAGTTGAACAATCAACACCAGGTACTCTTTTTCCTTCAATTAATGTATCAAATATGACTGAGCCTATGGCAGGGATGAGCATTGGTTCATCCAATATGTTATCATAGCTGGATAACCATGAAGCCATTGGTGACAGGCTAAACATTATTAATTTGTCGGACTATGTACTATCAGAGGATGAGAGATCGGTCCTATCTCGGGGTTTAAATTTTTGCCCAAGCTCCGACTTAGACAAATTTGAAATAATTAAAGATCTACAGCTATTTTCAAGGACTTTATTGTTGAAAAGTATGTATACAAAAACAGCAGCTTCGACTATAGAGGGAGATAAAATTGCAGCTCAACATGAACAAGATGTACAAATTCTTGTAGATCTGTCCATGGATCAGGGTGGCTTTGACCTTATTGACAATATAGATCTAGAGAGCCTATTGAAGGGGGATGTACCATCTGTGACTACGAAAAAGGTCATTTTACCTAAGATCCAATCGTTATTAAAGAAGAAATCTGACAAGTTTCCAGCTATTGGTACTAATGTCAACTTGGGTGCATTTTTGTCCATGACAACTAGAGATATTAACAAACTTCATTTGAATCACAAAATTCCATCCAATTTGACGGAAGGAGAAAAATTGGCCCTAAAGAATTTAATTAAACAAAATCAATTAACAATAAAATCAGCAGACAAAGGGGGCAACATTGTAATTATGGGGAATCTCCAATATAGAGAAATGTGTTTAAAAATTCTTAATAACAACGATTGGTACAAACGCATCTCCAAAACTCAAATTACTAAGTTCAACAATACATTTTATTTGTTGATTGATGAGGCATATACCAATAAAACCATCAATCTTCAAACTTGGAACTTTATTAGAACTCTTCACCCTAGAATTCCGACTTTTTATAGTCTCCCTAAGGTACATAAGAATAAAACTCTGCCCCCAGGTCGCCCTATTGTCTCAGGATGTGGTAGTATTACCGAAAATTTAAGCAAGTTTATTGACGAACAAATTCGTCCATATGTAAATAATCTACCCTCCTTCGTTAAAGATACTATGCATCTACTAAATCAATTGGATGAGATGTCGGTACCCCCCAATGCCCTGCTGGTGGCTGTTGATGTAGAAGCTCTCTACAGCTCCATCCCCCACCAGCGGGGCATTGGGGTTATCAGACATATTTTGTCCCAGTCCCATCGGGACAATCGTGCTTTTGATCGATTTTTGCTCTCTGCACTTGAGCATATTCTTACTTGTAATGCATTTTCTTTTGATGGGTCCCACTACCTCCAGGTACAAGGCGTTGCTATGGGGACTTGTTGTGCCCCTTCTTACGCTAATTTGTACCTGGGGGAGTGGGAGCAAAATTTCTTATCTGAAGAAACACTTTTACCACTTACTGAATCGATTGTCAACTGGAGTCGTTACATTGACGATATCTTCATTGTGTGGGTAGGCACTCCGGAATTGTTGTTGTCATGCCTAGATGCTATGAATGACAACTCTTACAATTTAAAATTTACCATGACCTACAGTGACGTGTCTATCAACTTTTTAGACATTACTATACTAAAGGACACGAATGGTAAATTATCAAGTGCTTTGTATCGCAAAGATACGGCGTGCAATTCCATACTTCATGCCGAAAGTGCACACCCGGCACCTCTTGTGAGATCAATACCATTTGGGCAATATTTGCGACTACGCAGGAACTGCACAAGTGATGCTATCTTTCAGAGAGAGGCAAATGCCTTAAGAGATCGCCTTCTGATACGAGGATATTCCCTCAGTAGTCTCAAAAAATCATTCAGAAGGGCTACTCTTAAATCTAGAGACCAACTCTTGACAAAAAAAGAACTGATCAATAGGCTCGATAAATCTTATCCAAATGATGTACGTATCATTACCAAATTCAACAAACAGAGTGATCAGATTAGGAGGATCATTTCCAAATATTGGCATCTTTTAAAAATTGATCCATCATTGGCTCCATTTGTGCCAGCTAAACCTCTAATCACCTACCGTAGAGCAAATTCAATAAGGGACAATTTAATACAGAGTGAGTACACAGGTGAATTCCGTGTTGATCCTTGTAGGCGACCAGGTACATATCGATGTGGCGGCTGCAATTTATGTCAGTATATGAATATTGACAACAAAGCAATACTACCCAACGGAAAAGTCTTCAAGGCAATTCACTTTGCCAACTGCAAAACGGAAGGAGTTGTATATTTGCTCTCATGCCAATGTGGTTCTTTCTACATTGGCAAAACTAAACAGCCATTCTTTAAAAGAGCGGCTAGACACATCACCTGTATGAAAAAATGTGACCCAGATCTCCCCCTGGGACGACATATTAGAGATATTCATAACAGTAAAATTCCAAGAATAAATTTTTTTTTAATCTTGGATAGGATCCATCCAAATAATAGAGGAGGAGACTGGAATAGAACTCTCTTGCAGAGAGAAACAAAATGGATTTTTACTCTGAATGCCACCCTGCCACCCGGGTTAAATGAACATATTAGTTATCGTCCCTTTTTGGAGGGTTTCTCCTCTGGTGGTTGGGAAGAATAGAAGAGAGTATATATTCATTATTATTATGATTATTGCTATACATCAAAGTTTTGAGTATGTTTAGTATGATATATGTTATATGGTATATTTTTTTGATATTGTATGCGTTATAGGTTGATGTGTGTCTTTTGTGTTGGGCCTGCGGGGTCCATTGCTTTCTGCACGACGCACGTAGGGGGTTAATTGTCTGGATGACCAATTCATTTTGGCCTCTTGTTACAATTTTTTTCCCCCCTTTTTTGATGCAAAATAATTTCTTTTTTGCACACATGCGTCGGCGCTACTTATCTGCCGATTGCTGTCGTATTGAGACCGCGCTTGGCATTTAATGTGCGGGGGGTCCCTCCTTAGGTAACATGATCCTGTGCCTGTTTTAAGGGATTACTTTTCCCACCTATTCTTTTTGTTTTATTTGACTATGACAGTTTTAGATCTGAGGCTCTATAGATGGAATACACCATCTGCGTCCTGTTGCAGTCTCTGGACGTTGATCGTGTTAGGTGTTTCCGGTGTCGGCGTTTCTATGCGGACATACACTTCCGCTCGCGGCTCTTTTGGTTTCGCTTTAGAGTGTTTTACACTCAAGCGACGCCATGCGTATTGACGTCACCACACGTCGGCTTCCTGCGCCGTCCGCTCACACAGCTGTGGCGGCTTATCAAGACGCCATTTAAAGCCCATCTCACTAAACGGAGATTTGCACGGGCACAGGACACGGTACCAGTTTACAGTCTGGAGGAGCTACACAGGTATATACTCTCATTCATATGGTTAGACTCTTTTAGGTATTTAGGACATCACTATCCTCTTATTTAAGTGGTTGCCAATGGTGCTTATTTGCACCTTTACCCTCCTTTTTGTTTCTCTTTCTTTTTACAGTATTTCCCTCAACAATTAGAAGATAGCCACACTTCATACAACTCACTCTACTGCCAGAGGAATGCATAATTTATGCAATCTCTCAGATATGAGAGAGATTATTTCTTGAATCGATAGGAGTTGCTGTTTTTCTTCTTGTCTACTCGAAATGAAGGTTTACTGGTAGGTTTTTGAGGATAATTTGCTACATCTTTTTGGCTTAAGCTTCAATAAATGAGGACATTAATTAATACTAAGGGCTGTCCATATATGTTTTGCAGAAACCTAGACTCTTTATTTAGAGTCTTTTCTAGCTCCATCGTCTGTCACCATTTGGGGACCTTCGTATGAAAGTTTATTTTTGGACCCTGCTCCAGCCCTTTTTCTGTGGTGCGTTTCTTTTTTCTTTCTCGCTCCATATACACAGCGACACACGTGCCCTATTCTCGCATGGAATATCAAACTACTTTTGGAAATATTTGTAAGCAAAAATTATTATTTACTTATTTTCATATACATGTGTGACGTTTTATCTATTTGTATGAACAATTTTATGCATATATATACACAATAGCATTATGTATTTAATGGAATCTGTCTTTTTATAGACAACTCCCGATTTTAATGTCCACAAATCCCCCGAAGAAGGGTAACCGAAACAGCTGTCGGGTCGGACTACAAAACGTTATGTTCTTTCTTTCTTTTTTGAATACAAACAGTTTTTTGTGAATCTGTATTTAATTCATGTATTTTAATAAGAAACTGTCTTTGTAATTATGTCTTTATACTCGTTGATTAAATTCATATATTTTTCAATATACCTCTGAGTGTTGTCAGTCACTTTTAAAGTCCCACCTCCCAAGGGGGTTCTTCCAGTTTTTCATACAATTAGGGATGTGGTGACTGTCAACATTTACAATCCTGCAATCGTTGGTTTTCTTTCTCTCTTTCCCAGTTAAAAGGAGGATTAATGCAGTGGCGTTTGAATTGGTGTTGCCCAAGAACCTAAGGATTCATCCAGTGTTCCACGTTTCCTTGTTGAAACCGACGGTGCCAAATCCCTTTCCTGACCGGATTTCTGAAATTCCTCCTCCTCTCTTTATCAAAGGTAACGAAGAGTTTTAAGTAAAAACAGTATTGGACTGCAGAGTTAGGAACAACCTAGGTTTCCTTGTCAAGTGGAAAGGCTACGGCCCAGAGAAAAATTCTTGAGAACCAGCCTCCAATGTACATGCCCCTAGACTGGTAAAAGCCTTCTTTCAGCGACAGCCTAAAAAAAGAGCCCTGAAGGGCATCCGGAGGCTGCTCTTATGGGGGGCAATGTAAGAGAACTGCTGATCACGTCTGGCGCATACGCGTGCACATGCGTGCGTTCCCGGACAACAACAGACTTCCAGACGGCCAATGCGCATGTGCGTGCGCAACGAACAGCATGCACGCGCAGGAGCGTGTCCCTAACGCCAGTTTGCGCAAGATGGCCTATTTAAAGGGTGCTCTGACACTCTACAAGTGCTGACTGGTCTTCAGCTGTGTCCTGATCCTTTGAACCCTGCTAATTACCTGCTTGATACCTGTTACCGATCCCGGCTTCCTGTGACTCTGCTTCTGGACTCCGATTTACTTGATTACTGGTACCTGACTCCAGCCTGCACCTGACCTTCCTCCTGCTTATGCCTTGTACTCTGCAGCCCGCCTGTTACCGAACCCAACAATCTCCACAAATCCGCTTTCATCGTCTGCCCGGCTCTGACACAACCTCTGGAAACCTGCCCTGGCTCTCTATCTTCTCAGCTCTACTGTCCAGTGCTCTCCTGTCTCCTGACCATAGGAAGTACTGACAAGCCACCAAACCTGAACCTGCAAGTTGGTTGGAGTTCCTCTTTAACATCCGCTGATCTTCTGAGTTCCACCCCAGCTCTTCACCTGCTGTCCTGCTGGTACCACCGAGCCTTCTACTTCCACCGCAGGTTCTATAAGCAACATTCCCAGGCACTCGTGTTCCTCCTGACCCTAACCACCATCTGTTCCACCTTCAGTGGTGCTTGGGTAGGAGATACAAGGGAGGCCGACATCGTCATATCAGACTCCTGCCAGGTACGTGACAATATATTTGTGTGAGATCTCAAATAAAACATTTCATGTTCAGCAGCCATAATTAGTACTATCTAGTTCTTTGTTGTCAGCTGTTTTGAGTATCTGATATCTATATTCAGACTGGAGGAAGCGGTATATGACAAAAGCACTCAAGCGGAGTGTGGGATGTTTCGTTACATGTGCCACTTTGTGTTGGTCTATCACATAAAAACCCAATAAAATACATTTAAGTGTTTGGTTGTAACATGACATAATGTGGAAAATTTCAAGGGGTGTGAATACTTTTTCAAGGCACTGTATTACCGTGTTTCAACGAAAATAAGCCCGGGTCTTGCATTAATTTTGGCAACAAAAGACATGGTAGGGCTTATTTTCAGGGTAGGTCTTAACATGTAATGTTCTGTCTTCTCTCCCCCTCTCCCTTCCTGCCGGTCAGGAATCCCCAGTGTGAACCGAGTTAAAATGCTTGTAAAATCCTAAAATCCACTCTATTACAGTAGTATATAATGTACAATGTGTGTGCTTCTGTAATATAATTGTGCCAAATACCTTCGTTATAGCGCTGCTCGGCGCTTCCGTGGCCCGCCGGAGCTCTCTTCCCTGCTTCAAGCACTGCGGGGGAGGGGCGATATCCCCCGCTGTACTGAAGGTATTTGGCACAATTATATTACAGAAACACACACATTGTACATTATATACTACTGTAATGGAGTGGATTATAGGATTTTAAAGCATTTTAATCACTTCCCTACCCGCCCATAGTAATATGACGTCCACAGATGGGATCTCCCATCCTGGGTGGACGTCATATGACGTCCTGGGCTTTGTGGGGGGATATCTGAATGATGCCTGCAGCTAGAGGCATCATTCAGATATCCTTGTCTTCTGCCGGCGATTCTGCGCACCATAAGAAGGATCATAGTGGCTGTTCCGCCGCTTGATCGTTCTTATAGGCGATGGGAGGGGACACCCCCCTCCCGCCGCCATCCGGTGCTTCTCCGGGCTCTCCCGTGCCATTGGGGGCCCGGAGAATGAATCGTCCGGCGCCGGAGGTGAAGCATAGAGATGACTGGTGACCAGATGGTCACCAGTCATCTCTATGACCGCCGGAGGCCCAGACGCGATGTGATGACGTCACGCCTAGGTCCTCAGAAGTAAACAAAGCCGCCATTGCGGCTGGTAAGCATGAGATCGGTGAATTTTTTTTCACAATCTCATGCTTTCCAGCCTGGAGGAGAGATGTGGGGTCTTATTGACCCCGCATCTCTCCATAAAGAGGATCTGTCACACACCATTCCTATTACAAGGGATGTTTACATTGTAATAAAAAGTGATCAAAAAAATTTTTTTTTTAAAAAGTGTAAAACGCCCCTGTCCCCGGTAGCTCGCGATCAGAAGCGAACGCACACGTAAGTCCCGCCCACATATGTAAACGCTGTTCAAACCACATATGTGAGGTATCGCCGCATGTGTTAGAGCGCGGGAACCAATTCTAGCACTAGACCTCCTCTGTAACTCTAACCTGGTAACCTGTAAAAAATTTCAAAGCGTTGCCTTTGGAGATTTTAAGTACCGAAGTTTGGCGCCATTCCATGAGTGTGCGCAATTTTAAAGCGTGACATGTTAGGTATCTATTTACTCGGCGTAACATCATCTTTCATATTTTACAAAAACATTGGGCTAACTTTAGTGTTTTGTTATTTTTTAATTCATGAAACTATATTTTTCCAAAAAAAAGGCATTTGAAATTTTTTATTCCCTAGGGTGTCTGCTAAAAAAAAACATATATAATGTTTGGGGGTTCTGAGTAATTTTCTAGCAAAAGAATGATGATTTGTACATGTAGGAGAGAAGTGCCAATAAAGGCCCAGTATTGAGGTGGTAAAAAAAGCCTGGTGTTGAAGTGGTTAAACTAGGGCTTATTTTCAGGGTAGGGATTATATTGCAGCCCTCCTGGAAAACAACACAAGGTCTTGTTTTCGTGGTAGGTCCTATTTTTGGGGAAACACGGTATTATGTATAATGTACTACGTACAATGTGAATGTACTACGAGTTATGCCGTGTACACACGATCGGTTTTACCGATGAAAACAGTACGATGGACTTTTCTCATCGGACAAACCGATCGTGTATGGGCCCCATCGGTCTTTTTTTCATCGGTGAGAAAAAATAGAACATGTTTTAAATTGATCCGATGGGAAAAAAACGATAGAAAATTCCGATCGTCTGTGTGGAACTCCATCGGACAAAAAACCCACGCATGCTCAGAATCAAGTCGACGCATGCTCAGAATCAAGTCGACGCATGCTCAGAAGCACTGAACTTCATTTTTCTCGGCTTGCCGGAGTGTTTTACGTCACGGCGCTTGGGCCGGTCGGATTTTTGACTGATGGTGTGTAGGCAAGACTGATGGAAGTCAGCTTCATCGGATTTCCGATGGAAAAATCCATCGGATTAGAATCCATAGGAAATCTGATCGTGTGTACAGGGCTTTAGAGATATATTTTTTTTATCAGGGGATCCCTGAAGCCTTAACGTTTTTTCAATGTTGAGAAAGACTGTTTTAGGAAGTATTTGTAGGAGAGAAAGAAGAAAAAAAAAAACGATAAGAGAAAGAAAGTAAAAAAAACAACCCAAGGGTCAACTTTCAAGCAATAGGATGAACTCCTCAAATTTGAAAGTAATTTTTAAAATCACATATTAAAAAAAACGGTAGTTTGCTTTCAGTTATGTTTGCAACAATCCTTTCCTTTTAAACTGAAACTGTCAACACAGTAACAGCAGAAAGGAAATGCAGGTACCCGGGGGCCCCTAATAATGTCTGCAGTTTTCTTTGAGAGCCCCCCAGAAACTTTAAAACCCAGGGCAAAATATGCAAACTTTGACTTGAAGTGCACTAGTACTAATATGAGTCAGACAGAAAAGGAAACAAAGATCTCTGATGCCGCGTACACACGATCGATTTTCTCGACGGTGAAACACTGTCGAGAAAATCGATGGGAAAAACGAAGAACGGCTTGGTCCCCTACACACGGCCGGTTTTCCTGACATTTTTTCTCTTGGTCGAGAAAAATGACCGTGTGTAGGCTCCCTGGCAGTGTTTCCCTATGGGAAAACTGCAGCGGAAAAAATGCCGTGAATCACGACGAGAAAAATTAGAGCATGTTCTAATTTTTCTCATCGTGATTCTTGCCATTTTTCTCGTCGGGAAAAATGATGGAAAGCCCACACACGGTCGTTTTTCTCGTCAAAGAGAAAAAATGTAATTTTTCCCAACGAGAAAAATGGTCGTGTGTACGTGGCATGACTTCTGATTTGCAGACTGACCTGCACAGATTGAGCACCCTGGGGGACCCCTGAGGTACTTTAGAGAAAAAATACACATGCGTGAAGATGGTCACATTTTTACTAAAGGTTAGAATGTTATTAACCTCCCTGGCGGTATTCCCGAGTATGGCTCGGGGTGAGATTTCAGTACCAAAAGCGGTAACCCCGAGCCACACTCGGGCTGCATCGCAGGATACAGAGGATGATACAGGGAAAGTTACTTACCTTGTTCCCTGGATCCTGCAATGTCTCCCCGCGGTGTGTGCAAGCTGTCTCCTCGCTCAATTCACACAGTGCCCGAGTGCCGCCGAGCTCCGTTCCCTGCGACGTTGCGGCGCACTGGGGCAGAGATCGGCGCCAAATTCAAAAAAGTAAAAACACAATACACATACAATACACTGTAATCTTACAGATTAAAGTACTGTATAAAAAAAATACACATCCCCTTTGTCCCTAGTGGTCTGTCCAGTGTCCTGCATGCACTTTTATATTATAAATACCGTTTTTTTCTGCTTGGAAACCGGAGATTGTCCATAGCAACCAAAAAGTGTCCCTTTATGTCAAAAGTGGTTTTAGACCAGCTAGAAAACAGCGATAATAAATTAGAATCACTTGCAGAATTGAGCGATAGCGATTTCTGGGGAAATTCGTCATCAAACACTGAATCTAATGACAGCGAATATTCTGCAACTGACCAAATTTCAGTGTTTTTGATTTGATTACATTATTGAATAATTGTTATTATTATTATTTGTTATAATTATTTATAGTTATTTATTATATTATAATTAATGATTTCGTGTTTCAAACTTTATCATACCCGGGATGTCTACTAGACTCTGGTTTGGTCAGATTTAAGTGAGTTATTCCTAAGAATTACAGGCCTACAATATACAGTAAAACGCCAAATTTTCATGCAAAATACCGCTTTCAGCACCTAAAAAGTGACATAATCATACCGCCAGGAAGGTTAAACACTCCTTAAAAAAAAAAACTGTAGCCACATACCTTATGTCACCATTGCTTCCTGTCCCCAGAAACAGTATTACTATCTCATGAAAGTTTTCTTTGTGAAGTTTTCACCTATACTGCCATTGTCTCCAATGTCTCCCTGGTGCCACCAAGACATACACGCTCCCACACCCTGGTGCTTTGCTTGTGGGATGCATATGCAGAAGGGGCTGTTGGTGCTGTGTCTGGCAGGGGCATGTACAGAACCATGGGTTGCTTCTCAGCTTTTTGGCTAAGATCAATTGTAGTATTTGTTTTAATTAGTGTCCGTTAGCGGTGCTCTGCCATCACTTTGGTCATTTGCATGAGATGGCTGGCTACGGTGCAAAGTCCTATCGTGTGTACAGAAATCCATTGGACTTTTGTCCGAAGTACAAACACGCATGCCCAGAACCAATGTTAAAATCAACCAACAATAGCAGAAGTTGACCAAAGGGTGGCGGTAAAGAGCAGAAAAGAACAGAAAAATCACGTGATGTTGGGAAAGTTTTGGAAAAGTTTGCAGAAAAGTCCTGCCGTGTGTATGCTATGGGTGTTCGGACAAAAATCCACTGAAAAGTTTGTTTAAAGTCCGACCGTGTGTACGAGGCTTTAGGGAGTTGTCATGGGAACAAGTGTCTTTGCTGGAAGATTTCTCTTCTATTCCTGTTCTGGGGGAAATTCAGAATTTTAGCGATCAGGGCAAATAGGTACAATAGATCATCCTAAGAGGGACACAGACAGCAATAAAAACCTGACAGGTGTTCTATTCCCTTGTCATGCTATGCAAATCTAAAGAAAATGATTTGCTCTCAGTTATACTTTAAGGCTGGGTTTACACTAAAAACGGATGCGGCTGACAGCAGGGGTCTGGTGCGTCCCTGTTCTCTGTTTGAGGGACGAATCAGGCCTGAATTTTTGCCTGAATTCTGACCTGAAATGGAGCCAAAGACGCACAGGACCTCTGTGCAATTCACTCCGCAGCCGCCCCGGAGATGTGTGAACCGGCTCCATTGAGAACAGGTCACAGTCTCCTGTCATGCAAATTGAGTGCGGGGAAACCCTCATCCCATTCACACTAGTGTGAACCCAGCCTAAAGTAGAACTACTCTATCATTTTGGAAAAAAAATGCCTTTATTTATATTTTAATAATAAGTAATATAGCATAGGCTTACGCACATAGTGTGCTGGGTGTGCCTGAGCACACCCTCATCACCCTGTGCGAAGCAGATTGCACGTGCTGCCCGAGCCTCCCCATTTCCCACCTGCAGCGCTGCTGGCTTCCCTCCTCTCCTCTCCTCTCCTCTCCTCTCCTCTCCTGCTGAATGCTGTGGCGGATCATTTCAGGATGGAGAACTGGGAAGGGGGCAAGTAAATATGACATTTACCAGCCCTTTCCTTTTCTAAATAAACACAATGAGTGGTTGGTACCGATCACTCACTGTGTTCAATAATAACTGAAGAATAGGAAACTGTGTTTGTGAATTAGAACAGAGCACACTCCATTCATTCACTGTCCAGTGCAGCTGAGGCTGCAGAAAAAAGCCTCGTACACACGGCCGAGAATCTCGTCAGGAAAAAACACGTTGTTTTTCCTGACGAGATTCTTGACAAGAATCTTGTCCTGGCGGAGTGTACACACGCTCGATTCAAAAGAACCGCCGCCATCTTGCTACACCCTACCTATGCCTAGGAAGCTACCGCGCATGCGTCAAAGTCATTTCGAGCATGCGCAGGTTTCCACAGCGACAGGTAAGCGTACACACTCTTGGGTTTCTCGTCGGGAAACAGGCCGACGAGAAGCTCGACGAGAAAATAGAGAGCAGGTTCTCTATTTTTCTCGTCAAGATTCTGGCCAGTTTTCTTGATGAGAAACCTGAAAGCCTCGTACACACGGCCGGTTTTCTCGGCAAGAAAGCTCTCCCGGCAGTTTTCTTGTCGTTTCTTGACGAGAAAACCGGCCGTGTGTATGAGGCCTAAGGGACTGGTGAATCTCTGTCCTCAGTCCCTTTCTTTGTCTCAAAAGTGAGACGTTTTGAGCTTTGCGGTACGCACCCTAATGCAATTGGTTGCGCACACCTATGGTTAGCTGATATTGCACAGTGTAGTGAACAATTGATGTCCACAACTCCCAGAAGCAGGGCATTGTCACAAACAAACTTAATTTAACCACTTGCCGCCCGCCCACCGTCAAATGACGGCTGGGCGGTGCGGCTCTCGTTCTTGGTGGACGTCATATGACGGCTGGCCAAAACAAGCGCAGCGATCGCAGACGCGTCGTGTTGCTAGGACACAGCACGACCCCTATCTGTGTAAAGAGCCACAGCCGCGGCTCTTTAACCATGTGATCGGCTGTGACTAATCACAGCCGGTCACATGTAAACACAGAGATGCCGGTAATCCGCTTTCCTCGCTTCACACTCACAGAGTGTGAGGAGAGGAGAGCCAATCAGCAGCATCTCCTTACAGGGGACAGGTAGGTATGTAATCAGGGCACTGATCATCAGTGCCCTGATTACAATTAAGTGCCCACCAGGGCCAGTAATAATTGCTCACCACTGCCAGCAATCAGTGCCATCCAGAGCCCACAATTCCCACCAATCTGTGCCCAAAAATGCCAGCGACCAGTGCCCAAAAGTACCAGCAATCAGTGCTCACAAGTAATGCCAGTCAGTGCTGGCTATTAGTGCTGCCCATCAATGCCCATCATTGCTGCCCATCAATGCTCATCGGTGCTGCCTGTGTCCACCAGTGCTGCCTATCTGTGCCTACCAGTGCTGACTATCTGTGCCCATCAGTGCCGCCTATCTGTGCCCAGTGCCCATCAGTTCCACCCATTAGTGCCGCCTATCAGTGCTCATCATGGCCACATATCAGTGCCACCTATCAGTGCCCATAAGTGCGGCATATTCGTGCCTCCTCATCAGTGCCACCTAATCAGTGCCCATAAGTGCCACCTCATCAGTGCCCATCAGTGCAGCCTATCAGTGCCGCCTCATCAGCGTCCATAAGTGAAGGAGAAAAATTACTTATTTGCAAAATTTACTGAAAGAGACTAAGAAAAACTTTTATTTTTTTTCAAAATTTTTGGACTTTTTTTTGGGGGGGGGGATAAAAAAACTAGGAGTGATTAAATACCACCAAAAGAAAGCTCTATTTGTGTGAAGAAAATGATAAAAATTTCACATGGGTCAGACTTGTACCGAGCCTTCTACTGGGAGGTGCCCAATACAGTACATGTTTATCAGCTGGACATCCGTGTGAAGCAAGGACGGGACAAGGTGAGAAAGCTATTTCAGAAGAATGCACATGTCACAGACCCAAGAGTGATTGTTTTACTTGTAATCAAGGGTAAGATGGAGTTGGAAGAGACCATAAAAGTTTGGAAGCAAAGGACCCATATTATGCGATATTTCAATGAAACAGAGAGTCCACGACTCAGTGACTTCCTTGGCAAATTTTATGAGGGTCAAGACTTTTGATTTAACCTTTTGTCTGCACTATAAATGTATGCTCCAGGGAAAAAAAAATTCACATGGGTACAGTGTAGCATGACAGCACAATTGTCATTCAAAGTGTGACAGCGCTGAAAGCTGAACAAATGGCCTGGGCAGGAAGGGGGTTTAAGTGCCCTGTATTGAGGATGTTAATGAAGTATATCTAAACCCTAACTGGATAACATTTCATTTGCAATAGCACTTTGTATCAAATAATCGGCCTCTTTCAGCCACTTCCTGTCTACATCTACTTGTTCCACCACCAGCTGTACATCGTTGCTCTGAATCGGCTACTTCATCATACATCTTGACTGTGCCTGTGTGTTGAAAGGGCTTCCTGCCGTTTCAACCAATGGTGCATGTGATAGGGTGACAACTCTGTAGCACAATAAGGATACAGTGGTCACTCTAGAAAAAGAAGTACCAGAATAAGGGCCTTCATGGCAAGATCACCAGGTATTCTTTCAATAAAAGTGGCACATTTAAAAGCAAATTTTGAAATTGCATTAACATATTAAAGCTTATGTAGCGGGGCTCACCCCTCTCTATATCTTTATCGGTTATATGGCTGTTGTCTAGGGGTACCTGGGAGAGAGGGATAAGACACACCACGGCCCATGTCCTCCATAGCTAAGAGGTAAAGGCCAGCAAATTGGGTTTTGTGTAGGTGTCCTAGAGTCAAGTCCTGTACTTCGTCCCTGACTCCTTTGCTCCTAGTAACCAGAGTTCCACACAGTGAATAGGTCCAACTCAGTTTTATTCTTCTTGCCAAGCAATAAAACAGTTTCTTTACTTTGGAAAATGGTGACAGATCGAGGCACAATCCTTTCCCTTCTGCTGCTGACCACTGTGCTGTCCCCAGTGGTGAATAGTCACTGCACTGACTAGGTGATGTAGAACGTGAATTATCTTCGCTCACTCTGCCCCTGTCAGAGGAAGAAATCCGTCCAAGGGAGAAATGGAGGCCTCTCCGTCACCAGCGATGCTGCGCCGGACTCTTCAGAGAAGTTACTGCACACCAGTCCTCACAAACTCAGACACGGGCACCCAAGGAGTTAGGGCCCCCTCGGATTCCTCCACCCTCGCGGAACTCAGTTGAAGGTACTGAGCCCCAGGCATCCGCTATAGTACCTCACCCCAGGCTAAAGGTGCCTGAGATAGACTCCATCTCCGCTCCGGCTAGGTCAAGGGCACCTAGGCCTGGAACACCGGAACGCCAGCACCCAAGCTGAAGGTGCCTGGGTGCAGCCGCATCTTCTGGCTCCGGACTCTAAACCCGTGATCAGGGCGTCCGCCCCTTTTATGACGTCTCCCTTCGCGCCACAGCGGGTTCCCCGCCCCGCTGTACCAGCTCCAGGGGAGGACAAAAAGGCACAGTCTTGCGGTGCGAGCCCAACCCCGGTCCAATGCAACAACGCCACCTGTAGGCCGGCGGGAACCCCACACCACCAAGACTCACAAAGGGAACCTTGAATTTCCTAACAATCAAAACATCTGGGTTACACTACCACCCAGATGCTTCCCCTAAATTCAAGTACCCGCTACACTTATATGACATATTACTGATTGTGTTTGCTCTTCCTAAATTCATTTATATCTGAATGCTCTTTTTTGATCTGGAGTTCTCCTTTATATCCATGTATTCAGCATAACATGACAATAAACTGTCTTTTTGCACCATCATTCACACAGCATGAAAAACAGAGTGTATTGCGCCCTTCGATTTGCTTTGTCTCCAAACTTTTGGGATTTTGGAATTTTCCATTGATCTAAAAGCAAAAGTAAAATTTATTTTTCTTTCAGTACATAAAAGGGAATAGAGAACCTGATGCATTACTGTGCGCTGGTGATATGTGTATAAGCAAAATCATTCATTAGTGTAGCACAGATGAAAGCTTAGGGAAAAGAAAGAGCCTGGGGTGAGCAATCTCTCTACAGCAGTTTACCAGTTTAATTAGATGTAATGTAAAATATATTTTCAAATATCCATGAGTGATAGTAAATTTAGCAAGAAAAAAATACACAGAAAATCATATTTTTCATTAAATAAGCTTGTTTTATAATCATGACCTATCTACCCCAACAACCAATCTCAAATGAAGTTTTATTGATCTAAACAATTTCTCAATTTTGATTGGCTGATTTTGCTTACTGCATAGTGGAAGGATAATGGACGTCTCAGGGCACAACACTACCCAGGCCCAAAGCCAGATAGGACCATTGCTGCAGCCTTACAAATGGGAACATGGAAGATGAGTATATGGTAAGACCCAGAGAAGAGGAAATGGACAGAGGGTCTGCACGACTAAGGGGAGGAACAAGGCAGAAATGGGTTAAACATGTGAGTTCAAGGTGGAGGGGGTATTTAGTCTTACTGGATTGGTGGCTGAAGGTCAAATGGGAAGGGTGGAGCCTCAAGGATTGTTTGTGTAAAGGATACTGGGTATTCATTCCAGAAAGATCAGGTGATGAGGAAGTTTCCCCACCCACATGCCCTAGACTTGCAGTTCATTGCAAATCAAGGACTGTAGGGCGGTACTAATTAAAAAATTCTCACAACAGCTCAGGGCTGTCTTTAAAGCAGGGCAAAAGGGGCAGCTGTCCTGGACCCTGTCATTGTGGTGGGGCCCAAAGCAGCTGCCTCATACTTGCCAACTATCCCAATTCCCTTGTCCCTTGAAGTTTTAGTCCCGTGCTGTGTCCTGATACTGCTACTAATGCTGCCCAGCTCTGCACTATTGTTGTGTACAGATGACTCTCCTGCAGACCCTGTGTTTACATGTAAATAACCTGCAATCATATGTAAAAAGCCAAAGACGGCTGCATTCATATGTAAATAAAGGCAGCATTCATATGTACAGTGGGGCAAAAAAAGGATTTAGTCAGCCACCAATTGTGCAAGTTCTCCCACTTAAAAGGATGAGAGAGGCCTGTAATTGTCATCATAGGTATACCTCAACTATGAGAGACAAAATGTGGAAACAAATCCAGACAATCACATTGTCTGATTTGGAAAGAATAATTTTTTTTGCAAATTATGGTGGAAAATAAGTATTTGGTCACCTACAAAAAAGCAAGATTTCTGTCTCTCACCGACCTGTATCTTCTTCTTTAAGAGGCCCCTCTGTCCTCCACTCATTACCTGAATTAATGGCACCTGTTTGAACTTGTTATCAGTATAAAGGACACCTGTCCACAACCTCAAACAGTCACAATCCAAACTCCACTATGGTGAAGACCAAAGAGCTGTCGAAGGACACCAGAAACAAAATTGTAGACCTGCACCAGGCTGGGAAGTGTCATGGATATGCAGTAGTGTTTGTCTGTCAGCTTACCTTCCTTCCTATGTGTTCATCTTAGAGGCCAGACCCTTTCACCTGGCTTCCTTTATAATCTCCTCCCAGCCTGACTCCACCCCAGGTCCTATCACAGAACACTATATTAACCTGTGCACTGCAAGCCTGCTTTGCTGATCAACGTGTTTGTTAGGCATTGTGTGTTTGGGTTCCTGCCTGCCGTGTGCTACGTCTGTCTCTCTGTTACGTTTTTGGCTTGTTCCCGACTATCCCTGTCTGCTCGTGACCCTTGACCTTCGGCTTGTCTTTCGTTATCCTTGTCTGCTTGTGGCCCTTGACTTTCAGCTTGTTATTCGTTACTCTTATATCTCGTGCTGCTGCTTCCCCTCTTGTCCCCTTATCCTACGGGGCGTGAGCTAGGAGACTCTAGGGGCCGCGACCTGGACCCAGCCTGCAGCATAACATCCTCACCACTAGAGGCTCTGGAGAAGACCTGCTGGGTCTTAGACTCCGCGCCCTGGGGAATCTTGGCTCTAGCTTCCCATTAGATCCCGGTTGTGCTCCTCTGGTCCCGCTTTCCACAACCACCCAGTTTCCTATCCGCAGCAGTCAGCAATAGGGTTCACTACCTTGCGGTGCACTCCTGTCCCCCTACAGTGTGCATCTGTCACCTGGCCACAGGTGACCTGACAGTTTGATCAGCCATGAACCAGGCTGACATCCCGCTCCCCGCGGATGATCCATTGCAGGGCATTGTTTGCAGACTTGAAACCCAGGAATCGAATCAGACTCAGGTGATGCGATTCCTCCAGGATCTCGCTTCTCGCTTCGAGCAGCTTCAGGCCTCCTTGGGAACCCTGAATCCGCAACCTCAAATACAACCAGCGGCTGCACCTATTGCACCAGTCGCAGCCACACACTCACTACAACTACCAGCTCCGTCCCGTTTCTCTGGGGACTCCAAAGCTTGCAGGGGGTTTCTCAGCCAATGCACAATTCATTTTGAGCTCCAGCCCCAAAACTTCCTGTCTGATCGGGCTAAGGTAGCCTATATCATTTCCCTCCTCTCTGGTGAAGCTTTAGCCTGGGCAGCCCCTCTGTGGGAACTGAATGATCCAGTGGTTTCTAGCCTGTCTGGCTTCTTGAAACTTTTTCGGAATATCTTCGAAGAACCGGCTCGTGACTCTTCAGCGGCCAGCGCCCTTTTACGTCTCCGCCAAGAGTCTGCTTCTGTGGGACAGTATGCCCTTCATTTCCGCATACTGTCGGCTGAGTTGAGCTGGAACAATGAGGCCTTAGTCGCAACCTTTTTGCATGGCCTGTCTGATAGAGTGAAGGATGAATTAGCAGGAAGAACCATCCCCACTGATCTGGCCAGCGTTATCTCCCTGTGTAACCAGATCGATATTCGCTTTCAGGAGAGGACCTTAGAAAAGCAACGCCAGCACTCCTTGGTTCTTAGTCAGCCTGAGCTCCCCTCTCTTCGACCCGTAGAGCATCTCCTACCAGCTGAGGAACCCATGCAGCTGGGTCGGACCAGGCTATCCCCCGAGGAACGTGCTAGGTGCAGAACTCTTGGTCTGTGTCTTTACTGTGGGGGCAAAGGTCATTTTCGTGACACTTGCTCTCTTTGTCCAGAAAAACGTTCGGGTCCACTTCATCTGGAAAGTGGAGTATTGGACCCAGAAATATCACCTTCCCCTTCTCGTCTTCTGCTTTCTGTGTTCCTTCATGTTGGTGCTTCTTCTCATTCGGTCTCAGCATATCTGGATTCCGGAGCCGCTGGTAATTTCATGGACTGGGAAATCGCATCGTCCATGAGACTTACTCTTTTGCCCCTCACCACGCCATTGGTGGTCTTGGCGATTGATGGTACTGTTCTCCCAGGGGGACCTTTCCGCTTCCAGACCCTCCCTGTTAAGATGTCGGTAGGGACACTCCACCAGGAGTGGATATCCTTCCTTATCTTACCCAAGGCCTCAACGCCTATAATTTTGGGTCTCCCATGGTTACAGCTCCATTCTCCTCATGTGGACTGGACTACTGGACAGATCCTGGCTTGGGGTCCCTCCTGTTCCTCGTCCTGCCTACCCAAGGTTGCCCCCTGTGAACCTGAGCCGGTCATTCATTCCAGGTTGCATAACCATTTACATTTCTCTGTCCCTAACCACCCTTGGACGCACAGCCAGGCTAGCTTGTCTACAAGTCCTGCAGTCGCTACGTCTTGCGATGCGATTCAGGTAGTCGCTACACCTGATTTAGCTATTCACTCTGCCTCTGTACTAGTTATGCCAGTCCAGCCCATGCCCAGTGAGCCTCCTACTTTTTCTTGTTCAGGACATTCTGCTTGTCCTTCAGCTATTCAGCTTGACTCCGGCGACATGTCACCTTCTAACCAACCTGACTTCAGGGTTCCACTGACATCTGCCCAGTCTGATGGTCCTGTGCAAGATGACCAGTTCCCCTTTAAGGGTCTAGGGGACCCTCCTCAGATTCCTGTTGATCCTCTCATGCCCTTGCTTATTCCTAGAGAGCCTTTGGTCCTCAATAGATCTTCTTGTCATCTCCCTACCTCGTTTTCGGTCTCTGTGGATAATCTTAAGTACGAGGTTAGACAAGTTCTGGATTCTCGGCTCTGCAGAGGCATTCTTCAGTACCTTGTGCATTGGAGAGGTTTTGGTCCTGAGGAGGCGTCTTGGATCGCTGCATCTGATGTCGCTGCACCTCATCTGTTGAGGAGGTTTCATCAGAGATTTCCCTTTAAGCCTGGGCCCAGGCGGGGGAGGGTCCATAAGAGGGAGGGTACTGTCATGGATATGCAGTAGTGTTTGTCTGTCAGCTTACCTTCCTTCCCATGTGTTCATCTTAGAGGCCAGAACCCTTTCACCTGGCTTCCTTTATAATCTCCTCCCAGCCTGACTCCACCCCAGGTCCTATCACAGAACACTATATTAACCTGTGCACTGCAAGCCTGCTTTGCTGATCAACGTGTTTGTTAGGCATTGTGTGTTTGGGTTCCTGCCTGCCGTGTGCTACGTCTGTCTCTCTGTTACGTTATTGGCTTGTTCCCGACTATCCCTGTCTGCTCGTGACCCTTGACCTTCGGCTTGTCTTTCGTTATCCTTGTCTGCTTGTGGCCCTTGACTTTCAGCTTGTTATTCGTTACTCTTATATCTCGTGCTGCTGCTTCCCCTCTTGTCCCCTTATCCTACGGGGCGTGAGCTAGGAGACTCTAGGGGCCGCGACCTGGACCCAGCCTGCAGCATAACATCCTCACCACTAGAGGCTCTGGAGAAGACCTGCTGGGTCTTAGACTCCGCGCCCTGGGGAATCTTGGCTCTAGCTTCCCATAGGATCCCGGTTGTGCTCCTCTGGTCCCGCTTTCCACAACCACCCAGTTTCCTATCCGCAGCAGTCAGCCATAGGGTTCACTACCTTGCGGTGCACTCCTGTCCCCCTACAGTGTGCATCTGTCACCTGGCCACAGGTGACCTGACAGGAAGACTGAATCTGCAATAGGCAAGCAGCTTGGTGTGAAGAAATCAACTGTGGGAGCAATAATTAGAAAATGGAAAACATACCAGGCCACTGATAATCTCCCTCGATCTGGGGTTCCATGCAAGATCTCACCCCCGTGGGGTCAAAATGATCACAAGAACGGTGAGCAAAAATCCCAAACCACACGGGGGGACCTAGTGAATGACCTGCAGAGAGCTGGGACCAACGCAACAAAGGCTACTATTAACACACTACGCTGCCAGGGACTCAGATCCTGCAGTGCCAGACGTGTCCCCCTGCTCAAGCCAGTACACGTCCGGGCCCCTCTGAGGTTTGCTAGAGAGCATTTGGATGATCCAGAAGAGGATTGGGAGAATGTCATATGGTCAGATGAAACCAAAGTAGAACTGTTTGGTAGAAACACAACTCGTGGTGATTGGAGGAGAGAGAATGTTTAGTTGCAACCAAAGAACACCATACCTACTGTGAAGCATGGGGGTGGCAACATCATGCTTTGGGGCTGTTTTGGAACAGGACGACTGATCCGTGTACATGAAAGAATGAATGGGGCCATGTATCGTGAGATTTTGAGTGCAAACCTCCTCCCATCAGCAAGGGCATTGAAGATGAAACGTGGCTGGGTCTTTCAGCATGACAATGATCCCAAACACACCACCCGGGCAATGAAGGAGTGGCTTCGTAAGAAACATTTCAAGGTCCTGGAGTGGCCTAGCCAGTCTCAAGATCTCAACCCCATAGAAAACCTTTGGAGAGAGTTGAAAGTCTGTGTTGCCCAGCGACAGCCCCAAAACATCACTGCTCTAGAGGAGATCTGTATTGAGGAATGGGCCAACATGCCAGCAACAGTGTGTGACAACCTTGTGAAGACTTACAGAAAACGTTTGACCTCTGTCATTGCCAACAAAGGATATATAACAAAGTATTGAGATGAACTTTTGATATTGACCAAATTCTTATTTTCCACCATAATTTGCAAAAAAAAATCTTTCCAAATCAGACAATGTGATTGTCTGGATTTGTTTCCACATTTTGTCTCTCATAGTTGAGGTATACCTATTATGACAATTACAGGCCTCTCTCATCTTTTTAAGTGGGAGAACTTGCACAATTGGTGGCTGACTAAATACTTTTTTTGCCCCACTGTATATCATGCCCCTCTGCAGTGAGGAGATGATGTGCTGTAACCTCTAGCAACCAATCAGTGAGCAGTATTACTGTACTCGCTTTGGATCCCGCTCGCAACCCGGAAGAGCCCTGCTGGACAGGACGCTGGCCGCACACGGAGACACAGAACCAACAACCCTTGCTGACAGCGTAGACGGTGATTGAGCACACTGGGCTTTCTTGTGCCTGCTTAAAGATACCTAAATGTGAGTTATTTTAATGCACTTGTTGATTAAATGTAATACAGTCTTACTCAAGAGGCGCCTGTTGTTCTTGATTTTCTCTTTACGTGTTTGGAGTGGCTTCAGCTCCCATTGCATACCTCCCAACTTTTAAAAGTCCCACCGCGGGACATTCAGCTCTCCCCTCTACCCTGCAAATGAGCGGGGGGGAGGGGGGTGCCGCGCATTTTTCGCCGCTGCCGCAGATCGGGGGGGGGGGGGGGGGGGGTGCCGCGGGACATTTTTCGACGATCGCGGGAGGGGGGGGGCTTACCTGGCTCGTTGTTCCTCCACTTCCTGCTGTGCGGGAATAATTCAACTCTCGCGGGAATGCGGGAAGGAGGGGGCTATGCGGGAAAAATCTGCAGAATCCGTGCCTGTTGGGAGGTATGCATTGCAAGGCTGCCCTACCATACCATCAGACTGTTCATCTCACACTAGAGCTAACTAAGCTCAAAGGACTTCCTGTTGGACTTACCTTACACATCTTTATATACTATAACCGGCGCCACCATCCATTGCATTTTTCCCGTGATGTGTGCTGTAACCTCTAGCAACCAGTCAGTAAGCGGTAATGATATACTGTAACCTCTGGCAACCAATCGCAATTGATGCCTGATCCGATACAGTAAACTGATTTTAATGCCCCGTACACACGATCGTTTTTCATGCCGTTAAAAATGCCATTAAAAAAAATGGCCATTAAAAATGATCGTGTGTATGCTCCAGAGCATTTTTAACGACGTGAAAAACGGGCATTAAAAATTTCGAACATGCTCTCTTTTTTCACGTCGTTTTTCATGTCGTTTTTTTTAACGACGTGAAAAACGATAGTGTGTATGCTTTAACGACGTGAAAAAAAATGCGCATGCTCAGAATCAAGTATGAGACGGGAGCGCTCGTTCTGGTAAAACTAGCGTTCGTAATGGAGATAGCACATTCGTCATGCTGTAACGGACTGAAAAGCACTAGACTGAAAAGAGCGAATCGTCTCTCAACAAACTTTACTAACATGAAGGGTGGCGCCATTCGAACGGAACTTCCCCTTTATAGTGCCATCGTACGTGGTGTACGTCACTGCGCTTTTCTTGAACATTTTTTAAAATGATGGTGTGTACGCAAGACAGGCTTGAGAGGAAACAAGAAAAAAAATGACGAGAAAAACGTCAGTTTTAAAAATGACATTAAAAATGATCGTGTGTATGGGGCATTAAGTCTAGCTGCTATTTATTGTATGTCTCAGAGCAGGTGGAGAGTGAAATGGGGGGGGGGGGGAGGCCCAAAAAAACTTTAGCACAGGGTTCAATCAATATTAAAGACGGCCCTGCAGCAGCTTGGCGGGCCAGGGAATCTTTGGAGGGGAGTCAGTGAATACTCAAATTGTTACAAAACTGTGGGGCCCATCTGGGGTATGGCGCTTTAACTTGGTTAGTTATTGGTGGTTCTCTCAGGAGCTAGATCTCCTGGGGAAAAAGCCCCTTTCACATGGGTCAGATCCAGTTTTCCTAAGTAGGGGATCTGTCCACTGATCCCCCAGCTTAGCTGAGCAGGAACAGGTCTGTGTTCGCTCCCCTTATGCAGAGCAGACATTGACACAGCCCTCTCTGCTCTATAGGCAGTTGGATGTAAACGGACAAGCTGTCCATTTACATCTGAATCAGAGGTAGCCAGGTGTAAATGGACACAAATCCATTTACATTTGCCTCTCCATAGAGTAGAATGAAGGGTCCGATCGGGTCCGCCTGAAAAGCAGACATGCTAACTCGATCAGACCTCTAATGTGAAAGGGACCTTAGAACGTGTGCGTTTGTAACGTCTTCAAGCCAGTTGGGGACATGGGCTATTCTAACTTGTGTCTTTCAGGACACTCCAAGACCCCTTCCTGTTTACATTGTTGACCTTGTTTATTGTTTGTTGTTATTTATTTAATTTTGTAGATAAAATGGCAATTTAACCACTTCTCCACCGGGCCTATTCTGGCACTTCTCTCCTTAATGTAAAAATCATAATTTTTTGCTAGAAAATTAAGCAGAACCCCCAAACATTATATATATTTTTTTTTAAGCAGACACCCTAGGGAATAAAATGGCGGTCATTGCAACTTTTTATCTTGCACGGTATTTGCTCAATAATTTTTCAAACGCCTTTTTTTTGGAAAAAAAAACGGTTTCACAAATTAAAAAATAACAAAACAGTAAAGTTAGCCCAATTTTTTTGTATAATGTGAAAGATGCTGTTACGCTGAGTAAATAGATACCTAACATGTCATGCTTTAAAATTGCGCACACTCATGGAATGGCGCCAAACTTTGGTACTTAAAAATCTCCATAGGCGACGCTTACATTTTTTTTACAGGTTACTATTTTCAAGTTACAGAGGAGGTCTAGTGCTAGAATTGTTGCTCACACTCTACCACACGCAGCGATACCTCACATGTGGGGTTTGAACGGCGTTTACATATGTGGCCGAGACTTAAAAGCGTGTTCGCTTCTGTTCTGTGAGCTACCGGGGACAGGGGCGTTTAAAAAATTTTTGTTTTTTCATTTTATTTTTTATTTTACAGAATTTTTTTTATTTTGACACTTTTTTTTTATCACTTTTTTTCCTATTACAAGGAATGTAAACATCCCTTGTAATAGGAATCATTGTGACAGGTCCTCTTTATGGAGAGATGCAGGGTCAATAAGACCCCACATCTCTCCTCCAGGCTGGAAAGCATGAGATCGGTGAAAAAAAATTCACTGATCTCATGCTGACAGCCGCAATTGCAGCTTTGTTTACTTCCGGGTATCGGGCGTGACGTCACAACGTCGCGCCCGGGACTCCGACGGTCATAGAGATGACTGGTGACCATCTGGTCACCGGAAATCTCTATGATCCTCATGCGTCGCCGGCCGATTTGTTCTTGGGGCCCCCGATGGCACGGGAGAGCCCGGAGAAGCACCGGATGGCGGCGGGAGGGGGGGATGTCCCCTCCCGCCGCCTATAAGAACGATCAAGTGGTGGAACTGTCGCTATGATCATTCTTATGGTGTGCAGAATCGCTGGCAGAAAAGAATGATATCTGAATGATACAACGTCATTGGTGGACAACTGGTTAAACCTAAGTCACAAAGTCCATGTTATTATTTTAAATGTTGGTAGAAGGGCCAAGGTTAAGGGATCCATTGGTTAAGCATTTCAATGCTACTAATTTCCTCTAGCCTCTTTCAGCCACTTCCCATCAACATCTGCTTGTTCTGGCTTTGGCTGAACATCATCTTTCTGGACCGGATTTTTCATTGTGCCCATGTACTTGCATGATGTGTGTTGGCAAGGCTAGCGCAGTGTCTACCAGGGGTGCTCATGACAGGGTGACAACCTGTAATAAATAAAAAGAATGCCATAAATAAATATTGTTGCTACTCATGCACAGGCTTTACTATTTGAACGATTGGCCTTTTGTTATATTGATTAATATATGTTTCATCGATCTGTTTATAATAATCTGGAGTCTGATTGGTTGCTGTGTGGTATTACACAGTGGAAAAAGAAAATGGATCTTGTGGAGCAAAAAAGCCCTGGTATAACTTTGGATAGAGCTGCAACCCTTCATCTGGGGAACTCAAGGCTTGAATACATTTTTCCTGTTGTGTACATTGTTGCTATTTAAAGCATAGGCCCAGCAGGGTGTACAAAAAAAAACCTGTCAGCTCCGGTTGGAGCCGCTGAACTAATGATCCAATGTTAGTACAGCGATCTCCCCTGCTGAGATGTTGTATTCTGACAGGGAGTCCTCCCCCCACCAGAATACTCCGATCAGCTATTGGCTGAGAGCACTGATCGGCTGCCTTACTCACGGGCCAAATGTTGGCTGGTTTTTATTGAACCGGCCAATGTCACCCTGCATTTGGCTCATGTGTACGGCTCTTTAGGCAGGAACCAATGGCCTGGTCCATGTCCAGGGGGTCCAGATAAAAAGCTTAATTCTCTTGCAGTAAACCAGGGAAATAGCACAAATGGTCAAAACTCCTGCCTGTCATATCACAAGGGAAGAAACACTTGTACAATAGGTAGTTAGTATTTGATCCAGCTATGCTGGTACAAGCTATGCAAAAGGGACAGCTTCTTTCTGCCTACTTCAAGTTTTATTAAAGTCATTTAAAGTGATTGGGGGGGGGGGGGGCTTGCCAAGGGTCCAATTCTGCCAATTAGGAATAAAAAAATGTAGGAAATTCGATTTTCAATAAGAAAATCTGTTTTATTGATCTGGTATGAGTATGATTAATTCTGATTGATTGAATTTGTATACCACACATTAGAATAAAGGGAGGGTTGAAAATGAACCTCCGTCATTTCCAAATCAGATACAGCCAGTGCTGTAGTCCCTCTCTGTTGATCTTGAGGCCTAAGTTCATTATTGCCATTTATGTACAGAATTTAGAATATGGGCAACTGGTGTTTGAAAGTCATTCACATAAATCTATCTATCTATATTCTGACTCCAATTGTTGTGAAGCGATCTATCCCTTGTGAGACCTCTATGCCTGGCCTGTATAAGCAGATATAATCACTGAGGACAATTCTTATCAGATACCTTGAACTCACCAAGTACCGATTCTATTCGCAGAGGTGCTTTAATTCTGGACATCGGGTTACAGCAGATGACAGAATACAACAGATGAATAGGTTGTGGTACTTATGTGGTCAAAATATGATATTGTCTGTAGCTTACTATGCAGAATACATGTGCCCTGTTACATATGGCCTCTTAGCTGCCTCCATTACACAGGAAGAAGGGGTGTAGCATTACACACAAAGGAAACGAGTCATAGATCAGAGAAAGAACCATAGAGAAATAGGTGCATTACCACAAAACTTCACTAGATGGCAGCATGTGAACTAAACATAACGTCCATAGAAAATGGTTCAGAGAAAGAATATATATATAAATTCTATGCCCCATTGGGGGAAACTATCTATCTATCTATCTATCTATCTATCTATCTATCTATCTATCTCAACCAATAAAACATAATGTTACATTATTAATTACAGTGGTCTAAGTTTTGATTGGTCGCTTTGGCTTATTGCACTGGGGAAGAACAATTGGTACAATAATATTCAAGTCTGAAGTTGGATTACGACAGAGAAGCAACCCTTTAATCTTGAGGCCTGAATATATTGTTGCCGTTAAAGCACATGTTTTAACAATGGCCTTCGGAATTCATACTCTTCGCCTACCTATCCACATCAATTAAATCAAATCAATCTCATTTTACTGATCTGTCAGCATTCATTTGAAGTTGGAGCATCAGAAGGTGTCTTCAAATTGCTACCCATGCTTAGATATAGGAAGGGTAAATTACAAATTCTGAAGACTGAAGCAACAGTGAAGACTTATTTTCTTTTAGCAGAGTTAGGCGCAAAATAAAAAAAGACTTATGATGGGGTCTGCCACTAGCATTTACACAGCAATTTTTGTTTTAATGAGTCCCTCAGGTTACATTGTCAATATGTACTGTAAGTAAATCTATTATTTATCTGCTTCATCACGTGATGTGACGATACGCGTAGGGATTGAAGCACTAGGTACATTCACAGCTGACGGAAGGATACAAGCTCGGCGCTCATGGTTTGCTGCACTTTCTTCCATTCCAAATGCGAGTCTGTTTTTTTATATTGTTTGTTTAATAAACAGTTTTTACTACGGGATTACACTATGGGCACCTCTCTTTCCTAATTTACCTCATATATATGTAGCGGGGTGCTAAATTTAGGGGAAGTGTTTGGGTGGTAGTTATGCTCAAACACCCTAATTGTTAGAGTTCTTACAACCATTTTTGTCTACAGGTAGAGTATTGGTGTACAGTTCCCTGTGGTCTGCAGGTGGCGCTGCCATGGTGGGCCAGGGTTAAACTGCTGATACAGTGCTGTGCCTTGTGTGTCCCCTCTCGGCAGCCATCCAGTGGGTGTGGTCTTCCTGCTGGGCATGCTGGGAGAGGATATAAAAGGGGCAGACGCTGCCTGTTCGAGGGTCTTGTTCCTGTCCGCCCTGGGCACTTTTAGCCCAGGGGCGAGTCTGCGGTTCGAAGTGTCTGGGATCCTACCCCAGGGAGTGTGTGGTTCCTGTTGGTTTCAGGCACCTTCAGCCCTGGGACTGCAACAGAGGTCTGGGCCCAGCACCTTCGGCTGGAGCCCACCGGGGATCGAGGAATCTCAGGGTGCCGCCTTGCGAGGGGACCCGTATCCTAGATGAGGAGGCCGGGGGAGGAACCATTCCGAAGGACTGGTGCGGAAGTCACAGTGAAGGAAGGGTCCCGGAAACTCTCTGCAGGGATGTCTTCTCCTTGAACAGAGACCAAGTTCACCGGGTCTGTGGCAGAGACCAAGTTCACCAGGTCTGTGGCAGAGACCGAGTTCATCAGGTCTGTGGCAGAGACCAAGTGTAAAGTTCGAGCATCATTTCGGCTGCTAGTCCTAAGCTAGGGAGACTATCTGAATGGGCTGAGTCTGCTTGAGAATCGGAGCAGTGAATTGTGTTACGTTTGTGCCTGGACCTCTTTCCCACCTTAAGCTGTCCTGTTCTCCCTCTAACCTTTCCTGCCAGAGTTTGTGTTTTATAAGGAAATAAACCTCTACGTTGGAGTTTCAGCTGGTGTGGAAATTTAAGTTACTGTGGGGATACAAGGACTTGTCTTTATTTAAAATAGAGGTGAGAGACATTCTCTGGCTGTCTAACTGTGGAAGACCCATCAATAACACCGCTCAACCTCTTCACACAGGAGGGTACGGGCTTGTGGTGCGGTGTGCCTCTCTCTTCCTGCGAGGAGCCAAAGTTAATGCAGGTAAAGAAAGGGGTCTGTGCGCTACATATATATCGAGCCTGGGCAGGAGGGAGTTTGGATTTCAAGGCAGCGCAAGGACCAGTGTTGTAACTAACGCCGTTTAAATAAACGGCGTTAGGTAATGTAGCCACTTTTTGGGGTAACGAGTAATCTAACTGATTACTCTTGCCCTCGTGGCACCGCCATTCCCATTACTTGGGTGGCGTTACCCCAATTACATCTACTCGCCGCAGCCGCCGCGAGTAGATGTAATCTGTAAAACTAACTAACTGCAAGCCGCCGTCTGCCTACCTGAACAGCGTGTCATGCAGACAGAAGACGGCCATTGCAGTTTTCAAAAGCCGCGCCTTCCGAGTCCTCGTCGCCTGTGATAGGCGGAACACTCAATTTCACAGCAGGCAATGTTCCGCCTATCACGGACATCCTCTCATCCTCGTCTGTGTTATGAGGATGAGCGGATGTCCGTGAGTGGCGGAACACTGAATGCTGGGAAATTGAGTGTTCCGCCTATCACAGACGACGAGGACTCGGGAGGCGTGGCTTTTGAATACTGTGGAATGGCTGCCGGGACACCGCCGATCAGGTAGGGGGTTAGAGACACAACACTGCACAGTAATTGAAGCACGGGCACAGTGTGGCATTGGGCACAGTGAGGCATTGGGCACAGTGAGGCATTGGGCACAGTGAGGAATTGGGCACAGTGAGGAATTGGGCACAGTGAGACACGGGCACAGTGAGGCATTGGGCACAGTGAAACACGGGCACAGTGAGGCATTGGGCACAGTGAAACACGGGCACAGTGAGGCATTGGGCACAATGAAACACGGACACAGTGAGGCATTGGGCACAGTGAAACACGGGCACAGTGAGGCATTGGGCACAGTGAAGCACAGGCACAGTGAGACACGGGCACAGTGAGGCATTGGGCACAGTGAAGCACGGGCACAGTGAGACACGGGCACAGTGAGGCATTGGGCACAGTGAAGCATGGGCACAGTGAGGCATGGGCACAGTGAGGCATGGGCACAGTGATGCATGGGCACAGTGAGGCATGGGCACAGTGAGGCATGCACATAACCAATATTATTAATTGTTATCCCTCCTATTATTTTATACACTGAAAAAATTACATATATATCATCCTTCTACCGCCCCGCCCCCGCCCCCGTGTATATATAATATAACCAATATAGTTACTTTGCTGAGTAACTAATTACTTTTTCTATGTAGTAACTGAGTGAGTAACTCCATTACTTTTTGGAAGAAGTAATTTGTAACTGTAACTAATTACTTTTTTAACGTGAGATGAACAACACTGGTAAGGACTTTATGCAGAGGCTTACAAACTCGGCGTTCATGGATTGTTGTCCTTGTTATATTCTCTAAAAGTGAGTGCATCTCTGTTCATACCTCCCAACTGGCACGGATTGTGCGGGTTTTACCCGCAGAGGCTCCTCCTTCCCGCACTCCCGCAAGACTATCATGTTTCCCGCACAGCAGGAAACATGAATAGAAGAAGAGGAGCAGCAGCAGCAGCAGGTAAGAGCCCCCCCCCCCCGCGATCGGCGCACTAGTATGCCCCCCCCGCCGCGCCCCCCCCCCCCCCCCGCTTAAAATTATTTTTTATTTTTTTATTTTTTATGCAAGTCCTTTTTTTTTTTTTTTTTTAAATGTTCCGGCGGCAACTCAACTTGACACTGAGTTTACTGGATTCATCACTTACCTATTTGTATTGCGACACAGACTTTTCTACTGGATCATCCAACCCGTCACGTTTTTTTCACGTAGTATTCATCACATTGTATTTATTGTTATAGATGGACACCACTTTTTTATACACATACACCCTTGTTTGCTTTCTATCACTCTCTCCTTTTTTTTTTTGCATAGCGCAAATACCACTATTTATTCATTTATCCCCTTTTTCTGTTTAGGATCAGATTTTCAGGTGTTTGCAGCAGCGCCCCCTAGTTTTTCGTTTTTTTCTCAGACAGCGCAGGAGTTATTCACTTACACCAGGGATATGCAATTAGCGGACCTCCAGCTGTTGCCAAACTACAAGTCCCATGAGGCATAGCAAGACTCTGACAGCATCAAGCATGACACCCAAAGGCAGAGGCATGATGGGACTTGTAGTTTGGCAACAGCTGGAGGTCCGCTAATTGCATATCCCTGACTTACACACTGTAGTGAAATCGCTGCAGCATTCTTACCCTATGGACATGGAACTCTAATGCCGTGTACACACGATCGGTTTTACCGATGAAAACAGTCCGATGGACTTTTCTCATAGGACAAACTGATCGTGTATGGGCCCCATCTGTCTTTTTTCCATCGGTGAGAAAAAATAGAACATGTTTTAAATTTATCCGATGGGAAAAAAAACGATAGCAAATTCCGATCGTCTGTGTGGAACTCCATCGGAGAAAAAACCCATACATGCTGTGAGGGGGTTAGCTCGGCAGCGGGTGTGTGTGACCCCCGGGATGGGCTCCCCACACAAAACAGGCCCAGCAAACGGAGGTTGTGGTTTTCAAAATCAAAAAGGTGCGGTTTATTTTCTATTTACAGTGACAAAACACAGCAAAGCAAAAGAAACATAAACAAAATAAATCCTGGTCAAGTTGACCTCTGACTAAACATACAGGTTTCCTAACTAACAACTGGGATCAGCCTAGTGCTGTCCTAGTCCCTAAGTCCCTGGTTTTAAATGTCCAAGCAAATAGCCACACAGGCTTTGTCTCACCGCACAGGGGTTCACTCTCCCTAGACAGTCCACACAGGTCTGGTTCCAGGCATGAGCTAACATCTAATGAAGCTGGGAGTTCTTATAGAGGCCTAAATGAGCTGACAAGCTTCAGCTGGTCTCATCAACTCCCTGTCTGCACGACGCCCCACACTCTCCCTAGACATATGAGTCATCCATGAGCCCACTAGCCTTAGCTGGGCTTATACAACTCTCCACCTAGTTGTATAAGTCGGCGTAAAGCCTGAATCTGGGCGAAATATATCTACCCCCCTGGATGCAACCAGGTGACTTTACCTTCCTGCTGTCACATACCCCCCCTCTTGTTTTAACCTCGGGGTTGGAACACCAGCAATCAGGCATTCATGTACTCGAGACAAAGCATCCACATTCCCCATTTGAACGCCAGGGCGATGCTTTACTGTGAAGTTGAATTCCTGGAGGGCCAGGAACCACCTATTCACTCTTCTATTTGTTTCCTTGTTTTGAGCCATCCACTTTAACGGAGCGTGATCCGTAACCATGTCAAAGTGCCTACCTAGCAGGTAGTACCGAAGGGAATCTAGAGCCCACTTCACCGCTAAACACTCCTTTTCAACGGTGGCGTAATTTACCTCATGGGACTTCAACTTCCTGCTGAGGTAAATGACTGGGTGCTCTTCCCCGTTCCAGACCTGGGACAATACTGCTCCTAACCCCACATCTGACGCATCACTTTGTACGACAAAGTCTTTAGAGAAGTCGGGTGAGTACAACACTGGCTGGCTACATAAGGCTTGTTTCAAGAATTGGAATGCTGCCTCAGCCTCGGGGGTCCATTTAATCATGACCGACCCTTTCCCCTTCGTCAGGTTGGTTAGGGGCACAGCCTTAGAAGCAAAGTGGGGAATGAATCGCCGATAATACCCAGCGATTCCCAGAAAGGCTCGTACCTGCTTCTTGCTGTTGGGACGTGGCCAACTCTGGATGGCCTCGACTTTGTTGAGTTGGGGTTTTATTACTCCCCTCCCAATGGTGTACCCAAGATATTTGGCCTCCTCCTGCCCAATGGTACACTTCTTGGGGTTAGCCGTAAACCCCGCTTCCCGAACAGAGTCCAGGACTGCTTGCACTTTTGGCAGATGTGAGGCCCAATCTGTGCTATGGACAATTACGTCATCCAGGTAAGCCGCAGCATACTTCCGATGGGGCCTCAGCATCTGGTCCATTTTCCGCTGGAATGTGGCCGGCGCATTCTGTAACCCGAACGGCATTCTTTTATATTGGAACGCCCCGTCTGGGGTTACAAATGCGGTTTTCTCTTTGGCCGACTTGGCCAGGGGGATTTGCCAATACCCTTTTGTGAGGTCAAGAGTCGTCATGTATCGGGCTGTTCCCAGCCGGTCGATCAACTCATCTATACGTGGCATGGGGTAGGTGTCAAATTTTGTAACTTTGTTCAACTGACGAAAATCGTTACAAAATCGCCAGCTCCCATCCGGTTTAGGCACCAACACGATGGGACTAGACCAATCACTTTGGGACTCCTCTATCACCCCTAAGTTCAGCATTTTCTGTACTTCCTCCCGTATTGCCTCCCGTCGGGCCTCTGGGATCCGATAGGGTTTTAACTTCACCCTTTCACCGGGCGGGGTAATGATGTCATGCTCTACCCCAGATGTTTGTCCCGGCAGCTCAGAGAATACCTCCTTGTTGCGAAGCACAAACTCCTTAACCTCCTGTTGTTGGGGTTGTGACAAGGTGGCTGCTATTCCAACCTCAGGAATCACGCAACCAGTTTGAGCTGGTGACCAAGTGTCTGCGACTAGGGACTCTCTATCCCTCCAGGCTTTCAACAGATTAACGTGATAGATCTGTTCGGGCTTTCGCCTTCCTGGTTGTCTGACCTTGTAATTCACTTCGCTCACTTTTTCCATTATCTCGTAGGGGCCTTGCCATTTGGCAAGGAATTTACTTTCAACCGTAGGGACAAGTACCAGTATCCTATCCCCCGGGGAAAAGGTACGGGTCTTGGCTCCACGGTTGTACACTCTCTGCTGTGCTAACTGCGCTTGGGCCAAATGTTCCTTCACGATGGGCATTACCTGTGCAATTCGGTCTTGCATCAGGGCGACATGCTCAATCACACTCCTGTGGGGAGAACTCTCACTTTCCCAAGTTTCCTTGGCAATATCCAACAGCCCTCTTGGGTGTCTCCCATACAGTAACTCAAAGGGGGAGAATCCCGTAGAGGATTGGGGCACCTCCCTAATAGCAAACATCAGATAAGGAAGTAGACAGTCCCAATCCTTTCCATCTCTATCCACCACTTTCTTCAACATTTGTTTTAGGGTTTTGTTGAATCTTTCAACCAGCCCATCGGTTTGGGGGTGATACACAGATGTACGTAATTGCGTCACTTTGAATAATTTACACAGCTCCTTCATAACCCGGGACATAAAGGGTGTACCTTGGTCCGTAAGCAGTTCTTTACAAATACCCACCCGGCTAAACACAAGAGATAGCTCTTTGGCTATGGTTTTGGCCAAGGTATTTCGGAGAGGGATCGCTTCTGGATAACGGGTGGCATAGTCCATTATAACTAATATGTACTGGTGCCCCCTAGCGGACTTGATTAAAGGACCTACCAAATCCATGGCGATCCTCTCAAACGGGACCTCAATGATGGGTAGAGGGACCAGCGGGCTACGGAAATGTGGCATCGGGGCCGACCTCTGACACACAGGGCAGGAGGAACAATAATTTTCTACGTCCTTCATCACCCCCGGCCAATAGAATCTCTGTAATACCCTCTCTCGGGTTTTCTCTGTCCCCAGATGACCTCCAAGAATGTGCCCATGGGCCAACTCCAACACCAACTTCCTGTAAGGTTTGGGCACCACAAGCTGCTCAACGGTTTCTTCTGCCCTTTTTGCCACCCGATACAGTAGGTCCTTCTCTACGCTGAAGTATGGGTAAGTGCAGGTATTATCTGGGTTCACTAACTCGCCATCTATTTTCACTACGTTTTCCCGTGCCTTTATTAGGGCGGGGTCTTTCAACTGTTCTGTGGCAAAGTTTTCCCTGTGAACCTCAAGATCAGAAAACTCCACAGACGGTAGGTTTTCGTCTGAGGAGGTGGGCTCCTCTCCAGTTTCTTGAGTCCCCCCTGCCAATACTGATAAGGGAAATTCCGGAGAGTCCTCACCACTCTCAGGGGAGTTCTGGCTATCACATTCCTGGTACATAGGGGCACCAGTGAGGGGCTCAGGATCATCCCACAGTTCCCAGAACTTCGGAAAATCCCTTCCCACAATGGCGTCATGCGGTAACTGAGATACTAAGCCCACTGGATGAGAGAGGGTACCTTTGGGGGTCTCGAAACACATTGTAGTCACTGGATACTCTCGGGTGTCCCCATGCACACAAATAACAGCTACCTTGCTATTCCCAGAGACCTCTGTTTTAACTAACTCAGCCTTTATCAGGGTCACAAGGCTACCTGAATCCAGCAATACCACAACATTTCTACCATTAACACACATTTTGCATAAATGTTTCTCAGTTCCTCGAATGGCAGTGCATGCGACTGTCGCACACAGCGACTGACGTCTGCCCGTCAGAAAGTCACACTGCATGGGTTCCTCCACAACCGGGCAATTGGCTGCAATATGTCCCGCTTGCCGGCAGCGGTAGCAAACGATCCTTCTTGCGGCCTCTTGAGCCGCTGATTTCCCAGGCTGTTCTCGCCAAACTTGGGGTAGAGCTCCCACCCTCTCACTCTCTCCACCCTCACCCCTTGGAATCCTCTTATCCGCCCCTGGGGATGGTCTGGTCTTAGGGTGGAAAGTCCGAGTGTCTCTGGAAGAGGCCGTCAGGTTCTCTGTAGCCAAGTATTTCTCCACACGATCCACAAGACCATCGGCCGTCTCTGGGTCTCCATGGCTTACCCACTTTTGGATGGCAGTAGGAAGAGCTCTCAAAAACCGATCCATTACAACACGTTCCACAATCTTTGGTGCGGACAAAGTCTCTGGCTGTAGCCACTTTCTGCTCAGGTGAATGAGATCATACATTTGAGACCTGGGGGGTTTTTCAAGCTGGAAAGTCCAGTTATGCACACGCTGAGCCCGGACAGCCTGGGTGACACCCAGCCTTGCCAATATTTCAGCTTTTAGCATCACATAGTCTTTTGCTTGGTTAGGCTCTAGGTCATAGTAAGCTTTCTGCGATTCACCAGTTAACAGAGGAGCCACCAGTCCAGCCCACTGCTCCTCAGGCCACTTTTCTCTTTCAGCGGTCCTTTCAAATGTGGTCAAAAATACCTCTGGATCATCCTCTCCAGTCATTTTTGTCAATAAACGACTCACCCCAAAGGACGCGGTATTAGTGGGACGGCTTTCCTCACTGGTCTGTGGACGTTGCTGCATTACTGCTTCCGTCTGTTGTTGTAGTCTCTGCTCTTGCTTCTGCAACAGGTCTATGAAGCGGGCCTCAGATTGCTGCTGGGCTCGTTGCTGAGCCTCCAGACTCTGTTGCAAAGTTGCGTTTGTCTGCTGCTGGGCTGCAAGGCTCTGTTGATGAGCTTGCTGCTGGGCTGCGAAGTTCTGTTGTTGAGCTGCAAGGCTCTGTTGATGAGCTGCAAGGCTCTTTTGCAAACCTGCATTTGTCTGCTGTTGATTGGCATTTGTTAGAGCCAGCTGCTTCAGTATCTCCTCCATGCTGGCTTAAAAAAAACTGCCTGCATTCTCCACCAACTGTGAGGGGGTTAGCTCGGCAGCGGGTGTGTGTGACCCCCGGGATGGGCTCCCCACACAAAACAGGCCCAGCAAACGGAGGTTGTGGTTTTCAAAATCAAAAAGGTGCGGTTTATTTTCTATTTACAGTGACAAAACACAGCAAAGCAAAAGAAACATAAACAAAATAAATCCTGGTCAAGTTGACCTCTGACTAAACATACAGGTTTCCTAACTAACAACTGGGATCAGCCTAGTGCTGTCCTAGTCCCTAAGTCCCTGGTTTTAAATGTCCAAGCAAATAGCCACACAGGCTTTGTCTCACCGCACAGGGGTTCACTCTCCCTAGACAGTCCACACAGGTCTGGTTCCAGGCATGAGCTAACATCTAATGAAGCTGGGAGTTCTTATAGAGGCCTAAATGAGCTGACAAGCTTCAGCTGGTCTCATCAACTCCCTGTCTGCACGACGCCCCACACTCTCCCTAGACATATGAGTCATCCATGAGCCCACTAGCCTTAGCTGGGCTTATACAACTCTCCACCTATTTGTATAAGTCGGCGTAAAGCCTGAATCTGGGCGAAATATATCTACCCCCCTGGATGCAACCAGGTGACTTTACCTTCCTGCTGTCACAATGCTCAGAATCAAGTCGACGCATGCTCAGAAGCATTGAACTTCATTTTTCCCGGCTTGTCGGAGTGTTTTACGTCACAGCGTTTGGGACGGGCGGATTTTTGACTGATAGTGTGTAGGCAAGACTGATGGAAGTCAGCAAAAATCCATCGGATTAGAATCCATAGGAAATCCGATCGTGTGTACAGGGCTTTAGATGGACATGTAGATTTAAATGGACTTTAAAGAGTTCCGCCTGGGAAAAATTTAAAGTCAGCAGCTACAAATACTGCAGCTGCTGACTTTTAATATAAGGACACTTACCTGTCCAGGAAGCCCGTGATGTCCTCACACAAAGCTGACCCGTCCCTTGGCTCCGGGTGCAGGCGCCAACATCCTTACTAAGAGAAACAGGAAGTGAAGCCTTGCAGCTTCACAGCCTGTTTCCTACTGCGCATGCACGAGTCGCACTGTGTGATCTGAATGGTCCCTGTTGTCTTCTGGTACCTGTGTGTCTCCCAGAAGACAGCAGAGGAAAGGGAGGAGGGTGCAGACATTGTGCAGTTCGCACAAAGTGCAAACTTATGCCCAGAAGTGGAAGCAGATACCTGGATTTGACAGGTATCTGCTCTCCACTCCCCCTGAAAGGTGCCAAATGTGGCACCGGAGGAGGGGAAGGAATCCGATCAGCGAACGTTCCATTTTTGGGTGGAACTCCGCTTTAAAGTGGTTGTAAACCCCAAAAATTTTAAAAAAATAAAAATAAAAACCTGCAAGACAAAAGCATAATGAGATAGTATGACTAGCATACTAGCTCATTATGAATTACTTACCTTAGATCGAAGCCCCCAAAGCCGTCCTCGTCTCCCCCTCCGGCCGCAGACATCTCGCCCGGAGGTTACTTACGGGTTTCGCCGCTCTGGCGCTGTGATTGGCCGGAGCGGTGAAGAAGTCACTCCGCGCATGCGTGCGGGAGCCGTCAAAGCCGGCACTACCCATTCACAAAACTGGCATTCTCAGTGCGCCTGCGCCGTTGTCTACGGCGCGCATGCGCCGTAGACATCGGTGCATTATTTTTGGCAAATATCTCCTAAACCGTGTAGATTTAAGAGATATTGCAAACACCTACAGGTAAGCCTTTATCTAGGCTTACCTGTAGGTAAAAGTTGTCAGAGAGGGTTTACAACCACTTTAAGTAAGTAGCAAACAAATAAAAGCCCAACTTTAGCTAGCACTTTTAAGGTTTGTGCTGTTTTTTTGTTTTTTTGTTTGCATTAAGCAAGTTTTGCATTCCCGTACAAGTGTATGGGAATGCAAAACCTGCTTAAAGCAGGTCAAATGCAAGTTAGAAGGAGGTCAACTGCAGACCAAATGCAACTGTTCATGAACTCCTAATGATCTCAAAAGCATCTCAAAATGATGCCATCAACACAAACCCAAAGCCCATTGACTCTGAGGCCTCGTACACACGGCCGAGATTCTCGTTGAAAAAAACATGTCGTTTTTTTCGACGAGATTCTTGGACAAGAAACTTGTCCTGGCCGAGTGTACACACGCTCGTTTCAAAGAACCCGCGGTTCTTTGAAAGGAGTGTACGCGGTGACGTCATCGACTACGTCGAGCATGCGCTCGTCACATTCGATGCCGCCGCCATCTTGGTCTACCCTACGTATGCCTAGGAAGCTACCGCGCATGCGTCAAATTCATTTCGAACATGCGCGGGCTTCCGGGAGGACAGGTAAGTGTACACACACTCACTTTTCTCGTCGAGAAACATGCCGAGGAGAATCTCGACGAGAAAATAGAGAGCAGGTTCTCTATTTTCTCGTCAAGGTTTCTTGTCGGTTTTCTCGACGAGAAACCCGATAGCAGCGTACACACGATCGATTTACTCGGCAAGACCTCTCTGCCAGCAAGTTTCTTGCTGGTTCTTGCCGAGAAAATCGGTCGTGTGTACGAGGCCTGACTCTTAAGCAGTTACAGACAGAGTTTTTTGGGGGAAAAAAACTCTATGGATAAAAGCGGACTATTCATAACGTTATAAAGTTTGTCCTATCCAATGTAAAGCCCCATACACACGGTAGGACTTTTTGACAATAAACTTCAAAATGAGCACATTTTCAAAAAAATCCGACCGTTTGTACACTCCATCGGACAAACTTTTTCGTTTTTCATCGGACAAAAGTTTGCTCTGCAAACGGACAAACTTTTCAGCAACAAAAGTCCTACGGTGCAAAGTCCTATCGTGTGTACAGAAATCCATCGGACTTTTGTCTGAAGTACAAACACGCATGCCCAGAACCAATGTTAAAATCAACCAACAATAGCAGAAGTTGACCAAAGGGTGGCGGTAAAAAGCAGAAAAGAGCAGAAAAACCATGTGATGTTGGGAATGTTTTGGGAAAGTTTGCAGAAAAGTCCTGCCCTGTGTATGCTATGGGTGTTCCCGGCCAACTCCCTTCAGACAAAAATCCACGGAAAAGTTTGTTTGAAGTCCGACCGTGTGTACGAGGCTTTACTGTAACTTTTGGTGGGCAGCTTGGCCTGTTGAAGGAAGGAAGCTGAAAAATAACTGGTCTACTGGCAGAATCAATGTGTAATAAAACTGGTACAGAGGGGATTACCTATCTAATTTGTAATTTTGTCCATAGTTCAACTTTAGCTACCTGCTGACGGCGCAGCTGTGCAGAATCGCGTATATATATGTGATTCTGCTTCTCCGGGTACAGGTTGTGTGCGCGTGCCGCCAGCGCCCTGGCTGTGCTGTGATTAGTCATAGCACAAGCCGCTCAGCGGCTGCTGGCCAATGGAGGACTGTAGGCACCCACTGATCGGCGAGGAGGAAGACAGGACAGAGCTCTGTGTATGTAAACAATATAGAGCTCTGTCCAGTCAGCGGGGAATGGATGTGCTGGTTTTTGTTTCCCTGCAAAGAAACAGCACATCACTAAGTGAAAGCACCTCACAGTAAACACATAACACTAGTTAGGCACACATTTATCCCTTTTAACCCATTTCGCCCTAGATGTCTAACCCCATCTCAGCCAGTGTCATTAGCACATATTTTTAGCAGTGGTCACTGCATTAGTGTCAGTTGGTGTTAGATTGCCCGACATTTTTTTAAATTCCACTATATACCTAGTTTGTAGACGCTATAACTTTCCTGCAAACCGATCAATATACACTTATTGGGATGTTTTTTTTACCAAAACTATGTAGCAGAATACATATTGGCCTAAATTGATGAGAAATTATTAATTTTTTTTAAGAAATTAGGATATGTTTTATAGCAGAAAGTGAAAAATATATCTTTATTTTTCTCAACATTGTCGGCCTTTTTTTCATTTATAGTGCAAAAATAAAAAACCCAGTGGTGATCAAATACCACCAATAGAAAGCTCTATTTGTGAGAAAAAAAATTGATATCAATTTTGTTTAGGTACACCGTTGTATGATCGCGCAATTGTCAGTTAAAGTAACACAGTGCCGTATAGCAAAAAATGGCCTGGTCACGAAGAGAGGTAAATCTTCTGGAGGTCAAGTGGTTAATGGAAAAAGAAAATTTATTGGCTATGTTCAACACAAATCAATTACAATTGCTTCCAGGGACAATGTGAAGCGAGTTTGTCACCTAACCTCTTGACACATAGTAACTACCCACTAATAGACAGTAATAGAGTCTGTTTGGTTTTCACTACTATGTGGATCTTTATTAGTGAGATTCCCCATTCACTTACTGTCACAGTGACAACAGTTTTAGCAGACAGGAACTGAGAAAAAAACATCTCCAGCAGGCAAAAATACAAGTACCTTTTTTTAGTAGGGTAGGAAAAGGTTAGAACTCATGTCAGATTATTATTTCTGTCTATGTTCCTTCCCTACACTATCCAAAGGAAAATTAAACTGCTTGCCTTGAGGCCACCTTGTCAAATACACCCCCCCCCCCATGGCCCTTACCTAACACGCCCACCTTCCGAGCGATCGCATACAGACCCTTTCAACTTTCTGGGTAGTCCCATCCAAATCACACCCACTTTCTGGGTGGCCCTACCCCTAATAATGTGAGCAGTGAGCAACACCCACTCATAACTCCAATCCCCTCGGTTAAAGTAAGACTAGACCTTTGGTAAAAAATAAATTAAGAGCAGTGAGCTTTTTATTGCAGAAGAGATATGAGAGATCTCATTTGCAATTAAATAAATGTACCTTCCTGCTTGCAATCTTCTATTAACTGTATATTGCACAGCTTAACATACAATCTCAGCAGAGTGACTGGGAAGAATGACAGTCACATCACCCCCGCTAGCTAATCAAGAGGCCACAAATCTGGCAGTCAGAAGAAGCCAGAGGAGAAGATAGAGGACATCATTTGCCAGCAAGGGATTCAATGGTCACATCTCTGGAATGGAAGTAAGTATAATACAGGCATGCAACTCAAATAAAGGGGATGCTGTAATTCCAGGACACATCAGTTTCAGAGCAGGTCAATAGGCATGATGACGTCAGGAACAGTCCACTGCACAAGACCGCTAGACTGCCAGGGAGAAGAAGTCACAGGGAGCGGAAGGATCTACTGACAGGATCAATGTGTAAAAAAACTGGCACAAAGGAGACTCAGAAAAACTGTGGTGGTAATGCTAGTAACAGACTGGATTGTACATCACCCCCGCTAGCCAATCAAGAGGCCACAACCAGGCACTTGGAAGAAGCCTGGGGAGAAGATAGGAGATATCAGTTGTAAACAAGGGATCCAAAAGTTACATCTCTGGAACCAAAGTAAATATAATGCAGGTATGCAACTCAAATAAAGCCTAGCACACACAGGCCAAATGTCGGGTGGCATCAGTTTCTATTGAACATTCAGCCCGTAGGTACTGGACAAAGGGGTATGACCGAAAAGTTCTGCCGATCGGCTCCCAATCAATGCTCTCAGCCAATGGCTGAAAATGCTGACCTAAGTTTTCTGGCGAGGGGGGGGGCGTCCCCCTGTAAGAACACAATAGCTTAGCAGGGGAGGTGTACTAACATTGGATTGTTAGTACAGCGGCTCCTACTGAGTTGTCAGGTTTTATTTGTTCAAGGTGTTTGTATTGGTCCAGCAGCGCACCAACACCTTTGCAGCCATTGTGCTACCTGCTGGGTGTTTAGTGTGCTCCTGTACCTTTAACCACTTCCCGCCCCGTCAATAGCAGATTGACGTCCGGGAAGTGGTTCTGTTATCCACACTGGACGTCATATGACGTCCTGCGGGATAACAGCCGCCGCGCGCCCGGGGGGCGCGCATCGCGGCGATCGGTGGAGCGGTGGGTCAGTCTGACCCACCGCTACACTGATCTCGGTAAAAAGCCTCCGTCGGAGGCTTTTTACCACGTGATCAGCCGTGTCGAATCACGGCTGATCACAATGTAAACAGGAAGAGCCGTTGATCGGCTCTTCCTCACTCGCGTCTGACAGACGCGAGTAGAGGAGAGCCGATCGGCGGCTCTCCTGACAGGGGGGGTTTGCGCTGATTGTTTATCAGCGCAGCCCCCCCTCGGATACCCACACTAGACCACCAGGGAAGCCCCCCAGGACCACCAGGGAAGCCCCAATCATGTGGATGGCCCCCATGGCCATCCACATGTAGTAAAAATAAATAAATAAAATAAAAACATTAAAAAAAATATGCCAATCAGTGCCCACAAATGGGCACTGACTGGCACTTTCACAATGTGTGGTGGCTGGCATTGCTGGGCACCAGTGCCACCAATGCCACCTACTAGTGTCCATCAGTGCCACCTATCAGTGCCCATCCGTGCCCATCCGTGCCAATCTGTGCCCACCTATCAGTGCCCATCCATGCCACCTATCAGTGCCACCCATAAGTGCCCATCAGTGGTGCCCATCAGTGCCGCCTATGAGTGCCAATCAGTGCCGCCTATGAGTGCCAATCAGTGCCGCCTATGAGTGCCCATCAGTGCCGCATACCAGTGCCACATATCAGTGCCGCCTATCAGTGCCCATCATCAGTGCCCATCAGGGCCACCTCATCAGTGCCACCTCATTGGTGCCACCTCATCGGTGCCCATCAGTGTCGCCTTATCAGTGCCCTTCAGTGCCGCCTTATCAGTGCCCGTCATTGAAGTAGAAAAGGTACTTATTTACAAAAAAAATTAACAGAAACAAAGAAAAACTTAGTTTTTTTTAAAATTTTCGCTCTTTTTTTATTTGTTGTGCAAAAAATAAAAATCGCAGAGGCGATCAAATACCACCGCAAGAGAGCTCTATTTGTGGGAACAAAATGATAAAAAAATTGTTTGGATACAGTGTAGCATGACCGCGCAATTGTCATTCAAATTGCGACAGTGCTGAAAGCTCAAAATTGGCTTGGGCAGGAAGCTGTATAAGTGCCTGGTATTGAAGTGGTTAAGGAGGGGTGGCTCCCCTTCAGTCCACTTGTCCTCATCTAACCATCAGAATGCATGTGCCTCCATTGTGGGGACACTCATAGGTTAGTGTAGGACCACAGATTCCAGGGTGCGTTTGCAAATGCGTGCGGACAAAACCCCTGTTTTTAACGCATACTGTTAGACAGGTTAATTGGTTGTCTGCGAGCTGGTCGGTAAGTAGGCTTGGTTTTTTCCTGGGCATTCCCCAGGCTTTTGTTGTTATTTTATTTGTTCAACCCTATTGGGTCGAACGAAAAAAAAACGACCGTTGTGTACTAGGCTTAAGTGTGATGTCGTAATTCCAGGACACAGCAAGGGACAGAGTATTGTCAGTATGCAGCACCTAGATATGGGGCTGTCTTTGAAAATCTGGGACAGTTGGTTTCATGTAATTAAAAAATAAGGCTAAGCTATCCAATATGGATTATAATAAGAATGAATATTAAGAATAAGTCACTGTGATTGGACATTCGGTTTTTTGTGTAAATTGCTGCTTGAGCTATTTATCTTTGTAAACAACCATTTTTTATCAACAGGTGATGAGGAGATAACATCTTAACAAACAGAAAGCTGATAACATATTGACAAGCTGTAAGGAGATACCATCTCAACAAGCTGTAAGGAAATAGCATCTCAACATGTGAAAGGGAACTAATGTCTACACCTGCTAGTATACAAAAATGCAAAATATTAATACGTAATACAGTATATTGTATTTGCCTGACTAAAAAAACATTTTTTTTTAGTCCTGACTATAATAAATATGTAAAAAAACACTATACATTCCCTTTAATAAATCTATAACTGGATTAAATTATGTATTTTATATCAGTCCGGAATTTAGCATTTCATTTTTACAAAACAAAGTACACGTCGGAAAATTAATAAATGAATTTTACTTTCAAGGTAAGACGTTGCTTTAAAACGATGCCATAAAACACCAGCCAGCAGGGTCATCAATTTTTTATAAGTATAAGGTCATTTTCAAAACAGCTTCCCTACCAGATCAGAAGGTACTAAAAAAAGAAAAAGATTATCAGAAATTCAAGTCTGCTCAGACTTTTCCTCCCTGATGCTCTCCACATTGCATAAGTTGGACGTTATTGTGAATCACAAGATTTAAACCTGTCTATACTCACAATTTGGCTACCCCCTTTACCGCGCTCCAATGAAAGGACCATTAATTTTTCATCGGGATAGAAATTTAGAGAGCAGCTTTGAGACCAGAGTGAAAGCAAGCTCTTCTTTTTAATTGCTTTTAACATTTTTGATTTACTGGGGTAATTATAAAGGCATTTAACACAAAAGTTGACTTGGCCTCCGTGTGCTTTCTTAGGAAAAAAAGGCTTTTAGCTTTTTTTCTTTTACGAGGAATCGCAGCATATAAGGTATACGTGTCTCCAAGCCAAGCTGCCTTGCAAACTGAAGCGGAATAGTACACTGAACAGTCTCATTAAACAACAAGGAAGCAATTAGTTGTAATTCTAGAAACTTGGCTTGTCGGTGCAATCATGGCTGGTGTTGTATTAGGCAGGCATAAGTGTTCGACTGAAATAGTGAGGGCTGTTTGTGTGCTTGCCTGAATAAGCGTCCCTCTATGTATATTAAACATCAACTCCTGCCAAAACCAAAATTTTTTAGTTCTGGGTGGGAAGAGGGGTGTTGAATCTCATGCCAGCATCTTCAGTTGGCCAAAGGAATGACTGTCTTCTCCTTTTCAGTCAACTGTTTTCACAGGGAATGCTGGATGGGACTGGTCTGAAAACTTTGATTGCTTTTCTTTCAGCAGAGATCAGTTGATGCCAAGAGCTATCTATCCTGGGTTCGCACCCATCCTGCTTCGTGTATTTATTTATTACAGGCAGTTATAACCAGGGCTTTTTTTCTTTTTTTTTTTTAAATCAGATATTCTTTATTTTCTTTTTCCACATATTAAAACATACATACGTCAATATTTTCAGTGCCCCACAATATAAACATATAGATTTATCCCATATAAAAACTGCCATTATCCCTTCTTCGCATTCACATAGCCTCACACCCATACATCCTCCTTGCTTACTTATCCGTCACCCACCCTTAAACGTGTTTCCACTTCTATCCACTTTTTCCACATATTATTAAATTTGTGTTTATTTCCTCTCTTCATATATATAAATTCTTCTTTTGCAGCTGTATCATCTATCACCTTCCTCCATTCTCTCACTGTGGGGGGGCTTTCCGCTTGCACGATAATTTTCCTTCCTTGGAACAGACATCTTGTTATTGTATTAGTTCGTCTTCTAGCAGTTCCCTTTCTTCCACAAGACCCAATACACATCGCCTGGCTTCTGGTTGCAAAGATGTCTCAAACACCGTATTTATCCTTTCAACTGTTTGCTTCCAGTATTGATATAACTTGGGGCATCTCCAGACCATGTGTATTAGATCTCCCCTATTGTCCCCACATCTCTGACATCTCGAGTCCGGCCTCCTACCGAACTGGAACATCCTTTGAGGTGTATAATATACTCTATATATCAGGTAAAGGTGGGACATTATTTGAGAGGATGACAATGACACTCTGGGTCCTGTAGCTAATATTTGCTCCCATTGTTCCTGCGAAAGTGGGCCCACATCTCTCTCCCATTTAACCTTATTTTTACTGACCACTGCCTCCCCCTGAGGGCTTTTTTTCAGGGGGAACTTTGTGGAACTCAGTTCCACCAACTCTTTGGTGCATGCTCACCACAATCCCTTGTAAACACAGAAGTCCGGTTTCTGTGTTTACAAGTGACGGCTCTGCACTCTGTGTTTAACCGCCATGAACTCTGCACTCTGCAATCCTGGTATTTAATGCCCCTTTAAGACCCTTCTACTGTTTGTGAAGTCTGACCACACCCACTATTTGATGTGATTTGGAGGGTGTGTGAGGGGAGGGGTTTTGGGGGGTCGTGGTTGAGTTCCAGCACCAATTGTTTGGGAAAAAAGCCCTGGTTATAACGCATATAGCACCTACAGTTTGTGTGGCACTTTACATCTTTTACATTCACATCAGTCCTTGCCCTCAATAACCTTACAATCTAAAGTCGCTATCTCACATGCATAAATACATGCACACACATGCCAATTTAAAAAGGAGCAAATTAACCTAACAGTATGTCTTTGGAGTATGGAAGGAAACTGGTGTACCCAGGGGACACTCAATCAAGCACAGGTAGAACCTGAGAACTCCATGCAGATAGTGTTCTGATTGAGACCCCAGTTTATTTAACATTAGAGAACTTAAGGTGTTATTTTATGGGTTAGGATAAGTCTTGGGTGGTCATACATTTAGTTATTAAAATATTATACAAAGCTATCCACAACTCTGCCCCAAGCAACATCATCAAATTCATCTCAAAGTAGCATCCAAACCTTCCTCCTTCCCCCTTCCCAGACCTCCTGCTCTCAGGCTCCATCCTCACTGCTTCCTATGCTCGCCTCCAGGATTTCCGGAGCTTTTCCCATCCTTTGGAACTCCCTACCTCATTCTCTCCAGCTGTCTCCTCTGTTCACGTTTTAGATGATCCCTGAAAACGTATCGCTTCAGGAAAGCCTATCATACCTCCACCTATTAAACTGTACTTTTACTTTTTCCATCAGCTTATCTCTCACAGTTATTACTTTTTGCAACACCCTTTTAGATTGTAAGCTCCCCCAAGCAGGACCCTCTGAACTGTCTTGCAATTGTATTGTAACTGTACTTTATTGTATCAGAAATATGTTTAAAATAAAATTCAAACATTAATAGCGCTTAAAAAGGTCTTGAGATTGATACACAGTCCACTTAACCACTTCAATACCATGCACTTATACAGCTTCCTGCCCAAGCCAATTTTGAGCTTTCAGCACTGTCGCAATGTGAATGACAATTGCGCGGTCATGCTACACTGTACCCAAACTAATTTTTTATCATTTTGTTCCCACAAATAGAGCTCTCTTTCGGTGGTATTTGATCGCCTATGCGGTTTTTATTTTTTGCACAACAAATAAAAAAAGAGCGAAATTTTAAAAAAAAACTAAGTTTTTCTTTGTTTCTGTTAATTTTTTTTGTAAATAAGTACCTTTTCTTCTTCAATGACGGGCACTGATAAGGCGGCACTGAAGGGCACTGATAAGGCGACACTGATGGGCACCGATGAGGTGGCACCAATGAGGTGGCACCGATGAGGTGGCACTGATGGGCACTGATGATGGGCACTGATAGGCGACACTGATGGGCACTGATATGTGGCACTGGTATGCGGCACTGATGGGCACTCATAGGTGGCACTGATTGGCACTCATAGGCGGCACTGATTGGCACTCATAGGCGGCACTGATTGGCACTCATAGGCGGCACTGATGGGCACTCATAGGCGGCACTGATGGGCACTTATAGGCGGCACTGATGGGCACTTATGGGTGGCACTGATAGGTGGCATGGACGGGCACTGATAGGTGGGCACAGATTGGCACGGATGGCAACGGATGGGCACTGATAGGTGGCACTGATGGACACTAGTAGGTGGCATTGGTGGCACTGGTGCCCAGCAATGCCAGCCACCACACATTGTGAAAGTGCCAGTCAGTGCCCATTTGTGGGCACTGATTGGCATATTTTTTTATGTTTTTATTTATTTATTTATGTTTTACTACATGTGGATGGCCATGGGGGCCATCCACATGATTGGGGCTTCCCTGGTGGTCCTGGGGGGCTTCCCTGGTGGTCTAGTGTGGGTATCCGAGGGGGGCTGCGCTGATAAACAATCAGCGCGAACCCCCCCTGTCAGGAGAGCCGCCGATCGGCTCTCCTCTACTCGCGTCTGTCAGACGTGAGTGAGGAAGAGCCGATCAACGGCTCTTCCTGTTTACATTGTGATCAGCCGTGATTCGACACGGCTGATCACGTGGTAAAAAGCCTCCGACGGAGGCTTTTTACCGAGATCAGTGTAGCGGTGGGTCAGACTGACCCACCGCTCCACCGATCGCCGCGATGCACGCCCCCCTGGGCGCGCGGCGGCTGTTATCCCGCAGGACGTCATATGACGTCCAGTGTGGATAACAGAACCACTTCCCGGACGTCAATCTGCTATTGACGGGGCGGGAAGTGGTTAAACTGCGAAAGTAGCCAAAAGTGAAATGAAAGATTGTCCACTCAAAGAACAGGCAAAAAGAGATCCTTGCAGATATTTGTTCCGGATGATAACCTTCACCACACTGATTGTATAACAATCCCCCAAAGGTAGTTCACTTACCAGATATTACTGGGTTAAAGGCATATCTTTAGGTAGTTGTTGTCAGCAAACTCTGTATGTCTCCATCCAATAATGCTGGGTTAGTAAGTGGGTAATATGTGGCTGTAATCAGCAAACGCTGCATACCTCCATTGTCACGGTGCTACTGGTGTGAGCCCACAGGCGAGCAGGTGACATGGGATCCCCCAGGGCGTGGAATCTAAGGGCCAGCTGGTATTCTGCCAGGGACCCCCTCACGGGAGTTTGGACTTAGCTGCGTGCTGACCCCAGGTCATGACCCCCAGGTTCACCCTGCTCGCGAGGAGAGTACCTGAAGACACTGTGCAGATACGAATGGATAGATGGAGCAAAAGGAGAGCCGGATAGCGATCCAAGGTCAGGGTGGGCAGCAGGCAACGTAATCAGGAGAACTAGCCGAGTCAGTACACAAGAAATTAGTTCACAACAAGTCAGGTTAGGAAAAATTGCACAAAAGGCGCTCAGGAACAAGTGTTGCTCAAGCCTTACTGTCTCCCTTTGCTTTGAAAATGTACTGCACAAATTATTAGTACCATATAAACCCCCGTATATTAATAATAATTGTAAGAGTCCGTTTTTAGCTTTTTGACAGTACTGAAGTGCTGAAGACTGAATCTTAGGAAGCACTAAAACCTCAGACAGGAACTAAAGAAAAAAAAATTGAAGTACCCTTGAAAGTTAGATTTGCAGTTTATACCATGCTGCTTATCACATTATATAGCCTATTAAAAAATAAAAACTATAAATATAAGATGTGCTGTTATATGGTCTGCCCAACTCCATCCACTCTTTTGGGACTTCTAAAAACCATAGAAGTCATTTATACGTTGGTCACACCAGATGCTAACATTTTAAAGTGAAAGAAAGACATTATAAAAACAAAATCCATTGCATTTAGTTGCACTAGAGAAATGTACAGCAGTCTTTTAAAAAGGAAACAGAGTACTAACCTCTATGCTTTTAACTTCCTCTATCTAATTGAACCTACATTCTGACCTGCTTGAACACAGAAGGCAGGGGGAGGACCAAAAGAGGTAGGTACAGTAAGCAAAATAACTCATTCAACTGTGCTTAATTTTAGCTATGTAGCTCCGTGAGCAACAGTTTTTTTTTTTTTCCAATAGATCCAATAAAGGCTAGGATCGCTTTTGGAAAAAAATTAAATAATTCACATGTTTTTGCAGGAAAAAAATATGCTTTTATAATTTTTTTTTTACAGAAACTTGCATAGAATTGCACCTGTGATCATTGGATTGCAGGAACAATGTTGGGCTCCTCTAAAATTTAGTGTTGGCTCACTGTAATTAGTGTGGCTGTGTTGAATGTTCTGACCTTTTCTATGTTTCAGTGGCTGCAGGATTTATTCCTTCCCCCTGGCTTGTCTGGACATTAGTGGGCAGCAAGAGTCTAACAAACAGCTAAATATTCATACAGCCAATCCCTGGGGGTAGATGCCCAGATGGTGACTAGGAGTCTAAATAAATACTCTGAACCAGAAAGCAGCCAGGTCCTTTTTCTTTGAGGAGGAGATCACAGCCTAGGGGGGCTGCTAGACCTCCAGGCCTTTCTGCTTTATGCCTGAGTGGTGTTGAGACTTCAGGTGGGTGACTGGGTGGCCTGCTTTGCTGAAAGTTGCTGAAAGCTGACTGAGGGAGTGTTATCTGAGGATCTAGTCTGGTACCACAGAGTGGAAGAGTCGCAAGGATATTGGAAGGAGGCAACCAATACTTCCAAGGACATTTGTGAGTACAGACTGGTGGGAGAGATCCTAGAGACTGTGTGCTGATACCATCCCTTGTGTCCTAGAGTCAGCAGGTTTAAAGGGGACATTGTGTCCTGTGTCCTGAAGAGCTTAGTCAATATTCCCCAATCGCATTCTCCGATCAACCAACTAAAACCTTCTCCACATCCCCAAGTCCCACTACAAATCGAAGGGAGAACGAAGATTTGCAGTCCAAGGACCACGGCTATGAAATGCTCTACCCACAAACATCCGCATGGAAGAAAACCATCGGGCCTTCAGGAAAAAACTTAAGACCCACCTCCATAGGTGTGCGCAGCCTATTGCATTAGGGTGTGCACCCCAAAGCCCAAACACAAACTACCGATCACTCACCATGTTCATTCAGAAAGGGAAGGGGCCGGTAAATTACATATTTACTGGCCCCTTCCCCACTCCTAAAACATCCCAGAATTGAAAACACAAAAAAAGAGGTATATAGAGAGCTCATCCAATATATCATTTTTAGTGGTACCTGTACAGGATGTAAATAATTTACTTATCTGCTACCAGATAATAAATAGAATACCTGAATATAAAGGTGTATGCCACGTAAAGAGCCTCTGAATAATTGAAAGCATATGCAAAAAAGGAGAGAAATTTGGGGAAACGGAAGTCCCCAACAGACAGTATTCTTCAAAAAGGCTCAGTTAATTATATGAACTAAATATAAGTAAACCGCAATTGTGAAAGTAAAGAAAACAAATTTAATGAGAATGAGAATAACACCACATATTAAACACCTAATATAAAATAAGACTAGTCAAAAAATGAACATTAAACAGGGGTGGCCACCCAATCGACCATACACATCACAAACATGCATCCGCTACTGATCTTGTGTATACTACCGATGTTGGAAAAATCATCATTAATGCTCTTAGTTGTCAGTATATGACTGATGATGAACAAAGTTCATTCTATGTGTAGAACATTTTGAGGAAACAGTTCATGAGTGGATCTGCTAATTGGACATGGATATGCCGGCGATATTGCACACAGATTGGCGTGGTGAGGGTGTCGCGGGGCTGGGTTTGAGCATATAAGCACTTCAACCGGTATGGTAGGCAAAGATTGATATAATCATCGCTATTGATGCCTCACCGGGATAGTCTCTGTAAAATTGCTCAGCTTTGTATTTTTAAACATCCAACTGATCTATGGAGAGAACACTCACTCACCAGTTCCTTGTGTGTCCAGTCAGCACTTGGTTCAGAAAGTTTCTGCGAATATCACCAATGATGTATTGATTTTCACTCATTGAAGTCTGAACGGATTTGTTCAAGCAAATACACTCGGGAAGTACTCCTTACCGCCCTCTATGAGAGAGGCCCACGTAGTTCTCATTCCAAAGCCTCATAGAGACCCTAAGTTATGCGCCTCTTACAGGCCAATTGCACTTCTCAACTGTGACCTTAAAATCTTGACCAAGCTATTGGCCACTAGACTTAACGTAGTAATAAAATCCCTGATTGACTCTGACCAAACGGGCTTTATGCCCGGTAGATCTACAGACATTAACATACGCAGATTATTCACTAATATTCATGCTCCTCATACTAACCAAGGCACTAGAACCATTGCCACCTTAGATATAGAGAAGGCATTCGACACAGTGGAATGGGTCTATCTATGGGAGGTGCTTAGAAGAATGGGGTTCCCGTTAAAATTCATAGGTTGGATACGCACACTTTACACTGGTCCCACGGCATGCATTAGGCTGAATGGCTCCCTGTCTCCTCCGTTCCCCCTGCAGAGGGGCACCAGACAGGGATGCCCTCTCTCCCCGGCTCTGTTCGCCCTGGCCGTGGAGCCTATTGCTGAAGCCCTTAGGAGCTCGGCCGAGGTCCGTGGTCTTAGGGTGGGCTGGCTGGAGGAGAGGGTGGCTCTCTACGCGGACGATATGCTCCTGTTCTTGAATGACGCTGGTGACTCTCTGCGGGGCGCACTTAGTATAATGGATGCCTTCGCCGCCTTCACGGGGCTGAGAGTGAACTGGCACAAGTCGCAGTTGTTTCCAGTGGATGCGGGGGCCAGGTCCTCCTCACCCTCCTCTCTCCCGCTTCAATGGGTTGAGCAGTTCACCTATTTGGGAATTGTTGTCTCAAGAGAGAGTGGGGACTTTGTGCGGCTCAATCTCGACCCTGTCTTGGTAGCCATTAAAGCCAAACTTAAGGCGTGGAGTAATCTCCCCCTTTCGCTCATTGGGCGTATTAACTTGCTCAAGATGAAAGTCCTCCCTAAACTCACATACATTTTTCGGAACTCCCCTCACTGGCTGACTAAAGTTTTCTTTAATTCCCTCAGGCAACTCTTCCTCTCCTTTATTTGGGGGTCCAGGCCGCCTAGATTCAAATATTCCACCTTGACCAGGCCTGTGGACAGTGGAGGCCTGGCCCTCCCTGATTGTTACAAGTATTATTTAGCCACTCAGCTTGTGACTGCCCATTGGTGGTTACGACCGGACCTGACCAACTCTGCAACGGTGCTGGAGGCAGCCATAGTGGGGTCCTTGGAGGCACTGGAGGGGCTGCTGTTCAGGGGGCCTAAAGCGCCTCACAATCTCACCCCTTCGATGCGTACCACTATGCGGGCATGGAAGGCGGGTGAGGCGCTGAGGACACCCCAGCCGAACTCATGGTCTCCTCACACCCCCTTGTGGCTGAATCCTAACCTATCGCAATTCCACACTATCCCAGATCCGCAGGCCTGGGCCAAATACAAAATACTGACCCTCAAACATATCATCACCAACGGAGATCTAACCCCCTTTCACACATTATGCGCCAAATTTAACGTGCCTAAACGAGCCCACTTTAGATATCTCCAAATTGCACATGCCTACAGGTGCCAATTTTTGAGCAGGCCAGTTGAACTGGCATACTCCGAGCTAGAATCTACCATCCGGGTGAAAGACCTGGAGAAGCCTACGTCTCAGATCTATGGATCCCTGCTGGTTGCTGCTATCCCCGAGCTGTCTTCCCTTCGCAGGAAATGGGTGGAGGACATACCGGGGCTGGACGACGACGACTGGCGGGAGGTTTGGGATTTTCCCTTCTCCCCGCTGGTCTCAGCGAGGGATAAATTAGTCCAATATAGAATTGTACACAGAGCTCACTACACACCTCACAGGCTTCACCAGATGTCGCCGGAGCATTCTCCGGAGTGCTGGCGTTGCTCCTACCAACCAGGGGGTTTCTTCCACATTTTCTGGGCTTGCCCAGCAATCGTACACTATTGGAATGAAGTGCTACGGGTGATCACTAAGGCCACTGGGACTTGCGTCCCATATGAACCTATATACTGTTTGCTAGGACTAGTTGATCAACTGCCAATGATCAGAGCCAGGAAAACACTCATATCCCTGCTACTATACTATGCGCGCAAAGCCATTACGATGAACTGGAAACAACCGTCTCCCCCCTCTGTTAAATTCTGGAAAAGATTAGTTAATGCCAGTTTGCCCCTATATAAAGCCACTTTCTCGTCCAGAGGTTGTCCGCACAAATTTGAAAAGGTGTGGAGTTGTTGGCTAGAGGACAGAAACACGGCAGGTGAATAGTGACCAATGCCTAAACTTGTAACGTATCACTAGGTTATCATTTTCTTAACCCAAACAATTTTTTCAGGCTACCATCCTCTATTGATATCACTTTGAGCATGACTTATCTTGAATGGACCCTCTCCCCCAGTCTGGGGTTACAGTGTAAGTTAAGTTAAAGTGTATGTGTTATTTGTGGCCCTGTGTCGGTAAAAAATACACTCGGGAAGAAAGTCTGTCCTCAGTAGTGAGCTTTCGGTATGAGTAAGCCGCGGAGTTGATTACATGTCAATACGGCGTGTTGAATGATCATTGCGGGTGCTTTTGGAGGTTAGTCCGGTGGGTAAGATACCCCTTTTTAAACACTACACGGAGTGTAGCTGCAAACTGCTTAACTGCTTACATGTTTCGCCTTGAATAAGGTTTAATCGGAGCATACCCACCGGACTAACCCCCAAAAGCACCCGCAATGATCATTCAACATGCCGTATTGACATGTAATCAACTCCGCGGCTTACTCATACCGAAAGCTCACTACTGAGGACAGACTTTCTTCCCGAGTGTATTTGCTTGAACAAATCCGTTCAGACTTCAATGAGTGAAAATCAATACATCATTGGTGATATTCGCAGAAACTTTCTGAACCAAGTGCTGACTGGACACACAAGGAACTGGTGAGTGAGTGTTCTCTCCATAGATCAGTTGGCTGTTTAAAAATACAAGGCTGAGCAATTTTACAGAGACTATCCCGGTGAGGCATCAATAGCGATGATTATATCAATCTTTGCCTACCATACCGGTTGAAGTGCTTATATGCTCAAACCCAGCCCTGCGACACCCTCACCACGCCAATCTGTGTGCAATATCGCCGGCATATCCATGTCCAATTAGCAGATCCACTCATGAACAGTTTCCTCAAAATGTTCTACACATAGAATGAACTTTGTTCATCATCAGTCATATACTGACAACTAAGAGCATTAATGATGATTTTTCCAACATCGGTAGTATACACAAGATCAGTAGCGGATGCATATTTGTGATGTGTATGGTCGATTGGGTGGCCACCCCTGTTTAATGTTCATTTTTTGACTAGTCTTATGCCGCGTACACACGACCGCTTTTCTCGACGAGAAAAACTGCATTTTTTTTTTCGCCGAGAAAAACGATCGTCTGTGGGCTTTATGTCGTTTTTCTCGTTGAGAAAAACGGCAGAAAAAACGACGAGAAAAATTAGAACATGTTCTAAATTTTCACGCCGTTTTTCAGGTCGTCGGTTTTTTCATCATGAAAAATGATCGTGTGTAGGCTTTAACGACGTTAAAAAAGCACGCATGATCAGAAGCAAGTGAGGAGAAGGGAGCGCTCGTTCTGGTAAAACTACTGTTCAGAATAGAGATGGCACATTCGTCATGCATGAAATTATTACATCGTTTAATGCAGCGCATTCTTTTCTTCGTTCTAATGCTGCAATATTCCAATTCTCTTGCTGCTGCTGATATTCTCCCAGAGTTAGGACAATCTTTGGTCTTTATGATTTATTGTTTTATCATGATTAATCTCTATTTTGGGGAGCCAGATCTCCCTAAATACCCAAAACTTTTTAAATTTATTTTTATATTTTATTTTTTTTGCTTTAATTTGTGGTCTTAGATTTTAGACTGTTTTTACATATTATTTGCTATTTTGGAGTGTGTCAAGTTACCACAACATTATTCTTTATTCTAATTTTGCCTCAATGAGGTTAGTGTCCCTTGTTAATTTCTCAATTTTTTATCCAATGTCCCTGCCTACTCACTTACAAACTGGCTATTTAGAAGAAAAACACATGTTAATTTTGTATCTTCAAAAAAAATTCCCATTTATTATGGCCTAATAACAAATTAAAAGGGAAGCCAAAACAAAACCATATGTAAACTACAAATCAAGAAGCCAGGAAGACAGCACTGGAGACCCTGCTGAAATTAGTGCACACCCAGATCACCACAGCAAACACCAAAGCATCTGAAGACCAAAACTAGCCCCATGTGAGGCACATATCCTGTGTTCATTTTCGTCTTTTTTGTTTGACCTTCCCTGCAGCCTTCCTTGGAGGCTGTGTCCGTGGAGGAGGGACTGGAGCAGGAGCAGGGTCTGGAACAGGAGCAGGGACTGGGACGGGAGCAGGGCCTGGGACAGGAGCATGGAGTGGGGCAGGAGCATGGAGTGGGGCAGGAGCATGGAGTGGGGCAGGAACTTGGGCAAAAAAATAGGAAAGGTCCACAACATCTGTGAACTCCTTTAGTTTGTTCAACAGGCCCATATTGACCACCTTCAATATAAGTGTTTCACACTTCAGCCTCTGGTCCAGTCCCATTTGTGGCAGTTTCTCCCCAATAAGGGCAGCAAATCCCTCTGCAGCGGTGGGGGGCTCTCGGAGTGCAGCAGTAGCCTCCCTAATTAGGGCCTGTGTCTCCTCCTCCATTTGAACCAGCCTCCTAGATCTTTTGGCAGGAATCCGCAGCAGAGGGATCTGGGGCCTGGTGTTGTGCTGGGTCCCACTGGGGCCTGCCTCTTCCTGGGTCCCACTGGAGCCTGCCTCTTCCTGGGTCCCACTGGGGCCTGCCTCTTCCTGGGTCCCACTGGGGCCTGCCTCCTCATCCTGTAAAAAAAAGGTACATGGAGTTAGTTTTGCCTTCATCTTTCACACACATTTGTCACCTCATGACATTTGGTAATTGAATGCTACTAAATATTAAAGTCAATCATTCTGACACCAGTATATTTCTTTTTGGTGCCCTTAATTTGTGGCCACTGCTGTCTATTGATATGTCAGACACTTTTTTTAAACTGTTAACATTTTTCACACTTTTTTTTAAACGTTTACAACATTCAACTTTTATTACTCTAAATATTTTGTGAAATATTATACCTGTCTCCAAATATTTAAATCCGGCTCCTCCAGGACTTGAGGTTGTTCCTCCAAAGAGACCTCATCTTGGCTGGAGGCTTGGCTGCATGGAATGCTGGAGGGAAGGCTGGAGGGTTGGCTGGAGGGTTGGCTGCAAGGAAGGCTGGAGGTCGTTCTGGGTGGAAGGCTGGAAAGGGATTCCCTGGATTCCAGATGTTCATCTAGGAAACTCAGGTGCTGATAGTACCACAGATTTGGTATGTATCGGTCCTCTGCACCTGCTCCTGACCGCAGGGATTTTTGAACTTTATTCCTTTGAGAACGGTATGTGCCCCTAATGGTCCCAATTTTGTTCTTCAGATCCTGTAGTGTTGCTGTGGGGATCTGAGTTTTCACAAATTCCAGCAAGGTCTCCAGTGCTCTCTTCCTGGCTTCTTTATTTTTATTATTTTTATTTTTAGTCTCCCATAAAATTGGAAGATTTTTCCATCTTTGGAGGAATTCCAGCATAAAATCGGGGTCCTTAAATGCCTTCATTATCTGTGCAATTCAAAACCCAAAACCAAAAAAGGAATGTCAGTCAGGACTACTCCAAATCTTTCTAACCATATATAGGCCACTAACGTAGCAATTGATCAGTCATCATAGAGTTGAGTGGACACCTGGATGTTTGTGTTGAACTCTTTTTAGCTAACTTTGTAAAAAGCTAGAGTTCGTGACCTGACTTTACCCGAACCCAAACCCCATTTAAGTAAATTAAGCCCTGTAAATAGGGTGAATAAAAGGACTCCCCAAAAATAAAGGAGTACCTCGAACTGTCCCTGCACCAAGTGTCATTTTTTATTAAATTTTAATTAACCCTAAATTCACTCCTGGGTATAATTAATTGTTGTCTCCTGTCAATTGCAATACATAGAAAAGTCATTGATACAAACATTGGGAAAGCATTGTGGTTCCCCCAAATATCCATATCAGGTCTGTCAAGGATTTTAAGGGGAACTCCCCCACAAATTCCCTTAAAAAATGGCGTGGAGTCCCCCCCCCAAATCCATAACAGACCCTTATCCGAGCACGCAACCTGGCCGGCCACAGGGGAAGAGGGGGGATGAGAGAGCGGCCCCCCCTCCCTCCTGAACCGTACCAGGCCACATGCCCTCAACATGGGGAGGATGTCCCCATGTTGATGGGGACAAGGGCCTCATCCCCACAACCCTTGCCCGGTGGTTGTGGGGGTCTGCGGGCGGGGGGCTTATCGGAATCTGGAAGACCCCTTTAACAAAGGGGCCCCCCAGATCCCGCCCCCCCCTATGTGAAATGGTAATGGGGGACATTGTACCCCTACCATTTCACCTTAAAAAATGGCATTATCTGAAAAATGACACTACACGGTTTTTGACAATTCCTTTATTATTGGTTTTGTTTTTCAACCATCTTCTTCCTTCTTCTTTTCTGCATTGGAGTTTCTTCCTCCATCTTCCTCTTCATCTTCATCTTCCTTCTTGCTTCGGGCTTCTCGTCCGCATCTTGCTTCGGCTTCTTCTTTGTTCTCCCGCTGCTCCGTTTGAATTTGAGTTTCCCGTTGTGTGACGCAAAGTTAGGCAGTTCTCCTCTAGGTCCGCTGCGAGCCGGGGGACCCGCCCCCCTCTGACTGCACGGGGAAAGTACCTGTGAAATCTCTGTGCGTCAGAGGGGGGCGGGGTCGCCGGACCAAGAGGAGAACTGATGAACTGAAGCGTCACACAGCGGGAACCTCCAATTCAAACGGAGCGGCCGGAGAAAGAAGAACCCGGAGCAAGATGCGGACGAGAACACCGAAGGAAGAAGGAAGAGGAAGATGGATGAAGAAACACGAAGCGAGAAAAGAAGAAGGAAGAAAGACAAACCAAAAATTAAAGGAATTGTCAAAAACTGACTCTTGTCATTTTTTACATTTTGTACACTTTCTTCGTGAAATGGTAGAGGTACAATTTACCCCTTACCAATTCACATAGGGGGGGGCCGGGATCTAGGGGGCCCCTTTGTTAAAGGGGTCTTCCAGATTCCGATAAGCCCCCCGCCCGCAGACCCCCACAACCACCAGGCAAGGGTTGTGGGGATGAGGCCCTTGTCCCCATCATCAACATGGGGACATCCTCCCCATGTTGAGGGCATGTGGCCTGGTACGGTTCAGGAGGGAGGGGGCCCGCTCTCGTCCCCCCCTCTTCCCCTGTGGCCGGCCAGGTTGCGTGCTCGGATAAAGGGTCTGTTGTGGATTTTGGGGGGGACTCCACGCCCTTTTTTTCATGATTTGGGGGTGGAGTTCCCCTTAAAATCCTTGACAGACCTGAAGGGCCTGCAACTCGAATTTGGGGGAACCCCACGTTTTTTTATTTCAGGTACAAATCAGTTTTCAAAGTCTTGCCATTTGCCGGGAGGCAAGAATTCATTTAGAGCCGCGATTGACTTTTCAAAGTTTAGTCCCAATTCAAAAATGACTCTTTGTGCACGGCCAGTACTAAAGCACGGGAAGCAAGCGCCAAGTTACATGCATATTGCCCAACCCCGGCCCCGAACATACAGTGAATGAATGTTTATAGGTTTAATGCTCCTGGACACAGCCATATCAAGTAAGAAAAATGTTACGTACCCGCGATCTACACGTTCGTCTCCTCCGACCTTCTTCCACTCACTGAACGTCGCTTTCAACTATGTTTTTTGGAGTTATATACAGTGCGCATGCGTGACGCTCCGCACGCTTTCCCGCCCCTGACGTTCGTTACACTACTTTCCCCGCCCCTTCTCGCTACTCCTTAATGACGGAGAGTGTAAACATGGCGGCGAATCAACAGGATGTGGAAAGTGGGGAAGAAAGCAGGCACCGACCCAGAAGGTATAAAGCCACTAACATGAGCTTTGAGGAGATGGTGGAGATGGTCACCATATTGCTCCGGGATGATTACGACGCCAAACATGGGCCCTACAAAAAGCCAAATCAAGTGAAGGCCAAGATCATGGATCAAGTGGTCAAAACGCTCTTTGAAAAATTTGGGGTTCGCAGGTCGCGGGAACAGATCCGGAAACGATGGTCGGACATTAAGTTGCGTGAGCCGGATCAATATAAAAAGATTAAAAAAGTCATCAAAAAAAGTAAGTAGATTAACATTAAATGTGATTTTGCCTAATAACGTGGTGTTGCATGTTTTTTTTTAAATAATGTATGTATTACAGTGAAAAATGTCATGTTTCATGTTTTTGGTCACACGAATCGATCGTATAAATGGTCGTTCAAACGTTCACTCAATCACAAGCTTTTGCCACGATTCATCAACGACATTTTATCAATCACAAAATAATCGGCAGGTTCAAATGTTTTTAGCAATGTATTCCACCAAAACATCGTTTGGGTGTTATTGAACGAGGATTTCAACGTTGGATTCTTGTGCCCAAGAACATGAAACAGGACATCATGAAATGTTTATGTGAGAAGTAATTATAAACATGTTTGTGTAGTTGTTGGTAATTAGATTTGGCTAATGTAACTAGATTCAGTGTACGTTTACAAGAGTATGCTCAGCAGCTGCTTACACATCTGGACTCATTAGCACAAGTGTGGGCCACAAGAACAACCTTTTGATGGTGCCACACACAGGTGATCCAGTGGATACCTGGTGTGTTTCCATGTGTGAAACATGACCTAAAGAGATTAATCTACCATCTTGGGAAATGGATACAATCATGTGTTCATCTTCTCCAAAATTATCAGTAATACAATTGTAACACACTTCCCAAGAATGATTAATATTCCTCTTTCACGCCTAAATATATTTAGTTACACAAGTCGACCTTTTGGTTATATCTCCTAGGGCTTCAAAGAGCTAAGAGACACGAGGCTGCAAACCCCGCACCACCAACTCAAGACCCACAACTGCAGGATGTGGCAGAAGAGGGAAATGGCAACTCACCAGGTCAGTGTCATACACCACAGCCTCACGTAATAGATGTTTGCCTGTATATTTAGTAAGACATTTTCTTTTCACAACTTAAAGGGACTTTAATGCCTGCGGCACCAGCAACCTTCACCAGAGCCACTGCCCAGATGTTGCTTAAAAAAGTGACGGTCTGCTCTCGGGAGGTTAAAACCATCAAACACAACCTGGTCCAGATGTACCAAACAAACAAAATGATGGAGAAAAAATTAAAAAAAATTGAGCATATTCTTGGGAGTTTAAAACTTGTATATATTTTTTAAAAAAAGTTTTTTTGGGGGGGGGGGGGGGGGGGAATGTTTTATTTCTATAAAGGGATATTGTTCGTGTTGTACAGTTTTGTACTGAGTTGTAAAAAGCAAATATTTTTGAAATTCCTCAAAAAATTGGGGTTATATTTTGATACAAACCTTACCAATTTTATACTCATAAAATTTTTTAAACAGTAAACAATGTGTGGCTTCTTATATCAATGTTGACCCCCCCCCCCCCCCCAACAAAAATGTGTGTGTTTAGACTCTATAAATGCTTGTAATTTACTTGTTAGGAAAAAACATGGGACTACAACTGCACTAGTATAACCAAGGACAGTGATGGTGAACCTTGGCAACCCAGATGGTTTGGAACTACATTTCTAATGTTGCTCAGGCACTCTGCAGTGTAGTTGAGCATCATGGAAAATGGAGTTGAAAAACATCTGGAGTGGCAAGGTTCACCATCACTGACCTAGAAGAAAGAACAAATACAACAAAAGAAAAGCAAACAAGATGTTTTCAAGATATTATTTTTTATTATGAGCAACATTGATTTAAAACTGATCAGGCATTGCAATGGCCCCCCTACCCATAAAATATTCGACATAGCGTTGCCGCACATCACGGCCGCTTTGGGGGGCCAAGCCTGTAGAGCCAGCTAACTGGGCTGGCAATGGTCCATCCAAACCCTGTGTGCCCTGAAGGTCAAGTGTAGCAAGATAATTTGTGGAGTGTTTGATTAAAAAATTGTGCAGTATGCAACAACACATGACCAAATGGTTCCATTTATACTCCGCCATGTTTATTGCAGTCAGAAAAAGCCGGAAGCGACTGGCCATGATGCCAAAGGCGTTTTCCACCACCCTTCGCCCTCTGGCCAGACGATAATTAAACACCCTCCTCTCAGGGGTGAGGGACCTTTGGGGAAAAGGCCTCATCAAATGTGGTCCAAGCGCAAAAGCCTCATCTGCCAGGAACACAAAAGGGAGGCCATGTTCATTAGCCAGGTCGTCTGAAAGAAGCCGGTCTGCAAACTCGGTCTGGGCGAAAATACCACCGTCAGACATCCGCCCATTTTTCCCAACATCAACAAATAGGAATTCATAGTTCGCAGACACCACCGCCATGAGCACAATACTGTGGAAGCCTTTGTAATTCCAAAAAAAGACCCAGAATGGGCTGGTGGCACGATGCGGACGTGCTTGCCATCAATGGCTCCTCCACAGTTGGGAAAGTTCCACCGCTGAGAAAAATCAGATGCCACATTCTGCCATTCCTGTGGCGTCGATGGTAACTGTGGAGTCAAAGGAAAAAAAAACAAATATATACTTTACTACCTATACATTGCAAGCATGTTAGCACAAAACACTCTGGGCAAAACATCAGGATAGCATTAATTTGTAAGGAGGATTTTAGAGCGGAGCTACGCAGCCAAAATAATATAAAATAACACAGCAGCTCCAGCTACAGCAGCTGCAGAGGTTTGCTAATTGTACACTTACCTGTCCTGGAGTCCAGCAACGTCCGCAGCAGAGGACGAACAATTGCTCGTCACTCTGCTGCCCCCTCTGCCATCCTTGGTGAGGGAACCAGGAAGAGAAGCCTTGCGGCTTCACTGCCCGGTTCCCAAACGCACATGCACGAGAAGCGCTGCGCAGTTCAGACTGGTCCTCCTGTGTTCTGTGAGACAAGTGTTTCCAAGAACACTACGGGTCTTCTGCGGGAAGTGACTTGGCTCAGGCAGATTTGCCGCAGAGATGACTCCCGGATGTGGGTGAATATACCTGTCTTAAACAGGTATCTTCACCCCCTCCCCCCTGAAAGGTGTCAATTTTGACACCGGGGGAGGGTTACAATGAGCGGACCCACAAAATTTAGGATGGAGGTCCGCTTGAATAAGATAGAAAAATAAGCAACAAAAACATCACCCACTCTGATGGACCTGAGAAATTCGGAGAGGGTGGAGGGTTTGAGATGAGTTGGGGACATCATAATTAAAATCTATAGTACGATGTAATTTATTTGGGTAGATTAGACAAACTTAAAAAATTAGGGGGGGGGGTGGGAATCAGGCAATCTAAGCACTACAATGGAGCGTACAAAACAAAAATGAGGATTGACTAGGCTAGGTGTGTTTGGGCCCAGGATCTAATGCTGGAGATTGCTTGACCAAAAAATATGCATGTAGCCCAAAAACATAGAACATTCAAAGCTTACAACATGCAGGGAGACAAAGGGGACATTCACAGCATATTCAAATCATGGTAATTAGAGACAGATCAAAATATACTATACATTATCAAGCATAAAAAAACATAGATTGTGATGTTTATAAAGGAGAAAACTTACCTTAAGATAGTCCTCCTGAAGGACCTGGATAATGGCAGAGCAGGTCTCTGGGATAATGACGCCCAGAGCCTGGGGGGAGATGCCTGTCGAGAACTTGAGGTCCTGCAAGCTTCTCCCAGTCGCAAGGTATCGCAACGTGGCGATGAGCCTCTGCTCAGCAGTAATGGCTTCCCGCATAACGGTGTCCTGCCTGGTGATATAGGGGGACACCAAAGCCAAGAGCTGCTGAAAAACGGGGTCAGACATCCTAAGAAAACTCCTGAAATCATCAGGGTTATTCTCCCGGATCTCCCGCAGCAGAGGCATATGACATAATTGGTCCCTCTGGAGCAACCAATTCTTGGTCCATGAACTCCTCCTCACCCTCCTCATGGACCGGATCTGGGACATAGCAACAAGCCCAGCAGCAAGCACAGCACGATCTCGGCGACAAGAACGTACGCGCAACATGGCTTCAAAACGGTCGTCTAATCAGAACGAACTAAAAGAACGCACTGAAGAACAGCAAGGCCTATGAAGAACGAGCTGAAAAACAGTAACGCGCGGACAAGAACGCACTGCAAAAACAGATACGAACTCACTACACGCACTGAAAGCCAGATACGAACCCACAAGCACAAACTGAACTCCCGAAAACGATCTTTAAAGCACGAAGACTGAAAAGCGCGAATCGTCTCTTCCCAAACTTTTACTAACACGCAGAAACGCGAAATCAGCAAAAGCAGCCAAAAGGGTGGCGCGAACAGAATGAAACTTCCCCTTTATAGTGCCGTCGTACGTGTTGGACGTCACCGTGCTTTGCTAGATCAGTTTTTTTCACGATCGTGTGTAGGCAAGGCATGCTTGAGAGGAAACAAGAAAAATAACGTCGAGAAAATCGACGTTTTTTTTCTTGACATGAAAAGCGGTCGTGTGTACGCGGCATTATTTTATATTAGGTGTTTAATATGTGGTGTTATTCTCATTCTCATTAAATTTGTTTTCTTTACTTTCACAATTGCGGTTTACTTATATTTAGTTCATATAATTAACTGAGCCTTTTTGAAGAATACTGTCTGTTGGGGACTTCCGACTCCCCACATTTCTCTCCTTTTTTGCATATCCTAAAACATCCCAGCAGCAACAGCCAATAGGAGAGGAGGGAAGCTGGCAGTGCTGCAGGGGGGGAAAGATGGGAGCCAGGGCAGTAGGGGGAAATCTGTGCTACACAGGGTGATTAGGGTGTGCCTGGCACACCCTGGCGCACGCCTATGCCCACCTCTTCTGAAGGATCAGGACGGTACTGGGCGGAAATAAGCGCCTTGAGGCAATTTAGTTCGCATTTACAGCGCTATATAAGTTATTCACTGACTCTCACACTCCCTCTATATAATTCCTAGTTAAATTACTTTGTTTGGACTGTCCACAGAGGAAGATAAATCTCTTCAAGTTGCTAATTCAATGTCCAGTCCACTCTTTTCTTCTATGAGGGCTTGGCTCATAGTTCTGCAGAAGAAAGTTCAGTGTCCTCAAATTGTTACTAAGGGTTACTGGAGTATCCAACCATTTCCCACTACCTATCAAAGTTCTAAAATAAAGCATCAGAAAAAGCATACCACTAGAATGTTAATGAGCCTTAAGATTGACTGGACTTGGGTGTTGTGCTGCGAGAAAACTACTGGGGAAGGATTCCTGAGAAATTATATAGCGGCTCCTGTGGAGGTAGCGCTACACTGTGTATATTTGTTTGTGTTTTTTTACATTGTTGTTGGGAGCTGGGAGGCACTGTGGGAGATAAATGGATGTGCAACTGGCTGAAGGCCTAATGCCTCATACACACGGCCGGGATTTCCGACGGGAAAAAGTCAGTCGGGAATCCCGACGGGAAAAAAGAGAGCCAGTTCTCTTTTTTTTGCCGGCCGTTTTTGGCAGTTTTCCCGCCGGAAAAAATCAGATGGAGCATACACACGGTCGGGATTCCCGGCCAAAAGCTTTCATCTGAGTTTTTCCAACGGGAAAACCGGCCGTGTATACGAGGCATAAGAAGAAAGGCCATGGTCTGGCAGTGGGCCACAGCCCATTGGTTCAGAACCACTGCTCTAGGAGACATCTGACCATCAATTGTTATCCCTGGTCTTGTACACCTGGGCATCTGTTCATGTCAGCACTTTATATCGACACTAGTCAATAGGAATGTAAAAGCAGCATGAAGCAGCTCAGGAGGAGATCAAAGGCAAATCTGAAAGACTTGAAAAATTATCCAAAAGGCAAACTGAAGACATCTGAAAGCAAGCTGCATTTCTGATTGTGATTAATCTTTAAACTACTATAACCTTGCTTATATACAGATATGTTTATTTGAGATTAATGCTTGTGTCTAATGGGGAGACGGCCATATTGAAAGATCACATTCTAAGTGTTTGACCTTTGTCCAGCACTCAGAAGCCCACAGTCCCCCCATCTTTAATTGCTTTCTAGAGCCCAGTAATTTAGTATATTCCAGTTATGCGCTGTGGCTGTACTGTGTTACTTATGATTACCCACAATCCCATTGGCACAGTGTTTAATTAAAACCAATTCAATTATTGTGAGCGCTTTCTCTCCAGCCTTAATTTTCACCTTTTTTTTGTACTGAACTCAGCACGATTAGTCTCTATGGATATGAATCCATTATCTCAAAGGTAGTTAAAATGTATCAAAATGAATCCATTTAAAACAAGACAATAATTCATGTAGTAATCATTTATATGGTAACACTATAGTAACTATTGATGTGGTGGAATACATATAGCTGGTCTGTAAAGAGAGCTATGAGGTACTTACAGCCATCAAATAATTGAAATGATTGCTGGAATAGCTTATATCTAAAATCTAGACAGGTAAAAAAAAATGCAGTTGTGTATTCCGTTTAAATAATTAATAGTGTTTTTACATACAGGTAGCATAGGTTTCTGAATCTGTCTTTGTATTGGCCTCATACAGAGGCGTAACTAGAACCTTCAGGGCCCTGGTTAAAGAATCTGTGAAGGGCTCTTCTGACCCCATCCTGGATCTATTTCTCATCTTCTGCAGCACGCCTCCTTCCTGCCATCTTGGGGCCCCGCATGGTGTGACCTTTGGGATCCTGGTAGTTCCGCCACTGACCTTATTATTACTAGGGGGCATTTTGAAGGTTGAAGGAGGCACTCTACACCAGAGTGCCCCCTTAGATTCTCCTCCAGAGTGCCCTCTTAATGCCTCCAGAGTGCTCCCCTTACATCATCCAGAGTGCCCCCTTAGTGCCTCCAGAGTACCCCCTTACATCATTCAGAGTGCCCCCTTAGTGCCTCCAGAGTGCAAGAGTGCCAGGTTGCAAGTGCGACCTGTGCGACCCTGGTAGTTCCACCACTGGCCTCATATCATCCCCTATACAGTAGGACTGGGAGAGAGGAAGGGGCAGCACTAGGAGAAAATCAGGTGTCCTGCATGCACTAATGGTGTCAGAGACCAAGCTGGCTGAACGAGAGAGTAAGTTAGTGTAGCACCCTCCTTGTTCCAAGTAGGCTGCTAGGAAAATTTAGTTTTGCTCCTCTGTAAACAGTGGAGGCAGATTGCTTCTAAAAGTAGGGAAAGCAGGAAAGACATCCTGAATATTTATGGTACCCTAACCAATCCCGGTGTGTCCATAAAGTGGAGGTAAAGCCCATAAGTAGTCTGAGGACTGGCAACAGAGAGCAGAGTTTCTGGGTCCAGCCCTGCAGTAGGTGACCCCTGAGCAGGATTTCTGGGGCAGAGAAAGCTAAAAGAGCCAGACTGAGGACAACGAGGTCCCAGCTAGGCTTAGAACCTTTTTCAGGAACTGAGGTGAGTTAGTAGAAGAGAGTTGGAGGAAGAAAGTCTAACCGTCTTGGGGCTGAGTGAGTAATTGATCCCTCTTTTTCAGAGTTGTGCATAACAGTCAGGAGCAGTGCAATAATGCTGGAGGTTTGCCCAGTACAACCAGGAGTTGTACAATACAGTCAAGAGAGTGCAAAGCAGCCAGAGGTTGTGCAATACCGCCTGAATTTTGTACAGAGCAGCCAGAAGCCAAGCAGTCCTCAAGTTTTTCAGTTCTACAATTCCGGGATATCCCATGCTCCCCATCCCTATCCAAGTTACTGTTCAATAAAAAAAAAAAACAACCCTAGACTGATCTTTAGAGCCAGAGGAAGAGTGATGAAAATGGTGTGTGTCTGGTTGTGTGTGCTTTCAGGGAAGGGAATAGGACCATACTACCAGCAGCTCCTGCGGGGGTAGCTCTACAGTAGATAGAGAAGATGACTTACAAGTGTGTTACTTCCCCTTTAATGTCCAGTCAGGATGCTTGGTGGGAATAGCTCACTTCACCATATTCCTTACTTCTAACAGAGAAAGCGGTATCACCATCCTGGCTGTGCTGTTGGGTAGATGTGCATGTGTCACAAAAATGGCTAAGCAGAATTACCATAAGACAGTTTGTGTGTGTATTTCAACTGTGTATTTAGACATTTATCCTGGAGTTGGGCTTAAATATAATTTATAGATTTTACCTCTAATGCCATTTGTGTTCAGCTTCTATCACTCAGCCTTACGTTTCGACAACTGCTGAAATGAAAGTAACACTAAACGATATCCCAATTCCCCAAAATATCCATACACATCTACTATGGAATGGCCTTGGTTTCTGTTTTTTCATGAAATAATTTTTTACTCTGTTATTCTGCCTCCTTGTAACATCCTCCATGAGTTTGTGAAGCTCTCATTTCCCCTCTCACTTACATTTGTTTGGAACAAGCAGCAAATGTTAGTCATGGTCATGCACACTGCTCTATGCACACTACAAATCCCATACTCCCTAGTCTCGGAAGGTGGCTACGTTCCTACATACAGAGAGAACATGGAGAATGAATGTAGACACCTTCTAACAGGAAGTCAGATCACAGCAGCAAAAAAAAAGGAGGCTGAGAGCAATAGAAGGGACTTGTTTGGATACATATTTGAATAGAATTTTTTTTTATTTTTTTTATTCTTTATTTTATTTTATCGAAAAGTACACGGATACAAAAATATAAAATTACATAAGTAGGATACAATACACGCTCTTACGGACCTTGTATCCTGTTGACTTCTGGTTTCACCATGTCCCACCTCTCTTACCCACCACCCCTCAACCCGCCAACCCGCCCATCCACCCTCTACCTCTTACACTTTATGTAATTTATCTATTTATTTATTTTTTATTATCCCTTTGCGGTGGGGTTTCCTCTATCTATAGACTAAACACCTCTACATATCTCGTTGTCTTTTTAAACACTTTCCATCTCTCCCATTTATCAGTTGGCTCTACGCTTTCTTCTTCTAGACTCTGTCTTAGACCCTCATTATTATATGTTTCCTCCACTGTGATTAGCCACTCTCGAATTGAGGGGGCTTCCACTTCTTGCCACTTTTTAGGGATAAGTCTTTTTGCGGCATTCAACATATGTGATATTACTGATTCTTTATATTGTTTAACCACTTAAGCCCCGGACCATTTGGTAGCTAAAGGACCAGAGGTGAATTCAGAATTTTGCACTGCGCTGTTTTAACTGTAAATTGTGCGGACATGCAATGTTGTACCCAAACAAAATTTGCGTCCTTTTCTTCCCACAAATAGAGATTTCTTTTAATGGTATTTGATTGCCTCTGCGATTTTTATTTTTTGCGATATAAACGGAAAAAGACCGAAAATTTTGAAAAAAAATGATATTTTCTACTTTTTGTTATAAGAAAAATCGAATAAACTCAATTGTAGTCATACATTTAGGCCAAAATGTATTCAGCCACATGTCTTTAGTAAAAAAAACGTCAAGAAGCGTATATTTATTGGTTTGCGCAAAAGTTATAGCGTCTACAAACTAGGGTACATTTTCTGGAATTTACACAGCTTTTAATTTATGACTGCCTATCTCATTTCTTGAGGTGCTAAAATGGCAGGGCAGTACAAAACCCCCCCAAATGACCCCATTTTGGAAAGTAGACACCACAAGGAAATTGCTGAGAGGCATGTTGAGCCCATTGAATATTTTTTTTTTGTCCCAAGTGATTGAATAATGACGAAAAAAAATAAAAATTACAAAAAGTTGTCACTAAATGATATATTGCTCACACATGCCATGGTTATATGTGGAATTGCACCCCAAAATACATTCTGCTGCTTCTCCTGAGTACGGGGATATAACATGTGTGGGACTTTTTAGGAGCCTAGCCGCGTACGGGCCCCCGAAAACCAAGCACCGCCTTCAGGATTTCTAAGGGCGCAAATTTTTGATTTCACTCCTAACTACCTATCACTACCTATCACCGCCTTCAAGGTTTCTAAGGGCATAAATTTTTGATTTCACTCCTCACTACCTATCACAGTTTTGAAGGCCATAAAATGCCAAGATAGCACAAAACCCCCCAAAATGACCCCATTTTGGAAAGTAGACACCCCAAGAAAAAATGTACAAAAAATTGTCACTAAATGATATATTGCTCACACATGCCATGGTTATATGTGGAATTGCACCCCAAAATACATTCTGCTGCTTCTCCTGAGTACGGGGATACCACATGTGTGGGACTTTTTGGGAGCCTAGCCGGGTACGGGGCCCCAAAAACCAAGCACCGCCTTCAGGATTTCTAAGGGCGTAAATTTTTGATTTCACTCCTCACTACCTATCACAGTTTCGAAGGCCATAAAATGCCAAAATAGCACAAAACCCCCCCAAATTACCCCATTTTGGAAAGTAGACACCCCAAGCTATTTACTGAGAGGCATGTTCAGTCCATGGAATATTTTATATTTTGCCACAAGTTGCGGGAATATGACAAACTTTGTTTTTTTTGCACAAAGTTGTCACTAAATGATATATTGCTCACACATGCCATGGGCATATGTGAAATTACACCCCAAAATACATTCTGCTGCTTCTCCTGAGTACGGCGATACCACTTGTGTGGGACTTTTTGGGAGCCTAGCCGCGTACGGGACCCCAAAAACCAAGCACCGCCTTCAAGGTTTCTAAGGGCATAAATTTTTGATTTCACTCCTCACTACCTATCACAGTTTTGAAGGCCATAAAATGCCAAGATAGCACAAAACCCCCCAAAATGACCCCATTTTGGAAAGTAGACACCCCAAGGAAATTGCCGAGAGGCATGTTGAGCCCATTGAATATTTTTTTTTGTCCCAAGTGATTGAATAATGACAAAAAGAAAAAAAAATGTACAAAAAGTTGTCACTAAATGATATATTGCTCAAACATGCCATGGTTATATGCGGAGTTGCACCCCAAAATACATTTGGCTGCTTCTCCTGAGTACGGGGATACCACATGTGTGGGACTTTTTGAGAGCCTAGCCGCGTACGGGCCCCCGAAAACCAAGCACCGCCTTCAGGATTTCTAAGGGCACAAATTTTTGATTTCACTCCTCACTACCTATCACAGTTTTGAAGGCCATAAAATGCCAAGATAGCCCAAAACCCAAAAGTATTTTACAGCTCTCATTTGTTTTTGAAAATGAAGAAAGACATTTTTTTTCTTTTTTCTTTTTTAAATTTTTAAAACTTTGTGACAAAAAGCGAGATCTGCAAAATACTCAACATACCTCTCAGCAAATAGCTTGGGGTGTCTACTTTCCAAAATGGGGTCATTTGGGGGGGTTTTGTGCCATCTGGGCATTCCATGGCCTCCGAAACTGTGATAGGCAGTGAGGAGTGAAATCAAAAATTTACACCCATAGAAATCCTGAAGGCGGTGCTTGGTTTTCGGGGTCCTGTACGCGGCTAGGCTCCCAAAATGTCTCACACATGTGGTATCCCCGTACTCAGGAGAAGCAACAGAATGTATTTTGGGGTGCAATTCCGCATATAACCATGGCATGTTTGAGCAATATATAATTTAGTGACAACTTTTTGTACATTTTTTTTTTTTTCTTTTTGTCATTATTCAATCACTTGGGGCAAAAAAAAAAATATTCAATGGGCTCAACATGCCTCTCAGCAAATAGCTTGAGGTGTCTACTTTCCAAAATGGGGTCATTTGGGGGGGTTTTGAACTGTCCTGGCATTTTATGCACAACATTAGGAAGCTTATGTCACACATCATCCACTCTTCTAACCACTTGAAGACAAAGCCCTTTCTGACACTTTTTGTTTACATGAAAACATTTTTTTTTTGCAAGAAAATTATGTTGAACCCCCAAACATTATATATTTTTTTAAAGCAAAGGCCCTACAGATTAAAATAGTGGGTGTTGCATTTTTTTTTCCACACAGTATTTGCGCAGCGATTTTTCAAACGCATTTTTTGGGGGAAAAACACACTTTTTATTTTTAATGCACTAAAAAACACTATATTGCCCAAATGTTTGATGAAATAAAAAAGATGATCTTAGGCCGAGTACATGGATACCAAACACGACATGCTTTAAAATTGCGCACAAACGCGCAGCGGCGAGAAACTACATTCATTTTTAAAAGCATTTAAAAGCCTTTACAGGTTACCACGTTAGATTTACAGAGGAGGTCTACTGCTAAAATTACTGCCCTCGATCTGACCTTCGCGGTGATACCTCACATGCATGATGCAATTGCTGTTTACATATGACGCTAGACCGACGCTTGTGTTCGCCTTTGCGCAAGAGCAGGGGGGACAGCGGTGCTTTTTTTTTTTTTTTTTTTATTATTTATTTTGCTTTTTTATTTTATTTTTAAACTGTTCCTTCCATATTTTTTTTTTTTTTATCATTTTTATTGTTATCTCAGGGAATGTAAATATCCCCTATGATAGCAATAAGTAGTGACAGGTACTCTTTTTTTGAAAAAAATGGGGGGTTAGACCCTAGATCTTTCCTCTGCTCTCAAAACATCTGACCACACCAAGATCGGTGTGATAAAATGCTTTCCCAATTTCCCAATGGCGCTGTTTATATCCGGGGGGGGGGGCATTCCCTCCCACTGCTTGTAAAAGCAGTCTAGAGGCTAATTATCTGCTAGAATTGCTTTTACATGAAAGCCGGCCACTGGCTGAAAAGAATGATACCAAGATGATACCTAAACCCGCAGGCATCATTCTGGTATAAACATTCAAAGTCCAGCAACATACCAGTACGTTGCTGGTCCTTGTTGGACATGTATTGTAATCTTTTTTTTCATGCAGCCTGTTGGCTGAACGAAAAAAAGAGATTGATCGGTGGGTATGCCCACCATTAGAATACCTCCCTTCATCCACCCACTTCTAATGATGGGCATATATGCCGAAGCATGGGGGCATCCTCCCGCAAAAAAGTTATGCCGCGTACACACGGTCGGACTTTTCCACGGGCAAGCCTTCGTCGGAATTTCGACCGTATGTACGTGGCATAAAAGGTTATGCCGCGTACACACGGTCAAACTTTTCCATGGGCAAGCCTCCGTCGGAATTTCGACCGTATATACGCGGCATTAGGAGCAAAATCGCTCCTCCGCCCCTGCTGCCCCCATGCTTCGGCATATATGCTCTTTTTTTAACTGTGGTGGTGAAATCACCTCCTACAGCGTTGGAGTCACGGCTTTATGTATCGTGGGAGCAAACGCTGTTGCTGTCAAGATAAATAAATCCGCGATGCAACTGAATGGCGTACCTGCTAAGCAAATGATGGTTAACATTAAAACAAAGTAACATTACAGTACAACAGTAAGACCTTACCATACCATACCTGCAAAGCAAATACCAAAACAAAACCTAGTAAAAAATAAAACATTTTTTTAACGCAACCTGTGCCTAAAATATATATATGCCGAAGCATGGGGGCATCCTCCCGCAAAAAAGTTATGCCGCGTACACACGGTCGGACTTTTCCACGGGCAAGCCTCCGTCGGAATTTCGACTGTATATACGCGGCATTAGGAGCAAAATCGCTCCTCCGCCCCTGCTGCCCCCATGCTTCGGCATATATGCTCTTTTTTTTTAACTGTGGTGGTGAAATCACCTCCTACAGCACTGGAGTCACGGCTTTATGTATCGTGGGAGCAAACGCTGTTGCTGTCAAGATAAATAATTCCGCGCTGCAGTTGAATGGTGCACCTGAAAACAAAAAATTACATACCTGAAAAGCAAGCATGATAAAACATTGCAGAATGGAATACAGTAAAAAAGAGCAGAACAATAGAGAGAAAATAGAGAGAGAGAGAGAACAATAAAACGACAACTATTTTGGTTTTTTTTATTTTATATTTTTTTTGTGTTTTGTTTTTTACGTTTTTTTTTTCTTTTTTACACTTTTTTTTTTAAACTTTAACAACTGTAATGGTTCGGGTCTCTCAAAATGTAATGGCATCTTGGGAGACCCTGTGTAAGTGTGTCCTAGTCTGTGAAATGCTGTACCCTACGCTAAAACTTCACTTTTGAGTGGTAGCGTTCAAAACATTCACCAAGGCAAAGACCAGGTTTGTCAGGACAGAGTGGACAATAATAACGGGTGTCACGCCTAAATCCGCGCTTGCTACAGACACGACATCTTTTTTGGGGGGCTCGTTGGGTAGGGGTACTCGGGAGGAGATGCGTATAATGCCTCTCATGCAGCCGGCTTACTGCATTTGGTAGGGGTTGGTGAGGTGCAGAACCGCCTGGATACAGGAGTTCTGTGACTATCTCATTCTGGAATTTTAGAAGAGATAAAGTCCCGCCTGAAGCTCTGTATAGCACATGAGCGTTCAGCAAAGCCAATTGGAATAAGGATAGAGACACTTTTTTGTACCAGCGTCTCGCCTTACGGTCAATTAGATACGGCGCCATCAACTGGTCGTTGAGGTCCACCCCTCCCATATTTTTGTTATATTCGTGGACACAGAGGGGTTTCTCCACAACACCAGTCGCCGTACGAATTTGGACTGTCGTGTCTGCATGAAGGGAGGTAAGAAGGAAAACATTCTTATTGTCCCTCCACTTCATAGCGAGCAAGTTATTACACTTTACGCAGGCTCTCTCCCCCAGCCTAAGACGGGCATCTACAAGCCGCTGGGGAAAGCCCCGGCGATTAGGTCGCACGGTGCCACATGCTCCAATCTGATGATCAAACAAGTGACTAAACAGTGGCACGCTCGTGTAATAATTGTCCACATACAAGTGGTACCCCTTTCCGAATAAGGGTGATACCAAGTTCCACACTATCTTGCCAGCGCTCCCTATGTAATCCGGGCAGTTGACCGGCTCAACCTGACTATCTTTTCCCTCATAAACCATAAAGCTCCATACATAGCCTGTTGCCCTGTCACAGCACTTATAGAGCTTGACCCCGTATCTGGCACGCTTGCTGGGAAGGTACTGCTTGAAAGCCAAGCGGCCAGAAAATTTTATCAGGGACTCATCAACGCAGACAGCTTGATCGGGAATAAACAAGGCTGCAAAACATTCGTTGAAGTGGTTTATGAGGGGCCGAATTTTATAGAGCCGGTCGTATTCAGGGTCCCCACGTGGACGACAAAGTTCATTGTCGTTGAAGTGCATGAACCGCAAAATCTGCTCGTATCGTTTCCTGGGCATGGAGGCAGAGAACACGGGCATGTGGTCAATTGGGTGCGTGGACCAATAAGCACGCAATGACGGGAATTTATGTGTGCCCATGTTGAGGGAAAGGCCCAGAAAGGTCTTAAATTCGGAAACCGTAATTGGTTTCCAATCTTTGGCAATGGAAGGCAACTGGGGATTAGCGGCGATGAATTGACCAGCATATAAATTACTCTGGTCCACAATAGATCTATAGAGATCTTCCGTGAAATACAGCGAATAATAATCGTTTGGCATAAAATCAGCTGTTTCCACCTGAATACCGGGTTGGGCAGTGAATGGGGGAAGTACGGGTTCTGCAGAAGTGGTGGGGACCCAATCAGGATAGGCGAATTCTGCAGGAAGAGCACTATGGGTACGACGGGCCTGCCTTTGTCTTCTTGGTGGCAGCGGGACACTACTTGTGCTTGCCACCTCGCCAGCTTGAACTGCACTTATGGGACTCGCCACGTCACCACGTGATACTGCAGTGCTGGATGTACGCCCAGGCTGTACTAGGCCGCTGGTGCTTGCCAATTCACCAGAAGGAATAGCGGCGCTAGTACTCCTCTGCTCCATGATACGAGAGCCCTGCGGTTCTTGCTCCTCAACAACCTCAGAAGATCGGGATCGGGTACGCCTGACCTTAGCAGGGACCTCAACTTCGTCGTCAGAGCTATCTGACGTGGGGCCGCTGACGTCACTGTCTTCTACGGGAAGATATTCTGAGCCTGAATCTGACAGATACGTGACCTCCTCTTCACTATCTGTCATGCTCAGAATCTCGTAGGCCTCTTTACTAGTGTACCTTCGACTTGCCATTTTGGGCTCTAAATTTAGGGGTACACTAGTAAGATTCACAGGAAAAAAGCACCCGACTGTCGTCAGCAAATACATCAAACGCTACAAAAAAAACTGTTAGCGGTCGCAGGGATCAGGACTGTCTCTGCGAACGCTGCAGTTATGTGTTTTGTGTTTGGTAAGTGACAGTGATCGATCGATACTGCACTTGGGTGGGCTGGGCTGGGCTGGGCTGGGCGGAGGGGCTAAACGCAGGTGCTAGCAGGTATCTGGGCTGATCACGCTAACACTGCGTTTTTGGGAACCCTAAACCGCTGGGGACGCTAGTATAGATCTGATCAGATACTATACCACTAAGGGAGGTGTATGCTTTGCGCGTGGGTGTTAGCATTACTGGCACTAACCTAACGCTGCCTGGGGCGACGCAGACCCTCTCTGGCGCTAAAACCTAATTGATCTCACCCGCCGGGCGATCAGGGGGTTAAACCTTTATTGGGTTATATACGGCGGGTGCCCTGATGCTATAAAAAGCAAACTAACCAACCAGTGTCACCCGTAACCTTTATATGGTGATCACTGGTGAAAGGGTTAACTAGGGGCAATCAGGGGGTTAAAACCTTTATTAGGTTAAAAATGGGGGTACCCGACGCTATATAAAAACCTGACGGGTTACCTAAATAACTAAATAACTAACTGGGTAACCAGTGTCACCAGTGACGCTTATACGGTGATCACTGGTGAAAGGGTTAACTCTAGGGGCAATCAGGGGGTTAAAATAATATATGGGGGTACCTGACGCTCTAAAAACCTGCGGCGAAACTAAAAATAAATAACTGGCTATCTAGGGCACCACCGGCACTAAATACAGCGATCAAAAATACGATCGCTTAGTGACGCTGGCGTTAGGGGGTGAAAGGGTTACCTGGGGGGCGATCAAGGGGTTAAACCTTTATTAGGGGGGGTTAGGGGGCTACCCTGGACCTAAAGGGGCCTAATCCTAACTGCCCTGCAACTTTTTACTATCACAGATGACACTAAATGCAGTGATCAGTAAAATAAATGATCACTGCAATCAGTGACACTGTGATTGGGGGCTGGGGGGTGACCTGGGGGGGGGTGATCTGGGGGTGACTGGGGGGTGAAATGTGTGCCTATGTGTACCTATGTGTCAGTGGACTGTTGGTGCACTAACCTGCTTCCTCTCTCCTCGGCGCCGGAATCGAAAAGACCGCCGCGAGGGAGATGACATCACTTCCTCCTGCCTGTGTTTACATCACATGGCGGAGGAAGCATTTTCATTGGCCGGGAGCTATCGCGAGGGGGTGGCCGAAATCGAATGGTCACCCCCTCATCTCTGATCGCTCCCCAACGATTAACGGCCGCTCACTGTATAGGAGGGGGGTCCGATCTGACCCCCCAACTGTACAAAGGCAATCACGTACACTCTACGTGATTGTGCCTGTCGGTGCCATTCTGCCGACGTATATATACAGTGAGCGGTCGTTAAGTGGTTAACTGGTCCTTCAATCCCGTGTAGCAAAACTATCCACGGGTCCTCTGGTATTTCTTTTCTAGTAATTTCTTTTATTAGCTGCAGGATCCCTCTCCAAGACTTTGTAATTTTTTTTAAGCCAGAGTTTAATGTTACTTTAAAGTGGAACTATGGGCGAAGTAAAAAAAAAAAATATATGATGTATTGCGCATAGTTTGTGCTTTTCTGAGTTCCCTTATAGTTCTTGTTACCTATGGATCCTTCCTGACAGAAGGTTACTTATGTTTTCACTTCTTTTAACAGAATGAAAACTCTGTTCTTTCTGTAGTTAAATCACATAGCTGCATAGTCACCCTGAGAACAAGGCGATATATATTGCTCATATAATTAAGAACATTTTAATTAGTGTAATTATTTTATAAAGGATGCAGTGCAAAAAAAAAGGTACAAAAGAGCTAAAATCACACATCAAATGTACCAACACCTTCAACCATGCAACATATCTGAAGCTAAATTACAGTGAAATCAAGTGCAGTTTGAACTGGGGGAGTTATGTAGGAAAAAAGTAAGGAACGGCCTAGAATGTTAGTTGAGAAAGGACTCAAAAATAAATTGAATTTAAAAACACCTCTTGTGGCTAGAGGAGCAGAGATTTCCCCTATATCAGGTCATTTAAAGGGTGCATATGGGCCCCCTTGACAGAAGGAGCTCCACTCTATAGAAAAATAATATAAAACAATAATAAATATATATATATATATATATATATATATATATATATACATATATATTAGGGATGAGCTTCGAGTTCGAGTCGAACTCATGTTCGACTCGAACATTGCCTGTTCGCCGAACAGCGAACAAATTGGGGTGTTCGCGGCAAATTCGAAAAGTCTATGGGAGAAATCTAAAGTGCTAATTATAAAGGCTTATATGCAAGTTATTGTCATAAAAAGTGTTTGGGGACCCGGGTCGTGCCCCAGGGGACATGTATCAATGCAAAAAAAAGTTTTAAAAACTGCCGTTTTTTTTGGGAGCAGTGATTTTAATAATGCTTAAAGTGAAACAATAAAAGTGAAATATTCCTTTAAATTTCGTACCTGGGGGGTGTGTATGATATGCATGTAAAGTGGCACATGTTTCCCGTGCTTAGAACTGTCCCTGCACAAAATGTCATTTTTGAAGGAAAAAAAGTCATTTAAAACTCACTCGCGGCTATTAATGAATTGTCGGCTCCCGGCAATACATAGAAAAGTCATTGATAAAAAAATTAAAAAACGTGGGGGTCCCCCAGAATTCAATTACCCTTCAGATCTGGCATGGATTTTAAGGGGAACTCCACCCCAAATAAAAAAAAAAATGGCGTGGAGTCCCCCCAAAAATCCATACCAGACCCTTATCCGAGCACGCAACCTGGCAGGCCGCAGGAAAAGAGGGGGGGACGACAGAGCGCCCCCCCTCCTGAACCGTACCAGGCCACATGCCCTCAACATGGGGAGGATGTTCCCATGTTGATGGGGACAAGGGCCTCATCCCCACAACCCTTGCCCGGTGGTTGTGGGGGTCTGCGGGCGGGGGGCTTATCGGAATCTGGAAGACCCCTTTAACAAAGGGGACCCCCATATCCCGGCCCCCCTTATGTGAATTGGTAAGGGGTACATTGTACCCATACCATTTCATGAAGAAAGTGTCAAAAAATAAAAAAAAACACACAAACACCTTGGAAAAGTCCTTTATTAAAAAAAAACGAAAAAAAAAACATTCCAGCGGCGAAATCCAGTGTCCCGCGGTGATCCGATGTCCAGCGCTGTCCGTCATTGGCTGAGCCTGAGCGGACCTGATGGGGAACTTCCTCCGCAGTCTATTACATGTATAGACCCGTCCCTTCTAAAGTTCGCCATCAGGTCCGCTCAGCCAATGACTAGGTGTAAGGCTGAGGACCTGATGCGGATAATGAGAAGGGGCGGGTCTATTCATGAATTACACAGTGAAGGAAGTTCCCCATCAGCTCCGCCCCCTCGGTATGTCAGACCGCGCCTACGTCATTGGCCTGAGCGGACCTGATGGGGAACTTCCTTCACTGTGTAAATTACACAGTAAAGGAAGTTCCCCGCTCAGGCCAATGAATTAGGCGCGGTCTGACATACCGAGGGGGCGGACCTGATGGGGAATCTCCTTCACTGTGTAATTCATGAATAGACCCGCCCCTTCTCATGTTCCGCATCAGGTCCTCAGCCTTACACCTAGTCATTGGCTGAGCGGACCTGATGGGGAACTTTAGAAGGGGCGGGTCTATACATGTAATAGACTGCGGAGGAAGTTCCCCATCAGGTCCGCTCAGGCTCAGCCAATGACGAACAGCGCTGGACATCGGATCGCCGCGGGACACTGGATTTCACCGCTGGAATGTTTTTTTTTTTTTTTTTTTTTAATAAAGGACTTTTCCAAGGTGTTGGTGTGTTTTTTTTTTACATTTTTTGACACTTTCTTCGTGAAATGGTAGGGGTACAATGTACCCCTTAACAATTCACATAGGGGGGGGGCCGGGATCTGGGGGTCCCCTTTGTTAAAGGGGTCTTCCAGATTCCAATAAGCCCCCCGCCCGCAGACCCCCACAACCACAGGGCAAGGGTTGTGGGGATGAGGCACTTGTCCCCATCAACATGGGGACATCCTCCCCATGTTGAGGGCATGTGGCCTGGTACGGTTCAGGAGGGGGGGCGCTCTCTTGTCCCCCCCCTCTTTTCCTGCGGCCTGCCGGGTTGCGTGCTCGGATAAGGGTCTGGTATGGATTTTTGGGGGGACTCCACACCATATTTTTTTTAATTTGGGGTGGAGTTCCCCTTAAAATCCATGCCAGATCTGAAGGGCCTGGTATGGATATTTGGGGGAACCGCACGTTTTTTTTTTTTTTTTTATCAATGACTTTTCTATGTATTGCCGGGAGCCGACAATTCATTAATAGCCGCGAGTGAGTTTTAAATGACTTTTTTTCCTTCAAAAATGACATTTTATGCAGGGACAGTTCTAAGCACGGGAAACATGCGCCACTTTACATGCATATCATACACACACCCCAGGTTCGAAATTTAAAGGAATATTTCACTTTTATTTTTTCATTTTAAGCATTATTAAAATCACTGCTCCCGAAAAAACGGTAGTTTTTAAAACTTTTTTTTGCATTGATACATGTCCCCTGGGGCAGGACCCGGGTCCCCAATCCCTTTTTAGGACAATAACTTGCATATAAGCCTTTATAATTAGCACTTTAGATTTTGAACGTTCGAGTCCATTGTATTTAATAGGGTTCTAAAGTACACACGAACATTCTGTCTGCTTGCAGGTTCTGGTGAGAACCAGAACAGGGGGGTGTTAGGCTCATCCCTGATATATATATATATATATATATATATATATATATATATATATATAATTATAATAAAATCAGTAAAATAATATAAAATATATTTTTTTTTAACCCCATGGACTCGATGTCCGCTGGTGTCCCGCGATCGGCTCGCAGAGCTGCAGGACAGGGAGAGGCAAGCGTAAACAAGCATCTCCCCATTCTGCCCAGTAACACTATCACTGATCGTCTGCTCCCTCTCATCGGGAGCAGCGATCAGTGACGTGTCACTTGTAGCCACGCCCCCTAACAGTTAGAATCACTCCCTAGGTCAAACTTAACCCCTTCAGCGCCGCCTAGTGGTTAACCCCTTCACTGCCAGTGTCATTTTCACAGTAATCAGTGCATTTTTATAGAACTGATCGCTGTAAAAATGACAATGGTCCCAAAAATGTATCAAAAGTGTCCGATGTGTCCGCCATAAAGTCGCAGTCACGATAAAAATCGCAGATCGCCGCCATTACTAGTAAAAAAAAAAAAATCATTAAAATGCTATAAAACTACCCCTATTTTGTAGATGCTATAACTTTTGCGCAAACCAATCAATATACGCTTATTGCGATATTTTTTTACCAAAAATATGTAGATGAATACGTATCGGCCTAAACCGAGGAAAAATTTAGGTTTTTTTTATAGATTTTTGGGGGATATTTATTATAGCAAAAAGTTAAAAATATTGCATTTTTTCAAAATTGTCGCTCTATTTTTGTTTATAGCGCAAAAAATAAAAACCGCAGGGGTGATCAAATACCACCAAAAGAGGGCTCTATTTGTGTGAAAAAAAGGACGTAAATTTTGTTTAGGAGCCACGTCACACGACCACGCAATTGTCAGTTAAAGCGACGCAGTGCCGAATCGCAAAAAGTGCTCTGGTCTTTGGCCAGCGAAATGTTCCGGGGCTGAAGTGGTTAATAAATGGATCTTGGGAAGTAAGATTTTGCTGGCCATCCTCTGTTAGAGATTTTACTCTGGACTGGTATATTGTATCTTTTAAAAAAATAAATTTTGACAGCTCAAGCGAACCACACATTGAGCGCTGTACACTTACACATGCATTGACATTCTTTTTTTAAGCTTTGAGTTGCGTTGATGTGTATTTATAATGCATTGCAGGGTTTTTTTTATTCACAGAAGGAGACAAAATACATTTAAACAAACAAGAAACTCGAATAGCTGCACTCCCAACGAAAGAACCAAAAAATACTTTTATTTAAAATCCATAAGAGCAACACAATATACAGACGTACAAACAGGGGAGGAAGAGGTTTACGTGCTTCACACTACAAACGTGCTTTCTCAAAACCAGAGTGACATAACTGCTAAATACACACATACCGTATATACTCGAGTATAAGCCGAGTTTTTCAGCCCTTTTTTAAGGGCTGAAAGTACACACCTCGGCTTATACTCGAGTCAGTACCTGAAAATCTTCTTATACTGTGGCCGGCGTCCATTGTTTAAATATCGCGGCTTTCTCCTGGTGCCTTCCGTGATAGGCGTTTCCGGCAAACACTGTGTTCAGTGTTCCGCCTATCATGGACGTTCTCTTGTCCAAGGATGAAAAGACGTCCGTGATTGGCGGAACACTAAACACAGTGCCTGCTGGGAAACGGAGTCCAAGAATGAGAGGATCTCCGTGATAGGCGGAACACTCAACACAGTGTTTGCTGGAAATGCCTATCACGGAAGGGACCAGGAGAAAGCCGCGATATTTAAACAATGGACGCCGGCTACAGTATAAGAAGATTTTCAGGTACACTCGGGCACAGGGAGGCTGCAATGGACACAGTGATGTTGGGCACAGTAAGCTGGCAATGGGCACAGTGGAGGTGGCAATGGACACAGTGAGGTTGGGCACAGTAAGCTGACAATGGGCACAGTAAGATGGCACAGTGAGGTGGCAATGGGCACAGTGAGGTGGCAATGGGCACAGTAAGGTTGGGCAATTGGCACAGTGAGGTGGCAATGGGCACATTCCCCCCCCCCCGGCTTATACTCGAGTCAAAAAGTTTTCCCAGTTTATTGGGGTAATATTAGGTACCTCGGCTTATACTCGGGTCGTCTTATACTCGAGGATATACAGTATATCCAATCATATCATACCTTAGGTGTATTCAATTAGCAGAATGGATCTCCCATCCTGGGTGGGCGTCATATGACGTCCTGGGCTTTGTAGGGGGATATCTGAATGATGCCTGCAGCTAGAGGCATCATTCAGATATCCTTTTGTTGTGCCGGCGATTCTGTGCACCATAAGAATGATCATAGCGGCGCCATCCGGTGCTTCTCCGGGCTCTCCCGTGCCATCGGGGACCCGGAGAGAATCGTCCGGCGCCGGTGGTGGGTCACGTGACGAGCATAGAGATGACTGGTGACCAGATGGTCACCAGTCATCTCTATGATCGTCGGAGGCCCGGGCGCGATTTGATGACGTCACGCCCGGGTCCTCAGATGTAAACAAAGCCGCCATTGCGGCTAGTAAGTATGAGATCAGTGAAAAAAAATCACGATCTCATGCTTTCCAGCCTGGAGGAGAGATGTGGGGTCTTATTGACCCCGCATCTCTCAATAAAGAGGACCTGTCACACACATTCCTATTACAACGGATGTTTAATTCCTTGTAATAGGAATAAAAGTGATCAAAAAAAAAAAAAAAAGTAAAATAAGTGTAAAAAAAAAAAAATACGTAAAATAAAAAAATAAATAATGAAAAAAAAAATTAAAAAGCTTCTGTCCCCGGTAGCTCGTGATTAAAAGCGAACGCACACGTAAGTCCCGCCCACATATGTAAACGCCATTCAAACCACATATGTGAGGTATCGCCGCTTGCGTTAGAGCACGTGCAACAATTCTAGCACTAGACCTCCTCTGTAACTCTAATCTGGTAACCTGTAAAAAAAATTAAAGCGTCGCCTATGGAGATTTTTAAGTACCGAAGTTTGGCGCCATTCCATGAGTGTGCGCAATTTTAAAGCATGACATGTTAGGTATCTATTTACTCGGCGTAACATCATCTTTCATATTTTCCCCAAAAATTGGGCTAACTTTACTGTTTTGTTATTTTTTAAATCTTGAAACCATTTTTTTTCCCAAAAAAAGCGTTTAAAAAATTATTGCGCAAATACCGTGCAAGAAAAAAAGTTGCAATGACCGTCATTTTATTCCCTAGGGTGTCTGCTAAAAAAACATATATAATGTTTGGGGGTTCTGAGTAATTTTCTAGCAAAAGAATGATGATTTGTACATGTAGGAGAGAAGTGCCAGAATAGGCCCGGTATTGATGTTGTAAAAAAAGCTCGGGGTTGAAGTGGTAAGGGCGCCCCGACTGGAAAAAGGTTGAGAAACACTGTTCTATAGTGTGAATGTAACCTGAAGATTAAAGGGAGCCTGGGCAAGAATGGCAGCAAGGGAATATAGGCAAACCAATGGAAGATGTCAGTGAGGGAAGAGATGAAGACATCAGTGTGACCAAGGGGAGAGATCAGAAGCGGAGGGGGATATCAGCAGCCACAGAGGACGGGGATTTATTTTTCAGGGAGATGTTTGCACTAGAAGATGGCAAATAAGGGAGATGAAGGCGAGACATATTAAGCAGATTTCCCGGGAGCGCCCAAATCACAAGACACTCCGGCTCATGAATGAAAGAAACACCTGCGTTTTGAAGTATGTATATATGAATAGGAATTCTAGAAATGGAATTTACTATTGATGTCTTAGGGCTAGATAGAACATAAAAGGGGTAAGCCTCGGGAAATGCTTTTCTCATCCAGTAGATTGCAGCAAGAGGAATATAGTAAATAAAAAGCTATACTTAGAATGGCTGCAATTATGTCACTGTTTCCTTTGGCGATGATGACAGATGGTGGATCTATTTAAAGAAACAGTCTTTCATAGGCGCAGAGAAAAAAAAAATCACTTACCTCAAATTAACTACGATGCAAATGGTCTTTGCTATTATTTAAAGTGCAGCTATTAGATAATGTCTACAAACTGAAAACATCAAATTATATTGTATTCTGCAGGCAGGTATAAGCCTGACATTCCCATTCTTCACTGAGAAAAAAGGTGCATTACTGAAATATTTGGATCACTTATATGGAGACCTAATATTTAGGCCCTGTTCACACCTATGCAAATTGGTTGCGGCTTAAACCGCATCCAATTCGCATAACATTATAAAATACATTGATTTTATTGAGGCTGGTTCACATATGTGCGATGCATTCGCACTGCGCATTGCCCAAAAAAAGTGTGCGTTTTCTAGGCATTGCGGTGCGGCTCAGGTGCGAATTCAGGCCCATTATCTTCTATGGGCACGCATCTGATTCGCAGATGTGTTCAGTTCTCATCAGGATTTCTCTCCTTCACCTCACTACACTTCCCCCCTCCCCCTCCTCTCTTCTAGGTCACCAAATTCGCAGCTAAAATGGAGATGATCTGCTGAACAGTTCTCTTATCTCTTTGCAGAGATAAGAGAGCTGGAATTCGCACAGCACAAGTGTGAACCCAGCCTAAAAGTAGGTACCGTATTTGCCGGCGTATAAGGCGACTGGGCGTATAAGACGACCCCCTAATTTTCCAGCTAAAATTTGGGTTTTGGGATATACTGTATTTATTGGTGTATAACACTCACTTTTTTACCCTGAAAATAGAGGGTAAACTGTGCCTGCGTGTTATACGCAGGGGGCTGTGGAAAGTTTTTTTCTTGAAACTTCCCTCTTAAAGTTAGGGTGCGTGTTATACGCCTGTGCGTGTTATACGCCGGTAAATATGGTACTCGCCGTATAAGACGACCCTCTTCCGACTAGCCATGCCTCACCATACCTCACTGTGCCATTGCATACCTCACTGTTCCCCTGCATACCTCACTGTTCCCCTGCATACCTCACTGTTCCATTGCATGCCTTACTGTTCCATTGCATGCCTCACTGTTCCCCTGCATACCTCACTGTTCCCCTGCATACCGCACTGTTCCCCTGCATACCTCACTGTTCCCCTGCATACCGCACTGTTCCCCTGCATACCACACTGTTCCCTTGCATGCCTCACTGTTCCATTGCATGCCTTACTGTTCCATTGCATGCCTCACTGTTCTATTGCATACCTCACTGTGCCCCTGCATACCTCACTGTTCCCCTGCATACCTCACTGTTCCCCTGCATACCTCACTGTTCCCTTGCATGCCTCACTGTTCCATTGCATGCCTTACTGTTCCATTGCATGCCTCACTGTTCTATTGCATACCTCACTGTGCCCCTGCATGCCTCACTGTTCCCCTGCATACCTCACTGTTCCCCTGCATACCTCACTGTGCCCCTCGACGATCACTTACCTTATCCCTGACATGTAGAATCTCAGTCAGACCGCGGCCGTCCATTTTTCAAAAGCCGCGCCTCCTCCTCGTGCTGTTCTGTGATAGGCGGAACACTCAGCTTCCCAGCAGACACTGTGTTCAGTGTTCCGCCTATCACAGATGCCCTCTCATCCGAGGCCGAGGACGAGAGGGCATCCGTGATAGGCGGAACACTAAACAGGGGCTCTGCTGGGAAGCTGAGTGTTCCGCCTATCACGGAACAGCATGAGGAGGAGGCGCGGCTTTTGAAAAATGGACGGCCGCGGTCTGAGATTCTACAGTACAGGTCAGGTACCGGCGTATAAGACGACCCCCGACTTTTGAGAGGATTTTTAGGGGTTAAAAAGTCATCTTATACGCCGGAAAATACGTTTTTGTATCAAAGACAGCAGGGGGCAATTGTGCTAATGCCTGGAAAACAGGATGAGATTATCAGACGAATGATTGTCCCTCTTTTTTCATTTTGCATGCTAGTCTCATATAAAAAAAAAAAGAGTTTGCTAAAGTTACAAAAATTCTCGTACGATAGAATAAAAATTTGGAAGTGACGTAATATGTTGTAGTGTATTTGTATTGTACTTTCGAATGACAACTGTACTGATTAAACATTTTTTGTTGTTTTTTGTGTTTGGCCCATCAGATAATATCAGATGAACTGTCGTGATCGGCTCTCGAAAGTGTAGCGGTGTGTTGCCACTAGTTACTAACATCCATGCATATTCACCCTGCTGCCAGACATTCACACGTCACGCTTGTAGACAATGAAAAGTCTTTTGCTTTGTTTTGTTGTTTTATTTGGGGGATTGATCTTGGTTGGGGGAAGGGATATGGGATGCTCATAGGATAAATTGGTATTTGCAATGTTATAGCTGCGCCGGCTTCACATTGAAAATGTCATTGAGATTTACTCATTACCTTTGCAAATGTTATAGCGGTTATGCTTTACTTTTCATTCAATAGAATAAAAAAATGGTGGACTCGGTGCTGCCGCCCGCCTCACAGCCTGTCAAGTCTCACTCTCCGGATCCCGGCTACTACTGGGTGGGGAGCGGAGGAAGATCACTCCGCCAGGAAAGGCAAGGAGATAGGCAGGCAGGCGGCTAGCCAGCGTTTGAGCCAAGGCAGAAGAACATGCAAGCGGAGCTGAATGGGCATGCACCCGAAACTGAAGAAATATTCCCTCCGCTCCGACCAGCACATGATCATCAGAAAGGGGCACAGATAATGTAAAAAAACAGAAAAAAAGGTGCTTGTGCGCTTACCACTCAGTAAAAATAGAAACACTAAAGTGCAAATATTGCTGAACAAATTAAATATTAAGAGACAACTAGCAGCTAACTTCTATAATGTGACCAACATACAATAAAATAGTTTATATAGTGAAGCAGCGCTAAATGTCAATAGAAAGTGCTAATATTAAAAGTGCTATTAATAAAGTCTAACTTCTCATAAATTAAATAAATGGGGTGACAAAATCAACAATAATAAAATAAAATTAAAACGTCCAAACAGTGACTATGTAAATAAAGTGCTAAATAGCCAAAATGGCAGTCCAAATAGCAACAGCTAATTGAAGTGAGAGAAGCAAGGATGGGTGTGGGAATACACCTTGTCTCATCTGAAACACACTGGATCAGATGAACAAATGATGCATAAATAATCCTCCCCCATAGACACCAGCCTCTCACCTCTCTGGTGGACCCCACGGGGTCAGTAATAACCACAAAGATCTCCACTGCTCACAATGAGAACTTCCAGTCCTTTTGCGTGACCCGAAACCACTGTAGGGATCTCCACAGCTTACCAGTGTTCTTCCTTAAAGCAAATCTTCCTGATGGACCCCACGAGGTCAATAATGGCCACAAAAGATCTCCACTGCTCACAATGAGAACTTCCAGTCCTTTTGAGTGACCCGGAACCACTGTAAGAATCTCCACAGCTTACCAATGTTCTTCCTTAAAACGAATCTTACTCCATAATATTCAGAAAAAAACAAAAAGGGACTCCATAGTGAAGCATGTAAAGGAAAGCCCCAAGAAAAGGCGTTTATTCAAATAAAAACAGCTAAAAAACATGTTAAAAACCAAGGGGTAAAAAACGCCAAACAAAATGTTCATAAAATACTAACCGGAAGTGGACTAACTGGGAGGAGGAGCCTAAGTGACGTCCACTTCCGGTTTGCGGCCGTAAACCGGAAGTTAGTATTTTATGAACATTTTGTTTGGCGTTTTTTACCCCTTGGTTTTTAACGTGTTTTTTAGCTGTTTTTATTTGAATAAACGCCTTTTCTTGGGGCTTTCCTTTACATGCTTCACTATGGAGTCCCTTTTTGTTTTTTTCTGAATATTATGGAGTAAGATTCGTTTTAAGGAAGAACATTGGTAAGCTGTGGAGATTCTTACAGTGGTTCCGGGTCACTCAAAAGGACTGGAAGTTCTCATTGTGAGCAGTGGATATCTTTGTGGTTATTACTGACCCCGTGGGGTCCACCAGAGAGGTGAGAGGCTGGTGTCTATGGGGGAGGATTATTTATGCATCATTTGTTCATCTGATCCAGTGTGTTTCTGATGAGACAAGGTGTATTCCCACACCCATCCTTGCTTCTCTCCCTGCAATTAGCTGTTGCTATTTGGACTGCCATTTTGGCTATTTAGCACTTTATTTACATAGTCACTGTTTGGACGTTTTAATTTTATTTTATTATTGTTGATTTTGTCACCCCATTTATTTAATTTATGAGAAGTTAGACTTTATTAATAGCACTTTTAATATTAGCACTTTCTATTGACATTTAGCGCTGCTTCACTATATAAACTAATGTAAAAAAACACACCCCCCTAAGCTAGTAGGAGTAGCGGAGCGGGGTTGTGTAATTCAGATTTTTTTTTTTTTTTATTCTGCACTGACTGTCTTTGAAATTGCCCCAGCCCCTGTTCAAATCCAATCCGTGGACAAAACCGGGGACAAATTTGGTCCGGGGACAATGTCCTCAATCCGGGGACTGTCCCCAGAAACCGGGGATGTCTGGTCACCCTAGACTAGGCCTCACTCTGAATAAGTCCTAGGAGTAGTTTCACTTGATGATTAAGAGGCCAGGGGCCTGCAGTACCCCTTCTCGATGACCCCGAACATTTAGTTAGAAAGAATACTTGACGATGGACTACTGATCCAAGCAAGCCTGACTTGCAAATCCTGCGCCCTCAGGCTGCAACGATTTGGCACAAAACCCCACAGTCTCTCCTCTGGCACTGCACCCAGCTCCCCTGGCATGCCTCTTCCAGATCTCCACTGTGCTTCACTCACCAATTCCTGCCCTGAGTCTTTCCTGAAGGATTTACCCGGACCGTGCAGACCAACTTCTTCTCCAGCTCCTGTTCCAGGACACCTCTCCATGACCGTGTAAGGAGAGGCTCCATCCCAGCTCCCGAGCTCCTCCGCCAGATCCAACCCCCCCCCCCAGATGGGGGTGTTTCTCCAGCACGCAGTCTAGCACTCCATCCTTCAGTTCATCCAGCCGACAACTCCCCTCCAGCAGGCTGACCATGAGTATATGTAGGAGGCCTGCCCCCTGTCAATCCTTGTTGGGGATTGGTCGGAGCTCCTCACATGTACTCCATGTCACATGTCACTCCATCTCTCAGCCCTGCCCCTCTTCCAGAACATTCTCACTGGAAGCAGGGGAGGCACCCAAAAGCTGAAGTACATGTCGGTCACACCCACTGCTATACTAACCACTCCCTGCCCCCAGATCAAAAACAAACAGGCCTAGCTTGCAGCAAAAAAACTATTTACATTACATACCCTTTTAAACCACTTGATTTACCCCCCCCCTTCATGACTAGGCCATTTTCTTGCGATGCTGCACTGCGTTAATTTAACTGACAATTGCGTGGTCATGCGACACTGTACTCAAATAGAAGTTTTGTCCTTCTTTCCTACAAATAGAGCTTTCTTTTGGTGGTATATCATCTCTGCGTTTTTTATTTTTTGCGCTATAAACAAAAAAAGACCGACAATTTTGAAAAAAAAAGCAATAATTTTTACTTTCTGCAAAAAAAACACATCCAATAAAAATTTTTATAAAATCAAATTTCTTCATCAATTTATGCCAGTATGTATTCTGCTACATATTTTTGCAAAAAAAAATCCCAATAAGCATATATTGATTGGTTTGTGCAAAAGTTATGGTGTCTACAAACTATGGGATATTTTTATGGATTTTTTTTTTTTTACTAGTAATGACTTACAGTGGGACTGCGACATTGCGGCGGACAAATTGGACACTTTTTTGGGGACCAGTGACACTAATACAGTGATCAGTACTAAAAAAATATGCACTGTCACTGTACTAATTACACTGGCAGGGAACTGGTTAATATCAGGGGCAATCAAAGGGTTAAATGTGTTCCTAGGGAGTCCTGTCTAACTGTGTGGGGTACTTGTACTGTAAAAAGACAGAGATCTGTGTTCCTGCTTAGCAGAAACACAGGATTTCTGTCTTCTCCTGTCACAGAACGGTGATCTGCCTTGTTTAAATAGGCAAACTGCCGTTCTATTTGACTCAGTAATGCTCGGCAAGTCCCAGTGGACATCATTGGGTCCGTCGGACCCGCTGATTGGCTGCCGCTGTGTCCAATAAAACAGGAGCGTGTCGCTGATGACACGCTTGCGCGCCCCAGACCTGGAGGAAAAAAATAATGTACAGGTATGCAATTTTGCGTTAAAGGGCGACCTTGTCACAGTATATGTACGTGGGGTGGTCCTTAAGCATTTAAACAAAAATCGTACGATCTGGTATTGCACGAGAAAAAAATTGTGTTTGTCCCATCGGATAATATCAGATGAACTGTCGTGTTCTTCTCTCGAAAGCTGTTTATCAACGATCAGATTATCGTTTCAAAAGCAGTATTTTTCGTACAATTTTCTGATCGTATGTGTAGCGGCCTCCACTCTCTCTCCCTGATATCACATCATCTGTCTCTGGCTTTTGTCTAGGGGTACCTTGGTTGAGAGAGTGCGGGGTCACCACGCCAAGTTCCCACCACAGATGTGTGTGTGGTGTGAGAAGATCCTCTTTACCTTCGGGTCGGTGTTCTGCATCAGAGCCTCCTCCTCCTTTTGCACAGTGTCTGCCAGAAAATGAGCCCCACACCATTAAAGTCCAACACTCCTTTATACTTCCAATATCATTGTAAAACACAGTCAGTTGGACTCCCTCAACGAGTAGAACAGACAGGGGGGGTGTGGATACGAGTAGGCCCAGACACAATGAACTCTTCTTCTTTCCTTCTGAAAGTGTATGGCGGTCCCTTGACGAGGAAGATATCCCTCCGGGCGGTCTCCGGAGGCTCACCCGTCACTGGCAACATGCTGCACCAGGTCTTCAGGCGAGTACCCCCTCCGGTCCCTTACGCCACTGGATTCGGGGAGCCCACTCCCGGGGTCCCCCTAGGAAATCCATCCCTCGCGGAACCCAGTGAAGGACACTGGTCCCCAGACCTCCATCCGAGTACCTCACCCCAGGCTGAAGGTGCCTGGGATGGAACAAGACCTCCGAACGTCCTCTAGGCCTAGGCCGCCTAGACTCCCGTCACGAACCACCGCCCTCAGGCTGAAGGTGCCTGGGACTCGACGCCGTGACAAAGGTGGCCGGCCCCTTTATACCCTCTCCCAGCAAGCACGGCGGGTTCCCCGCCCCACCATACAGCTGCCGAGAGAGGACAAAAACGGGTACGGCACACAGCAATGGTTCAACCCCAGCCCAAGATGACAGCGCCACCCGCTGGGCTGCAGGGAACTGCACATTACTGGTGTCTCTGCCAGTTTTAAATACACAGGGAAAAGTGTATGCCCGCTACACTCTCCTCCTGGTGGTTTGACACTGGTCCCCAGTGTCTGGAATAAACTATGTCCTCAATGGCTGACATAACCCAGTCCAGAAACCAACTATAAATTTTACAAAAAAAATAAAACCTTTGGAACTAACTAACTGAAGCAGTTGTGTCTGAGCCTCACATGAAAGGGGAGGGAAGGGAAACAACGACACTTAACCATAACACTGAAAATCACATTTTCACATAACACTTCTCCCCACCCATCCTGGCTAAGACCCACCCCATTCTCAGTGGTCTTGTTGGGATGCTCTCCTGCAGAAGGGAAAAGAAAGGTTAAACACACAAATCCCTGACACATATGTTTGTGTGAGAACGAAAAAACTTCTCCGCAGAGAAATCCTTTCCTTCTAAAAGTGTGTGTGTGAAAAGTGAATGTCGATGCACGACACTGCCACCTGGTGACAGCGTCGCGGTAACTGCACTTGTGGAACTTTCCTTCTTCTTTGGGCCCTATCTACCCCAGAGTCCATGATGCTTGCTGGAAAATTGAAGAACAAACAGGAACAGTCCTTCAACTCCTCTGGGTAACAAGAACAACAACCCCGGAAAGTTCAGCAGTGTAAAGACACCAAGAACGGAGTCTCTTTTCTCCTACAGATAGAAACGAGGGTGCGGCAGAACAAGCGGTTTCAGATGCTGATCCAGAGTCTCTATTTGGTATTCGACATCTTCCCCTTCCTTTTTCCGAATCAACACCTTGTCCGCGTGGATATGCCGCCCCAACATCCACTCTGCCTTGCAGTCTTTGAAGCGCTGAGATGCCTCCATCCGGCATGTACTGTCCCCTGTAGACATGGGTGGGTCTCTGGTTCTACGGGACGAAGCAAGAGGCACTTTGTCCCAGCCCTTCTGAGCAAACAGTTTGTCAATGGCGACATCGTCTCCCATATCAGAGAGCGACTCCAGGTCGGAGGTGTCACATTCCTCCGCAGGCAGGTAGCCTGCAGTAGAGACTGAGCTGCCACCTCTGCCCACACACCAAGTCCCTCCGCCCGGCTTACCTCGGCCTTTACTTGAGAAGGGATGTCCGGAATTTCTCTCAGCGGATCCATCCGGGCCGGGCGTAGGCGGGCGGGATGGTCCACCGCAACCGCTGGACGGGGCTCCCATGCCGGTCTTTCTCTTCGGCGGTGGACGCTGTGAGAGCATGGTGACCGAGTCAGCATCATCGGATTTCTCCCGTATTTGAGTGATCGCGACCTCCCCCGCGGTCGCTGCAGTGCGCACAGGGATGGCTGTCAAAGCGGTGATTCCTCCAACTTGAGTGGTGTTGCCTGTAGTGCGGCCGGGGTAGATTGTTCTTGGCTTTTCGATGACCGAATCCACCTCGAATAAGAACTCCCCGCAGGCCTCGCATCGCCCTAACGGCTTTAGCTGACACACCAGTCCCGAGCAGCCGGGACAAATCACACCCAGGGCCTCAACGTCCATGCACGAATACAAGGCGAATCATCCCCGGGGCTTTAGTCAAATCCCCGTATCGGTCATCGGAGCAGCAGCAGTCAAAGTCGTGGTAGAAGGGTGAAGTGGAACCCACGATGTATGTCCGAACATGGTGACTTTCTGCTGATCCATTACGCACTGCAAGTTTTGCGCCAAAGTCCCACGTGTAGTCCTTCACACGTATTGGACTCCTCCCCTCTTGCACTCTAGCGGGCTTTCTCCTTTCCTGAGTCACGCCCACGAACTGAGCAGGGAGGGTGTGCCTGATGGCGCAGTGCAAATAGAAGCCCCCACGTGTAGTCCCTCACACGGCTGGGCTCCCCCCTCTTCTCGCTCTTCTGCGCGGGCCTTTCCCTTCACTGGGTCATGTCCACGACTTCGAGCAGGGATGCACTTTGGCCAATAATATGGCCGACCTACTCGGAACTCCTCCGGGCAGACACGTCCAAACTCCGTAGTAGCATGAACACCATCCCGGACCCGAGCCCCCACGTGTAGCGGCCTCCACTCTCTCTCCCTGATATCACATCATCTGTCTATGGCTTTTGTCTAGGGGTACCTTGGTTGAGAGAGTGCGGGGTCACCACGCCAAGTTCCCACCACAGATGTGTGTGTGGTGTGAGAAGATCCTCTTTACCTTCGGGTCGGTGTTCTGCATCAGAGCCTCCTCCTCCTTTTGCACAGTGTCTGCCAGAAAATGAGCCCCACACCATTAAAGTCCAACACTCCTTTATACTTCCAATATCATTGTAAAACACAGTCAGTTGGACTCCCTCAACGAGTAGAACAGACAGGGGGGGTGTGGATACGAGTAGGCCCAGACACAATGAACTCTTCTTCTTTCCTTCTGAAAGGGTATGGCGGTCCCTTGACGAGGAAGATATCCCTCTGGGCGGTCTCCGGAGGCTCACCCGTCACTGGCAATATGCTACACCAGGTCTTCAGGCGAGTACCCCCTCTGGTCCCTTACGCCACTGGATTCGGGGAGCCCACTCCCGGGGTCCCCCTAGGAAATCCATCCCTCGCAGAACACAGTGAAGGACACTGGGCCCCAGACCTCCATCCGAGTACCTCACCCCAGGCTGAAGGTGCCTGGGATGGAACACGACCTCCGAACGTCCTCTAGGCCTAGGCCGCCTAGACTCCCGACACGAACCACCGCCCTCAGGCTGAAGGTGCCTGGGACTCAACGCCGTGACAAAGGTGGCCGGCCCCTTTATACCCTCTCCCATACAGCTGCCGAGAGAGGACAAAAACGGGTACGGCACACAGCAATGGTTCAACCCCAGCCCAAGATGACAGCGCCACCCGCTGGGCTGCAGGGAACTGCACATTACTGGTGTCTCTGCCAGTTTTAAATACACAGGGAAAAGTGTATGCCCGCTACATATGTATGCGTCATTAGGGCTCATTCACACAAGGACTTCAAAGCTGAAATTCAATCTGCTTTTTATTTGAATTTTCTGGTCCTTCCTCCGCCATGCATCAACATGTAATGGAACGAAAAAAATAAAAAATTCCATTATGTACCTTTTTCAAGTGATGTCAATACTGAGTCTCTGTGCTTCCCTGAGCAATGTTGGCAGAGCTTGGCTGATGGGAGGAGTCAGCAGAGTGCTGTACGATCTCTGAAAACATCACAGCACCCTGCCGCAGTATTCCAATGAGCCCTTAGTCCTGGTGCAAGTATTGGGCAGGCTTTTGGGAGGAGTTATGCAAATCAAAATGCTTGCATATGGGTGGGTGTCAGTCCGGGAGAAGTGGGCGTTCCTATACAGACTATATTTGCATGCAGACATCCCTAGATAAACACCCACATGTGATGCTAAGCCTCTATGATTGAAAGAGCTGAAATCCAATGAATGAAAGGGGTGTGGTATAGTGACGGTGCATTGCCCACTGCTCTATTATTGTGTTGGGATGTTAGAGTAAATGGCTGGAATTTCACAATTAAAATGACCTTGTCATGTTTTAAAAACTACAGCCAAAGTTCTCCTACATGAGAAGAAGTAGTATGCTCACCTCTCTGGTGACCGGTGTTAACCACCTCCCCTACATTCCAGTTCTCCAGCCGCCACCAATCTCTTGAACATTTGACACTTCCAGAAGCGTTGGATTCTTGTGACTCCACCACCCCTCCACCCGTGTGCTGTGGTTTCTTCTACCACCCCCCACGTCATTTTTAAGACCAGTACTGATGTAAGTTTAGAGGAAGGAGATATGGTGTGCGGTGGGGCGGACACAGGCATTTCACACTCCCAGATGTGTTGGATGCCTGTGCTTCCCTACACACTGTGGTTTCCTCCTACATCAACGCACTGATGTAAGGCAGTGTTGTCAACTGTGATGTTTGTGCTGGAACACTGTGTGACCCTTCACCTTTTTCTCCTGATGCATGCTGGGAAGGGGCTGTACCAGGAAGTAGTGAGAGTGGTGTGTGAGCCTGGAAGCAGCAGCAGCATGATGCATAGATCTGGTAATGACAGAATCCTGTTGTATTAAGACTCCTCCATGTAACAAGTCATCATGTTTCTGAGTGAGTAATAAACCCTTCCATGGTTAAGAAGTTCATCTGGCCTGTGTGTAACTTGCTGAGCAGATACTTTAGCATTGCTAGCAACACTCTGAGAGACCCAGTGTCTAAGGGACATAACAGTGGCGACGAGGATTGTGGATTTTAGCACACATGGCCTTCATAGGGTTTATTCAACCATTTGATCCTGCTGCTGAATCATGGAGCTCCTGGGTGCAGAGGCTGGAGCAGTATATGGAAGCAAATAGTGTGGCTGCAGAAAAGAAAGTTGCAGTTTTCCTCACAATATTGGGTCAAGCTGCATATGGCACTCTCAGAGACCTCATTTCTCCAGACAAGCCGGCCTCTAAGCCCCTGCCTGAGTTAATTCAGAAGCTACATGAGCACTACAACCCAAAGCCATTAGAGATTGCAGAGCGGTTTAAATTCTACAGTAGAAGGCAGCATCCTGGGGAGGACATAAAGACTTATATCATTGCTTTACGTAAACTAGCTGCCACTTGTCAGTTTGGAGACTACCTGCAGACGGCTCTCTGTGACATGTTTGTTATGGGACTCTGCGACCCAGCCATACAGAAACGTTTACTCACAGAACCCGATTGACTCTGACGAAAGCCACTGACCTTGCTACGGTCATGGAGTTGGCTACACGGGACGCCACCCTACTGAAGGCACCACCTGAAACTCCTGTAAGCCAGGGAGAGGTAATATTCCACTCTGCTATCACCCGACACCCAAGACGGCCGTCTCCAAATCTTCCTAAACCTCGCCCCCCTAATTCTTCTGTCTCTAGGACACCAACTTGCTACCGTTGTGGTAACACTACTCACAGTGCACCTGCTTGCAAGTTCAAGGATGTCATTTGTTTTCTTTGTGGAAAGACTGCCCATATTGGGCGTGTTTGCCGCAGCTCATGCTCCCCGAACACTACCACAAAAGTTAGACGTAAACAGACATTTCATATGGATACTGACAATCACAGCTCCAGCTCTGATGAGGAAACCTGTGTCCAGCATGTTGGACTGTTTCGGGTAGCTGGGAGTACTCCTGCGATAAAAGTGGATGTCACACTCAATGGCTGTCCTGTCTCCATGGATGTTGATACAGGGGCGGCAGTGTCTGTCATTTCATGGACTGATTTAAAGGCATCGGGTCTGTCCCTACCGCTCCAACGTACAAATCTCACACTACAAACCTACAGCAAGGAACTACTACAGCCCTTGGGTTATGTGAAACCCCTTGTTACATTAGGCAACCGCAGTCAAACTCTACGCCTTTATGTTGTCAATAAAGGAGGTCCTCCGCTGTACGGTAGGGACTGGATCAAAGCCCTGGGCATGCCTCCTCTTGCCATTGCCCAATGTACATTGCTTTCTGAGGTAGACCATTGGGTGGAATCGCTGAAGTCACGCTTTAAGGGGGTTTTTGAGGACTCTTTGGGCACAGTAAAAGGAAAAATGGCCCACCTCCTCTTGAAGCCGGGTGCTACACCTCGTTTTTGTAAGGCAAGATCAGTACCTTTTTCCTTGAGAAAGAAAGTGGAAGCAGAGCTGGACCACCTATTGGCTGAAAAGATCATAACTAAAGTTGATAGAAGTGAATGGGTATCACCAATTGTGCCTGTCAAGAAAAAGAATGGAGACATTCGAATTTGTGGATATTTCAGGGTCGCCCTGAACAACTAACTTCTTGTGGATCAATACCCATTACCTCGACTTGAAGATCTATTTAGCTCATTGGCTGGGGGGCAAAAGTTTACAAAAATAGACTTAAAACAAGCTTACCTGCAACTGCAAGTACACCCAGATTCAAGCCATCTGTTGACCATTAACACTCATAAAGGATTATTCCAATATAACCGCATGGTTTTTGGCATAGCCCCAGCTCCAGCCATCTGGCAGCGAATCATGGATGAGGTCCTGGCAGACATACCTTTCACTCAATGTATACTAGATGACATGCTCATCACTGGTCCCACTGATGAAGAACACAGAAAGAATGTTGAAGCTGTGCTAGAGAGACTCCAAAGGTATGGTTTACGTGTCAATCTTTCAAAATGCGAATTTCTAAAGTCTCGACTGGAATTTTGTGCCCACACTGTGGACCGGCATGGGTTACACACTACTGAAGAAAAGGTTAAAGCCCTTACCCATGCCCCTACTCCCCAGAATGTCACACAGCTCAGGTCCTACCTTGGCCTCCTAAATTACTACCACCGTTTCTTGCCGAACCTAGCACACCAGCTTTACCCATTACATCGCTTACTGGATGCAAGAGCTAAATGGATATGGACAGCCAAATGTGAAGAAGCTTTTCGGCTTTCTAAAGAACTCATTCTGTCTTCTCGATTTCTGGTCCACTATGATTTAAAGAAACACGTCACCTTGGCTTGTGACGCCTCACCTTATGGACTGGGTGCTGTGCTTTCCCATGTCATGCCAGATGGCACAGAGCGCCCCATTTCTTTTGCCTCCAGGTCTTTAACCTCAGCAGAGCAAAACTACTCCCAGATAGACAAGGAAGCTTTGGCCATTGTATGGGCCACAAAAAAATGTCATACGTACATCTATGGTCGGGAGTTTACACTTATCACTGACCACAAACCTCTGTTGTCAATACTGAACCCTCAGAAAGGAATTTCTACAACAACCGCATCTCGCTTACAAAGGTACGCTTTATTCTTGGGAGCTTATACTTATTCTATCAGATACCGCTCCCATGATGCCCATGGCAATGCAGATGCGTTTTCCAGGTTGCCAATTGGAGACCACTCACCAAGAGACGTACGCATAGTGGAAATACACAGGCCGAAATCCTGCATGTCCACCTCCTTAATTGCCAGACATACAGTCACAGATCCCGTCCTGTCTCAGATATTCTCATATGTTCAGGCTGGATGGCCAGAGAAAGTCCCAGGTGAATTTCGTCCGTACTTTGCCAGAAAATGTGAGCTTGTGACTAATGCTGGTTGCCTACAGTGGGGCAACAGAGTGATTATACCTCAGTATTTGCAACCAACCATGCTAAGGATACTGCATGAGAGCCATCCTGGTGTGGTGCGCATGAAGCAGCGAGCCCGGAGCTATGTTTGGTGGCCCCAAATAGACACAGCAATTGAAGATTATGTGGCTCAATGTCCTGGGTGCTGTCAAGCTCAGCGACCCCAAAAGAAAGGAACCCTGCTACCTTGGCCATGGCCGACAGAACCGTGGTCAAGACTCCATCTTGATTTTGCTGGCCCAATCCAGGGAAAAATGTATTTGATCGTGGTAGATGCACATTCAAAATGGCCGGAGGTTTTTCAAATGCCTTCTGTTACCTCAGCTGCTACCATTCTGGTCTTAAGGAAGCTCTTTGCTCAATATGGCTTGCCAACAGCCATAGTCTCGGACAATGGGACTCAATTTACATCGCATGAGTTTCAATCCTTCCTCAGTGGCTTGGGCATCCAACACTACAAAACAGCTCCTTATCATCCAGCCTCAAATGGGCTGGCAGAACGGTTTGTGCAGACGTTTAAGAAGCACTTACTGTCCACTCTGGACCAGGTTGGACTGTCAGAGGAGAAGCTGCTGGAGTTCTTGACCATGTACCGAAACACAAAACACGCTACTACTGGGCTGTCCCCAGCTTTTCTTATGTTTGGCAGGTATCTCTGCACCAAACTGGATTTAGTTCATCCACAGGAACAGTCACCGACACCTCCTCCGCCAGGCCGTCCTGGATTCCGTGCTAGTGATCTTGTATGGTTTCGGAATTACAGAGTTTTGCCTCATTGGCTTCCTGGCATTATTGATGGACCTCTTGGACAACGAATGTACCTTGTTCGCCTGGAGAATGGTGTGTGTGTTCGAAGACACCTTTCGCAATTGAGAAAGCGCATTTGCCTGCCAGTAGAAACAAACCCGACCTCTCTTTCTACCCAACCACTAGAGTCTACTCAGGGCTCTACTGGTGACATATGGCATGGTGTCTGGCATGATCCCACAAGTTTACAACCAACCCCTAAGGCGGTTGGAGACCGTATTCCTGAGGAGCCCGGACATGTGCCTGTAGTTGCAGAGACTGATTTGTCTGTTGGACACCCACTGACACCTCCAGAACCTTTGACAGCCTCTACCCCTCCTGGTGCTGTGCCACTTCGTAAGTCTGCCCGCCAAAGACATCAAACTCCTCGTTGGCAAAGCACTGAAATCTTACGGGACACTTTGGAGGTCAGGAAACAGAGACAAAGGGCTCATAATGTGATGCAGGAGCCACAGAACTGAGTTGGAGATACTACTTGCTGAACTGATCCTGCTTGCCTTCTTATTTTATGTGTTGAGTATTTTGTTCTCTTGTTATGTTTATTTTATTTTTATTTTTTTCCTATTGTTTTTTTTTTTTTTAGGGGAAAAAGAGGAGATGTGATGTTTGTGCTGGAACACTGTGTGACCCTTCACCTTTTTCTCCTGATGCATGCTGGGAAGGGGCTGTACCAGGAAGTAGTGAGAGTGGTGTGTGAGACTGGAAGCAGCAGCAGCATGATGCATAGATCTGGTAATGACAGAATCCTGTTGTATTAGGACTCCTCCATGTAACAATTCATCATGTTTCTGAGTGAGTAATAAACCCTTCCATGGTTAAGAAGTTCATCTGGCCTGTGTGTAACTTGCTGAGCAGATACTTTAGCATTGCTAGCAACACTCTGAGAGACCCCGTGTCTAAGGGACATAACATCAACCGCCAGTATTTTTACAGGCAGCCAGTAAAAAAAAGGCAATTTTCTCCTGCCAGTAAATGCCAGTAAAAGTAAAAGGTTGCCAGTAAAAAATATGGCTGTGACGCTCGGCTTGGTCCGGAGCCGGCTGGGACCTTCTGAGTGCTTGCTACAGTGTGATTGGGCAGCTCTCGGCCCAGGCGGTGCCTGAGCATGTCATGTGATGTCATGGTGCAATGGAGCCAAGCAGAGAGGCCAGAGCCTCATGTGCGGGTCTGCGATATGGGAACAAGGCAGGCTGGGACCAGGACCGTCAGTGCTGTTTAGACTGGAGTGGACTGAAGGGCTTGGGTGAGACTGTCACTGTAATTCAGGAGAGGACAGGACATGTCGGTGAGATATCATCATCATCTATGCTGCTACACACTGCTGTCAGTGTCACTGTGATTCCGCGTACACACGCTCGGAATTTCTGATGGAAAAAAGTCAGACGGAATTTTTTTATCGGATATTCAGACCGTGTGTGTGCCCCATCGGACTTTTTCTGTTGGAAATTCCGACGGAATTAGATAGAGAACATGTTCTCAATTTTTCCGGAATTTCCGTTCGTCTGGATACAGTTCCGACGGACTAAAAACCACGCATGCTCGGAAACAATTCAATGCATGCTCAGAAGCATAGAACTTCATTTTCTCGGCTCGTCGTAGTGTTTTACGTCACCGCGTTTCTGGCGGTCGGATTTTAGTGTGACCGTGTGTATGCAAGACAGCTTGAGCGGAACTCCGTTGGGAGACTCCATCGGAAAACCCGTCAGAGTTTATTCCGACGGAAATCCCGCTCATGTGTACAAGGCATGAGAGTCAATTTTATATGTGTGTGCCACCTATTCTGGTTTCTTGCCCTCCTGAGGCCGGTCCCTGAGCTACTTACTATATAAAAAAAACTTGTAACTTTTGAAAAAGCCAGTAAAAACTTGGCTGTGCCAGTACGTTTTGGGTGTTGTGTCAGTAAATTTCAATCTGGTAGGTTGGCAACACTGATGTAAGGGTCAGAGGAAGGCATGGCGGCATGCAGTTTGGGGGCAGACATTTCACTCCCAAAAGTGTTGGATTCTTGTGCTCCCAGCACATGCTGTGGTTTCGCCCTCTACCTCCTACAGCAGGGTCCCAAACTGGTGGCCCTCCAGCTGTTGCAGAACTACAATTCCCATGAGGCATTGCAAGGCTAAACAGTTACAAGCATGACTCCCATAGGCAGAGGCATGATGGGACTTGTAGTTCCGCAACAGCTGGAGGGCCGCAGGTTTGAGACCCCTGTCTACAGCAATGATAAGACCCATAATGATGTAGGGGTCAGAGGAAGGAGCCAAGGGATGCGGTGGGGGGAACTCAGGTATTTCATAGTTCTGGAAAATTTGGATGCCTGAACCCCTTGTGTGTTGTGGTTTTATCCTCTACCTCCTAAGTCAATGCTGGGTCCTGTACTGATGTAGGGGTCAGAGGAAGGAACCATGGCGTGCAGTGGGGGGATATGGGCATTGTACACTCCCAGAAGTGTTGGATTCCTGTGCTCCCAGCACATGCTGTGGTTTCACCCTCTACATCAATGCTAAGAACTCTACTGATGTAGGGGTCAGAGGAAGAAGCCATGGCATGCAGTGGAGGGGACAGAGGCATTTCACATTCCTGTAAATTATGGATGCCTGAACCCACATTGTGCTGTAGTTTCACCCTCCACCTCCTAAGTCAATGCTGGGTCCTGTACTGATGTAGGGGTCAGAGGAAGGATTCAATGGCGTGCAGTGGGGGGATACGGGCATTTCACACTACCAGAAGTGTTGGATTCCTGTGCTCCCAGCACATGCTGTGGTTTCACCCTCTACATCAATGCTAAGAACTCTACTGATGTAAGGGTCAGAGGAAGGGCTAATGGCATGCGGTGGAGGGGACATAGGCAGTTCACACTCCTGAAAGTATTGGACACCTGAACCCCCAGTGTGCTGTGGTTTCATCCTCCTCCTCCTAAGTCAATGCTGGGTCCTGCACTGATGTAGGGGTCAGAGGAAGGAACCATGGCATGCAGTGGGGGGGGGGGGGATACAAGCATTTCACCATCCCAGAAGTGTTGAGGTCCTGTGCTCCCAGCACACGCTGTGGTTTCACCCTCTACCTCCTACATCAATGATAAGACCCATATTGATGTAGGGGTCAGAGGAAGGAGCCATGGGATGCGGTGGGGGGAACTCAGGCATTTCATAGTCCTGGAAGATTTGGATGCCTGAACCCCTTGTGTGTTGTGGTTTTAACCTCTACCTCCTAAGTCAATACTGGATCCTGCACTGATGTAGGGGTCAGAGGAAGAAACCATGGTGTGCAGTGGGGGATACAGGCATTTCACAGACCAGAAGTGTTGAATTCCTGTGCTCCCAGTACATGCTGTGGTTTCACCCTCTACATCAATGCTAAGCCCTCTACTGATGTAGGGGTCAGAGGAAGGATTCAATGGCGTGCAGTGGGGGGATACGGGCATTTCACACTACCAGAAGTGTTGGATTCCTGCGCTCCCCACACATGCTGTGGTTTTACCTTCCACCACCTATGTCAATGCTAAATTCTGTACTGATATAAGGGTCAGAGGAAAGAGCCATGGCTTGCAGTGTGAGGATATTTCACATTCCTGGAAGTATTGGATGCCTGAACCCCTTGTGTGTTGTGGTTTCATCCTCTACCTCCAGTGTCAATGCTGAGTCCTGTACTGATGTAGGGACCAGAGGAAGAAACTATGGCACGCACTATGGGGATACAGCATTTTCCGCTTCCAGAAGTGTTGGATTCCTGTGTTTACCTAGCATGCTGTGGCTTCATCCTCCACCACCTATAATAAAGGGGAGGTAGGACAAAAGGGATTTTTGTGGTGCATAAATAGATCAATGAGAGAGAGTTTCTAAAAATATATAATTTTTATTACTACAAATTTAGACAAAAGATATAAAAACAGATTCTGGGTATATTCAATACATGGTATGTCATACAAGAGTGGTGGTCATAATGCATAAAGTTTGGATGAGATACAAGAACTCGCATAGAAACCCGACATGTTTTGCTTAAAAAAGCTTCCTCAGGGGTATGCGATGACCATCAATATTTGTCAAGTATGACTATACAAAAAAGAAAAAGAGGGCACAGAGTTATACATTTAAATAGATAATAAACTATATTTGAACAGATTAGATACAAACAAGGTTAGACTGCAAGGTCGGATCCCTCCCACTGTTAATTATCCCTGTTTGTACTGTGCTCACATACCATGTATTGAATATACCCAGGATCTGTTTTTATATCTTTTGTCTAAATTTGTAGTAATAAAAATTATATATTTTTAGAACCTCTCTCTCATTGATCTATTTATGCACCACAAAAATCCCTTTTGTCCTACCTCCCCTTTATTATAAATTATCTGGGATGAGGTGCCTATTTCGATGAGTGTTTCACCAATGAATGGACAATCCAAATATGATGACTCCACCACCTATGTCACTGCTGAGTCTTGGACTAACGTAGGGGTCAGAGGAAGGAACCATTGTGTGGGATGGGGGGACACAGGCATTACATATTCCCTGAAGGGTCTCATAGATCAGAGACATGGATAAAAAATCTCTTCACTTACAGGACACTTTTGGCTGCATTTTCTTTTCTAAAACATGACGGGGGTGATTTCAAAGCCATAAAATCAGTGTCTGTAATTAAGATCCATCAGCAAGTTATCGATATTAGATGAAGCATATGATCTCTATAATGTAGAATGCGCTGCTGAGCATATGAGGAATGCAGTTACTACTCAACAAATGCCGCTCTGGAAACTTTAAACTTGGTATCGATGACTGTCAGGGCATTTTATTAAAGCAGCTCTGGAAGTGTTCAGAAGCACGCATGATGGCTAGCTTGTTAACCTCTTCACCAACCAATCCTTGGAGGCGATGGCAGTTTTCGCTGCAGGGTCTAGAACCGTCATGCTGTGAACCTCCCTGAGGGTTCAGGGGTTGCGGAACGAACTATTAGTAACCTTCTGTTTTGGCCTAGCTTTAATTTTTCACCCCAGCGTCATTCTCCGTGCAATTACACACCGGTATCTGGTGGCATTTTGAATTCAGGCATTAGGTGGAACATAAAAAGATAAGGCAATTTGTTACGGGAATGAAGAGGGTTTTTCACAACGATTTAATCACTGTCAGAAGAACAATTACATTGCAAAGTGTTTACATTTTCTTCAGCTTGTTATGTCAGGCTGACCCTTTAGAGGCGATTAAACAACGTAATGGAATAATTTGGAAAACGGGCAGCCGATGTTCTGTTAGGTACACAGAGAGAAAGCTGCAAATAAAACTGTATTGTACCAATGGATACAGAATTTTAATAAACATTCAGTAAAGCTTAAATAAACCCAAACATAAAAATGTAATATATTGCAGCTTAATATTCCTCAGATGTGGTGGCTGCATTCGTTTTCTGCTTCCTGTCTTAGGGCCTTTTTACATGGGCGTTCAGTCTGGTGCCGTCTGTCACTTTTTTAGATGGATTCAGACTGAACCACAATGGGGTGATTTACTGGAGAGTGCAAAATCTGGTGCAGCTCTGCATAGAAACCAATCAGCTTCCAGGTCTAATTGAACAAGCTAAAGTTAGAAGCCGATTGGCTGCACCAGATTTTGCACTCTCCACTTTTAGTAAATCATCCCCAATGCATCTCTATGGGGGGGGGGGGCAGATGTAAACAGACAATCCTCCGTTTACATCAGTCTACCATTGACCTGTGACCATTCAGGTCCATTTTTTTTTAAACTAAACAAAGCTGCATCCTTTTCCATCTGAATCTGGATCTGAATGGATGTAAACAAATGTAAACAGATGTCGACCATTTGTGTCAGTTTTTAGGTATCATTCATACCGGAATGCGGTGCTGGAAACTTGCTTTCCACATGCGTTTCCTGCACGGTGTTCAAAAGGCACTGGGTGTGTAATCTGCTGCGAGTGTCAATTTAGTCCTAACAACATCCCATACACAAATCGCAAACACACTGCGTTTATCTGCACCAGATAACATGGTACCACAATGCATTTATGAAAAGTAGTGCATGCTCTCTTTTTTGTGTGATCCAGTGTGACTTTAGCCTATTCAAATGAATAGGCTGAGAATGGCACCTCACTGAGTCGCACAGGAATCGCACAGGAACGCAGTCCGCGTTCAGGTTTAAACTGGCCTCTAGGCAGCAAACATTTTGTGCCTATACTTTTGTCACCTATGATTGGTTTCTGCAGCAATTAAAAAACAAACTGATGCAAACACGGATGTAGATTGATGTAATGAACTGAGATGAACTGAACTGAACTGAAGACGGATGTTCAAAGTGATGTAAACTGATGTAACCTCAATCATTTTTTTCTTAGCAAAAATGTGACTGAACAGATGATGCTCCTGTGAAAGGACCCATGGCTACATCCCCATACTCCTACACTGTATCTATTTTTTCACCCTGGGCAGCTTAAGACCCCATTCACAGAGGGGCGACTCGTCAGGCGTCTCAGCCGCCTGACGAGTCGCGTCCCATTCTGTACAATGGAACCGTTCTAAGCGGAGCGACTCAAGTCGCTCCGACTTAGAAAAAGGTTCCTGTACTACTTCAAGATGACTTCAAGGCGACTTCCATTGACTTTAATACAGAAGTCATTTTGGAAGTCTCCTTTGAAGTCGTCTGCAGATCGCCCAGCACAGTCGCGGCACAAGTCGTGCCGCCCCTGTGTGAATGGGCTCTTATTGTTTCAGGCTACAGAAGAGTTACTAGTTTACAAGAAATTGCTTGTCCAGTGGAATAGTGACAGGTTTACCCATTTATTACATATTATGATAATTATTATTATAGCAGCGGCTAGCGATAATCACAAGAGAATCCGGTAGGCTGGTTGTACCCAAGTTGATCAGTCGATTAACTTGGTACATTCAGCCTGCCCATTAACGGTTCCTGCTGAACCGGCCAAGATTGATCCTTGTATGGCCTTAAAGTTAAGCTTGGCTATAAAGTTGTCAGGTAATTATATTTGTTTAAAACTTTAAAAACCTGTTTTCAGCACCAAAAGTTGTAGTCTAATTTGCAGTATAGGTCCATTTTAGGAAGTCTCAGGACTCTACAGACCAGCAATTCTTAATCAGGGTTCCATGAAACCCTAGGGTTCCCCCAAAGGCTGCTAAGGGTTCATTGAGCTGTGGATGGTTGACCTCTCATCTGATGACGCCTTCATAGATCCAAGACCAACAGTACTTGGCAAAACCAGCAGTATGACCCAATAATTTTTTTTTATCTGTCTGCAAGGGTGGCATTCTGATCATCACCATATGTAAGGGACATTGACACAGAAGTAGTGGTTTTAGTAAGGGTTCCCCGGGACCTGAATTTTTTTTAGTGATTCCTCTGGTGTAAAAAGGTTGAGAAAGGCTGCTTTAGACTATTGTCTTGACACTTGACCGGGTGATTTTTCATTGAATAATTTCTATTCTAGAAGCGCATTTTTATATAAGAACAACAAATTGAGAACTGCAATAAATGTTTGATGCCAAATATATTTGGTTCTTTTTTCTATTTCTAGAAGCGCATTTTTATATAAGAACAACAAATTGAGAACTGCAATACATGTTTGATGCCAAATATATTTGGTTCTTTAAAGGTCATGCCCTAAAAAATGTTAGAAGAGGTCAGATAATGTTTTACCACGAAGAAGAGGTGTGGTTTACACTCCGTGAATAAGCTTATTCAGGAAGGCTATTCAGTAGCGCTTGGGCTTATGAATTTTCCATGAGAACAAGGATGTTTGGTCTTATCACTACTGCTAGAGCTAATTGAAAAAAAAGAGGCAGCACTAAGATGTGTCGATAAACTACACGTGGAATGGTTACCAACTTACCTAGCATGGATTTTCTTCCAAAATCCTCCACAACAATTTGTAGCATTTTTGTAAAACATGAAATATTTTATATGCAGTGGTGAAATAAAAAGCATATGATTCCAAGGAGATGTAACTGGCAAGTTAAAGTGTATTTCCAATTTTGCAGCCAAAATGAGATAACACCTACTTTATATTTGTTACATGTTCCCATTAACATAGCATTAAAAAAAAAAAAAAAAATGCTGATCATTGTTTTAAGTGCTTTTTACTTTCCCCTGCTTTGCAATGTTTCGGAGGAGGCTGTGGAGTCATGTTTAGCATAATTATCCCTGTCTGTACTGTGTTCACAGTTCTTCATTATCAGCTGTAAACTAGATATTAAATATGAACACTCCTAAGAACCTAAGAAAAGGTTAAACTTTTAGAAACTGCCCTCCTGCATCGTATATTAATGAGGTATAGCTCATTCTGTGCGTGGACAAATCCACTGTGAGACTGTCTAGAAATTTTGAAAATTTAGCTACGACACCTTCTCCTTAGAAACATCTAAAAGGTAAGAGATGTTAAAAAAAAAAAAACACATAGCAAACAAGTAGAGGGTTTTTTTTCTCAAATTTGACTGCAAAAGTGGAAATACACTTTAACCACTTCCCGCACGGCCTATTGTCAAATGACGGCTGGGAGAGACCTTTGTCGTACGGGGTGGACATCATATGACGTCCTCCAGGAACGCAACTCTCACACGCTCCATGGGCCGAGCTGCAGCGTGATCTGTCACCGGCTGTGTCCACCTGACACAGCCGATGACTGATCAGTGTACCGGCCCGCTGCCGTTACCATGTGATCGCTGTGACCAATCACAGCAGATTACATGACAATTGTAAACATTTGATGGCTTCATTTTAATGCCATTCATTGTGTACAATTGTGTTGCTAGCTGTGATTGGTCACAGCGATCACATGGTGCAGAGAGGGCCAATCACAGCCCATCTGTACCATGTGATTAGCTTTGGCCAATTACAGCTAATCCCCTTTTAGGATGCCGGGTGCCTGAATTACAGCGGCGGGGAGTATTTTTGAAGCACCTGATTAGAACCATAGGCTCTAATAGGCTTCAAAATATGTGGACTCTTGGCGCAGAGCATTGCGCTAGGAGCCCACCTAGGTGTTACAACAGGGAATGAATCCGGCCAATCAGAAGCAGGTCTGATTGGCCGGAAAGAGAAGACTCCTGATTGGCCGCCGAGAAGGAGGAAACGGAAGCCAAAGCCGTCGCTTGTGGAGACTGGAGAGCATGGGAAGGGAAAGCCGCACCACCGCCGAGAGCCCGGGAGAAGCGCTGATGGGGAAGGAGCACCAGACCCACCCACCGGCCGGCCAACCGACTGGGGGGGTACTGTTTGCCGCCCCCCCCCCCCCAAAGAAAATTACCACCATCCACCACTGCAGTGAAATTCACTGATATAAGCAATCATAATGTGTAAAAGAAAAAAAATATCCTGATTACTTCTACAGAGTAGTACAATGTTACTAAATTAACACTGTATTGCTCTGATCACACTGTGTTAAAAAAAAAAAATGTTAAAAAAATATAATAAAAAAGAGAAAAAAAAATGAAAAGTAAAATATTAATGTTTTTTTTATTTGGTTTTGTTTTTACATACTGTCAGTGTCCATGCTCACCGCCACACAAGTTATATGATAATGCTGTACTGCACTGGTGACAAAGTGAAAAAAGCTACCTTAATTTTCCAAAACATTGTGACAAAAAAATGACTACTTCAAAAAACTTGCCATGCCTCTTACTAAACACCTTTTACTGTCTCCTTTCCAAAAAGGGGTCATTTGGGTTGTATTTGTACTGTCCTGGTGTTTTTAGGCCTCAAGAAGTGAGATAGGCCGTCAGCACATCAAGATTGATCAATTTTCAGATATATACCATAGTTTGTGGACTATATAAAACTTTCCTACAGACTAAATAATATACACTGATTTGGGTTATTTTTACTAAAGAACTGTAGCAGAATACATTTTGGTCTAAATTTATGAAGAAAGATAATTTACTTATTAATTTACTATTTTATAACGAAGAAAAATGCATTTTTTTTCAAAAGTTTTGATCTTTTTTCATTTATTTAGCAAAAAAATAAAAAAAACTGTTGTGAATAAATACCAGCAAAAGAAAGCTCTATTTGTGTGAACTGAAAGCTGAGAATTGGCCTGGGCGGGAAGGGGGTGAAAGTGCCCAGTATTGAAGTGGGTAAGTTGAGCTCTGGGGTTTTGGTAAAAAATATACTTTCAGTGTGCCTCCATCTCCCCACACTGCAAGGTGTAAATGCTCATTAAAGTGTATCCTAACAATGAACTTCTCATTCAGGATTGACCTGTAATACCACTCTGGCAGGCTTTGCACTCTGTGCAAACAGTCCCCTGAAGCCTCTTCTCTGGATAGTGGTTGCAATCCAACATCAAGTACAATGTATTAGATTGTAAGCTCTTCTGAGCAGGGCCCTCTTAATCCTCTTGTATTTTATTGTATTATAACTGTATTGTCTCCCTTTTATATTGTAAAGTGCTGCGTAGACTGTTGGCGCTATATAAATCCTGTATAATAATAATAATGCAAGACCAATAGTCCTGCACTGTATGTGAGGACATCAGGCGTCCCCCCATGACCCAGAGCGCCAGAGAGAAGCAGAAAGCACCTGATCTTGCTCTAACGAAGAATTTAGTTAGTTTCACATCTTACTCCTCTACCCATAGACTTAAAGAATAACCCCACTTTTGATGTGAAAAAAAATCTCTTCTGGGTGATCAATGTACATTGCAGGGATTTTGACAAATTTTGTTGCAGATTCCAACTTGTTTCTCCTGTGAAAGAATAGCTGTTTGTTCTTCTATGCCTTTTGGATACTAATTTTCTATATTTCCTATGGGAGTGACTTATTCATTACTGATCAGCTGATGCACTTTAGAAGCGATGAACCCTTTAGGAGCATCTCACCAAAAATGAAATGTTTGTCGCAGAGGATGCCTAAAATCTGAGTTATTGTATTGAATTTTACAGAAAATTACAGAGCTGCAGATTGAAAAGGAAAGGTAATTTTTAATAACATTAAGGCTACTTTCACACTGAGGCGCTGGATGCACTGGCGGTATAGTGGCGCTATTTTTAGCGCCGCTATACCGTATTTTTTGCCGCAGGCGGCTGAAAAAGGGTTGAAAACTCCCGCAATAACGCCTATATTTTACCGCTCCTATCGCGCCTCAAAGATGCGGCTTGCAGGAGTTTTTTGACCCTCCTGCAAGCGCAACGCTCCAGTGTGAAAGCCCTCGGGCTTTCACATTGAAAACAATTGAGCAGCTTTTTTGGGGCGCTTTGCAGGTGCTATTTTTAGCGCAATAGCGCCTGCAAAGGGCCTCAGTGTGAAAGGGGCCTAAATTAAAATGTGGCTTGTGTCACAATTATGTACTGTATGCTATATTAATATTTTTTAAATTTGCTATATTTTTTGTCACAAAAGGGGAGTTACCCTTTAAGAAATGGTAAGCTGCAATATAATAAATGTTTGATTTTGGGTTTAATTACACTTTAGATTAAGATAAATTGTGTTTGCACAATTTTGCTTCAGTCTGAAAAGAAGACCATTCCACTCTTGTTTTTTATGTCACCTGCAATGCATGGCAGATGTTGGCAACTTCAAAAGCTTGTCAGTTGCCTTTTGCCACGTACACACGACCGTTTTTAATGTCATTGAAAAAAACAACGTTTTTCTCGACGTGATTCTTCTCAAGCCTGCCTTGCCTACACACTATCATGAAAAAAAATGCTTGAGCAAAGCGCGGTGACGTACGAAATGTACAACGGCAGTATAAAGGGGAAGTTCCATTCGGATGCGTCACCCTTTGGGCTGCTTTTGCTGATCCTCTTGTTAGTAAAGTTTGTTGAGAGACGATTCGCGCTTTTCAGCCTCATGCTCTTCAGTCTGTTACAGCGTGATGAATGTGCTATCTCCATTACGAACGCTAGTTTTACCAGAACGAGCGCTCCCATCTCATCACTTGCTTCTGAGCATGCGTGTTTTTGAAAAACGTCGAGAAAAATTAGAGCATGTTCCAAATTTTTAATGGCCATTTTTGCTCTGGTGCCTACACACGATTGTTTTTAATGACCAAATAAAAAAATTGCATTTTTCTCGTCATGAAAAACGGTCATGTCATAGATCGGGAGTCTCAAACTGGCGGCCCTCCAGCTGTTGCAAAACAACAAGTCCCATGAGGCATTGCAAGGCTGACAGTGACAAGCATGACTCTTACAGGCAGAGGCGTGATGGGACTTGTAGTTTCGCAACAGCTGGAGGGCCGCCAGTTTGAGACCCCTGTCATAGATGCTGATATGGTGTTTAAAAGCTTTTCCCTGCGCTTAACCCAGCCAGTAAACCCCTCTGTAGACCCAGGGCAGTGGGCAGTGACCACTTAATTGTGGCCTACATCTCAGAATAGTAAGGTAGCAGTATGGAGTGACATGCCATACAAGCGAGGTGTTAGGCAGGCCATACATGGGTCAAATTTCGAAAGAATTTTCTTTCGAAAATCTTATCTAAGAATTTTCGTTCGTATTTCGCACCATTAGTGGGCTGCAGCAGCAGCCGATTTTCGTGCGGCCATTGAATTGTAATAATCGGACATGTTGGAATTTTTTTTAAAAACAAAACGATTTTCTAATCAATGATGGGAGAATCGTGCGAGAAATGTAATCAAAAAAGAAAAGCGCATGTGCAAGAAAAGAAAGAACAGAAGATTCCCAGACACGAAAATTCTTTTCTGTAGCAACAGGAGGTGAAATTGTAGGCTTGGTTGGTTGAATTTCGAAATCAATGGTGGCACCATCGGATCACAAAACTGATTTTCAAAAGAAAATTATTTCGGAATTCGACCATTTATGGCTTAGTGAGTAAAAATGGCATTGTTTTACATACTGTATATGCATACCCACACACACTTGCCTTAAGACTGATTCTCAGAAGGACTTCTCAGGGTATCAAAGAGGAGAATAAAAAGCTTATCCACCCCCTCTTCTTAGCAATGTACTGCTTCCCAAAATATACGTAAATAATTGGAGGAGAGAACCCAACCCAACTACCCCTCATCTTTCTCCTTCTCCATCATTGGTTTAAATCTTGCCCGGTGGTAATCTTTATAGAGCTGACCATGCTTGCACATTCTATCCCCTTGGCTTGAATGGTATTTTCTTTAAAAGCTTCATTTTTTTGTCTGTGAACATAGAGCTGATGTCACTTGCCAAAAAGCTCTAGCTTTGTCTCATCTGTCCAAAGGACATTCTCCCAGAGGGTTAGTGGCTTGTCAATATGCATTTTGTCAATTTTCCGTCTGGCTTTTTTATGCTTCTCTTTCAACAGTGGCGTCCTCCTGGGTTTTCTTCCTTTGAGCCCACTATCTCTAAAAAAGCGACACTGATGTACCTTGACCTTGCAGTTCAGCTTCTATTTCTTTGGAAGTTTTCATTGACTTTGTCTACCATTTCCACTATCCTTCCGTTTAATCAGGGGTTGATTTTCCTCTTGTGGCCAGAGAGGTTGGCTACACATGGACCTTAAGCTTTATAATATTTGCAACTCTAATCACAAGAGCATCAAGCCACTTGTAGACAGTGCTTTTAAATGTTGGTTTATAATTTTCTGATTTATTATTTTACACCTCTCATCTTTGCTTTTTTTTTTTATTATTGTGTTCAGTGTGGTGAACACAATCCCAGATAAGGATAACTTGGTACAAATTTGTGTCAGTGTTGAATAGGCCCCTTTCAAACTGAGGTGTTGCTATTCTACCATGTTTTTACCGCGATTTTTTACCACGATTTTAGCGCGATAACGTTAAAAATAGCGCTAAGGCCTATGCGTTTTTACCGCGATTTTACTGCGTTAGCGCTATTTAAAAACTATTATTATTATTATAACTATTATAAAAATGTGGCAAGAATGCATAGGCGTTAGCGCTATTTTTAAAAATAGCACTAACACCTATGCGTTTTTACCGCGGTACTCATTAATTTCAATGGGGATAGGCGTATTTACAGCGCTATTTTATGCGCCCCAAAGATGCTCCAAAAAAGCTGTTTGCAGGATTTTTTCCAACGCACAGCCAGCACAACGCCTCAGTGTGAAAGCCCTCAGGGCATTCACATTGAGAATGCTGGGGCAGGATTATTTCAGGCGCTTTTACAGCGCTATTTTTAGCGCTAAAACGCCTGAAAACGCCTAACTTGCTGAACATTTTCACTTGCAAGTTGTACACTTGCAGAACACTTGAAGCACAAGTTCTAGTTGACACTTTTCCAATTTGTACCAAACTTCTAGTAAGCCTCTATCAAGAGCAAAGTTGCAATGGTGAGTCTACAGCAAGAGCTCTGCAAGTCACAGCGACCCCTGTGGTGGGATGACTGAACTTGCAGCAGACTGTTTGCAAACCTGGAGTCATACAATGTGGACTTCCTGCAACTGTGCAACAAACTTGTGAACCCTAGAAAGTCTAACAATAGCTTAGCAAGTCATTTTCAAACTTGCAGCTCAATTGCTTGCTATCTGGGATGATACAGGACAGTAGAGTGACTACTTTTCTCCATTTGGATAGGCTGACTTACTGATTATAAAGTTAAAGACGTGTGATATTAACTACAGAAAGTAGTTTGTTTGAATTATCACTGTGATCCAAGTATTTATAATCTTTTCTATAGGTACCAACAGGATTGTCTAGGTCAAGGGTGTCCAACCTTTTGACCTTCCTGGGCCACATTGGAAGAAGTGGAATTGTCTTAGGCCACACATAAAATACACTCAAGCCTCGTACACACAACCGAGAATCTCGTCGCAAAAAAAACTTAGTTTTTCTCGACGGGTTTCTTGTCAAGCTTGACGAGATTCTTGTCAAGCTTTCCTTGCATACACACTGTCAATCCAAAATCTCATCGTTGTAAAGCGTGGTCACGTACAACACGTACGGCGGCAGTATAAAGGGGAAGTTTCATTCTCATGGCGCCACCCCTTGGGCTGCTTTTGCTGATCTCGTGTTACCGCGTGTTAGTAAAAGTTTGGGGAGAGACGATTCGCGCTTTTCAGTCTTCGTGCTTTCAGTTCGTTACAGCGTGACGAATGTGCTATCTCCATTACGAACGCTAGTTTTACAAGAATGTGCGCTCCCGTGTCATACTTGATTCTGACCATGCGCCGTTTTTGAAGACTCGGAAAAGCATACACACAAACGGTTTTCTCGTCCAAATACAGAATGACGAGAATCACGACGAGAAAACAGACTCCCGACGAGAAAAAAGAAAGCAGGTCTTCTTTTTTTCTCGTCGAGATTCTGGGCAGTTTTCTTGATGAGAAACCTGAAAGCCTCGTATACACGCACGGTTTTCTCGGCAAGAAGGCTCTCCCAACAGTTTTCTTGTCGTTTCTTGCCGAGAAAACCGGTTGTGTGTACGAGACTTAACAATCAAGGATAGCTGATGAGCAGAAAAAGTCAGACAGATAGCAAGTTAATGATCACTGATATAGATAATATACCTATATGAGTAATAAAACTTAATTTTATTGTAATTTTTAAAAAAATGTAAAAAGTAAAAGAGGGTAACATAAAACTAAAGCAATATTTGATGCTGTTTTTGATAATCTAACACATCAATATCTGGTTTGATGGATGTAGTAGCAATTCTAAATTAATTCTCAAGGTGCTCATATATTATATATATTTTGGTTCTTATGTTGCCCTTCATGTGCTTCATCCTTGAAAATAGTTGCTCACAAATATAGGTGCTGCCAAAAACTGATGAGGCGGGATTTTGAAGAGTGGAAGATATTTATTTGGGAAGATTAGTCCACAAAGGAGACACTGTCAACCTTTTTCTTCGGCTGCATGTGTCTACTAAGTGTACACTCGTTTTTACAAAAATTACCCAAAAAATCTACTTTTTTAACCACTTGAGACGTCTGCAGCGTGGCTCTCAAGTGCCGGGTGGACATCCATGGACGTCCTGCTATGTTTACATCCCCCCGCGCGCCGCCGAGGGCGCGCAGCGGGGAACAGCTGTGCCCGCCGCATCACGTGATGCCGATGCGGGTGCCTGGCGGCCACGATGTCCGCCAGGTACACGCGATCGGCTGTTACAGAGGCAGGACGTGGATCTCTGTGTGTAAACACAGAGATCCACGTCCTGTCAGGGAGAGAGGAGACCGATGCTGTGTCCCTTGTACATAGAGACACAGATCGGTCACCTCCCTCAGTCAGTCCCCTCCCCCACACAGTAAGAAACACTAATAGGGAACATATTTAACCCCTTGATCGCCCCCTAGTGTTAACCCCTTCTCTGCCAGTCACATTTACAGTATACAGTAATCAATGCATATTTATAGCACTGTTTGCTGTATAAATGTGAATGGTCCCAAAATAGTGTCAAAAGTGTCCGATATGTCCGCCGCAATATCGCAGGCCTGACAAAAATCGCAGATCGCCGCCATTACTAGTAAAAAAAATATATATAATAAAAATGTCATAATTCTATCCCCTATTTTGTAGGCGCTATAATTTTTGCGCAAACCAATCACTATACGCTTATTGCAATTTTTTTTTACCAAAAATCTATAGAAGAATACGTATCGACCTAAACTGAGAATTTTTTTTTTTTTTTTTTTAAATTGGGATATTATTATTATAACAAAAAGTAAAAAAGTATTGTGTTATTTTTGAAAATTTTCTGTCTTTTTTTGTTTATAGCGCAAAAAATAAAAACCGCAGAGGTGATCAAATACCCCCCAAAGAAAGCTATATTTGTGGGAAAAAAATTATAAAAATATCATTTGGGTACAGCATTGTATGACCGCGCAATTGTCATTCAAAGTGCGTCAGCGCTGAAAGCTGAAAATTGGTCTGGGTACGATTTTGTGTTGGCCATCTTGGGCCGTAGGTTGGACTCCCCTGTTCTATGTTTTCGTTATGACATACCAAAGCCATGCAGGTATACATGAGGCAATTTCTCTTCATTTCAGGAGGAATGAAGCATTGTTTCAATGAGTTGTAAGGGTACCAACAAATTTGTTCATGGTTGTTTACTGAGTCTCATTATATGGCTCGGTTTAGGCCTATAGGGACACAGGACAGCACTGAAAAAAGTTTTGCAGGATGTGTTATAAAAAATGATGAAGAACTGTAATGTTGGATCATAGTTTAAAGGGGTTGTAAAGGTTCATGTTTTTTCACCTTAATGCATCCTATGTATTAAAGGGGTTGTAAAGGTTTTTTTTTTTTTTCTAAATAGGTTCCTTTAAGCTAGTGCATTGTTGGTTCACTTACCTTTTCCTTAGATTTCCCTTCTAAATGTTTTTTTTCTTTGTTTTCTTTGTCTGAATTTCTCACTTCCTGTTCCTCCTCAGTAAGCTGTTCTGGCTGACTAAACACGGCTCGGATGATGGTGTGAAGTCTACTGAGGAGAAACAGGAAGTGAGAAATTCAGACAAAGAAAAAAAACATTTAGAAGGGAAATCGAAGGAAAAGGTAAGTGAAGCAACAATGCACTAGCTTAAAGGAACCTATTTAGAAAATAAAAAACTAACCTTTACAACCCCTTTAAGGTGAAAAAACACCTGGCAATGACGATCCCCACAGCCCCCTTGTTTTACTTACCTGAGCCCATTCACCTGCTGTGCGCATCCCCGGAGTCCTCTTCTCCACGGAGTCTGGCCGTTGATTGGCTAGATTGGATAGATTGATAGCAGCGCAGCCATTGGCTCGTGCTGCTGTCAATCACATCAATGACGCGGTGCGCCGGGGGGCGGGGCCGAGTGATACAGTCGATGGCTATAGCCGCAGGACACAAGCTTAGCCCCTTGGGAGAGAGATTCCCATGGAGGGGGTTAGCTCTTGCGGGGAGGAGCCGAGACAGCCGCCGAGGGACCCCAGAAGACGTGGATCGGGGCCACTATGTGCAAAATTAACTGCACAGTGGAGGTAAGTATAACATGTTTGTTATTTTAAAAAAAACGAAGCCTTACAACCACTTTAACATGGGGGATGGAATTTACCAAAATCCCACCCCCCAAGCAGCTGTTAAAGTATAACTAAAGGCAAAACTTTTTTTTTTAGTTTTGGATAGAGTGAAGAAGGATTAGAACCATTTTTTTTATTTATTTTTTGCCTGTGCCCCATTAGGGAGATTCACCCTCTTTATTTGTTATGTTCACCATTATCATTGAAAGTGAAAGTAAAAGAAAATCCTAAATTTTAGATTGACCCCAGAAAGGTAATGGAGGGGAAATCTTCCAATGGGGACACTAGTTCTGGTGATCCGGGGGTCCCCCAGGAATTCTCTTAATTTGCAGAGATTTTCTCTCACTTCCTGTTTGGCTGTGGGACAGTAAGTGAAGCGCAATCTCTGCAATGGGACACAGATGGCCAAACAAAAATCTGACAGGGGTTATAACCTTCCTTGCTCTATCCTTGCTCTATCCATGATAAAAAAAATAAAAATTCCCATAGTTCTACTTTAAAGAACAGCTGCTGAGATAAGTGTAACACCCGGGCCACTTTTCTCTCCCTTCTTTGGCTCACTCACAGGAGGAAAAGGCGCCCGATGCCACCATGCCCCATGCATGCCATCCATGCTCAGCCATCCATACTCAGGCATCCCATGCATACCATCCATGCTCAGCCATTCCCTGGATGCCATCCATGCTCAGCCATCCCATGCATGCCATCCATGCTCAGCCATCCATACTCAGGCATCCCATGCATGCCATCCATGCTCAGCCATCCCATGCATGCCATCCATGCTCAGCCATCCCATGCATGCCATCCATGCTCAGCCATTCCATGCATGCCATCCATGCTCAGCCATCCCATGCATGCCATCCATACTCAGCCATCCCATGCATGCCATCTATACTCAGCCATCCCATGCACTCCATCCATGCTCAGCCATACCCAGCCATACTCAGCCCAGCCATACTCAGCCATACCCAGTCATACCCAGCCATAGTCATTCATGCTCAGTCATCCCATCCATACTTAGCCCTACCCAGCTATACCCAGCCATACTCAGTCAACCCATCCATACTTCATGGCTCAACCATGCTCAGCCATCCCCATCCATGGCTCATCCATCCCCGTTCATGCTCATCCATGCCACATCAGTTCTCATCCATCCCACATCCATGCCACTACAGTGCCTCACAAAAGTGTAATAGGTAGTCAAATTAGATTTGAAATGTATGCCCCTAGAACACCTGACGGTGCTCCCTGCATGTTGGGCCTCTGTATGTGGACAGGCTGTGGAAAAGTCTCCCACATGTGGTATCGTCCTACTCAGGAGGAGTAGGAGAATCTATTTAGGGGTGTAATTTTTGGTATGTACATGCTGTGTGTTAGCAATATTGTATAAATGTACAACTTTGTGTAAAAAAAAAAAAAAGCGTTTTCATTTTCTTTCCACATTTCCCAAAAACTTCAACTTCCAGGGCCATCAAAAAGTCAAGAAATGATATGTGTAATTTATGTCCCTAGAACGCCTGAAGGTGCTCCCTGCATGTTGGTCCTCTGTATGTGGTCACGCTCTGTAAAAGTCTCACACATGTATCGCCATACTCAAGAGGAGTAGTAGAGTATGTTTTGGGGTGTAATTTGTGGTATCCATATGCTGTGTGTGAGAAATAACCTGCTAATATGACAATTTAGTAAAAAAAAAAAAAAATCTTGATTTTGCAAAGAATTGTGGGAAGAAATTACAGCTTAAAAAAACTCACCATGCCTCTTACTAAATACCTTGGAATGTCTACTTTCCAAAAATGGGGTATTTGTTCTTTCCTGGCTTGTTAGGGTCTCAAGAAATGAGATAGGCCGTCGGCACTTCAGGTGTGATAAATTTTCAGAGATTGGCACCATAGCTTAGTGACTCTATAACGTTCGCGCAGACCAAAGAATATACACCAATTTGGATAATCTTTACCAAAGATATGTAGCAGTATAGTGAATACTGTGACTATTGCCTTACTGTTTTATTTTCCTTTATTATTTCTCTGTAATTTGATAAAACTCAAACAAATTTAACGAGAAATTTTGGCCAAAATTTATGAAGAAAAATTACTAATTTGCTAAATTTTATAACAGAAACAAAGAAAAATGTATTTATTTTACAAAATTTTCTGATTTTCTAATTTGTAACCAAAAAATAAAAACCCAGCAGTGATTAAATACCACCAAAAGAAAGCTCTATTTATGTGGAAAAAAAAGGACAATAATTTCATATGGGTACAGTGTTGCATGAGTAATTGTCATTCAAAATGTGAGAGCATCGAAAGCTGAAAATTGGTCTGGTTAGGAAGGGGGTTTAAGTGCCCAGTGGGTAAGTGGTTAAAGTGTATGTGTAGCCACAACTTTTGTCTTTAGTTTTGGAAAAAGCAAGGATTGGGTTTGAACCCCTGTCAAATTTTTTTCTTTTTTTTTTCCTTTTATTAGGTAGACTTGTGCTTATTATTTGCCGTGGTGACCATTATCGCCAAGACAGAAAGAGATGGGAAATACATATTTTTACAGTGACCATTAGACCAAGAAACGAGGATACATTTTCCAATAGGGGCACCTATTCCATGGCAACTGTGTATGAGGGATAGATTTTTTAACACTTCCTGCTATGTCTCTGGACCAGGGAGTAAAAGTTTGTCAAGCGGACAAAAAAATGTAAAACTGAAAAAGGTTTGGCTATGAATATATTTATCTATAGTAGGCCAGATTTAGCGACATAGGCTATACTAGGTCTACGGATGGCCAAATCTACTTAAATCTTAAAAATCACTATAGTAATATTTGCTACTTATAACATAAATGGCCAAAATACGTTTCTTGAACTATCCAGGTGATGCATGGAAGTATAGTTTTAGTAAACTGGAGAACAGGTGGGGCCTCATTTAATGTAAATCATCAAACTGGCTGAGAGTCAACATAGAACGAGGAAGAGAGTTGCATGCGTTCAAAAAAAACACCAGCTAGACCTGCCTGCTATAGTGTTCCAATTCTCCTTTAGATGTCCGAAATGAGGGTTGAGGGTAGGTAGGTTACACAGATCTATTTTCAGACCAAAATGTAGCCAAGGCTTAGCCTACCTGTAATTATCCCAGAATTCTCTACAAACCAGGGGCTTAAGCTTGGTACAGATTGCTTCATGAGCACATTATTAAAATGGCAGAGCGGTCTTGATGCAGGGAGATTTTACAGCAGTGTGAAGGAGAAGAACTGAAGACTGGAGTAAATTGAGAGTTGAGCTTTTGTTTACTGTTCTTAGTCTTGGGTTACAATAATGAATAATGATACCTATTCATCCAGACAAAAGTCCCAAATAAGCCACCCCGCTAATTTAGTGTGCCACACGCTACTGTTACACAAGTGATAAAAGTCAGATTTTATGGATACATCTATGATTTACTCACATTCCGGCACTATTTACTTAATTGATATTCGGCAATCAGCACAAGTTTTAATGTTCTTTGATAATAGTATCAAGCTTATTTAAAGGTACGCTTCAGTCAAACATAAAAAAATTGCCTTTTAAATACACAGAGGATCACCAACTGCTAGGTAGGACCTGAGAAAGCACTTCAGGAGTGGGGTATAGAATTTGGGCTCCAAGAAAAGTTTGGAGGAACTGCATTAGTTTGTTTCAGGGAGTTGACCTTTTTACAAGCGAGTCTGGTCCACCAGGTCCTTCTTTGGCGTTGGTTATTTTGGGCAGGTTTGCTGTCATGTTACAAAAACAGCAAGGTGTTTCTTGGTAAAGGGGGCACAGCTGATGGAATGAAGTCCTCTTTTGTTGGTGGTTGTCATGAAAACTTTGGACCTTGGTTCTTAGTTAACTTCAAGGGATTGATTTACTAAAACTGGAGAATGCAAAATCTGGTGCAGCTCTGGTTTTTTTTTTTCGTCAACGCTTAACTGAACAACATGGACTTAAAAATCAACTTTATTGGATATGGTTAAAATAAATTGGTGCAAAAAAACGCAACTCTGGTGACCCTGCCTGACTCACCCTCCCACCCTGTCCAACTTTTGGGAACCTGGCTTTGTAGGACTTCAATCTCTCTGGGTTCTCTGGGATATTGGACTATGGAATAGGAGCTGGCAAGCATGGACTGCCCACAACATGAGGATTTGCAACACTGATTGTGGAAGAGCCCGTGTATCCCCATAGACTTAAAGAGGTTGTAAAGGTTTGTTTTTTATTTTCTAAATAGGTTCCTTTAAGCTAGTGCATTGTTGGTTCACTTACCTTTTCCTTTGATTTCCCTTCAAAAAGTTTTTTTTTCTTTGTCTGAATTTCTCACTTCCTGTTTCTCCTCAGTAAACTTCACACCATCATCCGAGCGGTGGTTAGTCAGCCAGAACAGCTTACTGAACAGCTTACTGAGGAGGAACAGGAAGTGAGAAATTCAGACAAAGAAAACAAAGAAAAAAAACATTTAGAAGGGAAATTAAAGGAAAAGGTAAGTGAACCAACAATGCTGTCATTTTTAATGTTTGCATCAGTGGTAGTTTTTGCACCAATTTATTTTACCCATATTCAATAAAGTAGATTTTTTAAAATCCATGGTGTTCCTTTATAAGGTTTCTTGGTGATCTTTAATCCCCATTTTTTTTCATGTTCATGCATGACCTTAATCACTTCAGCCCCGGAAGGATTTACCCCCTTCCTGACCAGAGCACTTTTTGCGGTACGGCACTGCGTCAATTTAACTGACAATTGCACAGTTGTGCGACGTTGCACCCAAACAAAATTGACATCCTTTTTTCCTTACAAATAGAGCTTTCTTTTGGTGGTATTTGATCACATCTGCGGTTTTTATTTTTTGCGCTAGAAACAAACAAAGTGACAATTTTGAAAAAAAAGCTATATTTTTAACTTTTTGCTATAATAAATATCCCCAAAAAATATCTAAAAAGCAAAATTCTTTCTCAGTTTAGGCCGATATGTATTCTTCTACATATTTTTGGTAAAAAAAAAAAAATGCAATAAGCGTATATTGATTGGTTTGGTTTGCGCAAAAGTTATAGCGTCTACAAAATAGGGGATAGTTTTTTATTAGTAATGGCGGTGATCTGCGATTTTTATCATCACTGCGACATTGCGGCGGACACATCAGACACTTTTGACACTATTTTGGGACCATTGTCATTTATACAGCGATCAGTGCTATAAAAATGCACTGATTACTGTGTAAATGACACTGGCAGGGAAGGGGTTAAACACTAGGGGCGATCAAGGGGTTAACCGTGTTCCCTAACTGTCTTCCCTCATTGTGTTCTAACTGTGGGGGGGATTGTCTCACTAGAACATGACAGAGATCACTGCTCCCGATGACAGCAGTAGATCCCTGTCATGTTGCTAGGCAGAACAGGGAAATGCCTTGTTTATATAGGCATCTCCCCGTTCTGCCTCTGCGTGTCATGATCCCTGGCCTCCGGCGGACAACGAATCCGCCGGACCCACAGGCACGCTCTCGGAGTAGGCGGCGGGTGCGCGTGCTGCCCCGCACGCGGCGCACGTGTGCCCACTAAGCTGCGATTTAAAGAGGATGTACAGGTACACTCATTTGCACAGCCGTGCCATTGTGCCATCGTATATCGTCGTGCGCTGGTCGTCAAGGGGTTAAGGAACCACACCTGTCAATTTACTGTAGGTGGGGGCCTCAGCATAGGCATACGGTTCTGATTTTGAACTACCCTGTGCACTAACTAATAACAGGACTACCCCACTTTTAAGTACACAGTGGGGTTTATTTAGCTGGAGAGTGCAAAATCAGGCTCACTTCTGCATAGAAATCAATGAGCTTCTAACCCCAGCTTGTTCAATTAAGCTTTGATAATAAAACCTAGAAGCTCATTGGTTTCTATGCAGAAGTGAGCCTGATTTTGCACTCTCCAGCTATAGTAAATAAACCCCATTGTGTACTTAAAAGTGGGGTATGCATGAATTGGTCTGCCTGGGTTTCTTTTTATACATGTTTTTGAGTATTTGCTTAACTGAACAAGCTGAAGTTAGAAGCTACTATGCACAGCTGCACCAGACTTTGCACTCTCCAGTTTTAGTAAATCAACTCCCAATTTTTTTAGTAGGAAGTTCTCGAGCAGGTGAAGTGTGTCTGAAGGCAGGGTTTTTTTTTTTTATGCATAATGGGACCAAAGGCCTTGCTGGTTACTTTTAGACGTGTGTGATTCTTTCCTTGCAAATTGAAATTCAGAGAATGTGCGTGATTCGGATGTATTCAAATCTCCAAATCACAATAGTAACAAATTTCTTACTAATCCGAAAAATAAATTATAATTAAAACAAATTCATTTGTATTCATTTGTTTAATTTGGATGACATGATGTGAAAGTTTGGGCCTTTTGTTAATGTTTGAAGCATCCGAAATAACGTAACGACATAATGAATAATCCGAATCGATTCAGAGCCATTCATTTTTATTCTAGTGAGCGTAGTTTGAATTTTCTAAAAAGATTCTTTTTGTATTGGGGTTGAGAGACCATTCATTTAAGTTGCATGTGCATGGCCCAACAAACAAAGTCAGTTGGGAATGGGGAAATAAATTCAACGGAATAATCTAACAAATGAACACATATTAATTTGGATTAATTTGTTGTTTCTGATGAGCGGTGCGATAGTCTTAAATAAAGTCAATTTGTAATTTAAGTGAATTTGTAATTGTCAGTCAATTCCACAGTCTAATGCAATTCTTTGGTTTGAAAAATTTGGGGCCTAACTGCATTCATTTTGTTGCGTCTGAAATAAATGAATAACTAATCTCCCAAAATAACGAATTAATACATTAAAACAAATATAGCCAATCTTCCAAAATAACAAAAGACTAACAGGGAGGGAACCAGAGCAGACACCCCTAGTTCCTTAGTGTTCTGTCAGCTGTCAGCCTTTTTATCCAGCAGCAGGCTCCCACCATAGAGAGAGCAAGTGAGAAAGCCATGGGCATCAGTCAGCTCACCTATATGAAGACCTATGGACAGCTGAGACTAATTAATGAGGTCTGACTATCAGGTAAAGATGTTGATCCAGGAATGGAGGCGTTATCCCACAAAATCTCTACAAAGTCTCTTGGCTCCAGGACCAAAAACAGAACTGTGTAAAAACAAGAGGTTTGTTTTCTCCACATCAGTCATTAACCTTGGAGGCTGATTTACTAAAGACGTTGAGAATCTTCACTGAGATAACATCAGTTATCAGTAACGTGTAAAGCATTTTGTTTACTCAATGTTTTCTTTCTTCATCTGCACATGACTAGATATTAAAAGCGAGCAGGAATTTGCTTTTCATGTGATTGGATAATTTAGTAAATCAAGTATGTATATTACAAGTGACCTCAAGGGATAGGCAGGAAGTTTGCTCAAGTGTATAAATATAGTGAATGGCTTGGGTCATGAGTATGTTTGACACTTTGACATGGTGATTTTAGGACGTCAATTGGACTTTTGTCCGCATAAATGCTTGTTTTAATTTCCAGAGAAAGGGGGAATAGGAGAGCATTTGTTTATGTAGCGAGACATAGCACAGATGGCTAACCCTTTAATCGTAAGTAAAATATACCTACATTTGAGGCGGACATATGCTAAGCTGAGAAATTCTAAATTTTCATTTCACCACCACCATTACACAGAGTACTGGTCCATTTCCATACACACAGGGCAGTTCTGAAGATACCGGAGCCACGTATGGGAAGTGCAAAGTAGTTTGAAATCAACAGTAATAGCTCTAGAAAGAATAGCTATGTATGAAAAAGGTAAAAGTAGGTGCAATCTGTAACTAAATGACATTGAGCCCAGGTTCACACTGGGCTGCAGGAGTGAAGCCGTGCGAGTTCAGCTGAACTCGCACGATTTCACTCCCGCTGGTCAGTCCCGATTTCGGCCGTGATTACAGAGACATCTGTGCAGGTTTCTGCACAGATGTCAATGTAAATCGCGGGCCAAAATCGCAAAAAGTAATACAGAAACTACTTTTTGAAATCGGTGCAACGCCGCAGATGCAGCGTTGCACAGATTAGGACGGTGCCATTGCCGGCAATTTGCGGCAAATACCGCCATTTTGACATGCGATTTGACATGCAAAATCGCATGTCAAAACGCACCAGTGTGAACCAGGGCTTAGTTTGCTAAAGTACTTTGAATATCTCCCAACTGTTTGAGATCAGCAAAGAAGGACACCTTTTTGCACAACGTATGCAAATGACAATGGCAAATGACACATCTCTATCAAGCCCACAAGTTATGTAGACCAAAGAATGAATATACAAAAATAGGCAAAAACATTTTGGTTCAACTCACAATTGCTCTTTTCACAACTACCTTTCCTTTATACTGTTATTTCAAAATAAAAAATGCATTAATCCAGAGTAAAGTGGATGAAAGTTTTAGGGAACTATAACACTTTTGGTAAATGAATAGTACATTTTTTAGTGGTCTATACTCAGACCATAAAGAGGGACATTAGAGGAGGAATGAGAGACAGAGAGATTTGATACCAAAAAGGGACCATCCTTCCAAATAAAAGGGACATTGGGGGTTATTTAAGAAAAATTAAGTGCAAAATCTGGTGCGACTCCGCTCAGAAACCAATTGGCTTTGAGGATTTATTATCAAACTGAACAAGCTGAAGTTAGAAGCTGATTGGCTACCATGCACAGCTGCACCAGATTCTGAGTGCTCCAGTTTTAGTAAATCTACTCCAGTGTATCATAAATGTTGTCTTTTTTTTAACTAAATTACTTTTATTTCAAGTATTGTTAGATTTCAGTGCTGGTGATCTCCCACATCCTAATTCTGTCCACATGTAGTTCAGCCACAGTTGCAAGGCATTTCTCAGGGTGAGTTTCCAGATGGTGGCAACAATGGATCATGGAAGCCATGGTGACAGTGTGCCTTCTCACATAGCATTATTTGGCATATATAATAAGGAAGAAATGTGGGTGCATGCAGTTCCTTGCTGTATGCTGGTTCGGCTGCAATGGTCCAGTTTCTGAAGCGGCCAACCTTACACACCAAGTGCCCTCTCCTAGATGTTAGTTAACTTTTGTGCAAACCAATCAATATACGCTTATTGTGATTTTTTTTACCAAAAATAGGTAGAAGAATACATATCAGCCTAAACTGAGGAAAAAAAAATGTTTATATTTTTTTGTGGATATTTATTATAGCAAAAAGTAAACAATATTGCTTTTTTTCAAAATTTTTGTTTTTTGTTTATAGCGCAAAAACTAAAAAAACGCAGAGGTGATCAAATACCACCAAAAGAACGCTCTATTTGTGGGAAAAAAGGGATGTAAATTTTGTTTGGGTACAACGTCTCACGACCGTGAAATTGTCAGCTAAAGCGATGCAGAGCCAAATCGCAAAAAATGCTCTGGTCAGGAAGGGGGTAAAATCTTACAGGGCTGAAGTGGTTAAAGAGACTTTTGAAAAATTAAAAAAATCAATTCTGCATCCACCTAGGTGAATGCAGCATTGATCTGATGCTGCATCTGTCCCCCACTGCCTCTAAGACCGAAAACCGAGCAATCAAAGACTGCTGAAAGCTCAGTTCTCTGTGTTCAGTGAGCAGAGAGCTGGTGACTGTCAGTCACTGACTCTCTGCTTTGCTCCTCCAGCGCCCACTGGGTTGTGGAGGGGCGGAAGTGGCTAGCTCAGTCTCTGAGAGCGCCGCTGAGAGGCTGAGCCAGCTACCAGTCTAGGCATCTGGGTGGATCCCATCATTAAAGTCTGAATTTTCTCCAGAGCCTGGACGTCAGCAGACAGCTGTTGGGTGAATACTGGTCACAGGAGTGACCCACACTTTGGCTCTACTTCTCTTTTAGAGCTGAGTTCTTCCATGTTCTATGATGGCAGAGGAAATCAGGTCTGCCCCTGCTCACCATCCTGACACCTTTACAATTGTCCTATACTCCCTGAAGTAGTGAGAGAGCCCAGGAACCACAGCAGGGTGATGTGACAGTGTGACATCTTCACAATACTGTAAATGTGATCTGGCAGCTCTACAACTGCCCAGATCACTTTTCCTGGATAGCTGGGAGCCAGCTGAACAAGACGGTTCTAAGCTCATAGCTGCAGCCTGTTTAACCACTTGAGTTCTAGAACATTTATAAATGACCTGCTGAAGGGCTAGTAGTTAAACCTAGAAATGGCAGATCTGAACATAAAGACCAATGTACAAACCTTGCGAAGAAGATTGCATAAGCAGATCGAGCCAACTGCCGATAGGATTTTATAAAGAATTGCTCATCGCTGCTCACAACTCCACAGCATTAATATTATCGGCATCAATGTTTCCCAGAAATAAACTGTAAATATTGCAAGACTCACATTATAAATTTAGACCACAAAAGTCAAAGAGCATCATTTATTGTATGTGTATGAAATGCGAGGCCAAGTCCAATAACCTCAATCGCTAACAAATCCTCTGGCAGAAACCGCTTTTCCTGGCAGAAGATCACCATACAGGAATAAGCCTGCCAGAGTAAACATACCAGACACACAGTGTGTGTTCCTTGGCTTCCTACATGTACACTCGTCTAGTCTTCTTCTGAATTACAGACAAACATTTTTTAAAAGCAAGCAGGCTGTGAAGTTGTAATACAAACCCATCAGCCATTCAAATCCATACTGCATTACAAAGACTAATATTGTGCAAATTGCAGTTACATCCAGGTACTGATTAGAGCCTAAAATACTATTGAGAGATTAGTAAATGCCAATTAGTCTAATTAGCCCCCCTAGTTCTTATATTGGACTACAGAATAACTAGTGTGTATGTTGTAGAGGGGAGGATATTGGGAACATTTCAGTAGTATAGCATAAGAAAAGTGGGCAGGGCTTACACCACTCTATCAACAATGCTGTGTGTTTCCAGCTGACAACAAAGCTCAGTTCTTGTTTACACCTGCTTCGGTCCCTGAAGAGTTATCAATGGCAGATTGCTTTTCAGAAAGTGGTGCAGCTGTTCAGGAGGTGATACTGCCTCCTAAATGCCTGCTTATTTTTTGAGAGCCAAACAGGGCTTTTCTGTGGGAATGCTGGTCCCATTTACTTAAATGGCGGATCAAAAAAAAAAAAAAGGGGGCATTTATGGCCACCTTTAGTGCTACCTGAACCATAAAGTGGCAGTACAATATAGTACATTGTATGGCAAGGGAAGGATTTGTTGACTCTGATGATGACTAATGCTGGCCATACACTATACGAAAAATCATGCGAAAATCGTTCGTTCAGACAGTTCTTTCGTTTTTCGAACAGTTAATGGGCACAAAATCGATAATCTTTGGGACATTTTTTATTTTTGAGCCGAAAAAACGAAGGACAAGTTTGGAAATGTTCTGCCGAACGAACGATAAATCGTAAGGTTAATGTGTTTCCCGTCCGAACTTTCTGCACTAGGTATATGTAAAAAAAAAAATCGGTCATTACATGATGGCACTATCGTTTGCGCTCACGAACGAACTTTCGTTTTTCGAAAGTTCGTTCGGACGATTTTTCGTATAGTGTATGGCCAGCTTAAGGCCCCATACACACTATTAGATTTTCTGAAGATTTTTGTCTTCAGATTTACCAAAACCATGTAGTGGAAGGACCTGCTGGATTGCATACAAATTGAAACTCTTATGGTTTGACCTCATATTATATGGTTTTGATAAATCTGAAGACAAAAATCTGCAGAAAATCTAATAGTGTGTATGGGGTCTAAATCTCAATTTTAAGGTCCCACTTCAGGATATATTCAGTGGGGTTCTCACAGGAGGACAATAGGGGATCAGCAATCTTGGGCTCCATTTGCACCATTGGATTTGCAGTCCTGGAGGGAGGAATGGATGAGTATACATGGCCTCATAAGGTAAGAATAAAACTTTGCATAGTTGGATAGGGTGGGGGCTTAGGTTGGGAGATATGGGGAAAAAAATGTTTTAGCCCAGAATGTCCCTGCTTAATGAACAGTATTGGAGAAAAGTGGTCTGTTTTCTATGTGCCCTGTTCACACCAAAATGTGTTGAGTTTAGTTACAGTGCACTGCATAAAAAAGTCACCATACCTCACCTCACTTCACTGTATGTCACCACATTGTATTGCACTGTGGTACTTAGAGTTGAATTAAAGTGGTTGTAAACGTCAATCTTTGACTTGTACCTATAGGTAAGCATATAATAAGGCTTGCCTATAGGTACTGTAAATTTCTCCTAAATGTGCACAGTTTAGGAAATATTTACTGTATACTGCGCTGATGATGTCATCATCGCATTTGCCCTGAAGGAATGGCCACCCGCCATAAATGGCGGTTCCCCCATGCATCCGTGGAAGTGATGCCGTCGCAGCTCCGGCCAGTCACACACATGGAGTCCGTGGACCCGGAAGGAAGATGGGTGAAGATGAAAGCAGCCTCCAGCGATGAAAGTGCATCACTGGAAGGCTTAATTTTCAGGCAAGTTTCACATAATGTGCTAGTATGCAATGCATACTTTCAGATAGCAAGGATAACTTACCACAAATTTGTGGCAGTGTTGAATTGAAAGTGTGTTAACTTTCTGCACATTTTCACTTGCAAGTTGTACACTTGCAGATCATTTGAAGCACAAGTTCTAGTTGACACAAATTGACACAAAGCAAGGTCCATAAAGACAAGGGTGAGTGAGTTTGGGGTGGAGGGACTTGACTGGCCTGCAAAGAGTCGTGGCCTAAGCCCGATAGAACACCAGAACTAGAGCGGAGACTGCAAGCCAGGCCTTCTCTCCAACACCAGTGCCTGACCTCATAAATGCGCTTCCGATAGAATGGTCAAACATTCCCATAGACACACTCCTAAACCTTGTGGACAGCCTTCCCAGAAGAGTTAAAGCTGTTATATCTACAAAGGGTGGGTCAACCCAATATTAAACCCTACGGACTAAGACTGGGATGCCATTAAAAACCATGTGTGTGTAAAAGCAGGCGTCACAATACTTTTGACAACATAGTGTATGTGCCTTCAATGATATTCGACCTGGTAGGATCAATTATACAGATAATTTGTTGTTCTGTTATGTATTTATTTATTTTATTTATTTTGAATTTAATGCGATTTCCTCTGTTAAAATAAAGAGCTGCTATGGCCATTCAACTCCAAAATGGATAGTGGTCATCTGGTCATTTGGGATGGGGAGACAGGGAATGGTTTTTGTGTTGTGTTTTGGGTTGGTGGCAGTAGCGGCCGCTCCTGATCTACATGCAGGGCGCTGGACGCATGTATTTCAATGTGTTTTTTTTTCCAAAGCACATGATTAAAGCCTGAGGCTCTAATTGGTTTAAAAAAGGGTGGGCTCAGGGCGTTGTGTGACATTAGCAAATTAATATTTGCTAATGTCTTTCTGCTTCTCCTCCTGGCCAATCATGAAACGGGTCCTGAGACCCGATTGAATGGCTGAACAGGAAGTGGGTCCTGAGACCCGATTGGCCGGGAGTCCTAAGACTCCCGGCCAATTGGGTCTCAGGATCCACTTCCTTTTCAGCCGTTCAGCCAGGAGTAGAAGCAACGGCCCCGGCTCTTCCCTCGGCAAGCTGCGAGCCATGTGCAGCGAGGACCAGCAGGTGGAGGGGCAGCAACAGCCTCCTCCAGCTTCCAGGAGCCCTACCCTGGATGCAGCACCACCTCGTCATTGGCCTCCTAAGGTAAGGCCATGGATCGCCGCCTTCCTATCCGACCCACCCGGAAGGGTAGTGCGAGTGAGGGGGCCCAGGTTTGTTTGCCGCCCCCCAAAAAAATATTGAGCACCAGTTGCCACTGGTTAGAAATAATTGGAAGCCTCAGTATTCTGCAGTCCCTCAGTCATGACCAGAATGTAGAGAGTCTATTTCTAGATTAGAATTAGTCCATAGCTTGCACAAATCAATACTATAAATCCACTGTAATGACGAATCCTGTGCAACTGATGAAATTAGGCCAAGGAAACGCTTGTGATTACCATTCCTAAAAATGACAAAATGCAGAGTTATTTGTTTCTTTTTTTGTGTGACTTTCAACTGAATCTTGACTTTGTTGTACAAGTTTTGCAGAAGAGACCTTCAGAAGTCCCCCAAAATAAATATCTGTGGGGATGAAAGCGATACGCGGAGCTGGCCTGTTTATGACTCAAATTAGCATGCAGCAGATGCTGTGGGAAAACTGCTCTTCGAATTGACCACCTGAGCCAGTTACAACCTAGAAAAGCTCAGAATAATTAGATACATGGCACTTTTCTGTAAGATAGAGAATAACACATATATTAATGAAGGAAGTACACAGAAGCCAAAAACAAGACGTGTTATATTGATGTTTTTGTTGGGCCTCATTCACACCGGTACGCTTGTGATTAGCTAATCGAAATGCAAGAGAAGAGGAGAAGTCATTACAAACAGATTTTTTGCTTCCCAGATCACTTTTTCCTGCGTATAGATGTTCCAGTGTTAAAGCCAGTTTAGCCATGTTTAGAGTTGGTAATCAGATTCTGAACGCACAGATTTCTATTTTCTCTAAACGTAGCTAAACTGCCCGTATCTAAATGCGAATAAATGCACAATATGAATGCACCATTGAAAAATCATTATGATCATTTATAGAATAAACATAGAAAATAGCTAGGTCTAGTACAGAGGAATAAATACTGTACCTCCATCCCAAATACTTACAAAGAAGTCAAAACAAATTGACCATGGGACTTTTTTTGGAGGTTTATAAAACACCAAAATATAAAATACAAATAACATCAACTTTATTAAAGCATATAAAAATAAAATAGATTAAAACCAGAGAAAATGCACCAGGAACATTTTTTTTTTATTTTCAATTTTCCACGATTCAGTACATAGTTGGAGAAATTCTTTATAGGGAAGTCCATTAATTATTATTAAACCCAAGATAATATTTGTGCGCTTGCAAAAAAAACTGTAAACCTTAGTGACAAAAAACGAAGTAAAACAAATATAATAAAAACTCAACTAAATCAAACGGACAGCAGCATCTAAAATCACCAATCCGATTAGGATGTGTAACAAGCTCCAACCAAACAATAATTAAAAGTGCCCTATCCTTGTGCTAGGTATAAATAAAAAAATCACATAAGAGACACAATAAAAGTGCATTAAACATATGATGAACTCATCCTAAATTGACATATCTGTTCAAATAAAGTCCATATAAAATGTGCAAACACTGTGCAAAATTTATTTGAACAGATATTTCAATTTAGGATGAGTTCATCATATGTTTAATGCACTTTTATTGTGCCTCTTATGTGATTGATTAATTTTTTTCCCAGCACAAGGATAACACACTTTTAATTGTTTGGTTGGTACCATCAATTATTTTGCCAGTCAGGGAAGAAAAATGGAATACATCATAAATCTCAGCGTGTTTCGTGAACCATGGTTCACTTCATCAGGAGTTTGATGTTACTGACTGAGCTGTAAATTTTTATATGATCTCCCCCTATTTTCCATAGGGGTATTTTAATATTGATAAAAACTGTTTGTTTTAATTGCTATTTTGATATTTCATTTACAGACGCCCTGTCAGTAGCATCAAACTCCTGATGAAGTGAACCGTGGAAAATTGAAATAATTGTTCTTGGTTCCTTTTCTCGGTTTTTAATCTATTTTATTTTTATATACTCTAATAAAGTTGATGTTATTTATATTTTGGTGTTTTATAGCCCCTAAAAAGTCCCATGGGCAATTTGTTTTAACTTCTTTGATTTAAAGAATAAGTTCTCAGTTTTCTGGGTTGAATGATGGTCAGCGTGTAATGGTACAGGGAGTGGTGTCAAAAGATGCGGCAAAGAACCCTGCAGCATCATACAAATGGCTTAAAGATGTCTAAAAAAGGGTAAGCATAAAAAAAGATTCTATGACCCTCCCCTCCCTGCAGTCAGTTTATTGCCTAGGCATTTGGTAAGATGACCACTAGTTGAAGGATCTAAGGCTTCATTCACACCTAGGCGATTTGAATTGCGGGCAGAATCGCTGAGATTCTGCCCGCGATTCCAAACCGCAGATAAACGTGGGACCCATTTGCGATGCCATTACTTCCTAATGACACCACAATTGCGGCTTCATTTTGCAGCGCGATACATTGCGCTGCAATCGTGGCAAAATGGCAACACACGAAGCTTGTCGTTCAAAACGGAGCAGGAGCTTCTTTTGGGTGACAGCGCCACGCGTTTTGGTTGCAGCACGATTTATCACACCGTGATTGGGGTGCTACTAGAAAGAGCATTGCAAACGCATCCCGTGTTTTGACGCAATTTGGAATCGCGGTGATCCCACCGGGGATTCAAATTGCCTAAGGTGTGAATGGAGCCTAAGGACTTGCTTAGGTCTTAGTTGCCCTGTTGGCCCCTTCCCATTCAAAATCAAAGGAGGTGGCTAGAAAATGCATCAAATCAAATGCAGCGGCTGTTTGCGTATTTTGACAGCAGTCAGAATCCAATAGTCGCAGCAGGAGATTCTTTCATCTGCAGGCTGAACAAAACAAAAAAATCTATATACTTGTAGCGGGGGTTCCAAATTTAGGGACTGCTATGCCAAATTTAAGGGTGATTCGAGTGGTAGTTGGCTCAAATCTTTTCAATTTGCTGGACTCTGCTTTGCTGTTGTTTTGCCTGGTTTGCAGTTCCCCTTAGAAGTGTGGGTGGCGCTGTCACCTATACTCGGGGTTGAACCACAGGTAATAGGGCAGTGATTTGGTGTCTCCTCTCGGCAGCCGTACAGTGGGTGTGGTGGACCTGCTGGGCATGCCAGGAGGGGATACATAAGGGGCAGACGCTGCCTGGGAGGGGTCTTGGGTTTCTGGTCTTCTGTCCTGGTGCGTGGTGTGTGGCCCTCCAGGCCATGGGGACACGTGCACTTCAGTCCCAGGTACCTTTAGTCCTGGGACTGCAACTTCAGCCCTGGGCCCAGCACCTTTAGCTGGAGCCTGCTTCGGGAGGAAGAATCCCAGGGTGCCGCCTTGCGAGGGGACCCGTTTCTAGAAGAGGAGGCTGGGGGAGGACCGTTCCAAAGGACTGGTGAAAGATCACAGTGAAGGAAGGGGACCAGTAACTCTCTGGAGGGATGTCATCCATCCGTAAAAAGTGATCTAACCAAAAGGACCAGTAGGAGGTTTGGGGTACCATAGATCCTGTGGCAGAGGATCTCCTAAACGCATCCATTAGGGAATCAAATAGACTGTTCGAGTTACACGCCGGCTGCTAGTGCCTTCGGGTGACTATCCGGGTGAGCTATACCCACTCGAGATCGAGTGGCGAGGAAACAAGAGTGCCTGAACTGATCTGTCCTCCTAACACCTTTCTATTCTCATCATTTGTGGATGTTCGTGCACAAAGAAATAAACTCTATGTTGGAGTTGATGCTGGTGTGGACCTTGGAGTTACTTGGGGCATAGAGACTTTTGTCCTTACATTCTAAGGACAGAAACCAACACGGAGGGGAGTCGCTGCAAAGACCCGTAAGTGAAACTAAGTGTGCTTAACCTCTGCAACCCAGGGGGTACGGGCATGGTGGAGACCGTGCATGCTTTCCTCTCCAGTGAACGAGCCAAAGAGTGGAGTAGGAGGGTGGCATGGTTGCTACACACTGTATGTATGGCCAGTTTAACAGCACTGTGCAATACAATTAGAGCCTAATACATATTTCTTGTTTTTTTTCCATAGATAAAAAAAAATCATACACAGCCATACAACTAAACGCTTTTAATATATTTTAAACGAACAAAAAAAAAAAAGAATTGGCCAATCTATGGGTCTGAGTTTTGTGGACTTGATGTTGGAAAAAGATCGAGCTGACTGCCTGCAAAATTATTTTTGTAGTTTTACTCATGTGGATTGCGTATTCTAGTGAAATCAGGTAAACATGATATATTTTCTAATCAGAGTGGCCATCTTATCCCTCTAATTAAAGATTTGTATAAATTATCAATGTTTCTTGATTAACTAAAAATAATCAGTAAACAAGAATGCACTGGGGAGGTTGATTCTAATCTAGCTGGGTTTTAGAGGTGTCTGTAGAGTGTCCTTTGGATAAACTTGACCAAATTACTTCCCATTTCAAGATTAAAGATATCTGTTGTCATGGAGAACAAGAAATGTTCTTGTTAGCGTACATTTTATACATACAACCCTTAGGGGTGTTTATTTAAAAACTTTGCATAGCTGTTCATCCATTGAAACTGCATGTAAATTTGTTCTGTGCAGATGGGGCAATGTCTAATGTTCTCAGGCTATATTCCCTACAGATAGAATGTTATTTATTGGAAAAAGAACAGTGTTGCTCTTCCATGTGTTGAATTGGACACATGGATGCATTAGATGCCTTCAGCTGCCATTGTGCTTTTGCTGGGCACCTCATGCGCTTTTAAGGAGGGGCGGGCTAACTCCAGGCACACCAGCCCTTAGGCCCCTTTCACACTGGGGCGGGCATATGCGGTGGCGGTATAGCGGCGCGATTTTCAGCGTCCTATACCGTCGTGTTTACCGCGATATTCGGCCGCTAGCGGTGCGGTTTTAACCCCCGCTAGCGGCCGAAAAAGGGATAATATCGCCCGCAAACCGCGGCTACAGCCGCGGTTTGCGGGCGGTATTACCGCGGTGTCCCATTGATTTCAATGGCAAGGAGCGGTAAAGGAGCGGTATACACACCGCTCCAAAGATGCGGCTTGCAGGAGATTTTTTTGGCTCCTGCCAGCGCACCGCCTCAGTGTGAAAGCCCTCAGGCTTTCACATTGAGAATGCTGGGGCAGGAGTATTTCAGGCGTTATTTATGCGCTATTATTATATTTTTAGTGCAAAAATGCCTGAAATACGCCTCAGTGTGAAAGGGGCCTTAAAGCAATTATTAACCATTTGCCAACCGCCCTATAGTACATTTACTGCTACAAGGCAGCCACGCTGCGCAGGATCACCTGTATATATACATGATCGTGCACTTCCAGGTATCGGGCGTGAGTGCCGTTGGCTCACTCAGCTGCTAATCAGCGGGTCCCATATGGACTCAATGTCCACCAGTGCCCCCTTCTCACTTTGCCTTTTCACCTTACATATGGAGGACATACTTATTGTGGTTTATCCTGAATACTGAGATACATGTGTGGGCACACCCTTCACTCCTAAGCCATGTCTACCCCCCACATGTTCCCCCAGTGGTTTGCTGTCGGCTCTATCTTCAGCTCCCAGGCCGGATGCATCTCGTGGCCGCCTCCTGGGAGATCACTTTTTGGAACCTCGGCTTATGCTGTTTTATATACTGCATACAAAGACCTACTCCCGAAGAAGCAAACAAGCCTTGCGAAACGCGTCAAATTTTTTTGATGCTTGTATAACTCTGCAATTTTATATAACTGCACGTCATGTTTTTACGCAATCTGTCATCATGCTACCTCAACAGCTTGGCTTTCGTGTTCATGTATTTACTCAGGTTTTAATAAATCATGTTACTATATTTAACTCTTACTTACTTTGTTGGCCCCCATGCTCGCCTTATTTAAAGTCCCATGGGCTACCTTTTCTCCTTGTTGTAATGTCCACCAGCAGCCGCTGATTATTCTGTACACAGGCAGAATAGCGATCTACCTATGTAAACAAGGCAGATTTCCGTTCTGTTTGTAAAAAAGGCATGGATCCTGTGTTCCTGTAAAGCAGGAACACCGATCCATGTCTTCCCCTAGTAAAAGCCCCTCCCACAGTATAGTAAAACACCATTTAACCCTTTGATTGCCCCTGATGTTAACCCCTTCGCAACCAGTGTCATTAATACAGTGACAGTGCATAATTTTAGCATTGATCACTGTATTAGTGTCACTGGTTCCCAAAAAAGTGCCAGTTAAGCCGTGTACACACGATCGGTTTTACCAATGAAAACAGTCCGGTGGACTATTTTCATCGGACGAACCGATCGTGTATGGGCCCCATCGGTCTTTTTTCCATCGGTGTGAAAAAATAGAATATGTTTTAAATTTATCCGATGGGAAAAAAAAGATTGCAAAATCCGATCGTCTGTGTGAAACTCCATCGGAGAAAAAACCCACGCATGCTCAGAATCAAGTCGACACATGCTCAGAAGCATTGAACTTAAATTTTCTCGGCTCATCTGAGTGTTTTACATCACGGCGTTTGGGACGGTCGGATTTTTGACTGATGGTGTGTAGGCAAGACTGATGGAAGTCAGCTTCATCGGATTTCCAATGGAAAAATCCATCGGATTAGAATCCATAGGAAATCCGATCATGTGTACAGGGCTTAAGTGTCCAATTTGTCCGCCGCAATATACTGTAAGTTCTATAAGTTTTTTTACCAAAAATATGTAGCAGAATACATAATGGCCTAAATAAATAAAGAAAATAGATATTTTACATTTTTTATTGGATATGTTTTAGAGCAGAAAGTAAAAAAAAATAAAAAAATTTTTTATTTAAAATTTTTCCGTTTATAGCGCAGAAAATAAAAAACACAGAGGTGATCAAATACCACCAAAAGAAAGCTCTATTTGTATGAAAAAAGGACATCAATTTTATTTTGGGTACAGCGTCGCACGACCGCGCAATTGTCAGTTAAAATAACAGTGGCCTGGTCAGGAGGGGGTTTAAATCTTCCGTAGGTGAATTGGTTAAAGCTTTGTTTTTTTTTGTGTTTTTTTAAAATAAAAAACATGGTATACTTACCTGCTCTGTGTAATGGTTTTGCACAGAGTAGCCCCGATCCTCCTCTTCTCAGGTCCCACGCTGGCACTCCTGAATCCTCCTTTCTGCCGGGTGCCCCCACAGCAAGCAGCTTGCTGTGGGGGCACCCGAGCAGGCGCGCTCCCGACACACGGCTCTGTGTGTCCATTCACACACAGAGCCACAGCTCGGCCCTGCCCCCACCATCTCCTGATTGGCTCACTGCCTGTACCCTGGAGTTCTCTAAGAGGCAAAGCTCTTGTGGACATCGCTGGATCGAGATGGGGCTTAGGTAAGTATTGGGGGGTGGGCTGAGGGGGGAGCTGCACATAGAAGGTTTTTTACCTTCATGCATAAAACACATGAAGGTAAAAAAACATTTGCCTTTACAACCACTTTAATCTATCCACTGCTATATGTGCTACTATTTAGGAGACTATGACAATTCTAGAGTTAGGACTGCAGTATACAGAGGAGCATTGACATGGGCACTGCAGCTTACACATATATTTAAAAATGTGTGCAAACATAACCCTCTGTGTTTAACGTAAACTGTTAGACAGGTCAATTTGGTTGTTTTGCAGGCTGGCTGGTACGTGTGCTGGGAAATCCTTTGTTTGTGATGTGCACTGCACTTCCATGTGCACCTTACTGCAAGAGTTAGTAACAGGTTGGGGTGATTGCCACTTTTTTTTGTACAGATGAATGAGAAAATACCACATTACGACCACTGGATGGAACTGGGTATCATAAGAAAATAATATGCTACTCAGTTCCACCTAGTAGCTAGCTATAATGCAGTATTCATTTACACATTACATAGTTAGTCAGGTTGAAAAAAGACACAAGTCCATCCAGTCCAACCATAAAAAAATAAAATAATAATATCATACAATCCCATATACCTAATTCTACACCCACAGTTGATCCAGAGGAAGGCGAAAAACCCCAGCAGAGCACGATCCAATTTGCTACAGCAGGGGAAAACATTATTATTATTTCAATTAATAACATTTGACCTGCTGAGACTATATCTTGAGAACATTTGATTTTAAGGAATTCATTTACATGCAGTTTTGATTGATGAACAGCTATGCTTTTTTGTTTTTGTTTATATATATATATATATATACAGAATACCCAGACCTAATGCTAGACTGAATCAATGTAATTTTAAGGCATATGAATTGAAAGGGGTGTATATATATATATATATATATATATATATATATATATATATACACCCCTTTCAATTCATATGCCTTAAAATTACATTGATTCAGTCTAGCATTAGGTCTGGGTATTCTGTCACATAAATAGAATGAGGCGTGTAGCGTGACCAGGCCCTCTGATGAAGACGTGATGACGAAACGCATTAGTGCGTGACCAAGTTACTTTCTACACTGTCGGCAGCTTGCAACTTTACCTAAGAATCGCTGCGATCATGAAATACCAGGGAGCGGTGTGAGTGTGCATGTGAGCTGTACAGTACCAGCTGTGATGATCAATGCTTTGTTTTATATTCTTTTTTGCAAGTGCATTTTTTGTGGTTTTAGTGAAACTCTGATTGGAGGAGGATTGCGTATTTGGTGAGGCTTCATGCCAAACCAAAGAACCATAAATACAGGGTGCATTGTATTTAGAGATATGGTGAGTTCATTACCAAAGGGGCGTGGACTTCACGAGGTGTGGTGATGGCATTTAAAGATCTTTCTTTTATTTAATCATCCTTATTGTGATCTACGTTGTGTGAACTATCCCTGGGATACTAGCAAGTATAACCCTTTCACGCCTAAGCCTATTTCTGACATTTGTTGCTTACAAGTTAAAATCAGTATTTTTTGCTAGAAAATTACTTAGAACCCCCAAAAATTCTGAATATATTGTTTGGGCAAAGACCCTAGAGAATAAAATGGTGATCGCTGCAATATTTTATGTCACACGGTATTTGCGCAGCGGTCTTTCAAACTTTTTTTTTTTTTAAAAAAAAACACCTTTCATGAATAACAAAAAACGAAACAGTAAAGTTAGCCCAATTTGTTTTATATAATGTGAAAGATGATGTTATGCCGAGTAAATAGATACCTAACATGTCATGCTTTGAATTTGCACACACTCGTGGAATGGAGACAAACTATAGTACTTAAAAATCTCCATAGGCGACGTTTTAAAAACATTTAACGGTTACCAGTTTAGAGATACAGAGGAAGTCTTTTGCTAGAATTATTGCTCTCACTCTGACGATCGCGGAGATACCTCACATGTGTGAATTGGACACCGTTTACATTTGCGGGTGCGACTTACGGAAGCGTCTTCTTAGTTGTGCGAGCACACGGGGATAGAACATGTTTTAAATTTATCCGAAGGGAAAAAAACGATGGCAAATTCCGATCGTCTGTGTGGAACTCCATCGGACAAAAAACCCACGCATGCTCAGAATCAAGTCGACGCATGCTCAGAAGCATTGAACTTAATTTTTCTCGGCTTGTCGGAGTGTTTTACGTCACGATGGTGTGTAGGCAAGACTGATGGAAGTCAGCTTCATCGGAATTCTGATGGAAAAATCCATCGGATTAGAATCCATAGGAAATCCGATCGTGTGCACGGGGCTTAAGTCTCTTTTTCTCAAGGGTTTTACTAAAGAATTTCCAGACAGAGGGATGGAGGGTTGGGGGAGATTCAGGTACCTTGCTTTTGCGGATCACGGGTACTTTCTTTAATCCAGAGGACAAACAGCTTCCACACTGGATCTAGCAGCCACCGGATAGGCCTCTCTCACTGACCTAGCAGCCAGTGCGAGCTCGTTCAAAAGTCTCTGCCATAGACTTGGGTAATCACATGCTTGGTAAAGTTCTGAAAACATAACACACAGTACCAGGATCTTTCAGCCAGCCAGCAGCACTGTGAGCATGGGCATCCGCTCCATAGGGCAAGGGAGGGCGTTCGCCCCCTCTGGAATCCAGTGCCGTTATAATGATTCTCGGGGAGGAAAACAGGCAGTGGGCAGGAAGCAAGATGGCAGCGCGGCAAATTCAATTAGAGCCGCTCTCTCTCTCTCTCTCTCTCTTTTCGGCTGACAGAAAGGGGGAGGAAGGCGATCGGGGGAGATACACAGACAGCCCGCAGCCCGCAGCTCTCCCCTCCCTGTCACGGCGCCGCTGCCGAGTTATCTGGTAAATGGAGCAGCGGCGCTGTGACAGGGAGAGGAGAGTTGCGGGCTGTCTGTCTGTTAATCTCCCCCGATCGCCCCCCTCCCCCTTTCTGTCAGCTGAAACTAGAAGAGAGAGAGCGTCTCTAATTGAATTTGCCGCGCCGCTGCCCTTCTTCCTGCCCGCTGTTTTTCTTCCCATGATTGGCCACAGCAGAGGGCCAATCAGAAGACTCTGGGGACTGGGGGCATCAAGGGAAATGTAGTCCCTGAAGAGTGGCGGCCCCAGCGTGTCCACAGACACCATGCTACAGCCCCCAGCATGCAGGCACTCTGATGGGGGGGGTTACAAGAGGAGAAAAGAGAATACTGTGCTGGGGGAAGCTAGAGAGGGAGCCATGCTGTACCCGCACCACCAGAGAGCCACGCTGTACCCGCACCACCAGAGAGCCACGCTGTACCCGCACCACCAGAGAGCCACGCTGTAACCGCACCACCAGGGAGCCACGCTGTAACCACACCACCAGAAAGGGAGCCACGCTGTAACCGCACCACCAGAAAGGGAGCCACGCTGTAACCGCACCACCAGAGAGGGAGCCACGCTGTAACCGCACCACCAGAGAGGGAGCCACGCTGTAACCGCACCACCAGAGAGGGAGCCCCGCTGTAACCGCACCACCAGAGAGGGAGCCCCGCTGTAACCGCACCACCAGAGAGGGAGCCCCGCTGTACCCGCACCACCAGAGAGGGAGCCCCGCTGTACCCGCACCACCAGAGAGGGAGCCCCACTGTACCCGCACCACCAGAGAGGGAGCCCCGCTGTACCCGCACCACCAGAGAGGGAGCCCCGCTGTATCCGCACCACCAAAGAGGGAGCCCCGCTGTATCCGCACCACCAAAGAGGGAGCCCCGCTGTATCCGCACCACCAGAGAGGGAGCCCCGCTGTACCCGCACCACCAAAGAGGGAGCCCCGCTGTACCCGCACCACCAGAGAGGGAGCCCCGCTGTACCCGCACCACCAGAGAGGGAGCCCCGCTGTACCCGCACCACCAGAGAGGGAGCCCCGCTGTACCCGCACCACCAGAGAGGAAGCCCCGCTGTACCCGCACCACCAGAGAGGGAGCCCCGCTGTACCCGCACCACCAGAGAGGGAGCCCCGCTGTACCCGCACCACCAGAGAGGGAGCCCCGCTGTACCCGCACCACCAGAGAGGGAGCCCCGCTGTGACCACACCACCAGAGAGGGAGCCCCGCTGTACCCGCACCACCAGAGAGGGAGCCCCGCTGTACCCGCACCACCAGAGAGGGAGCCCCGCTGTACCCGCACCACCAGAGAGGGAGCCCCGCTGTACCCGCACCACCAGAGAGGGAGCCCCGCTGTACCCGCACCACCAGAGAGGGAGCCCCGCTGGACCCGCACCACCAGAGAGGGAGCCCCCCTGGACCCGCACCACCAGAGAGGGAGCCACGCTAGACCCGCACCACCAGAGATGGAGCCACGCTGGACCCGCACCTCCAGAGAGGGAGCCACGCTGGACCCGCACCTCCAGAGAGGAAGCCACACTGTACCCACACCACCAGAGAGGGAGAAAGACTGAGCCACTGCCAGGGTAATGGCATTCTACACTACTGTCTAGAGTCACCCCGGGCCACCCAGAGTGAGCGAACGTCCAGCCAGAGGGATCACTGTTGCAGTTTCACCAGGTCTGGTAAAAGGGCCTGTTGGCCATTATCCATTACTGTTCCTAGGGACGGAGCCATCAGGAAATGTCTAACCTGATATCCTCCCATCTATGATGGGGGCAATTATTGCAGAAAATTACACCTTGGGGGGGGGAACTCCATTTTTTATGATATTGTTATTCAAAGTTGCTAGTTGCTTGATAGTTGCATCAGGTTTCTCAAATCTTTGCATGCCTGCGCTTTATGTGATAATGACTAAGCCCCTCCCCTTCATGTCATTGTCAAAAAGGGACAGAGCATGGATGACCTTAAAATGATGCCCCCCCCCCCCCTGAAAAAAGTTCAGCGGACGCCCATGACTGTGAGGTAGATTTTTATCCGGATGTGTCCTCCAATTGAGCCCTCAATTGTTTGGTCCCTTCCCGCAGGAAAGATGACATAGGACCATCCCCGGATCAGTAGGCCCCACAAACACCTGGGCCTACGCTCAGTAACGGAGCCTCGGGCCTGCAGGCCCAGAGGCAGAAAAACTGCTAACACATCCTTGAGGCCAGGAGGGCCGTCAGGTCGGGATCGGAAGTACCCTCTCCCAGAATGCACAGTGGGTATTTCTGGGAAAGGCATACCCAATGCATCCAGCCTACTACATTTCCAATCTTGCCTTGTGGTGACAATGACACCTACAGTAAGGTGGAAAATGTGCAACCCAGCTGAACTGGAACAGAGACCAATAATTTGGTACAATTATTCTGAGCTAAACTACGGCTCAGACAACTAAATTTACACTGGGAGCAGGGCGCTACATTTATATTTGTTACATTGTCCCAAAAAAATAAAATAAAAATCGGATCACTTTTATTGCTGTAACAACGAATGTAAAAATGTGACAGGTACTCTTTATAGAGGGATCGGGGGTCGGGGGATCGGGGGTCTAAAAGGCCCCAAATCCCTCCTTTGCCCTCCTTTGCACTTAAAAGTATTTGGATCGCCAAAATTGGCGATTCTGAATACTATCTTTTTTTTAAATCGCGCCATTGGCAGCCGAGTGATTTTACATCGAAGACCCAATCAGAGCCAAATCTGGCTTTGTTCGGGTCTCAGTCTAGCCGGCGGACTTGCCAGCTGGTGGCTCGGGTCTCCCGGTGGGACGGGAGGCTCGGTAGGGGCGGCGGAAGGTGGCGGGAGGGGGGACGTCCCCTCCCGCTCCTTTAGGATAACAGCCGAGTGGCTTTTAGCCGCATCGGCTGTTATCACCAAAGAGCCAACCGCCCGCTCTGCAGGCATCATCCCAGGTATAACCACTTCAAGCCATGAACACAAATTTGCTACGGTCGGCGTGAAGGGGATAAGAAATTTCATAATTTTGAACTGTCTATACTGTAAACACGCAGTGTGTAAGACACTAGAGGAGTGCTGCTAATGCTGGACTGATTCAATGTAATTTTAAGGCATTGATTTGAAAGGACTTTTATTGTTTATAGCAACAGCTGATGGTACTATGTATTTTTCATTACTTTTGAAATTGTTTATGAGTGCTGGGTAGTGATAGTGTATTTGGCAGTTTTATACAGTGAGGGGAAAAAAGTATTTGATCCCCTGCTGATTTTGTACGTTTGCCCACTGACAAAGAAATGATCAGTCTATAATTTTAATGGTAGGTTTATTTTAACAGTGAGAGACAGGATAAAAACAAATAAATCCAAAAAAACGCATTTCAAGAAAGTTATAAATTGATTTCCATTTTAATGAGCTAAATAAGTATTTGACACCTTCAGAAACATGAGTTAGTACTTCCCTTTTTTCCCTCCCTTTCACCCACCACCCCTCCTCACCATTCTCAGGATCATTGAAACTCCACGATGTGAGATCTTGCATGGAGCCCCAGACTGAGGGAGATTGACAGTTATTTTGTGTTTCTTCCATTTGGGAATAATCAGACCAACTGTTGTCACCTTCTCACCAAGCTGCTTGGTGATGGTCTTGTAGCCCATTCCAGCCTTGTGTAGGTCTACAATCGCGTCCCTGACTTCCTTGGACAGCTCTTTGGTCTTGGCCATGGTGGAGAGATTGGAATCTGATTGTTTGATTGCTTCTGTGGACGGGTGTCTTTTATACAGGTAACAAGCTGAGATTAGGAGCACTCCCTTTAAGCCCTGGTTCACACTGGTGCGATTTGACATGCAATTTGACATGTCAAATCGCATGTCAAATCGGCGATATTTGCCACAAATTGCGGGCAATGGCACCGTCCTAATCGGTGCGACGCCGCATCTGCGGCGCTGCACCAATTTCAAAAAGTAGTTTCTGTACTACTTTTTGCGATTTCGGGCCGCGATTTACATTGACATCTGTGCAGAAACCTGCACAGATGTCCCTGTAATCGCGGCCGAAATCGGGACTGACAGGCAGGAGTGAAATCGTGCAAGTTCAGCTGAACACGCACAGCTTCACTCCCGCAGCCCCAGTGTGAACCTGGGCTAAGAGCCGGTTCACACATAAGCGACACGACTTTGTGGGCGACTTTGCGAGGCGACTTCAGCGCGACTTGAGGGTGAACCACAGCACGACTTGGGGCGACTTGAAGTCGCCTCCAAGCAGTTCTGGTGCAAGGATTTTTGACACCCTAGGCGAAACCTAATTTTGCCGCCCCCATTGGCTCCACCCCTGACTCCACCCCCTTTGCCCTGTCCATGTATACAGTGGGCTAGGGTAGTATATGGACAGGCTAGGGTAGTATACGGACAGGCTGAGGTAGTATACGGACAGGCTGGGGTAGTATACGGACAGGCTGAGGTAGTATACGGACAGGATGGGGTAGTATATGGACAGGCTGGGGTAGGCTAACTATGCAACTGCCTGCAGACAGATACACTGACAATGCTTTATGGGCTCCTAGTAAAAATAACAATAAATGCACATTTTTTTACCTGCAAAAATATCTGCATTTTTTTTTTTTTTTACACACACATTATTTCCCCTCTGTACCCCCGCACACCTGTTTCCCTCTGTACACAATACAATGCACTTGTTTTGCCTGATCTACCACTACCTGAGACAACGGCGGTGGTGGCCTCACCTCGAGGAGAGCGGCGCTGCTGCACTATGTGACTGTTCCATTATTTACTCCGCTCCACTCCAGTCAGCGTGACACGGTCAGCCCAGAAAAGCGTCCTGGGGGACGGGGGGGATTGGTGCTGGACACACACATGTGAGAGAGCGGAGAGAGTCGGGGAGGTGGTGCTGGACACATGTCACTGTCAGAACAATGACGATCTCCGCACCGAGTCAGAGCGGAGAGCGGGCTGGGGGGGTGGGGTAGGATGGGCGCTGGAAACATGTGGAGTCAGAGCAAGTCAGAGCAGCGGGGGAGGTGTCCTGGACACTGTGGACACACATGATGTCACTGATGTCAGAGCGGAGAGGTGGGGCGGGGGTGCTGCTTCACACATGTCAGAGGCTCAGAGTGACTGCCCGGCATATAGTTGCAAGCTCTATTGACAGTGCGGGGATAACCAGCGTAGGATAACCAGCGGCCGGGCACCCTAGGCGGCAGTGCGCCCTAGGCGGCTGCCTAGTCCGCCTAGTGGTAGCACCGGCCCTGCCTCCAGGACAGGGGACTTTGCCAGTGGCCAATCAAAAAGTAATCAGCTCTGTGGGAGGGAGGGGTTTGCCGAGAAAACTATTTTTATTTCCTGTAAAGTTGCTTCAGTTAAGACAGGGGATCTGACTTGGAGGCGACTTCCATTGAAATCAATGGGTACAAGTCGGATTGAAGTCGTACAGGAACCTTTTCTGAAGTCAGAGCGACTTCAGTAGTGTGTATTAAGACGGCTCCATTCACTTCCATTGATTTTCTCAACAGCGCGACTTGGGGCGACTTCAAGTCGGATCCCAAGTCGCCCCTGTGTGAACTGGCTCTAAGGGAGTGCTCCTAATCTCACCTCGTTACCTGTATAGAAGACACCTGGGAGACAAATCTTGCTGATTGATAGGGGATCAAATACTTATTTCACTTATAAAAATGCAAATCAATTTATAACTTTTATGAAATTAGTTTTTCTGGATGTATTTGTTATTCTGTCTCTCACTGTTAAATCAAACCTACCATTAGAATTATAGACTGATCATTTCTTTGTCAGTGGGCAAACATACAAAATCAGCAGGGGATCAAATATTTTTTCCCTCACTGTATAAAACTGCCAAATACACTATCAGTAATTAAATATCACTAAACCCGGCACTCATAAAAAAATTCAAAAGTAATGAAAATACATAGTACCATAGTACTATCACATAGTTGCCAACAGTCACGGATTGGCCGGGACGTTCCCGGGATTCAAACCCTTTTCCCGGATTTATTTTGTCCCGGCCAATGTCCCGGCCAATCCGATTTTTCCCGTTTTCCCTGAATTTGGACGCCGCAGGCCGCCGCCGCTAGAGGTCCACGGCTGGCGGAGACAATGTCTCGGCCGGCCGCCATGTTCAAGAAGACCAAAACACGGATGTAGTACAATAGAAAATAAAGCCGCTGCGGCGCCGCCCACACCCCGCACCTCCCCGGGGGTGGGCGGCGCCGCAGCAGCTTTATCTTCTATTGTACTACATCTGTGTTTTGGCTGGCCGGCAGGCCACCCCCCCCCGCCCCGCCCCGCCCCGCTGCAGGTCTGTCTGTAATGGAAAGGGGCGGGGGTCGGCAGCGCCACAGCTTAATTTTTATTTTTTTTTCAGCCACACTGTCGGCTCCGCCTCTATTTTGTTCCCCTTCGGGGAAGGGGAAACAATAATGGCGGCCGAGACAGGAGACGCCTGTGGTTAAGGGGGGACTCCGCTGGGGATGCCTGTGGTAAGGGAGGACTCCGCTGGGGACGGCTGAGGTAAGGGGGGACTCCGCTGGGGACGCCTGATGTAAGGGGGGACTCCGCTGGGGACGCCTGATGTAAGGGGGTCTCCGATGGGGACGCCTGATGTAAGGGGGGACTCCGCTGGGGACGCCTGAGGTAAGGGGGGACTCCGCTGGGGACACTTGATGTAAGGGGGACTCCACTGGGGACGCCTGATGTAAGGGGGGACTCCGCTGGGGACGCCTGATGTAAGGGGGACTCCGCTGGGGACGCCTGATGTAAGGGGGGACTCTGCTGGGGACGCCTGATGTAAGGGGGACTCCTCTGGATACACCTGATGTAAGGAAGGACTCCGCTGGGTACGCCTGAGGTAAGGAGGGACTCCTCTGGGGACGCCTGATGTAAGGAGGGACTCCGCTGGGGACGCCTGATGTAAGGAGGGACTCCGCTGGGGACGCCTGATGTAAGGAGGGACTCCTCTGGGGACACTTGATGTAAGGGGAGACTCCACTGGGGACGCCTGATGTAAGGGGGGACTCCACTGGGGACGCCTGCATAGTTACCAACAGTCCCGAATTTCCCGGGACAAGCACGATTTTTGGACCCTTGTCCACAAGTGTGGAGGGGGCTCTGCTGGGGAGGCACCTGATGCAAGGACGGACTGCTGGGGAGGCACCTGATGCAAGGACGGACTGCTGGGGAGGCACCTGATGCAAGGACGGACTGCTGGGGAGGCCATCTGGTGGCAGGCGACGTGGCAGGTAACACGCTCAGGGCTTCCACTGATTCGGCATTATGGTGAGTTGAATGATTTCATTTTATATTACAATGTAAAAATAGAAATAATGCACTTCAATCATCCTGACACCGTAACAACCATGGTGCCGGGATGATTGAAGCGCCAACAGGTGTTTTGGAGTATCCTTATCTGCCAATTTTGTTACACATTACTATTGTGGTGTAGGATCTGGCTTCTTTCTTTCTATTTCTTTCTCTCTCTTTCTCTCACCTCGGACTCTAGCCACACCCCTTTGAACCACGCCCATTTAAACCACACCCACTACCGTGCGTAAACCACGCCCATTTTTCGCCGGCATAACACACCTACAAATGAATGCCCCGCCCCCTGATTATAGCAAGGCTCCGCCTCAATACAAAAAAAGTGTCCCAGATGTTTTTTTTGCAATGTTGGCAACTATGCTATCAGCTTATTGCTCTGTTGGCTGAGTCCATACAACAGTGAAGGGTGCCTCTTCCACCTTTTCCTCGGCCTCCCTGGGTTTGTATATTAAGCCAAAAATGCATTACATGGCATAAACAAAGCAAATTGCGTATGTGTCCTTTGTAATAATTCTTAGCGTGTCAAGATAGGTCGGTCGTCCTGTTTGGTTTCCAGACTTCGTTTCAGCTGCTTAGGAAGACACTTAAGTCAAATGCTAATTACTAGCGGTAACAGCTGAGTCTAATGTTACAATGGTTCCTACTGCTGCAATATACTGCTTAACCCATAACCTATTCATAGGGTACAAATTGAACAAGAGCTGTATTAATAACTTACTGTGCCAGTAATGCTGCTATATATAAACTTCATGTAAACATATACATGAGCTCATACATTGGAAATACACCTGAACTGACAGATATATTAGCAGGACAAAATGCCCATAAAATGTTACACATTTAAATCTTACACCATTGCAAACAGTTATGTGTCCTCAGTATTTTCATGTTTCTTTGAGTTTCAAATAAAGGTTAAAGAGAACCTGTCACATTTAAACCTTCTAGATTTTCACCCAGAACTTGCTCTACTTTGCTCATTGCCTTCCCAGACTTTAAAGCTGAAGTCCAACCTGCTTGTAATTTTACTGTCCCTGTCCCGTCCCCTCCCCTCCACAACCTGCTAAATAAACTTTTATATACCTTATTTTGGACCCAATGACATCACTGGTTCTATGTGCTTCCCTATGCAATGCAGGCAGATCATGGCTAGTGGGAGAGTCTGGCAGAGTCCCAGAAAGCATCACCCTGTCTCAGGACTTCTCTCAAAAGACCTCAGCCTTGATTCAAGCACTGGGCTGGCTCTTAGGAGGAGTTATGCAAATATCATTAACCTACATGTCATGCTAAAGTAGTGGGTATTCCTTGGCAGACTGCATTTCCATGCAGACTGCCCTAGGTAACGCCCACAGTTGAGTTGAACATCCATGATTAAAGGAACTAAATTTCAATGAATGAAAGGGGCATGCTAGGGCCAGTCAGACTCAGAAAGAAAGGGCTAGATGAAGCTGAACGTCCTCCAACCAGGAAATGTGGCGGGCTCTGTATAGCATGCTGCAGCTTCCAATGCACACTGTGGAAACTCACAGTATACAGTGGAATCAGAGTAAGCAATTTTACAGTGGAATCAGAGTAAGCTATTTTAGTAAAGGAGAGGAGCCTGTACCACTGTGTGAGACTGAGGCTGGGTTCACACTATTACAAATTGGATGCGGGTTTCCCCGCATCCAATTCACATGACAGGAAAGTGTGACCGGCTCTCAATGAAGCCAGCTCGGGGTGGCCGCAGAGTGCACAGCAAAAGAGTTCTGTGCGTCTTTGGCTCTGACCTAATTCGGACCTGAAACGGTGAACAGGGATGCACCGGACCCCCTGCTGTGCCCCATGGCCACACATAGTGTGAACCCAGCCTGAAGGTAAGGCTGGAGTTCAGCTTCAAAACCCCCCTTCCCCCATTTTTTACTCAACTTTTTATGTGCATGTGTACAAGTACAGCCTTCAGGTATTCTGCACAGCCCTCCTGAACGTCTGATTGGGGATCCCCTAATGAAGTCCTGTGATTTAATGACGCAACACTTTGGGAGGAGCTGGTAACATCACACCACAAAACCGGTAGTGTACATTGGCCATTTTGTTGGTGGTTTACATTGTTATATGCCTGGATACTGATGTGCACCAGGTCACAGGTCCTGGTCATCAGAGAGCGGGAGGAGGCTTCTTAACAGACTGGCTTAAGTCCTACTCCATGGAAGCCATGGTTTCCACACACTGCACTGATGATTTCCATAAAGTCTGTAAGACCTTTATGCAGTTTGGAATAATTGGCTCTAGAATGATTTTATAGCTCCGTCCACTGCCCTAAAATTAGGAATAATCATCTTATTTTGGGATATTTATTGGAACAAGACATGTGAATACCTTCTCTCCTTAGAAGGCTCTACTGCACTTTGAATTGACTCAGCTGGAGGGCTTTTTGATTGAAATAGTCCCTTCTTACCATAATCTTGACGTTTTTATAAAACCCAAATACGACAGCTGACCTGAGACTTACCTTGAGTGTTTCTGCTTCTTCCTACTTAAAATGTTTAATTTCTTGTTTGAGCTGATCCAAAGATTGCTGCCCCAGGTTTCTTCTACTTGAGTGGCTCCATTCCCTATCAAGTACCTATGGAGCCACTCTTTTTTGCATGCTCCAGGGTGAGACCTGTGTTTGGACATTGCCTGTGCTGACAGCCAAAGAAGAGGAATGAACAGGACATGCATGCAAGATGGGGCTTGGCATCATGGTAAATGTAATCCTAAGGAGGGGGATCAGGAACCTTTGTACAATGGTATAATTGCATGCTCCCCGACCAGTTCAGCAAGGCTGTGCAGAATACCTGAATGTTGTGCTTGTACATGTAGCACATTGTACAGTAAGGCTCTGTTCACATCTAGGCGTTGCTATTTTACAGGCGTTTACAGGCGGGTTTCGAGTTTTTGCAGAGTTTTGTAGTGTTTTTGTACAGGCGTTTTCAGGGTTAAAAGGTCACCAAAAGCAGTAAAACACCTGTAATCTGCCAAAAAAGAAGCTCCTGTACTTTTTTGAGTGAAGGGTGTTTTGCTTCAGGTGACAGAACGCTCAGATGTGAACAGGGGCTACTAAAATGAATGGGATTTGTCTTGTTGGGCGTTTTTAGAGCTGAGGCTTACAGCAGAAAAACGCCTAGGTGTGAACAAAGCCTTAAGCCCTGTACACACGATAGGTTTTACCAATGAAAACAGTCCGATGGACTTTTTTCATCGGACAAACTGATCGTGTATGGGCCCCATCGGTCTTTTTTTCCATCGGTGGTAAAAAATAGAACATGTTTTAAATTTATCCGATGGAAAAAAAAAACGATAGCAAATTACTATCGTCTGTGTGGAACTCGGATAAATAACCCACGCATGCTCAGAATCAAGTCGACGCATGCTCAGAAGCATAGAACTTAATATTTCTTGGCTCGTCTGAGTGTTTTAAGTCACTGCGTTTGGGACGATCGTTTTTTTGACTGATGGTGTGTAGGCAAGACTGATGGAAGTCAGCTTCATCGGATTTCCGATGGAAAAATCCATCGGTTTAAAATCCATAGGAAATCTGATCGTGTGTACAGGGCTTTAGTGTTTCTCCACTTTTCATGATTTAGATCTCATTCACATGGCCACTTACACCTGTAGTCTATGAAAGGGACTTGTCTTTAAGCGGCTGGAAACACCAGGTGCTGCATGCAGGCAGCCAATTCATGTGTATGGGAATGCATCGGCTGCACGGACACAGCCACTTGTCCCAATTTTACAGGCATGCAGTTGTGGGTGATTGGCCCCAAGTGCATTGTGTGGCTTGTCCTTAATGTGTTTGGTAGATTTCCCTCGCCAAGAGAGAGCATGGCAGTGTGCATAGAGTGGTGCAGTTCAGAAAAGACCTGAAGGGTGAGAGGTTGTGTGTTTTGGTCCCTTCAGGGAATGAATGAGAAAAAAAAACTAAAATTAAAACAGAGCACAATAGTGAAAAGGGAAGAACACCACAAAAGCTGACATAGATAAAACTCATACAAGTAGTACCCCAACCTCAAAAAAGGCAGTCCCTGATATATTATGATAAATAACAGTCCAAGTGAACACCATTTGTCATCAGCAGCATTTTTTCCATTGAAGAATATTCATACAATATTCCTAGTTTTTCTGTTTATATGAAGGACTATAATTTATCATATTGTATCAGGGACTTCAACTTTTGAAGTTGGTGTACTACTTGTATATGTTTTATTTGAATAAAGAGAAGTCACCAGAGTTGTTGAGCATGCCTCATCTATAAAGTTAAGACAAAGAGGGATAGCCAGTGGTTCTCTGTGCACAATAGGTGGCCTAGCTATAAGTGATCTTAGACTTGAATTTGGGCACACTGAAAGAGGAGTGCGACCCAAGAAAGAGAGATCTATCTGAAGAGTTGCCTTAAGGGATGCCTGTGGAAGAGCATCTAAAATGAAAAATCTTGCTCTGCTGTGATGTAGCTACCACTAAAAGAACCACAGGTAACATAAACACCAAGCTACGGGGTTCAGCGCTCATGTAAGAGGGGTAAGAGGTGCTTATACATATCTAACTTGGCAGGTCATGGTTTCCTTGTGTCTATTTTTATTTAAAGATGCAGTTGCTCATTACCAAAGACGCCAAAACATAACTACATCTAGAATAAGGAGTTTTATTGCACTACCAGGAAAACTTAAAAATGATAGAATTTACATGTAGCACCCTCTAGCGTGTGCTACTAAAAGTGAGAGAGTAGGCAAACTATAGCTTGGGCCAGGAAAAAACCTGAGTTACTGAATCAGTGAGGCTTTTTAGAGGCCAGGGCTGGACGACTCATCCTCTCAGCTCTCTGGTGCCTCCTCCTGTTTCTAGAATGTTGGAGATTGTTCTAGAAAATAGTGGACGGTAGCTAGGAGAGGTTGCCCTGAATATTTAGGGGCCTTTGGCCAATCCCCAGGTGGGGGACCTGGCAGGGAGCTAAAAAAACATTAAATAGACGTGAGCCATGCCAGCAGGGAGGTCGGGTGGAGGATGGAGAAGCAGTGTTGAGGGAGGCTGTCAGTGGCCTTTGAGGGACCCCCACTAGGGGGGGTATCCCGGGCTGGAGCTTGGGAGGCTGGCTTGGAAGGATCCCACCACAGGAGGCAGTTGGAGGGATTCAAGCCGGAGAGGCAGGGGAGAGAGAAGGGAGACACAGTGAGTAGATCAGCATGGTGCAGGGACAGACAAGGGGAGAGACTGTCAGCTGTAGCAGTGCTCTCTTGAAAACAGTGGTGTGCCAAGTCGTAATCAAACCTTGCCCTTGGGAATCTCTATGTACATGTCAGCCGGGAGGACTAGAAAGAGAAAGACAGCCAAGTGTGGCTGTGGGCAGCCAGGTGGGATAGCAACTTCTGCAAGCAATGGAACTGGGATCAGTGGTCAGAGGCAAACAGAGGGTGATGTGTTGTGCTGTTCACTCCTTATTTGCTACTTTGCTAAGGGACTGAGGCTGGGTTCACACTGGTGCGACAAACGCTCCGACATTGGGAGCTCATGTCGCATGACGTGTGAAAATCAATGTTTCCCTATGAGAGCCGTCTTAACTGGTCCGACACAAGTCGGTCCGACTTTGAAAATGCTCCCTGTACTACTTTGGTCCGACTTTGATCCTACTTCAGCCCATTGAATATCATTGAAGTCGGATCAAAGTAGGATCCTTGTCCTAACCATCCGACATGGTGATTACAGCAGCAGTAAAAGGAATTTATCTCACCCTGGGATTGTTTTGATTGGTCAAAGGACAAGTCAGACTAGCACAATGTCGGATCAAAGTAGTATCCTGTTCATGAATGTCGGATGGATGTCGGACCGATGTAGGATCAATGTAGGACTGATGTCGCAGAGCAAAGTAGGATGAAAGTCGGATGAATGTCGTGTCGTATCAGTGTGAACCCAGCCTGAGAGTTCCTGCTTGTAATGGGCTGTTGTTGAACTGACAATAGACTGTTAGTTAGCCCAGGAGTTCCCCCAGGAGTGAACCAGCAGAAGCTGTACAAAGAGAGACAACGTTTGTGCAGGAGGAAGGAAGAAAAGGAGTCGGTAAATAGGGGGGAAGTGTCCCTGAAGTATTGTTGGTGTCACACTGGGCATCCCATAACCCCTTACCCCATCTAAGTTATCATCCTCTAATAAAACTAGAAAAAAAAAAAAAAAACAAAGACTAATTTCTGTGTCTGGATAAAATAAGTATTTGTATTAGTGTAACTGGCTGTGCAGCAGTGGTGAACCCTGACTTCAGCAACTCCTACAGAGCTAGTGCTAAATACACACCAGAAAAACTTCAATAAAACGTTTTTATTTTTTTATTGTATATAGTACAATTTTATGTTTCCTTCCCGGTAGCACATTGAAAGTCTTATTCCTTGATGTAGTTGTGTTTTGGTATATTTTCCTGGGTGGTGCCCCCAGGAAAAGATATACCGTATATAGCAGGGATATGCAATTAGCGGACCTCCAGCTGTTACAAAACTACAAGTCCCATCATGCCTCTGCCTCTGGGTGTCATGCTTGTGGCTGTCAGAGTCTTGCTATGCCTCATGGGACTCGTAGTTCTGCAACAGCTGGAGGTCCGTTGATTGCAGATCCCTGGTATATAGGATTTTTGGTGTAGTAGATTCCATCACTACCACAATTACCAAAGGCTCCGTACCCTGCATCAGAATATCGGCTGAGCATTGTGATATTTCCTTTCAAAGTGCAGCCAGAACCTGAACTCATTCCATTAGGCTTAGTCAGTACTATGTTTCTTGAGGAACCTAGCAGCACTTCAGACTTCATTAGCCTTAAGAAGCTCAAGCACCTGTTTCTTATTAATTTGCAGCCTTTATAAATAGAGATAAACAAGTAATGGAAAATCTGATTCATCAAATCAAACATTTGTCCAGCTGATTAGTGAACTGATAAAAAGTTGTCTGAAGGAAAACTTACCGGTTTACTACTTTTATAAGGCCCACCTATAAAGGAAGGCAGTGCTCATAAAGAGAAATTCACCTGTTTTCCTGGCAGGATCATTGGGGATCATCATTGAAACGTGTCATGAGATGAGCATCTCCAACCAATGTGACTTTTGTTTTTGTTTGGAATGAACCAGCCTGATCCACCACGAGCTCTTATTTGTATGAACTGGTTCAACCCCTCCTATTTATAAACCCTCTTTGAGTGAAGGCAACTGCCAGAACATTCTAGGTTGAGTCTGGCCCCTTGTTTAATCCTCTTGTTCATGAGTTCCTTATTGCCTCATTTTTCTTTTATGATCCAGCTTTATTCACTTGCAGACCACTTGGACTTCTACGGCCTGACTCCTATGTTAAATTTCACTTAGACAGCTTGCAAACTCAGTTCTTGTCTGCTGATGCATTTACCTTTATGTTATCTGACTTCTGTTACTGAAAAATGGCTTCCAAGTGACTTTAGCTCTTTCTACTTTTCTGGTACTGTGCTAAAATAATCCTGCTGTTGAGTTTATTCCTGGATGCAAACTTAGGACTTTGTTGTGTTACTTCAATGTCTAGGCTCAACTCACTACCTGTTCTTCTGGCTGTCTATGGCAAGCTTTTGGGACTATAAAATAGGAGTTCTCATTGCCAAATTCCATCTCGGTGGCTTTGATGAAAACCAGTTCTCCTGAGTTTCTTTATCTTGGACCTCAATGACAGCCTCCTGCCTGTACACTATTATTATACACATGTGGTTACACCTATACATATTCCATTTTTTAAGCATGTTTAATAAAGTGCACATGAGACAAAAGCAAATATCCTCGTCCATAGGACTGTATAACTGCACGTCACTGTATTTCCAAAATGCCCCAGGAAATCCAAAATCTGAGGTACCTTATTATGCACATTTTGACCAGAGCTTAGATAGTTTTATCCTAGCCTAACCCCCCCTTGACTTCTCATCATCTAGTAAATGTGAAGGCCAACATCACTGGCCAAAAGAGACGGTTGCATGGGCCAGAATGCACGCATGTTAGCTAGAATTTGCATAACAGAGAAGTTTAACTGTGTCTGGCAACATTTTCCAATTCTTAACACTTAACAAAAATGCATTTAAGCTGTATTTGTGAGTAAATATTTCCATGAGCAAATATCTCCTAATTTCAAACGCTTTCAATTTGCATTCCTTTAACACGCCCCATTAAATAGATAGATAGTTATTATGATTTCTCCTTTCTGGGTAGGTGCACACAAACTAATTTTCAGCATTACACAACAGCAAATCATTAAAATTATTTACATAATAATTTAGAAGGAATTGGCAACTTTTCTATGATTCCAACCGCTAATAAAATCCCTGTATACTGATCATTTATCAAACCGATGGGGGATTTGATATGGAAACTACAAATGTCTGGTTTAGAGTATAGAAAACTACACTGGGCCTGGGCCATGAATGCAAGTATTATCTGCAGCATCCAAACTAAACTAATCCCAGCCATTGTCTTACTGGTGCAGTAAAACTTGGGAACATTGGAGACAATCCACTAAAATGTTTAAGGTATTTTTTTTTAATTGTATTACTGTGTTTTTATATTGCCTTATAAACATTTTCCTATCACAATTTACTTACATACTGTAGGCCTCTTTTTTTTTTTTTTTTGGATGTGGGGAGGCTGGGGGCTATGAGAATTGGCCCTCCCCAGACAGGATTTTAAAACTGTAGGTAAATAAGAGAGCCAATGGAAGAGTGGGTATGACGATAAAGTTTGCAGTGCCTCCACCCAGGACAGAGCCTTTGTGAACAGAAGGAGTTCCTTTCCTGGAAAATTATTCAGTAATCTAAACAAAGTAATTGGAAGCAGAGGAGCTACTGCAACCAGCATATAACATTAACCATAAGTACATAGATGCACACAAGTATAGAAATAATACAAGCTTTATATAAGAAGAGATTAATAACAGTACATACATACAAAGTACAAACAAGTATTATCAGCAAAGGGGGCGACAGTGGCGTCACTAGGGGGGCTGAGGGGGCCACAACCCCCAGTATTATAGTGTGCCCCCTATGTGCCCTCCAACAGGTTACAGATATAACTCATATAGCGGCCGGCGCCCTGGCTGCCCGCTCACAATTTTTTTTCTTCCTGGTGGTGGTGGATTGACACTGTCCGACTGACTCGTCACCTGTCTGTCTCGGACTTGGAGCCTCGAGGAATTCTGGGCTAGCTGACTTCACGTGACGGCCGCCGGCCACCGCTGTTGCTTCTGGGAGTTGTAGTCCATGGCCTGAGCCTAGTAAGAGGAAAACTACAACTCCCCGCCGCCGCAGTTGGATCTTGGACACACGTGGCTGGCCTGGGTGTGCCGCTGGCTGCAGTACACTGTGCATGCAACAGAAGATGACCCCAGGAGACAGGAGCATCATCCACCCCCCCAGGACTGGAGGAGGTCGTGCAAGGAGCAGGACCTGTCCTGCTGAGCTGAGCATGAGCTGGCAGCTGCCAATGGACCATAGCTGAGGTGAGAGACCCTGACACCCACAGCTGACCCCCACATGATCATCCAATCCATACCCCCCATACACCTCATATTCCCTGCCCCAGTGCCCACCTAGTAACCTCAAAATAGCCCTAAACACTGTGGGTATAGTCCTGCTGGGAGCTGCCCAAGTGCCCATGGCCTGTGAATCCTGCTGGGAGCTGACTGAGGACCTGTGGGTCCAGTTGGCCAGTGACCTGTGGGTCCTGCTCCGCTGGCCATAGCCTACAGGCCAGCGGCCAGCAAGACCCACAGGCCAGCAGGACCCATAGGCCATGGCCAGTTCCCAGCAGGACCCAGAGGCCAGCGGCCAGCAGGACCCATAAGCTATAGTCCGCTCCCAGCAGGACCCACAGGTCAGTAACCAGCAGGACACAAAGGCTATTGTCTGCTCCCAGAAAGACCCACAGGCCAGCGGCCAGCAGGACCCATAGGCTATTGTCCACTTCCAGCAAGATCCACTTTGCCAGAGGAGAGGTGGATATGTACCTACCACAATACCAGCATATGTGATCATCACAGAGATGCCTGTTTTCTTGGTATTTTGGATTTATCCCCTCTGTTTTAAATAGATACTGGGATTCATATCATGCGGAGTATATTTCTATACACTGGATATTTATTTCCCCCTTTTGGACATTTATGTTTACTTCTTTCTTAATAGGTCCAGACTATATCCTATGGGCCAGTAGGAAAAACATCTAAGACAGATCCTGTATTCCTCTCCTCTGTTGTTTTGATGATTTATGATATTGAGTAAGAAACTCTGTATATAACACACTTGCAATATACGTATGGTCCTGAAGAAGCGGGGAATCCCACGTAACGCATAGACCAGTTACAAGTACATGTATCCATCAGATTTACATATTTTTGTATTTAAAGCAAAGTTTCTTTATGCATTTCTATGTTTTTAATATTGTGTTTATGACAATATTTTATGTGTAATAAAATTTATATAGATTTTTATTCTGACTTTGTTCTCATTTGGCATATTTAAAGTCCCACTACTTTTGTTTTCAAAAATACCATATTCATTTATGGGATGATGCCAATGTGAACTTGAGATTGGATTTATGACATGTCCTCTACCTTACAACCTTCTAAGACTCACAGGCCAGCGGCCAGCAGGATCCATAGGCTATTGTCCGCCCCCAGCAGGACCCACAGGCCAGCGGCCAGCAGGACCCATAGGCTATTGTCTGCTTCCAGCAGATCCCACAGGTCTGCAGCCAGCTGCATTGATGGGCACTGATCAGGCTGCATTGATGGGCACTAATGAGGCTGCATTGATGGGCACTGGTGAGGCTGCATTAATGACCTCTGGAGTGCATTCGATTCTTGAAATATATATATATATATATATATATGTGTGTATATATATATATACCGTATATAGGGCTCAAAATTTCAAGTCCTGGGCTATTAGCCAGGCCTTAATGGTTACTCGCCACCAGTTGCCCCACCCAACCCCTACCCTGCCCTGCCCTTAATTCCATCCCTAAACACACCCTCATAAATTATCGAACGAAATGACACTTAAATGTTTTATGCAGAATTAAGTTATAAAAATAAATATTAACAACAACTTTATCAGTGCAGCCTCACCTGTGCCCAACAATGCAGCCTACCTGTATCCATCAATTCCACTTCACCTGTGCCTAACAATGCAGCTTACCTGTGCCCAACAATTCCGCCTACCTGTGCCCAACAATGCCGCCTCACCTGTGTCCATCAATGCAGCCTACCTGTGTCCTATATGCAGCCTACCTGTGTCCATCAATGCAGCCTACCTGTGTCCATCATGCAGCCTGCCTGTGTTCATCATGCAGTCTGCCTGTGCCCATCAATGCAGTCTACCTGTGCAGGGGAAGAGAGAAGAGAGCAGGCAGCTGGATTATCAGAGAGTGGGAATATGGCTGTAACAGCCTACATTTCAATTGTCGTATGTTCTCGCCGGTCGCCATCACATACAGCTCCGCCTCCTGGCCCAGGGACTTTGATATAGGTCACACGTCCCAGAAGTGATCTGTCTATCAAAGTATTGGGGCCAGGAGGCGGGGCTGAATGTGACGGCGAGTGCGGGGAACACATGGCAAATGAAATGTGTGCACCAACGCTCCCTATCCAACCTGATGAAGCTTGAGAGGTCCTGCAAAGAAGAATGAGAGAAACTGCCCAAAAATTGGTGTTCCAAGCTTATAGCATTATACTCAAAAAGACCTGAGGCTGTAATTGGCGCCAAAGGTGCTTCAACCATGTATTGAGCAAAGGCTGTGAATACTTACAGTATGTACATGTGATTTATTTAGTTTTTTATTTTTAATACATTTTGCAAAGATCTCAAACAAACTTCTTTCATGTTGTCATTATGGGGTATTGCTTGTAGAATTTTGAGGAAAATAATGAATTTAACCCATTTTGGAATAAGGCTGTAACATAATTTTTTTGGGAAAAAGTGAAGTGCTGTGAATACTTTCCGGATGCACTGTATATCCGGGTATATATAGTTATTAATAAAGATACAGATTACTGCTGCAGCAAAGTCCAGTTGCAGGAGCTCCTGAGGATGATGCTGTGTTTGTCTATGTGTCAGAGACCTGAAGACAAGATCTGCAGTCATAAGGAGATTTTTCAGCTGTTGTCTAACCAGCCTGGAACAGAGTTTCTCATTGGCAGGAACTGTGGTGTGGCACTGGAATTGTGACAAGCAGCAGGACTTCTAAGCTAATGATTCTGATTTAGCCACCGGATGCCTAACCTGGCTCTAGCCTATGCTGGGTATCGAGTCTCCCAGCTCACGCTCACGGCTAGTTCTGGTGGATGGAGAGGAAGCAGAAGTCCAGGGCAACAAGGAATAGTCAGGAGGACAAACCAAAGGTCGGGGAACAAGCAGACAGGGGCAGTCAGAAGAACGAGTCGAAGGTCAGGGCAACGAGCAGACACGGATGGTCAGGAGAACAAGCCAAAGTCGGTACACTGGAATCAAACATAGAGCACACGGCAAGAAACACCCAGGGAAGCCTTCACACAATTTTTGCTCAGCAAGGCTGGCTTGCAGTGCATAGGGTTAAATAGTGTTTTCTGCTAGAGGCTGGGGTGGAGCCATGCTGAGTGAAGATAGATTACTTAAACACACAGGTGTGAGAACACGGTCCCTAAAGCTGATACACATATCTGAGAGGTAAGCAGACAGTCAGGGCATGAAACATTGCTGCAGATTCATGACAGTTAACTATAATAACAGAGACAGCATATAAATTATACTACAATAAATTGGTTGACCTATTAATTTACTGGAAGGTGACCACTACACATACAGTAGCACAGATCTAGCTATCTGACAATGTGCATGTGAAATAATACCAAAGGACAGGGCAGAGATACTCTGTCACAAGGATTTAGATAAACACTCAGCAGCTGCAGTTAAACTATTGGATCATAGGAATACTTGCAATAATAGTCCCTTCTGGCTTGGGGATGACAAGCATGGACAGGACATTTGGTTGATACTTTCCCTCTCTCTTCACTTTCTCCTTCCGGGGTTTCAAAGCCAACTACCCAGGGACAGTAAATGCATTTACAAATTCAGACGGTAGAGGGCAGCAGATCCCAACAAAAGTTTCATGCTACTTCCTTGAGGAATGAGGAGCTTTGGACCTAAAAGTGGACTCACTGCCTGGATCTATGATGACCAATCTTCCCATTCAAAGCAAGAACCATAGCTGGCAATATTTTTCCTGATTGTATTTTTATTTATGTTGGCTAGCAATATTGTTGGATGTGAGAGCATGTATTTTTTTTGTGTACTTTGTTCTGTTCATATACAATAAAATTCATAAAAGAGAACCTTTTACAAAAATAATCAAATAATTATTTATCATGTGTTCAGTCCTTATTTTTCCATGTGAATTTGTTGTTACGGGAAAGTTGCAATAACGGCAATATGACCATTGCTGTTTTATGTCTAAAGCCTCGTACACACGACCTGTTTTCTCGGCAAGAAACGACAAGAAAACTGTTGGGAGAGCTTTCTTGCCGAGAAAACCATGCATGTGTACGAGGCTTTCAGGTTTCTCGTCAAGAAAACTGCCCAGAATCTCGACGAGAATAAAGAAGACCTGCTTTCTTTTTTCTCGTCGGGAGTCTCAGTTTTCTCGTCGTGATTCTCGTCAGACTGTATTTGGACGAGAAAACCGTTTGTGTGTATGCTTTTCGGGGTCTTCAAAAACCGTGCATGGTCAGAATCAAGTATGAGATGGGAGCGCAGGTTCTTGTAAAACTAGCGTTCGTAATGGAGATAGCACATTCATCACGCTGTAACGTACTGAAAGCACGAAGACTGAAAAGCGCGAATCGTCTCTCACTAAACTTTTACTAACACGCAGTAACACGAGATCAGCAAAAGCAGCCCAAGGGGTGGCGCCATTGGAATAGAACTTCCCCTTTATACTGCCGTCGTGTTGTACGTGACCGCGCTTTACAACGACGAGATTTTGGATTGACAGTGTGTATGCAAGGAAAGCTTGACAAGAATCTCATCAAGCTTGACAAGAAACCCGTAGAGAAAAACAACGTTTTTTTTGCGATGAGATTCTCGGCCGTGTGTACGAGGCTTATGATTGGAAACCTGCACTGAGCAAAATCTGACCCTTGCTGTTTTCTATTTAAGAATACTAGTTGCCTGGCCATCTATGGCTTTTGTACCTACAAAGTTACTAACCCAGAAAAAACATGCAAAATATAAAGTCAGTGTAACATCGGAGATCTAGACCTGCATACTTGTTGCAGATCAGTGCCTGAGGAACTATTAAACTGAACCTTCACCTGTCTCCTTCCCCATCCCTCTATCACAATGAAAAATGTTTTATTTAGTGTTTCTGTGCATGCACAAAGATGGCGCAGGTATGAGGTCTCCACCTGGTCCCACAAGCCGGGCAGAGCACTACAGCACATCTATGCCCATGCCAGGTTTTTAAAGATGGCTGTGCCGGAGGGGTGGGGGCCAATATTATAGGGACCGAAGTTCCTGTTTAAGATCGCTGGCTCAGCATGACAACCAAGCAACTAGAACCTTTAGATAAAAAGTCAGCAGTGGTGGCCTACATAGTCTCTGCTTCCCATTGCAAGCAGTGGCGGCTGGTGCTCAAAATTTTTGGGGGGGCGCAAACAAACTGAAAAAAAAAAAATCAATTGCTGCCACTGTGCCCATTAAAACGCAGCCACTGTGCCCAAACGCCATCAGTTTGCCCCCTCAAATACAGCCAGTTTGTTTCCATATACAGCCAGTTTGTCCCCATATACAGCCAGTGTGCACCCATATATATATAACCAGTGTGCCCCCATATATACAGCCAGTGTGCCCCCATATATACAGCCAGTGTGCCCCCATATATACAGCCAGTGTGCCCCCATATACAGCCAGTGTGCTCCCATATACAGCCAGTGTGCTCCCATATACAACCAGTTTGTACCCATATATAGCCAGTGTGCCCCCATATATATATAGCCAGTGTGCCCCCATATACAGCCAGTGTGCCCCCATATATATAGCCAGTGTGCCCCCATATACAGCCAGTGTGCTCCCATATACAGCCAGTGTGCTCCCATATACAACCAGTTTGTCCCCATATATGTAGCCAGTGTGCCCCCATATATATAGCCAGTGTGCCCCCATATACAGCCAGTGTGGCCCCATATATATAGCCAGTGTGGCCCCATATATATAGCCAGTGTGCCCCCATATATATAGCCAGTGTGCCCCCATATACAGCCAGTGTGCTCCCATATACAACCAGTTTGTCCCCATATATATATATAGCCAGTGTGCCCCCATATATATAGCCAGTGTGCCCCCATATACAGCCAGTGTGCCCCCATATACAGCCAGTGTGCCACCATATGCAGCCAGTGTGCCCCCATATGCAGCCAGTGTGCCCCCATATGCAGCCAGTGTGCCCCCATAAACAGCCAGTGTGTACCCATATACAAGCAGTGTGTACCCATATACAGCCAGTTTGTCCCCATATATATAGCCAGTTCCTCCCAAATGCAGCCAGCCCCCCCCCCCCCCCCAGCCCTGCACTTACCTTCCTCGGGTCCACGCCATCCTCGATGTCTTCTCCCGCCCTCGATGTCGCTTCAGCCAATCAGGTTACCGGTAACCAGATATGGTGAACCTGATTGGCTGAACCGCCTGTGACTGTTCTCCAAGGAACGCACCCCCGTGCGTACCTTGGAGGAGTTTTTGGAAGCTGATTACAGCGTGAGAGCTGTATTCGGAAAGCCTATCAGAGCCGCTGGCTCTGATAGACACTTCCAAGTCACACCCACCGCCGGCCACCGCTCTAATTCATATGGCCAGCGCTCACCAGGAGGCCGGCCATATGAATAGTAGGCAGCGGCAGTGGCGACAATACACAGATTCATGCAATGCATGAATCTGTGTATTGTCATTCAGTGGCAGTGCGGGAGCGAGAGATGCGGCGCTCCGGCGCCCTCTATGGACGCACCGCCACTGATTGCAAGCCTTTATTTATAGTTAATATGTAATTTTTGCTTATGAAACAATATATTATCTCTGCTTTAAAGTGTAAAGTAAAAAAAACTGCAAGGAGGTAGAGTTTTTCAGCAGAAAAAAAATCACACTTTTTCCTAGCAGATTTTTTTGTGTACTCTGCTAGCTAGAAAAAAAAAAGAGATGAAGGACTTTACTGATTGCCACATGCATACCCCAAAAGAAGAAAGTGAGTACTCAAGACAATTCTATATATAAAAAAAAAAACACAAACATTTATTTACAGCATAATTCTATTAAAATTTACATAAAAACTTTAAACACTAATCATCAGGCGTAAACCACATTCCCCAATTAGGTAAGAGTGCGCTTTACCTGTTAAGACCTAGCCCATATATACAATACATGTGTGCATGAATCACAAATTCCCATGGATGTAGTGGACCATATGACAGGAAAAATCAGAGCGCTAGTCTTTATCTTTACGTGTTTCGCCAGTGGGTGGCTTCTTCAGGAGTACCTATTTATATTGGGGAACAAATCACCTTACTTACAGAATTCAGTTATGAAGTTAGTACATACATGCACGTTCAATATCTAGTATTCACATAAATACACTCAGGAGCTAATAGTGCTCAGTCCAATTAGAGGGGTCTAGGTCAACCCAGAAAATGGGAGTGGCACACCAGGGCTAAAACAGCTGACAGAGAAACCCCCAAGGGCAGTTAATAGCCTAACAAATTAGAATAGTAAAAATTATAAATACTGTCATTCTCATATCTCAGTATGGTAAATGGGAGTTAGGCTAGTCTATAAAAGAGCAAGGGGACAAGGCACTCACTTGAATGGATCGAATCACTCAAAAAACAAACAGTCACAATTTGATTGTCATAGAACGCGAATAGGATCCAAGTAACATGAGGTGTACTGTAAAAATATAAATAAATATGCAAACACATGTAAAGATTGTGCCTCAGGGACTATTCCATACAAAAAGCTCAAACAGCAAAAAGTCAACATCCATATAAAATCTCCTTACTAACCTTAAAGCGAAGCGCCACCCAAAAGGGGAAGCTCCACTTGTTTGCTTCCTCCCCCCTCCAGTGCGACATTTGGCACCTTTTGGGGGGGGGGTACCCATCCCAACTTCCGCTAGTTTGTCCCCCTCTCCTCCTTCCCCTGCCACTGGGCCATTCACAAAGCGCAGCATGCTTCATGCATGCGCAGTAGGGAACCGGCTGCAAGGCTTCACTGCCGGTTTTCCTTACAAGGAATGGCAGCGGCAACATTCGAGAGCCGATTGAAAAATTGGCTGTGGTGTCGGCATCACGGGATCCCTGGACAGGTAAGTGTTCTAATATTAAAAGTCAGCAGCTACAGTATATGTAGCTGCTGACTTTAAATTTTTTGGTGGGGGGACTGGAGCTCCTCTTTAAGTAATCCAAATAAGTTATGTCAGCCAATCCAAATGTGGAAGGAGTGTCATACTGTATCCATTAACCACAGTGGTTACGGGTATCATGGACCTGTCAGAGCTTGAGAAAGACAGCCTGGGTGATGAGTCTTCAGACTTGCATATTGTGGCTAGAGCTACCGCAGTTTCTCCACACTGCAGTTCAGCTTTAAATGGTTCTATTTTCTTCTCTTCTCTGTAGACACTTTATAGAACCTCAGAATTAGTCAGTCAGAAGTTTGAGATGTTTCAAAGGAGGAAAACTGATAGTGTAAATTTTGTGTACTGCAAATATTACAAACGCGAACTAAATCGTCTCAAGGCACTTTTGTAGCCAATGTCCGCCTGTGTCTTCAGAAGAGATGGGTGTTTAGCTTCTTCCTGAAGGCCAGATGGTTTTCTTCCAACCGGATGTCCGTGGGTAGAGCGTTCCATAGCCGTGGTCCTTGGACTGCGAATCTTTGTTCGCCTTTTGATCTGTTGCGGGTCTTGGGGATATGGAGGAGGTTCTGGTTAGTTGACCATAGGGTGCGATTTGGGGTGTAGAGCTTTATTTTGTCGCAGAGGTATTGCAGGGCTTTTCCTTGTGTACATTTGTAAGTGAGGCAGAGGGTCTTAAATGTAACCCGATCCTTCACGGCTAGCCAATGGAGGGTCCTCAGGGACGGGGTGATTGATTCCCAGGGTTTTTTTCCAGTTACCAGTCTGGCTGCTGTGTTCTGGACAACTTGTAGACGTGAAATTTGGTATTTGGGAAGTCCTAGGTAGAGGGAGTTTGCGTAGTCAAGTCGGGAATTGAAGATTGTTCCAACTACTGCTGCTGTATCTCCTTCCGGTATGAAGGGAATGAGTCTACGCAACAGGCGAAGAAGGTGGTGAGATCCGCTGACTACTGATCCTATTTGTGCATCCATTGTCATGTCTGAGTCAAAGATGAGGCTTTTGGCTTTAGTGCTGGGGGTGATGGTTTGTCCAAGGATGGTGGGTGGGGTGAACGTTGTGCTAAGGTTTTTGTTTTGGTTTGCATGAAGGAAGAGGAGTTCTGTTTTGGATCCATTAAGTTTGAGGGAGCTCTCCGTCATCCAATCGTCAATCAATGAGAGGCAGTTTTCCAGTACGTGGTATTGGTCTTTTTTGTTGGTGCTGCGTAGGTAAAGTAGGGTGTCATCAGCGTAGGAGTGATAGAGCAGGTCCTGGTTGCTGATGATTTTGAGGAGTGGGCGGAGGTAGATGTTAAAGAGCACGGGCGACAGGGGTGATCCTTGAGAAACTCTGCATGTAATTTTACGTGCTTCTGAGGTGTAAGCTCCTAGTTTCACTTTCTGGGATCGGTTCTCTAGGAAGGATGCGAACCAGAGTAGATCTGAGTCTGCGACTCCCGCTACTTCTGCGAGACGAGTGAGCAGGGTTTTGTGGTCTACTGTGTCAAAAGCTGCGCTAAGGTCCAGCAGCACCAGGAGACACGATTCTCCTTCATCTGCTGCTTTGAGGGCGTCATCCTAGATTTTAAGAAGTGCAGTTTCTGACCCGTGGCCAGGGCGGAAACCAGATTGTAGTAGGTCCATGAGTTTGTAGGTGTCCAAATGGGGTTGTAACTGTTGTACTACTGCTTTCTCGATAATCTTGGAGATGGTGTTTAGGCTTGTGACAGGTCTGCGGTGGTTTGGGACTTTGGGGTCGAGGATGGGCTTCTTTAGGAGGGGTTTGATTATGCCTTGTTTGAGGAAGCTTAGAACGATTCCTTCTTTGAATGATTGATTTATGAGGTGTGTTATAGTGGGTGCCAAGATGTCGGTACATTCTTTCAGAAGTTTTGTGGGAATAATGTTGTTTGGCGATGTGCTGTCTCGGAGGCTTCTGATGATGATTTTGGTGGTGTCGATGGTGATTGGGACCAGAGTAAATCTCAGTGATTGTAGAATATTTGTATGGTTTTTGTCTTCTTGATCTGGCCGAGTGGGGTTGCTTGCTATGTTCTGCTGAATTATTTCACGAATGTTTGTGATTTTGTCAATGAAAAAATCAGATAGCTCATTGCAGAATTCTTGTGTTTCATTTGCTGGAGGCTCTAGACAGGTGGGGTTCATAGTCTGGGCGACTAGTTTGAAGAGTTCGTGGGGGCGGTTTAAGGCTTTTGAGATAGTGTTGGAGAAGTATTCTTTTTTTGCTATGAAGATTTGCTATGAAAATTTAGACATTTGAATATACTGTATATTCAAAGGCATCAATTTGCCAAAGCATTATGCATGCACTATTTTTAGACTCTAAATGTATGCAATGGCAGTTTGAGTTCCTGGTGCCCAGTGCTGAATGGAGTAAAAAAAATCAACTATCCTAAATACACTAAAAACACACACCCTAAAAAAGGGTAGATATTTTTGCTAAATAGGCAAATTGGGATATTTTGCCAGCAGTCAAAATAATTTTGCCGAAAAACTTGCTCCTTTGACAAGTGTTCAGATTACTGCCCTTTTAGCTTTACAACGTGTTTCATTTCAGCATTGCCATTTTCTATCTTTATCTTGTGCAGAACAGTTAAGTCATTTTTTATAGGGTGAAATGTGCCAACATGGAAACTATTGTTGCACCACATTTATTTGTCCCCTTTATGTGCATTTTCCTTTGCTACAAATAAAACAAGAGGCTGATTTTTTTTTTGTTTTGTTTTTTTCCTTAATTTTTCTATTTATTGATCTTTTACTCTATAAATAATAACCCATTTAAAGTTGATCTGTTCATGAACACAAAACACTGCTAAATTTCCCAAGATTAGCGGAAGCGCTAATACGGTGTCCCAATTAATCCCCTCACTGCTGGGGAGGCAGCCACGAATGGCCGAGGGATTAAACTTTTCAACATGTTGTAATCTTTGATATTTGATCTTCTGCTAGAATTACAGCTCCCGTGTTAAAGAGCCATGGCCTGTAAGCTGTACAGTTTTTAATACTTGCATCCTAGACCACTAGAACCTGTATTTTGTAATGAGCACCTTTTTTAAATATATTGCTGAGTTTGGTCCTAAAAAGGTAGAGGGAGGCACTGATTTTTTTGCTGTTGTGATAATAAAAACATAAATCCCAAAAGTGGATTCCAACAGTGAAATTTGTGCATATGGGTTCTCAGCTCTGACCAACCATTATAAGCGCAAGTCCTCTTCTAGAACTACGAGAACCCCCCTCCATAGGTTTTTACTTACCTCCTTCAATGTCTCCACTGTTGTTCTGAATGGAATCACAGTTCATCTCACATACTAATTTATTTAAAGTATTCAAAACAATACATACCGTATTTATCGGCGTATAACACGCACTTTTTTCCCCTTAAAATCAGGGGGAAATCGTGGGTGTGTGTTATACGCCGATCCCCCGCCGATCCCCCACTGAAACGAGCGAGAGGAGCCGAGATACACAAAGCCGAAGTACACTCGGCTTTACTCGGCTCCTCTCGCAGTCCCGCCCCACCTCCACTGACATACAGAAAGCCGAGTGTACTTTGGCTAGTCTCGGCTCCTCTCGCAGTCCCGCCCCTGACTGTGAGCAGAGCCGAGTCTAGCCGAAGTACACTCAGCTTTTTGTATGTTTTTTGGCGCAATCAGTGGAGATGGGCGGGACTGCGAGAGGAGCGGAGTCTAGCCGAAGTACACTCGGCTCCGCTCGCTCCTCTCCACAGCGGAAATCGGCACCAAATTCAAACACTGGCACTGGGCAAGGCTGCAAAGGCACTGGGCAAGCCAAGGCTGCAAAGGCACTGGGCAAGGCAAGGCTGCAAAGGCACTGGGCAAGGCATGGCTGCAAAGGCACTGGGCAAGGCATGGCTGCAAAGGCACTGGGCAAGGCATGGCTGCAAAAGCACTGGGCAAGGCTGCAGATGGACACTGGGCAAGACTGCAATGATGGACACTGGGCAAGGCTGCAGATGGACACTGGGCAAGGCTGCAGATGGACACTGGGCTAGGCTGCGATGATGGACAAGGCTGCATTTAAATGTACGTTTTTTTCCTTGAACTTCCCTCCTAAAGTTTTTTTCCTTAAAATTCCCTCCTAAACTTGGGGTGTTATAAGCCGGCGCGTGTTATACGCCGATAAATACGGTACCTAAACATGACTTATTAATATGGAAAATGAATACATTATCGTAGGCATATTTATCTTATCAATATAGCCATAAAACACAAAAAGAAATACCATAGGCAGACTGTTAATTACAAATCATGTTTCTAATGTTGAACATAAAATGTGTCTGCAGCAGTGGCGGCTGGTGCTCAAAATTGTTGGGGGGCGCAAACAAACTGAACATTTTTTGAAAAAAAAAACATCAATTCCAGCCACTTTGCCATCAAACGCAGCCACTGTGCCATCAAACGCAGCCACTGTGCCCATCAAATGCAGCCACTGTGCGCATCAAATGCAGCTACTGTGCGTATCAAACGCAGCCACTGTGCAATCAAACCCAGCCACTGTGCCCATCAAACGCAGCCACTGTGCCCATCAAACGCAGCCACTGTGCCATCAAACGCAGCCACTGTGGCCATCAATTGCAGCCACTGTGCCATCAAATGCTGCCACTGTGCCCATCAAACGCTACCAGTGTGCCCATTAAATGCTGCCAGGGTGCCCAATTATATGCTGCCACTGTGCCAAATGCTGCCAGTGTGCCCATCAAATGCTACAACAAAACAATACTCCTGCGCTCTGATGTCTTGGTGTATGCGGGGCGTGTCGATCATTCCTCAGTAAACAGGCAACACTTTAGGAATCTTGCAGCCCTCCTCAGAACTATGGGTGTTCATACAACTGTAAAAAAACAAAAAACAGGAGGGCGCACCGACCTAGTGTATTACCAGATAAAATCTTTATTAAAATGTATAAAAACAGCAATGGTCCTACTCACAAGCAGAGCGTTAAAATGAGCTTTTCCTAGTGACCAGCCTGAATCATAGGACGACTGAAGTTAAAACTCGATGACCAGGGAGATAGATGGTACCTCAAATGTGCTGGACGGCTGACGCGTTTCCGGGGCGCACCCCTTTCTTCAGAGCCTACACAGCTTGTGGTATCCTATTCTCATGGATAACCCCACACATATAGATATACACACACTCATGTCCACCAAGGAGGCCCCGACCCATCGTCCCCACCCCAATAGGCCCCGCCCCTACAAACTCCACCCCCAGAGGTGTGTCTCATGATTAACCCATAGGGGTGAATCAGAAATTAAATATAATTCGACATGCTATGTGACACCAATTGTGCACTAGAGTAAAACAAATCATTTCACATCATAGATACATATAAAATAGTGGTGGAGGATAGAGGTTCAAATTCAAAGGACCAGTGTGCCACTAATGATCAAAATACTCCTAGCAAACTTGTACCCAAACCCCCACTGATCCCGCATCACAGGGTGACCAGGTAGGCTAGTAGTATACAACAGATATGTAACAAGCATCTAATTGTGCCCGAACGAACCGCTTACCGTATGCAGCAGGGGCCAACAGTAGATGCAAAGGTGACCAATGATCTGCCAGTGGGAAAGATGCATCTAGGATTCCACTCACTGCATCCTATACCTAACCTTCTATTAAGGGAGAGAGGCACATTCGGAGCTTTGGACTAGAAGTGCGGGTGTTACAAACTTTTCCACCCGCACTTCCTGTTTGTCAGTGGTGCGGCCTGATTGGGCGAATGCCAGGCCTCGATCTGGATGCCGAGTCGGAAGTGCGAGTGTGTTTGCGTTCCACCCGCAACTTCCGGTAGCACTACAGTGAATGCGCTCGCCCCTCCTATCACTCCTAGGGGCGGAGTGCAGAGGAGGCTTGTCCAAAGCATGGAATGGGTCGCAATTGCCTAGAGGTGTGGGTGTCACTAGCGTGTCTACCCGCACTTCCGGTCGCGTCCCTGTTTGTCTATAGCACAGCCTGATAAGGCAAATACCAGGCCTCGATCTGGATGCTAAACTGGAAGTGCGGGTGTATTTGCGTTCCACCCGCAATTTCCGGTGAAACCACAGTGTACACACCCGCTCCTCCTATCACTCTTAGGGGCGGAGTGTAAAGGAGGCCTGTCCAATGACAAGGAGAAAAAAAAAAAAAAAAAGGGGGGGGGGGAGAGGAGCCGCCTCCATGCACACACGCACATGCACACCCATACAAAGGATCCACAGATACGTACAGTGGGTCTAGTACATAGGAAAACTCCTACCTGGTTTCTTTGCCAAAAACATTCCCCCATCACCAAAGTGAATTTGTGGGAAACAACATTGATGGACTATCTCCATGGATAAAATAACTTCGTGGGACAAAGGTCCCATTTATCCCCACTGCCCCACAATTATTTGCCGTGAGGAAAAGGGATACACGTAAATCTCTCCCCACATGTACTTATGCAAAACACTCCCACAGATGATACATGGTGGACCCACTGTACGCTGGACCTACCAAATGAACCACGCCGTATAAATATTATTAATGGAGTTGAACAAGCAACCCTTGAACTACACTCTACCAAGAAGCACCCACATAGTGTAGGGTGCCAGTGGCGTGGACCCTAGTAGGTCCAGAAGATGTCACATGAACCTGAATAAACCAGCTGTAAATATGATGTGCATTATAGCATTGCAAAAATGATAAACAAAAAAGAAAACAAATTATTATTATTAATTATTATCAACAATAATAATCATGTTCCCAATATTAAATATAAACCCCAAAGGACCCAAAAAGCCTTAAAACTCTCTCTTCTAAATCCTAAGCCTACTAGAAATATTCTCTTTATGTACCCTGGCATGCACGACCAATCAACTTGTACTAATGGTGTGAAGTTCAATTCCCTCGTTGAGGCCCTGCGGGGCCAAAGTCCCCAAGGTGAAGATCCAGAAAGCTTCTCTCTTACATAAAATCTGATATTTCTTGCCACTATCTAAATTGCTAGGTATAGCTTCTATGCCAAAAACCTTCAGACCATCTATGCTACTGTCATGTAGTTCCTTGAAATGTCTCGGAACTGAACACTTGTCCTTTTCCGTGGTGATGCTACTCCTGTGTTCGTTCATCCTGGTTCTCATTGGTCGACATGTACGGCCAATGTACATAAGGCCACAAGGGCAGATTAGACCATAGATGATAAATGGGGTACCACAGTTAATAAACTGTCTGATCTTATGACTTCTCCCATCTACTCCAATCACCTCTTTCTTCCTGTGGCACATATGTGTACAATTGCCGCAAATGCCACTTCCACATCTATAGGAACCTTTCTGGTCAAAGATAGTGGTCCAGGTGTTATTCAGTCCTTTGTTCTTGTTGTTCTTTTTGACCCTACTTGGGGCAATCGTATTTCGCAAATCTCTCGGTCTCCTAAATACCAAATTGGGATGGGGCGGGAGACTCAGAAAGGGATCTGATTCCAGAATTTTCCAGTTCTTCTTGAAGATCTTTTGGATCGTCGGTACTTTATTATTGTACCTCGTGCAGAACCTTGTTTGCGCTGGTTCATTTTTCTCCCGTTTCGTTTTTATTTCATCAATATCTCCATACAAGTGTAGAAATTTTTGGAAGGCTTCCTCTATATGTCCTTCCTCGTAGCCCTTCTCTTTGAATTTATTCTTCAAAATCAGACTTTGATCTTCATAGTCCTTTTTTCGAGAACAGGTGCGCCTAAGCCGACAGAACTGACCGAATGGAATATTCCGGATCCATCTTGGGTGATGGTGACTCTGAGCATGTAGGTATGAATTGCCTGCGCTAGGTTTAAAGTGCGTTCTTGAATAGATGACACCATATTCGTCGGCCCTCAATTCCAGATCCAGGAAAACTAGGAGTTCTTTGTCTACTACATGGGTGAATGAAATTCCGAAAGGGTTATTGGCACAATGTGTCAGAAATCCATCAAGTTCTTCATCACTCCCATTCCAGATAATAAGGATATCATCTATATACCGAGAGTACAAAACTAAATTTTTCCCAAAGGGGTTGTTCGCCCAAATGTATTGGAGTTCCCAATACCCCATAAAGAGATTTGCGTAGCTTGGTGCAAACCTTGCCCCCATCGCCGTACCCCTCACCTGTCTGTAGAAGCAGTCCATGAACGTAAAGTAATTATGAGTCAAGGTGAATTCAATGCACTCAAAAATAAATTGTGCCTGTTGTGGGTTAAACGTGTGGGCTTTCGCTAGATAGTATTCGGTGGCTCGAAGGCCAAATAGATGCTGGATAGATGTATATAAAGATGCTACATCCAATGATAGCCATCTATAGCCCTTCTCCCACTTATAATTAGCTAGTATCTCCAGAGCATGGCCTGAATCTTTGATGAATGATGGTAAGTTAATCACTATATTTTGTAGGAAGTGATCAATGTAGCTCCCCAAATTACTGGTTAGACTGTCAATGCCCGCAACAATGGGTCTGCCTGGAGGTTTTTCTATATCTTTGTGAATCTTGGGAATATGGTAGAAATGGGGGACGACCGGATGTTTTGAGTATAAAAATTCATACTCATTCTTTGTTAAAATCTTGCTCGATAACGCCCTATCCAGAAGTTTTTTCAAATCTCCATTGTACTCTACCGTTGGATCCCAACGTAGTCTCTCGTAGGTGTCAGTATCCCCTAACAACCTAAGGGCTTCTTCCAGGTATTGATCTCTATCCTGTATAACCAGGCCACCTCCCTTGTCTGCCTTCCTGATTATGATCTCAAGATTATTCTTCAGGCTACTCAGGGAGGCTTCGATACCAACCTCATAGCCCTTATTGTATTTGCGGCTTCTGTCACCACACATTTTTCTGAATTCACGCATGACAACTTCATAGAAGGTGGAGATGAAGTTCCCCTTACTCCAATGTGGATAAAAGCTAGATTTTGGTCTGAAGTCTGTATGTCTAGTAGCTTCCTCACTCGGCAAGGCAAACGACTCATTTAGAGGTTCCAAGCCGCCTTCTTCATATAATTCCTCTAGGATCTCCAACATGCCTGTATCCTCAGATATATCCCCAAAGGTCGAAGTTGTTGTTTCTAAGTTCTCAGTACTTTGACCATTGATTTCCTTGAGCCTGAAGTGACGCTTCACCGTGAGGTTACGTATGAATTTATTCAGGTCGATGAACAGTTCAAACAAATTCGGAGGGCTTTCCGGGGCATAATTGAGGCCCCTTCTAAGCAAATCAAGCTCTTTTTCAGAGAACACGCAATTAGAGAGGTTATATATTTTGATGGTAGAATGATTTTCTATCATCTCTGTTCTCTTCTTTGATTTCTTGCCACCTCTCTGGCCTCTCCTTGTTGGTTTCTTAGTCTTCTGGTGTTCGGGGGGGTTAAAGATCTGGTTGTTAAAGTTTTCGGCGCTGCGGGTTTTGTTGTCCCCGCAGCTCCTTTCCCAAAAAAAGAAAAGTCATCTTTATTAGGTTCCACGTTTCCATTTCCCATACTTTTATCTCCTGATTGCATTGTGTTCTTGGGCCCTAGATTAATGTCGTGCTCCTGTTGTTTCCCTGCACCACCAGGAATTGAATACTCTTCCGTTAGGGGAACCGTTGTTTCGACCCGTAATGAACATTCCCTGACCGATATTTGATTCTTGGACGGGTCATCATTCCGTATCTGAAGACCATCAGTTCCTTGTCCCTCTTTCGCCTGTACAGGGATCTTATTTTGTTCCAACAAGGGACTCCTTTGCTTCAACGGAGGAGGGAAATCCTCATGTACACTAGACCAAGTTGGTGTATTGGGTGAGTGATCCTTAGTTTTCCTTGTATTGTTTATGTTCTTATATATATTTCTATTTTTATTTTTATTTGTATTGTTTCTATTCCTATTCTTATACCAACGTCCATTCCTATTTCTATTTACGTTCTCATGACTCTTATTTCTTTCCTTGAAGTGAGCATTGGTTCTATCGTGATAATGATTCTGGTTCCTGGACTCCCTCTCTCTCACTTCCGGCCTATATTCTTGCCCAGAATGCTCTCGCTCCCTCCCCATTGGCCCATCTTCTTCCTCTCCAGGGGGTAATGCATTCTTGTCCCTCCTCCAATTGAACTCCCGTCCAGAAGTATAATCTAGCCTGTCTCTCTCGAATTTACCTGATTTGCGGACTATCAATTCTGCCTCATAATCTGTTGTTTGTTTGTTTATCTTATTATCCCATACTGAGAATGCTTCTAAATCCATATAGGTCAAGAGTTCTTCTTGTATATTAGTGATATCAATTTTAATATTCGACAAATTCCGCTCTCTTTGCCTAATGATCATTACTAACCAAGTCCTATTAAACAGCCTCATTTCTTTAACCCATTCTTGGCCAATATCTACATCTAAAAAATTACATAACTTATTCAACCTTAGACCTCTAGGTATCCTATTAACCTCTAGGTATTTTTGCAATAACACAATGTCCCACCACTGAGTCATTTCATTCTCCAAAAGATGTTTTAGTTTGTAGAATGCTGATACCATCTTCTCCTCTCTACTCTGTAGAGTATTCTCATCGCTGATGACGTCTAGTCCTTCCAGTTGCTGTTCGTAATTATCAACACTATTCAGGAAGCCTTTTGCCAATGAAGCCCTTCTTAGCTGCCTTTCTTCTATGGACAATACCATTATTCAGTAATATTTGCTGCTTGCCACACCGCACACTACTACACCTAGCAGCAGGAGTCCCCAAATCAAGAAAAAAGTACAACAAAACAATACTCCTGCGCTCTGATGTCTTGGTGTATGCGGGGCGTGTCGATCATTCCTCAGTAAACAGGCAACACTTTAGGAATCTTGCAGCCCTCCTCAGAACTATGGGTGTTCATACAACTGTAAAAAAACAAAAAACAGGAGGGCGCACCGACCTAGTGTATTACCAGATAAAATCTTTATTAAAATGTATAAAAACAGCAATGGTCCTACTCACAAGCAGAGCGTTAAAATGAGCTTTTCCTAGTGACCAGCCTGAATCATAGGACGACTGAAGTTAAAACTCGATGACCAGGGAGATAGATGGTACCTCAAATGTGCTGGACGGCTGACGCGTTTCCGGGGCGCACCCCTTTCTTCAGAGCCTACACAGCTTGTGGTATCCTATTCTCATGGATAACCCCACACATATAGATATACACACACTCATGTCCACCAAGGAGGCCCCGACCCATCGTCCCCACCCCAATAGGCCCCGCCCCTACAAACTCCACCCCCAGAGGTGTGTCTCATGATTAACCCATAGGGGTGAATCAGAAATTAAATATAATTCGACATGCTATGTGACACCAATTGTGCACTAGAGTAAAACAAATCATTTCACATCATAGATACATATAAAATAGTGGTGGAGGATAGAGGTTCAAATTCAAAGGACCAGTGTGCCACTAATGATCAAAATACTCCTAGCAAACTTGTACCCAAACCCCCACTGATCCCGCATCACAGGGTGACCAGGTAGGCTAGTAGTATACAACAGATATGTAACAAGCATCTAATTGTGCCCGAACGAACCGCTTACCGTATGCAGCAGGGGCCAACAGTAGATGCAAAGGTGTCCAATGATCTGCCAGTGGGAAAGATGCATCTAGGATTCCACTCACTGCATCCTATACCTAACCTTCTATTAAGGGAGAGAGGCACATTCGGAGCTTTGGACTAGAAGTGCGGGTGTTACAAACTTTTCCACCCGCACTTCCTGTTTGTCAGTGGTGCGGCCTGATTGGGCGAATGCCAGGCCTCGATCTGGATGCCGAGTCGGAAGTGCGGGTGTGTTTGCGTTCCACCCGCAACTTCCGGTAGCACTACAGTGAATGCGCTCGCCCCTCCTATCACTCCTAGGGGCGGAGTGCAGAGGAGGCTTGTCCAAAGCATGGAATGGGTCGCAATTGCCTAGAGGTGTGGGTGTCACTAGCGTGTCTACCCGCACTTCCGGTCGCGTCCCTGTTTGTCTATAGCACAGCCTGATAAGGCAAATACCAGGCCTCGATCTGGATGCTAAACTGGAAGTGCGGGTGTGTTTGCGTTCCACCCGCAATTTCCGGTGAAACCACAGTGTACACACCCGCTCCTCCTATCACTCTTAGGGGCGGAGTGTAAAGGAGGCCTGTCCAATGACAAGGAGAAAAAAAAAAAAAAAAAGGGGGGGGGGGAGAGAGGAGCCTCCTCCATGCACACACGCACATGCACACCCATACAAAGGATCCACAGATACGTACAGTGGGTCTAGTACATAGGAAAACTCCTACCTGGTTTCTTTGCCAAAAACATTCCCCCATCACCAAAGTGAATTTGTGGGAAACAACATTGATGGACTATCTCCATGGATAAATTAACTTCGTGGGACAAAGGTCCCATTTATCCCCACTGCCCCACAATTATTTGCCGTGAGGAAAAGGGATACACGTAAATCTCTCCCCACATGTACTTATGCAAAACACTCCCACAGATGATACATGGTGGACCCACTGTACGCTGGACCTACCAAATGAACCACGCCGTATAAATATTATTAATGGAGTTGAACAAGCAACCCTTGAACTACACTCTACCAAGAAGCACCCACATAGTGTAGGGTGCCAGTGGCGTGTCATTGGACAGGCCTCCTTTACACTCCGCCCCTAAGAGTGATAGGAGGAGCGGGTGTGTACACTGTGGTTTCACCGGAAATTGCGGGTGGAACGCAAACACACCCGCACTTCCAGTTTAGCATCCAGATCGAGGCCTGGTATTTGCCTTATCAGGCTGTGCTATAGACAAACAGGGACGCGACCGGAAGTGCGGGTAGACACGCTAGTGACACCCACACCTCTAGGCAATTGCGACCCATTCCATGCTTTGGACAAGCCTCCTCTGCACTCCGCCCCTAGGAGTGATAGGAGGGGCGAGCGCATTCACTGTAGTGCTACCGGAAGTTGCGGGTGGAACGCAAACACACCCGCACTTCCGACTCGGCATCCAGATCGAGGCCTGGCATTCGCCCAATCAGGCCGCACCACTGACAAACAGGAAGTGCGGGTGGAAAAGTTTGTAACACCCGCACTTCTAGTCCAAAGCTCCGAATGTGCCTCTCTCCCTTAATAGAAGGTTAGGTATAGGATGCAGTGAGTGGAATCCTAGATGCATCTTTCCCACTGGCAGATCATTGGACACCTTTGCATCTACTGTTGGCCCCTGCTGCATACGGTAAGCGGTTCGTTCGGGCACAATTAGATGCTTGTTACATATCTGTTGTATACTACTAGCCTACCTGGTCACCCTGTGATGCGGGATCAGTGGGGGTTTGGGTACAAGTTTGCTAGGAGTATTTTGATCATTAGTGGCACACTGGTCCTTTGAATTTGAACCTCTATCCTCCACCACTATTTTATATGTATCTATGATGTGAAATGATTTGTTTTACTCTAGTGCACAATTGGTGTCACATAGCATGTCGAATTATATTTAATTTCTGATTCACCCCTATGGGTTAATCATGAGACACACCTCTGGGGGTGGAGTTTGTAGGGGCGGGGCCTATTGGGGTGGGGACGATGGGTCGGGGCCTCCTTGGTGGACATGAGTGTGTGTATATCTATATGTGTGGGGTTATCCATGAGAATAGGATACCACAAGCTGTGTAGGCTCTGAAGAAAGGGGTGCGCCCCGGAAACGCGTCAGCCGTCCAGCACATTTGAGGTACCATCTATCTCCCTGGTCATCGAGGTTTAACTTCAGTCGTCCTATGATTCAGGCTGGTCACTAGGAAAAGCTCATTTTAACGCTCTGCTTGTGAGTAGGACCATTGCTGTTTTTATACATTTTAATAAAGATTTTATCTGGTAATACACTAGGTCGGTGCGCCCTCCTGTTTTTTGTTTTTTTACAGTTGTATGAACACCCATAGTTCTGAGGAGGGCTGCAAGATTCCTAAAGTGTTGCCTGTTTACTGAGGAATGATCGACACGCCCCGCATACACCAAGACATCAGAGCGCAGGAGTATTGTTTTGTTGTACTTTTTTCTTGATTTGGGGACTCCTGCTGCTAGGTGTAGTAGTGTGCGGTGTGGCAAGCAGCAAATATTACTGAATAATGGTATTGTCCATAGAAGAAAGGCAGCTAAGAAGGACTTCATTGGCAAAAGGCTTCCTGAATAGTGTTGATAATTACGAACAGCAACTGGAAGGACTAGACGTCATCAGCGATGAGAATACTCTACAGAGTAGAGAGGAGAAGATGGTATCAGCATTCTACAAACTAAAACATCTTTTGGAGAATGAAATGACTCAGTGGTGGGACATTGTGTTATTGCAAAAATACCTAGAGGTTAATAGGATACCTAGAGGTCTAAGGTTGAATAAGTTATGTAATTTTTTAGATGTAGATATTGGCCAAGAATGGGTTAAAGAAATGAGGCTGTTTAATAGGACTTGGTTAGTAATGATCATTAGGCAAAGAGAGCGGAATTTGTCGAATATTAAAATTGATATCACTAATATACAAGAAGAACTCTTGACCTATATGGATTTAGAAGCATTCTCAGTATGGGATAATAAGATAAACAAACAAACAACAGATTATGAGGCAGAATTGATAGTCCGCAAATCAGGTAAATTCGAGAGAGACAGGCTAGATTATACTTCTGGACGGGAGTTCAATTGGAGGAGGGACAAGAATGCATTACCCCCTGGAGAGGAAGAAGATGGGCCAATGGGGAGGGAGCGAGAGCATTCTGGGCAAGAATATAGGCCGGAAGTGAGAGAGAGGGAGTCCAGGAACCAGAATCATTATCACGATAGAACCAATGCTCACTTCAAGGAAAGAAATAAGAGTCATGAGAACGTAAATAGAAATAGGAATGGACGTTGGTATAAGAATAGGAATAGAAACAATACAAATAAAAATAAAAATAAAAACAGAAATATATATAAGAACATAAACAATACAAGGAAAACTAAGGATCACTCACCCAATACACCAACTTGGTCTAGTGTACATGAGGATTTCCCTCCTCCGTTGAAGCAAAGGAGTCCCTTGTTGGAACAAAATAAGATCCCTGTACAGGTGAAAGAGGGACAAGGAACTGATGGTCTTCAGATACGGAATGATGACCCGTCCAAGAATCAAATATCGGTCAGGGAATGTTCATTACGGGTCGAAACAACGGTTCCCCTAACGGAAGAGTATTCAATTCCTGGTGGTGCAGGGAAACAACAGGAGCACGACATTAATCTAGGGCCCAAGAACACAATGCAATCAGGAGATAAAAGTATGGGAAATGGAAACGTGGAACCTAATAAAGATGACTTTTCTTTTTTTGGGAAAGGAGCTGCGGGGACAACAAAACCCGCAGCGCCGAAAACTTTAACAACCAGATCTTTAACCCCCCCGAACACCAGAAGACTAAGAAACCAACAAGGAGAGGCCAGAGAGGTGGCAAGAAATCAAAGAAGAGAACAGAGATGATAGAAAATCATTCTACCATCAAAATATATAACCTCTCTAATTGCGTGTTCTCTGAAAAAGAGCTTGATTTGCTTAGAAGGGGCCTCAATTATGCCCCGGAAAGCCCTCCGAATTTGTTTGAACTGTTCATCGACCTGAATAAATTCATACGTAACCTCACGGTGAAGCGTCACTTCAGGCTCAAGGAAATCAATGGTCAAAGTACTGAGAACTTAGAAACAACAACTTCAACCTTTGGGGATATATCTGAGGATACAGGCATGTTGGAGATCCTAGAGGAATTATATGAAGAAGGCGGCTTGGAACCTCTAAATGAGTCGTTTGCCTTGCCAAGTGAGGAAGCTACTAGACATACAGACTTCAGACCAAAATCTAGCTTTTATCCACATTGGAGTAAGGGGAACTTCATCTCCACCTTCTATGAAGTTGTCGTGCGTGAATTCAGAAAAATGTGTGGTGACAGAAGCCGCAAATACAATAAGGGCTATGAGGTTGGTATCGAAGCCCCCCTGAGTAGCCTGAAGAATAATCTTGAGATCATAATCAGGAAGGCAGACAAGGGAGGTGGCCTGGTTATACAGGATAGAGATCAATACCTGGAAGAAGCCCTTAGGTTGTTAGGGGATACTGACACCTACGAGAGACTACGTTGGGATCCAACGGTAGAGTACAATGGAGATTTGAAAAAACTTCTGGATAGGGCGTTATCGAGCAAGATTTTAACAAAGAATGAGTATGAATTTTTATACTCAAAACATCCGGTCGTCCCCCATTTCTACCATATTCCCAAGATTCACAAAGATATAGAAAAACCTCCAGGCAGACCCATTGTTGCGGGCATTGACAGTCTAACCAGTAATTTGGGGAGCTACATTGATCACTTCCTACAAAATATAGTGATTAACTTACCATCATTCATCAAAGATTCAGGCCATGCTCTGGAGATACTAGCTAATTATAAGTGGGAGAAGGGCTATAGATGGCTATCATTGGATGTAGCATCTTTATATACATCTATCCAGCATCTATTTGGCCTTCGAGCCACCGAATACTATCTAGCGAAAGCCCACACGTTTAACCCACAACAGGCACAATTTATTTTTGAGTGCATTGAATTCACCTTGACTCATAATTACTTTACGTTCATGGACTGCTTCTACAGACAGGTGAGGGGTACGGCGATGGGGGCAAGGTTTGCACCAAGCTACGCAAATCTCTTTATGGGGTATTGGGAACTCCAATACATTTGGGCGAACAACCCCTTTGGGAAAAATTTAGTTTTGTACTCTCGGTATATAGATGATATCCTTATTATCTGGAATGGGAGTGATGAAGAACTTGATGGATTTCTGACACATTGTGCCAATAACCCTTTCGGAATTTCATTCACCCATGTAGTAGACAAAGAACTCCTAGTTTTCCTGGATCTGGAATTGAGGGCCGACGAATATGGTGTCATCTATTCAAGAACGCACTTTAAACCTAGCGCAGGCAATTCATACCTACATGCTCAGAGTCACCATCACCCAAGATGGATCCGGAATATTCCATTCGGTCAGTTCTGTCGGCTTAGGCGCACCTGTTCTCGAAAAAAGGACTATGAAGATCAAAGTCTGATTTTGAAGAATAAATTCAAAGAGAAGGGCTACGAGGAAGGACATATAGAGGAAGCCTTCCAAAAATTTCTACACTTGTATGGAGATATTGATGAAATAAAAACGAAACGGGAGAAAAATGAACCAGCGCAAACAAGGTTCTGCACGAGGTACAATAATAAAGTACCGACGATCCAAAAGATCTTCAAGAAGAACTGGAAAATTCTGGAATCAGATCCCTTTCTGAGTCTCCCGCCCCATCCCAATTTGGTATTTAGGAGACCGAGAGATTTGCGAAATACGATTGCCCCAAGTAGGGTCAAAAAGAACAACAAGAACAAAGGACTGAATAACACCTGGACCACTATCTTTGACCAGAAAGGTTCCTATAGATGTGGAAGTGGCATTTGCGGCAATTGTACACATATGTGCCACAGGAAGAAAGAGGTGATTGGAGTAGATGGGAGAAGTCATAAGATCAGACAGTTTATTAACTGTGGTACCCCATTTATCATCTATGGTCTAATCTGCCCTTGTGGCCTTATGTACATTGGCCGTACATGTCGACCAATGAGAACCAGGATGAACGAACACAGGAGTAGCATCACCACGGAAAAGGACAAGTGTTCAGTTCCGAGACATTTCAAGGAACTACATGACAGTAGCATAGATGGTCTGAAGGTTTTTGGCATAGAAGCTATACCTAGCAATTTAGATAGTGGCAAGAAATATCAGATTTTATGTAAGAGAGAAGCTTTCTGGATCTTCACCTTGGGGACTTTGGCCCCGCAGGGCCTCAACGAGGGAATTGAACTTCACACCATTAGTACAAGTTGATTGGTCGTGCATGCCAGGGTACATAAAGAGAATATTTCTAGTAGGCTTAGGATTTAGAAGAGAGAGTTTTAAGGCTTTTTGGGTCCTTTGGGGTTTATATTTAATATTGGGAACATGATTATTATTGTTGATAATAATTAATAATAATAATTTGTTTTCTTTTTTGTTTATCATTTTTGCAATGCTATAATGCACATCATATTTACAGCTGGTTTATTCAGGTTCATGTGACATCTTCTGGACCTACTAGGGTCCACGCCACTGGCACCCTACACTATGTGGGTGCTTCTTGGTAGAGTGTAGTTCAAGGGTTGCTTGTTCAACTCCATTAATAATATTTATACGGCGTGGTTCATTTGGTAGGTCCAGCGTACAGTGGGTCCACCATGTATCATCTGTGGGAGTGTTTTGCATAAGTACATGTGGGGAGAGATTTACGTGTATCCCTTTTCCTCACGGCAAATAATTGTGGGGCAGTGGGGATAAATGGGACCTTTGCCCCACGAAGTTATTTTATCCATGGAGATAGTCCATCAATGTTGTTTCCCACAAATTCACTTTGGTGATGGGGGAATGTTTTTGGCAAAGAAACCAGGTAGGAGTTTTCCTATGTACTAGACCCACTGTACGTATCTGTGGATCCTTTGTATGGGTGTGCATGTGCGTGTGTGCATGGAGGAGGCTCCTCTCTCCCCCCCCCCCTTTTTTTTTTTTCTCCTTGTCATTGGACAGGCCTCCTTTACACTCCGCCCCTAAGAGTGATAGGAGGAGCGGGTGTGTACACTGTGGTTTCACCGGAAATTGCGGGTGGAACGCAAACACACCCGCACTTCCAGTTTAGCATCCAGATCGAGGCCTGGTATTTGCCTTATCAGGCTGTGCTATAGACAAACAGGGACGCGACCGGAAGTGCGGGTAGACACGCTAGTGACACCCACACCTCTAGGCAATTGCGACCCATTCCATGCTTTGGACAAGCCTCCTCTGCACTCCGCCCCTAGGAGTGATAGGAGGGGCGAGCGCATTCACTGTAGTGCTACCGGAAGTTGCGGGTGGAACGCAAACACACCCGCACTTCCGACTCGGCATCCAGATCGAGGCCTGGCATTCGCCCAATCAGGCCGCACCACTGACAAACAGGAAGTGCGGGTGGAAAAGTTTGTAACACCCGCACTTCTAGTCCAAAGCTCCGAATGTGCCTCTCTCCCTTAATAGAAGGTTAGGTATAGGATGCAGTGAGTGGAATCCTAGATGCATCTTTCCCACTGGCAGATCATTGGACACCTTTGCATCTACTGTTGGCCCCTGCTGCATACGGTAAGCGGTTCGTTCGGGCACAATTAGATGCTTGTTACATATCTGTTGTATACTACTAGCCTACCTGGTCACCCTGTGATGCGGGATCAGTGGGGGTTTGGGTACAAGTTTGCTAGGAGTATTTTGATCATTAGTGGCACACTGGTCCTTTGAATTTGAACCTCTATCCTCCACCACTATTTTATATGTATCTATGATGTGAAATGATTTGTTTTACTCTAGTGCACAATTGGTGTCACATAGCATGTCGAATTATATTTAATTTCTGATTCACCCCTATGGGTTAATCATGAGACACACCTCTGGGGGTGGAGTTTGTAGGGGCGGGGCCTATTGGGGTGGGGACGATGGGTCGGGGCCTCCTTGGTGGACATGAGTGTGTGTATATCTATATGTGTGGGGTTATCCATGAGAATAGGATACCACAAGCTGTGTAGGCTCTGAAGAAAGGGGTGCGCCCCGGAAACGCGTCAGCCGTCCAGCACATTTGAGGTACCATCTATCTCCCTGGTCATCGAGTTTTAACTTCAGTCGTCCTATGATTCAGGCTGGTCACTAGGAAAAGCTAATTTTAACGCTCTGCTTGTGAGTAGGACCATTGCTGTTTTTATACATTTTAATAAAGATTTTATCTGGTAATACACTAGGTCGGTGCGCCCTCCTGTTTTTTGTTTTTCCCATCAAATGCTGCCAGTGTGCCCATTAAATGCTGCCACGGTGCCCATCAAATGCTGCCAGTGGGCCCATTAAATGCTGCCAGGGTGCCCATCAAATGCTGCCAGTGTGCCCATCATATGCTGCCACTGTGCCAAATGCTGCCAGTGTGCCTAATAAATGCTGCCAGTGTGACCCCCGCCCGCTCGCCGTCTGCCCGGCACTTACCCTGTTTTGGTGGGGCAGCGGGTGACGGCGACGAGCGGGGTCCTTCATGTCTCCTGCGGGCACTTCTCGACACCGTCCTTATCTCTGACTCCCGTCCTCTCGTCAGGTCAGGCGTCCAATAGCGGCGCTTGTTGTTTCAGCCAATCAGGTAACAGGTAACCAGACCCGGAGCACCTGATTGTCTGAGAGGCGGGTCAGTGTCAGGGAAGCAATGTATTCGCTTCACTAACACAACACTGAGTAATCAGCGAACGCACAGCAGTGCGCCCGCTGTTTACCCTTTTGGAAGAGTATTGGAGCCCATGGGTCTAATCAGCAAGCCTATTAGAGCCTATGGCTCTAATCAGGCGCTTCCAAAAAAAAAAATGCCGCTGTAATTTATATGCCCGGCGCCCGACAAGGTGTTTGGGCACATGAATACTGGGCGGGAGCAGCGACCATAGATAGATTCATGCAATGCATGAATCTATCTATGTGAGAGAGCAGGAGAGGGGGGGCGAGCAGGAGAGGGGGGGCGGCGCTCCTGTGCCCTTTATGGATGCACCGCCACTGGTCTGCAGCCAGTTTCTGATTTTTTAGTAGATGATAAGGGTATTTTAGGCAGTTACAGAGGTGTTACTGCACAGGTGTTTTTCCTGGTTAGCCCAGAGTTGGACCCAAAGTAAAACCAAAAAGACATTTATGGAGGGGCCACATGACTGGTTTAGGGGGGTGGAGGCATGGGAGGTGTTTTGGTATTTAACGAATGTTAGGATTTAGGCTACTTACCTGATTTATGTGGCCATACAGGAACAAGGTGGGGCTTCAAGGGGTTGGAGGCAGGAAAGTTCTGGGAGAGTTTTCAGTTGAAGGGCCGCAGCCATCGGGTAATATTCCCACCCTCTCCCCCTTACATTTATTTTTTTGTTTTAGTTTGTGACATTCAGTCATGGCTTCTGGCGAATTTCAAGGTCCTTGAAGATGGGCAGTATGGTAAAAGTGAATTGGTAGGGACCTGTCTTGGGTATGGCTCCCCTCATTTTTGTATGTTCATGGCAGTACCTGAGGTTACTGGCAATGGTCCCTGAGTCTGTGTGGTTTGGCTGGAGGCCTACCTTACGGGTTGTCATGGGTACTAAAGTCGGCCATAGACAGTTTGAATATCAGTCGGCTTAGCAGGAATCGGCCGAGATTTGAACCATGTATTGGCAGGCTGAATGTACCCAAGCTGATCTATCCATCAACTTGGGAACAACCAGCATGCCAAATTTTACATGCGAAAACTGCTAGCGGCTGTTATAGTGGCTTGCAATAATCACTATGTTCCCCCGGTGGGGACGGCTTCTCTGGAACGCACAATGGCTCCGCGAGAGGGAGTCCCCTGTCAACACTGCCTGTGTTGATGGGGGAATCGTGCAAATTCGCTCCGTCTATGACCGGCCTTATTTTAAAGGCCTACTAGGACCTCGAGGTTTCATTCACATTGTAGTGAAGGGCATTCTGTTTTGATATTTGTTATTTATATTGTAAATAAAGGGGCTGTTATGGCCATTAAAACCCCAATCAATGTTTGGTACCGAAGTGTGGTGCAGGGGTGGTAAAGCATCATGAGTGGCAGAAACTCATTTTTATTACCCTGGTCATGTCTCCTTGAAAGAGGCCTTTCCTTTTCCTTTGATGAAGAGGAAGGATCAATGTGCTTTGTATATATTATGACCAGCAAAGGATTGCAGCCAGTCCTGGAACTTAACAGACTCTATGATTGAAGATAGCTATCTCCCCATGGAGGTGTCTGAATGTGTGATATCTATTCAGTAGTTTCTGACTGTCATCAATATCATGAGCCAGGTCTCTGGGCAACATATCTGATTAACTTGAGATTAATTTCCATAGGATTCTCTTGGTAAATATTTTTTACAAGGTAGGTGGGAAAGAGTTTCCTTAACCCTCCCTATTTACTGTACACAGATTCAGGACCCAACCCTCCCCATTTACACAGACTTGGGACCGACAAGCAGAATGCAATAACACAAGCATAGCCAATCAATACACATACTAGAGTCAAAATAGACAGGAGCCATTTAACCTATCAGCATGTCTTTGTAAAGTGGGAGAGAACATTTAAACTCCATAAAGGTAGTGTCCTGGCCAAGATTCAAACCAAGGACCTATTGCTGGAAGGTATTGATGCTAACCATCAGTAGCAGCTGGTGCTGTATATTTTTTTTGGGGGGGGCAGCAAACAAGACACCCGTCACCACAACCCAGCCCCCCTCTCCCCCCGGTTGGTCCATCGGTCGTTCGTCCGTCCCCCCACCCACCACACACTTACTCCATCTAGCAGGTTTGGCTCCTTCCTGCACCTCCACCTCCTTGGCGGCGGTTTCCTCCTCGGCGGCTTCTCCCTGCATCTCCGGCTTCACGGCGGCTTTGTCCTCGTCGGCTTCCCTCCTCCTTCCCTCGGCGGCCAATACTATTGCTTCTCCTCTCAGTTAATTGGGTCTCAGGACCCGCTTCCTAATTGGCCGGGAGGAGAATCAGGAAGACAATAGCGAATAATAATTTGCTATTGTCACAAAAGTGGGTGGGCTCGGGGAGCAGTGCTCTGCGTTCGGAGCCCACCCTTTTTGAAGCCAATTAGAGCCTCCGGCTCTAATCACGTTTTTCGGAAAAAAAAAAAACCCCATTGGAATCCATGCGTCCCGCGCCCCGCATGTAGTTTAGGGGCTGGACGCATGGATTAGGGGGTCGGCGCCCCATATAGATGGGCCGCCACTACTAACCATTAAGCCACTGCTCTGCCCATTTTTCCATCTACATTCCCCAAGATGGATTTTTATCATATAGCTGGTCTGAGAATTCCAGGACTATTAATATTCTAAGGACAAATATTCCAAACCAAGGACTGAAGCAGGAAAGTACAAGAGCAAGAAAGCATTATACAGAAATAGCAAATATTGTCAAGTGCTTTCAGGAGTTCAAATGACATAAAAAATCTGTCAGGCTGGCTGTACATTAATCAAATGCTCGGGTAAGCATAATCTTTAATCTGATTTTAAAGATTTCCAGTAAAAAACATGATTCAATGCAGAGTGTTCTTGTAGGAGCTGTGCTCTTTGAGGCGTCATCCAATTTTGACAGTGTATTTTTGAAAGCATGTAATTATCCAATTAACAGTGAGATATGTTATTTTTCAATTATCTATGAGTTGGGATTAAACTTTGGTGAGTAGCAAAATTTTAAAAATAAATGCTAATTTGTAAAAATTGAAAGGTGCATTATTTATTCTCTTTTCAATCAACAGTAATAACCCTATTAAAAAAATCTCTACAGAATGGTGTACTGTATAACATAAGTGCCTATACTGTTTAAAATCCAGTATTACACTGTCTCCTCCTGCTCAGCACATGCTCATTTGCTCTCTATTTGTTGGAACTGAGCCACTAGAGGCCGATCTTCTGACAGCCTAAAGATTTACTGCTGCTCAGGGGCTCTGAGTTTCACAAAAGTGGCAGCCTCCAGCAAGAAGAAGCAGGAACAATACTGGAGGAAACTTACAGCTCACACTAATTTTGGTAGCATAATTATTAATGTGGAATGTATGTTGTTCGTTATAGAACTTTTATTTTTTGTCAAGTTGGTATGGGTAAAATTCTGCTTTAAGCCTCGAGTCCTGAGCTGTAGCCAATCAGAATAGTTGATACCTCAGTGATCACTGGAGTCAGTAACAGCTTGTTGTAGTGATCAATTATTTTAAATTAGTTAAAAAAAAAAATCTCCAGCCCGCAGTTCAGCTTTACCTCCTTCCCACCATCTCCCAGTGGCCCTTTAAGTAAGTCTTAACGTCGGGGGGCAGAGGCAGTGTCCCAGTCATGTGATTGCTGTGATTGTCTCTCAATGGTCACATGATCATGAGCCTTTCCCTCTGGCTCCCGATCACAAATAGAGACCAAGAGCTGTCGGTGACGCCTTGATCTGTGTGTTAGGAGTTTACAGTGAACATGCTCTCAGCTCACAACCTTGGCCCCCATGGACATATATGTGCGGCAGCTGGGCATTGAGGCCTTCCCCTCCCTGCCAACGCATATATGCAGTGGGAAGAGGTTGAGAAGCAAAGAGCTACTTTCAGAAGAACCTGCTCTTAATTTGTACATTGCAACATACAGGTATGTTCCTGTACTTGGGAACTAATCGTTTAGAACAGTGGTCTTCAAACTGCAGCTCGGGGGCCAGATGTGGCCCTTTGCTTGCTTTTATCTAGCCCCGGGGCACTATTCCTCCTAATACAAGGCACTTTTCCTCCCACTAACACCAATGATGGGGCACTATTCCTTCCCATGACAAAAAGGATGGGGCACTATTTCTTCCCCTGACACCAATAATAGGGGACAATTTCTTCCACTGACACAAATGATGGGGCACTATTCCTTCCACTGACAAAAATGATAGGGCACTATTCCTTCCACTAACAAAAATGATGGGGCACTATTCCTTCCACTGACACCAATAATGGGGCTCTATTCCTCTAAATGATACCAATGATGAGGCACTATTCCTCCCACTGACACCAATGATGGAGCACTATTCCTCCCACTGACACCAATGATGAGGCACTATTCCTACCACTGACACCAATGATGGGGTACTATTTCTCCCACTGACACCAATGATGAGACACTATTCCTTCCACTGACACCAATGTTGGGGCACTATTCCTCCCACTGACACCAATGATGGGACACTATTCCTCCAACTGACACCAATGATGGGGCACTATTCCTTCCACTGACACCAATGATGGGGTACTATTCCTCCCACTGACATCAATGATGGGGTACTAGTCCTCCCACTGACACCAATGATGGGACACTATTCCTTCCACTGACACCATTGTTGGTGTACTAATCCTCCCACTGACACCAATGATGGGACACTATTCCTTCCACTGACACCATTGTTAGTGTACTAATCCTCCCACTGACACCAATGATGGGACACTATTCCTTCCACTGACACCATTGTTGGTGTACTATTCCTCCCACTGACACCAATGATGGGGCACTATTTCTTACACTGTCACCAATGACGGGCACTATTTCTTCCCCTGATACCAACAATGGGGCAATTGTCTTCCCACCAATGCCAATGATGGGGCATTGTTTACTCCCATTGACGCCAGAGCATTTTCTACCTACACTGGCCACAGCCTGGCCCCCTCAAAGTCTTTGTTTAGAAAGTTTGGAGACCTTTGGTTTAAAATGTGGGACCAGGTGCAAGGTTCTTCTCCTAAAATACTGGGTTTGGTTTGCACTAATCATATCTTTGTTACTGTGTCTAAACAACTCAATATTTGATTCATCGGTTCACAACACATTTTTGCAAAAGGCCTGGTCTTTGTTTTTATGTTCAATGGCAAATTGTAGGCTTGCTTCAATATTCTTTTTAGTCAGCAAAGACTTCTTTTCTGGCACATCTCCCATGCAGGATGAATCAGTTCAGTCTCTGATTATAGATGCATGCACCTTGACATCAGCTTTTGCAAGTTACCTGCAGATCCCCTTAAAAAATGTTGGGATTTTCGGAGACTTCTTTTAGCATCAATCAGCTCTTGGGCAGAATTTCCTGAGCAGTCTTGGACATATTAGCAGCGGTTTAAAATCAACATCACTTGCTGATTTTCTTTACAGTAGAATGATTGATTTCAGATAATTTGTCGATCTTTGTAAATACCTTGTCAGACTCATAGGCATCCACAATTTTCTCTGTAAAGGCATTAGAGAGCTCTATTGATCTTGGTATTAGGACACTAGACCCATCAATAGCAAAGAGAACACCAGATCCTAGATGTCTGAGGATTATTCGATAAGGAGGTTCTAAACATTGGCACCTGCCTTGGAACACCTGATTCTAATTTCATGAATTCTTTGTATGGCCCCTTTCACACGAACGGACCAATCGGGTCCGCCTGTCAGTTTTTCAGGTGGACCTGATCGGACCACCCATTGCACTCTATGGAGTGGAGGATGTTAGCTGACAAGTTTCCGTTGACACCCACCAACATCCGGTCCGGTGCGCTAAAAACAGGTGGATGGAGATTCGTTCCCCATTCGTCTGGCGGTTTGGATCGGATGACAGTCGGATTGAAACGGACAGGCGGTCCTAACCACCTCCCGCCCAACGACGTCATATAACGTGGGGAGCTGCAGGCATCATTCAGATATCTTCTTTTTCTGCCGGCGATTCCCTGCACCGTAAAAACAATCATAGTGGCTCAGCCGCTTGATTGTTTTTATAGGCAGCGCTTACCATAGAGCTGACTGAGGACCAGATGGTCCACAGTCATCTCTATGACCTTAAGAGGCCAGGCGCGACGTTATGACGTCACTTCTGGCCTCGGCAGATGTAAACAATGCAGTTTCCTCGGCTGGAAAGCCAAGATCGTTTGAATTTTTTTTATCTCAGGCTTTGTAGCTTAGAGGCGAGATCTGGGGACTTATAGACCCCAGATCTTGCTGTAAAGAGGACCTGTCATGCCCTATTCCTATTACAAGGGATGTTTATAGTCCTTGTAATAGGAATAAAATTGATCAAAAAATAAATAAATGTAAAGGGAAAGTGTCAAAGTATAAAGATAACGGTAAAGTAAAATAAAAAACTTAAAGTGCCCCTGTCCCCACGTGCTCGCACGCAGAAGCAAATGCATATGTACATCGCATATGTAAAAGCCGTTCAAACCCCAAATGTGAGTTATTGCCACGAACATTAGAGCAAGAGCAATAATTCTAGCCCAAGACCTCCTCTGTAACCCTAAACAGGTAACCTGTAAAAAAAATTAAATCGTCGCCTATGGAGATTTTTAGGTACCGAAGTTTGGTGCCATTCCACGAGTGTGCGCAATTTTAAAGCGTGACATGTTAGGTATCTATTTACTCGGCGTAACATCATCTTTCACGTTTTGCAAAAAAATCGGCCTATCTTTAGTGTTTTTTTTTTTTTTTTTTTTTTTTTTTAAAAACGCGTTTGAAAAATTGCTGCGCAAATACCATGCTACATAAAAAGTTGCAACAGCCACCATTTTATTCCCTAGGGACTCTGCTAAAAAAAATATATACTATTTGGGGGTTCTGAATAATTTTCCAGCAAAAAAAAAAATGATGATTTTTACGTGTAGGAGAGAAGTGTCAGAATTGGCTTCGGAGGCAAGTGGTTAAGGCACATACACATGATCAGAAATTTGTACGAAAAATACCGCTTTCGAAGCAATCGTACGATAATCTGATTGTTAGTACACAGCTCTCGAGAGCCGATCACGACAAGTCGTCCAAAATTATCTGATGGGACAAGCACGAACATTTTTCTCGTACGATACCAGATCGTATGATTTTCGTTTTAATCAGTACAGTTTTTGTCTGAAAATACAATACAAATACACTACAACACATTACGTCACTTCCAAATTTTTTATTCTGTCGTAGGAGAATTTTCATAACTTTAGTAAACTCTTCATTTTCGATATGAGACTAGCATGGAATAAAAAACGGACGATCATTCGTCTGACAATCTCATCGTCTGTACCTGGCTTTACCACTTCTGCAAACGGCGCTGATTTAAAAAAAATCCAAGGTTTTCAAAAATGCAGATTTTGGCGTTTTGAATACTTTTAAGTGCAGTGGAGGCATTTGGGGTGTTTAAGACCCCAGATCCCCCCATAAAGAGTACCTGTCATGTGCCTATTACTGTCACAAGGGATGTTTACATTCCTTGTGACAGCAATAAAGGTGATTACCGGTAGATTTTTTTTTTTTAATCGGGCAGTGTTAAAAATACACTGTAAATAAATAAATGAGAATTTTTTATTTATTTTTTTAAAGTGCCCCGTCCCCGCGTGCTCACACACCAAAGAAAACGCATACGTAAGTAATGTTCGCAAATGTAAACAGTGTTCAAATCACACATATTTGGTATTGCTGCGATCATCAGAGTGAGAGTAATAATTCTAGCAAAAGACCTACTCTGTGACTCTTAACTGGTGACCGTTAAAAATATTTAAAACGTCTCCTATGAAAATTTTTAAGTACCGTAGTTTGTCCACGAGTGTGCGCAATTTTAACCTGTGACATGTTAGGTATCTGTTTACTCGATGAAACATCATCTTTTACATCTTTTACATTATACAAAAAAATTGGGCTAACTTTACTGTTTGTTTTGTTTTTTTATTCAATGAAGTGTATTTATTTCCAAAAAAATTGCGTTGAAAAGACCACTGCGCAAATACGGTGTGACATAAAATTTTGCAACGGCCGCCATTTTATTCTCCAGAGTCTTTGCTAAAAAAAATATTTATAATGTTTGGGGGTTCTAAGTAATTTTGTAGCAAAAAATACTGATTTTAACTTGTAAACAACTTGGTCCTTAAGTGGTTAAGTTCAGTCTAACATCTTTTTTAGCACAAGGGACAGTACTTACTATCATTAAAAGTGTCCCTTGTTCTCATGACTGCTGCTTTAGATTAAATCTTCTATCCTCCGAAACGCCCCCACCCCCCCCCCTCCCCACTACCCCTGCAACAGTAATCTTCTGGTGCTCTTGGGGTCAATAGAGCTGAGGAACAAGTCATATGCACTCACCAAAAGTGCGGACTGTGGCCACCCTTCCCACCCCCTCGCCCTCCATTTTTAGAAGCTGTACTTCCAATGAATGAAATTAATCTTTCATTAATACGCCTGCCCTCCATTCATAGAGCGCTTTTAATTCACAGAAGCAGATGTTGGTGTGAAAAAGCCTGAAAAGTGCATATACCTTTTATTCCATTATGTATTATGTAATGTTTAATAATTAAGGGCTCATTTACTTTAGCATTGCCCTCTAAAGTGCAACCTGCAATGGGTGACTTTTCAGAGTGTGTTTGTAATGTGGCTGGAAGGCATTGGGGGTGATTTACTATAAACAGTGCGCTGCGCCGGTTCATACCTTAATAGGTGCGCCGGATAAATCCTTCATTGAGCGCAGGCACTGGCGGCGCACTGCTATAGTAAATAAAAATTTGAGCGGCGCTCTATTCAAAATGAATGGTTCCCTATGGGAGCCCATTGATTTGAATAGAGGTCGCCCGGGAATTCGGATGAAGACGATCCGACTCGCGGGGTGACTCGTGTGCCAGCTGACACAGGGACAGCGCGACTTTGCGAGGCAACTTGGACACGACTTGAGCGTGAAGCAGTCGCTCAAGTCGTGTCCTAGAGGCGACTACCTGGTTCTCGGCAGCCTCGTGCTCGCTGTCCCGTGTTTGGTATGAATCCACGCCAAATTTTAATTAAAAAACCGGCATGGTTTCCCCTCAAGGAGCATACCAGGCCCTTAGGTCTGGTATGGGTTTTAAGGGAAGCCCCCTATGCCGAAAAACGGCGTGAGGGTCCCCCCCAAAATCCATACCAGACCCTTATCCGAGCACGCAGCCCGGCAGGTCAGGAAAGGGGGGGCGAGCGCGCCCCCCCTCCTGAACCGTACCAGGCCGCATGCCCTCAGCATGGGGGGGTTGGGTGCTTTGGGGCAGGGGGCGCCCTGCGTCCCCGCCACCCCAAAGCACCCTGCCCCCATGTTGATGGGGACAAGGGCCTCTTCCCGACAACCCTGGCCGTTGGTTGTCGGGTTCTGCGGGCGGCTGGCTTTTCGGAAATCCGGGAGCCCCCTTTAATAAGGGGTCCCCCAGATCCCGGCCCCCCACCCTATGTGAATGAGTAGAGGGTACCCCTACCCATTCACCTGGTGGCAAAAAAAGTCAATAAAAAACACAACACCGGTTTTTAAAGTAATTTATTAGGCAGCTCCGGGGGTCTTCTTCCGACTTCGGGGGTCTTTCTGCTGGGCGCTCAGCTATCTTCTTCCAGCTCTTTTGCTAGCGGGGTCCCGTCTTCATTGACGATGAAGACCCCGCTAGCAAAAGAGCTGGAAGAAGATAGCGGGGCGCCCGGCAGAAGGCAGAAAGAACCGGAGATCGTGGAGAAGGCACCGGAGAGCGGGAGAAGAACCGGAGAGCGCGGAGACGACACCGGAGAACAGAACAAGAGACCCCCGAAGTCAGAAGAAGATGACGATGAAGACCGGGACCCCGCTAGCAAAAGAGCTGGAAGAAGATAGCGGGGCACCCGGCAGAAAGACCCCTGAAGTCGGGAGAAGACGACGATGAAGACCAGGACCCCGCTAGCAAAAGAGCTGGAAGAAGATAGCGGGGCTCCCGGCAGAAAGACCCCCGAAGTCGGAAGAAGACGACGATGAAGACTGGGACCCCGCTAGCAAAAGAGCTGGAAGAAGATAGCAGGGCGCCCAGCAGAAAGAACCCCAAAGTCGGAAGAAGACCCCCGGAGCTGCCTAATAAATTACTTTAAAAACCTGTGTTGTGTTTTTTATTGACTTTTTTTGCCACCAGGTGAATGGGTAGGGGTACGATGTAGCATTGCAGTTGCGGCAATTATACAACCCCTATCCAGCTGTCTTTTCAGCTTAATGAGTTGGGGAATGGTAACAATGCGGCTCAATCACCTGTTTTTTTTTTACTGCCCCCAACTGCGTACATACACACATACTGCCCAAACGAAAACTGATTGTTTAGGTTCACCCACCCCGTTTACATTCCCCCACATTTCCTTACATAGGAAAATAACAAATTCATGTAATTCATGTAAATGCCGCTTGCTTTCAGCAAACAAATTCCACAGCAGAGAAAAGTACAAAGAAAATAAAAGACATGAAACGCATATTATGGGCATCTCATCAAGGCTGTACAGACTTTGAACATTAAGAACTGGACAACATATTCCTCTTTCAAAAATTATGAAAGTTAATAGAGGAATGACAAATTATACCATGCTGCTTTCAAACAATACAAAATGGAAAACAGCCGTTTAATATATTCTGGTAAATAATTGAGGCAATAACTTGTCAAAAAATAATAGCATACAGAGAACCCATTTGTTATTGTTATTAGCAGCCTTGGAACCAATCCAATCAGATCGACATGACAGCCTCTCTAAACTACAACCAAATTGATCACCCCGATCCAGTCTGGGGCAGCAAAGCATCACATGGATGAAAGGGGTAGAGCTGGACGAATGGTTCTCAATTCAAAAATTGCTTTATTTGATTTGTTGTTATGTCAGCCAGTGCACCTTAATCAGGGCTCTAAATACTGGATATAGAGAGAAAACAATATTCCATAGTCCTGACTCCTGATAAAAGAGAACTATGGGAGCACGGTGCCTACTGTGGTTGTTTATTTTTTTATTTTTTTGCCGTATTAGAGTTGATTTAAAGGCAAATAGGCTGTTCACTGCAAGGGAGCTATTCATTAGCTTAGTAAATATGGTGAAAATTCACTTTGCAAAGAATAGCCAATCACAGGCACATTCTTGTGTGGCTGTATCTCTGTAGCCTCTTACTGCCCCCCTTTCCCAATATACACCCCCCACACCCCAATGACTCCCACGCCCCCCACACCTCAATGACTCCCACACCCTAATGACTCCCACACCCCCCACACCTCAATGACTCCCACACCACAACTCCCCCACACCCCAATACCTCCCACACCCCAATGACTCCCACACCACAACTCCCCCACACCCCAATACCTCCCACACCACAACACCTCAACACCTCCCACACCCCAATACCTCCCACACCACAACACCTCCCACACCCCAACACCTCACTACTTCCCACACCACAACACCTCACTACTTCCCACACCCCAATGACTCCCACACCACAACTCCCCCACACCCCAACACCTCACTACTTCCCACACCCCAATGACTCCCACACCACAATTCCCCCACACCCCAATACCTCCCACACCACAACACCTCCCACACCTCAATACCTCCCACACCCCAACACCTCACTACTTCCCACACCCCAATGACTCCCACACCACATCACCTCAACACCTTCCACAACATAATACCTCCCACACACCAATACCTCCCACACCTCAACAACAGAATACCTCCCACACCCCCATATCTCCCACACCTTAATACCTCCCACACCCCCATACCTCCCACACCTTAACACCTCACACACCCCAACACCTCAATAGCTCCCATGCCCTCAACACCTCAATACCTCCGACACCACAACACCTCAATAGCTCCCACACCACAACACCTCCCACCCCACAATACCTCTCACACCCTCAACACCTCAATACCTCCCACACCACAACACCTCCTACACCCCAACACCTCACACACCCCCATACCTCCCACACCTTAACACTTTCCACAACCCCATACCTCCCACACATTAACACCTCCCACACCCCAACACCTCAATACCTCCCACACCACAACACACCCCCAAACACCAACGCCTCCCACACCCCCATATCTCCCACACCTTAACACCTCCCACACCCCTATACATCCCACACCTTAACACCTCCCACACCCCAACACCTCCCACGCCCTCAACACCACAAAACCTTCCACACCCCCATACTTTCCAAATCTCAACACCTTCCACACGCCAATACCTACCACACCCCAATACCTCCCACACCTCAACACCTCCCACATCTCAACACCTCCCACATCCCAACACCTCCCACATCCCAACACCTTCCACACTCCAATGCCTCCCCCACTCCAATACCTTCCACACCCCAACACCTCCTACTTCCCAATACCTCAACACCTTCCACAGCCCAACACCTCCCACACCTCAACATCTCCCACACCCCAACACCTCCCACACCCCAATACCTCCAGAACCCCAACACCTCCCACACCCCAATACCTCCCACACCTCCCACATGTCAATACCTTCCATACCCTAACACCTCCCACATTTCAACACCTCTCTTACCCCAACACATCCCATACCCCAATACCTCCTGCCCCCAACACCTCCCACACCCCAATATCTCCCTCCTCCCAACACCTCGCGCACCCCAATACCTCCCACACCCTAACATTTCCCACACTCCGATACCTCCCACACCCCAACACCTCCCATACTCCAATACCTCCCGCCCCCCAACACCTCCCACTACTCGATAACTCCCACACCCTAACACCTCCCACACCCGAATACCACCCACATCTCAACACCTTCCACACCTTAACACCTCCCACAAACCCAATACCTCCCATACCTCAGTATACACTAGAAACTGCTGATGTGCTTTAACATCTACATTCACTTTAGTGTAAAAGCTCTTCCCATGGCACTCAATTCCTAGATAATTTGTAGAAAATTTTACAATGTACAATGCAGTTTAGCTTTTACAAAGGCTTTGGCAGTAGTGGTACATTTTCAAATGTGGCACTGGCATATAATGTCCTCTGTGAGAACAGCTCACACATCTACTGTAATATAAGAACTTCCCCATGTATAAACATTGGTCAGATATTGTGATTGTATTTCAAATGATTTAATGGGTGAAGATAACAAAAGATGACAATTACATCCCACCAGGGACAAATAAACCTCTCCCATCCAGTCATTAAGTTTCTGGATCGATAGAACTCGAGTGCATTCACTTGTTCCGTATTTTTTTCTGCTGGGTCACATTGGGCATAAATTAGCAAGGAATATGTATTGAATTCACATTTGCAAAGAACATGTAGGTAATGTATGTCAAATAAAAACAAAATATACTGTCGGTAAAATATTATAAACACAACAATAATAATGCAAAATCAGGAGTATTCTTCTGCCTTCTACCAATGCAGCGCTTTTTCACCTTTTTGAAAAAATAAACAAATAAATTAACAATTTTCTGAAGAAAAAATAAATGTGCATTTATTATTTTTAAACAGGAGCCAGGAGAGCATCTCATACACTCGAGATCAGTAGACCAGAGATGCAATGTCAGACATGGCCACCAGCTTTCATGCCTGTACCTCCTTATGGGTTGTCAGTTTGAAAGCTGGAGGAAGTGTCAATGAACTATTAGGGCATTCAGCATTTTCCCAGTTCATCGAGAACTACAAACCATCTGCTGTATTGGCAGACGGGACTTGTAGTTTCTTCATTCACAGATTCCTGTTAATGAATGATGCGGCTGTGCAGGTAAAATTTTGAAATGTGTTGGAACATGTTACACCCTAAATATGGGTGTAATGTGTAAAATGCTCCAAAAGGTGAATTTATCCATTAAATGCAATCAGTGTAAGTACTTGCATTTAAATTGTTATTTGCCTTTTGCAGTCCTTGTATAGCAGGGCTGAAATGTGAGAAGAAGAAGCCGTACAAGAAGCCGATCCAAGTGCTGTCAAGCAGAAGCATGCTAATAGCAGGAGAGAGCAGACTTATAGAGAGATGAGCTCATCACTGTGCTGCTTCTTTTTCACTGTCCAGTCACAGACTGATGCAGGTTCAGGGCATAACCACACAAAAAGAAAAGAAACAACGAGTACCAGGATGGTTCAACCCAAAGGACCGTTCATTTAATATGAACTAAAAATATTTGACTAGAGTTTAGAATTTAGTTTGTCGTTTGTAGCCTTATGCCCCGTACACACGATCGTTTTTACTGTCATTTTTTAAACCGACGTTTTTCTCCTCGTTTTTTTTCATGTTTCCTCTCAAGCCTGCCTTGCGTACACACCATCATTAAAAAAAACAATCAAGCAAAGCGCAGTGACGTTCAACACGTACGACGGCACAATAAAGGGGAAGTTCCGTTCGAATGGCGCCACCCTTCATGTTAGTAAAGTTTGTTGAGCGACGATTCGCGCTTTTCAGTCCGTTACTGTGTAATGAATGTGCTATCTCCATTACGAACGCTAGTTTTACCAGAACGAGCGCTCCCGTCTCATACTTGATTCTGAGCATGCGCGTTTTTTTTCACGTCGTGAAAGCATACACACTATCGTTTTTCACGTCGTTAAAAAAAACGACATGAAAAACGACGTGAAAAAAGAGAGCATGTCCGGAATTTTTAATGGCCGTTTTTCACGTCGTTAAAAATGCTCTGGAGCCTACACACGATCATTTTTAATGGCCATTTTTTAAAATGGCATTTTTAACGGCATGAAAAACGATCGTGTGTATGGGGCATAAGAGACTGCATAAAGAAAAAATATTAATCCCAGATGTAATAGGAAAGGATTAAAGAAAAAAGTGGCTACTTTTAAACGACAGTTTAGTCTAGGCCATCGGGTTAGAAAAATATATACCATTTATTGTTGAGTATCAAAAGAAAAACAAATTTATACATATATATTCAGTTAAATACTCTGATGAATAAAATGTAACTTCTTAAACTATTTTACCGATTGACTTCTAGGGGAGGAGTCAATTCGGAGAATATTACAATCAAACAAAGGGGACAGACAGAACTAACAGTACCATCACCAACAATAAGGGGGGGGGGGGGGGGAAGACACACAGCACAGATGGTCCGGACGCCGGCAATTGAATTCAAAGCGGAGCTGCAAAATGGCAAGACTAACTTGATGAAAATCAGTTTATAAATCTATTTGGTCATATGGACAGAATGTACCATAGTGCAGCTTCACTGTGAATAAACCCTAATGAGATTTGGGCCCAACTGGAGAAGATGACAATGTAACCATTAATATCAACTTCCTGGGGGAGGAAGGAAGGTTATGGAGTAATTTTAGTAGAATTAGGAAAATGAAGGGCAAGGGACAAATGTTCCTGTTGCACTTTGGGAATCAAAGTATGATGCTCAGGTAACCTTCTATAGGTTTTTTTCCAGATGGTAAACATAATCACATCTCCTCCAATAGTGGTCAGTTGAAATGGGGATGGTGAGGGGTTTGAGTCACTTGTTCATTGGTTAATTAAAGAATATGACCTCTAGTAGCATGACAGTCAGTAATTCAATACAGCGCGGAGTGGTAGGAGCTAGGGTAGCCACAGGTATACATTAACTTCTTAGTGTATTCAGAAGGAAAAGGATTCAGTTAACACTGACATACTGAGCGGGGCCAGTTTACATCACTAGGCTCCCGTTGGTACTTTACCCTCTCAGTTGCTCGGCGTCCTTTGAATTAGCTGTGGCTCCGTGCTCTGCCAAACCTCCTTGTCGCGGTGGGATGTCTCGCTGTCTGCTGATCATTGCACGTTAATATATAGTGGATCTTATGGCAGCGTAGAGATTCCAAGATTCGCACTGTATGCGCTGCATACGTGCCGACCGGGACTTTAAAAATCCACCGCGTCCTGCGCTGCTGTTTGCTGGTGTCCTCCGTGCATCAATCTCCGCTGTCAGGCTGAGGGGTTGCGTTGCCGGCGTCACGTGACCTCCGTGACGTCAACGCGTTTCGCTTTGATGTTGCGTAGCTTCGTCTGGACGTAACAAAGGGCAACCTGGGCTCAGGGAAAGTGGGTTGAATGATGCTGGCCAACAAACTGAGGACATCTAGCAGCAAAAAAAGTACTGTGGGGAAATCCCTGGATTCAGGCTAAATATTGCAGCGAACGGCAGTCTTGTTATTTTTTTTAAGTAGCTGTTCCTCCTTAACAGACCAAAAAGGGGAAAAAAATAAGAGAAAATCATTGTTAGATTTACATACCCTTAGGCCCCATTCACACAGGGGCAACACGACTTCCAGCACGACTTTACAAGGCAACTTGGACACGACTTGAGTATGAATCACAGCGCAACATTAAGCTACTTACATGGCAACTTCAAGTTGCCTGCAGGACAGCAGACATTCCAGTGGCCAATAAAACAAGAATCAGCTCTGTGGGAGGGGTTTGCCTGAGAAATGTATGTTCTCTTCCTGGAAAGTTGCTTCTGTTAAGACAGGAAATCAGACTTCTGAGCGACTTCCATTGAAATCAATGGGTACAGGTCGCCTAGCAGTCGCCTAGAAGTTGGATTGAAGTAGTACAGGAACCTTTTCTGAAGTCGGAGCGACTGCAGTCGTGTACATTAAAACATCTCCATTCACTTCAATTATTTTTAAAAATTGCACGACTTGGGGCAACTCGGGGCGACCAGAAGTCGCGTCCGGAGTTGCCCCTGTGTGAACCGGGTCTTAAAAGAAATTAAAGACAAACAATGATAAAAGCCTTTGTACTCTTATTTTTTCTTTGTAACTTGTGTTTGGATCCATCATATGACAAGGTCCCACCCCCAATATGGCTGGCTCATAGAGTATGATGGGACCCTACAGATAAACCTTTAGATTGTGGACATCGTGTAGCTTAGTTTATAGGATCAACAGCACTGGTCACTCTATCCACCATATACAGGCCAGCAATGTACTAGAGCATTTTCCTGGACTGAAAGGCACTCATTTTTACACGTCAGTCCACAGTGTGCCTGATCCTGCCTTTCACCAAGTATACAGCCTAATCAATTTATCTCCTAGCAATAATCTCATGGGCATTCTTTTCAGAGCACAAAATTACCAGCAGATGTTAGACATGTGCGGAACGGAAAAACGTATTTCATTTAGTTTCGGATAGATTCGTTATGTTACTAATTTAATTTCATTGATTCCTTTCAGAATTTGTTTAGTTAATTTATTTTAATTTTGTTTATTAAGTTTCTAACAAATTCCAAATTTTCGCAACGATTAGAATTCGGATTGGTCGAAAAATTATCGACCGATTCGAATTCTGTGTGAAGAAAAGTTGGCTATTAAGGAGCAGACCGGGAAGCCAGCCGCTGTGTCCTTAACAACAGATGAGTCATCAGCTGTCAGCGGGCTTCCCCGCTGAGAGCTGACATGTAAACAAAAGAATTCTGGCAGTAGAAAAGTCAGAAAAAAAAACAGCATGGGGTCCCCACCAATCCATACCAGGCCCTTGGGGTAAGACCGTGCTATATTAAGATACCTCTCAACTCAACTCAACTCATGAATTCTAAGGGGAACCCCTCACCAAAATTTACGTGGGGTCCCCCCCCCAAAATCCATACCAGACCCTGTTCTGGGCATGCAGCCCGGCAGGTCAGAAAAAGGGGGGTGAGCTAGCGCCCCTCCCTTCTGAACCATACCCGGCCACATGCCCTCAACAAGAGGGGGTGCTTTAGGACAGGGGGGTGGTTGTGGGGGTCTGCAGGTCTGCAGGCGGGGGGGTTATTGCAATCTGCAAGCCCCCACACCCCCCTCCCTGAATGAGTATGGGGAATTTATTCGCCCAATGGGTACTCATTCACCGAAAAAGTGTGTAGCACTACCCCCGTAGGAGCTGCTGGTTAGTTTTGGTCTGCCGTTACCCCACTGTTCTCCGTGTTGGCTCAAAGTCTAGGGTTAAAATTGCATAAAACACGGTTGCCAGTCACTGAGTCTTTTCCAATGCTTCTTTTATTAATCACAACAGAATGAGGGATGGAGGATTAGGGGGAGTTCAGGTACCTGATGCAGATCACTGAGAAAACTTGAGATCCTGGAGACAGGTACACTCGCTGTCCTTGGATCTTGCTCACCCGGATAGGCTCCTCTCACCAGCCTAGCAGCCGGGATGATGCACGGACAAATGAAAAGTCTCTGCCACAGACTTGGTAATCAGAATTTTCAAAGTTCAAGCACAATTGCACAGTATAAGAAAGTCCTTTAAGCCGACCCGCTAATACTGTGAGGCAGATTGGTTGAGATGCATCCTCCAATTGAGGCCCCAGGTCCAGGTTCCTCTCAAGATACCAGCCTTCCGCTGCGTATTCTCCAAGATGAGTCCTCCCCTAGTTCCTTCAACTGCTTGGCTTCTTCCCGCAGGACAGACAGCACAGGACCACCCTCGAACCAGTAGGCCCTAGATTGCTTCTGGGCCTACCTCCAGTAACGAAACCTCAGGACAGCAGGCCCGAGGCAGAAGAGGAGTTGTCACATACCTCCGGCCAGGATGGCCACGAGGAGAGAGAGAGACTCCAAAAATGGCGTCCGTCCCTTAAGTACCCTCTCCCAGCATGCCCAGCGGTATCAACCTCCCGCTAAGTTGCCTCTGGGAAAGAACACCCAATACGCCTCGGCTTGTTGTACCTTCCAACACGAACCAGAGGTGGCAGCAACACCTGCTGGTAACCGCGGGAAATACACCCAACTCAGCCAAGGCTGGAACATAGGCCAATTTAGCCAAAACATGGAATCTGAACTAACTACAGTTCAGACATCCCACTAAATTTAGATCATAGCACCTGGTCAACAGGAGCAGGGCGCTACAAGTGTAAAAAGTGAATAAAGACAGTACAAGAGTTTTTGACAATTCCTTTATTAAAAAATAAAAAACAATGTCCTCCGATGTAGATCCATCCTCAATCACGCCACCTGCTGCACCGCAGGACCCCAAAAAAACAACCTACAGCCTCGTTGAAGGCTCCCCACCGACTGCCTGCTCCTCTGTCTGTCATTTCCTAAATAGATAAGGGGCGGAGTCACCTGATGATGTAATTAGGTGTCCCCGCTCCCTGTGACATCATCGACCCAGCATCGACCCAGCACGCCCTGGTTGGTGATGTCACAAGGAGGCGTGGTTGCCTGCTGACATCAGTGGGTGACTCCACCCCTTACCTATTTAGGAAATGTCATCAACATGGGGACAAGGTGCTTTGGGGTGGGGGGGGACAGAGCCTGACCTGCCGGGCTGCATACTCGGATAAAGGTCAGGTATAAATTTTGGGCAGGACCCCACCCAGTTCTATATTTTTAATTTTGGCGGGGTTTTTCGGATTTTTTTATTGCCAGCATTCTTTTGTTTACATTTCAGCTCTCAGTGGGGAAGCCCGCTGAAAGCTGATGACTCATCAGTTGTTAAGGACGTGGTGGCCCGCTCCTTAACAACCAGCTATTCTTCACACAGAATATGAGTCGGTCGATGATGTATTACATTTTTTTATTTAAAATTATTGACCAATACAAATTCAAATTGTTTCAAAAATGTGGAGTTCGTTAGAAAACGATTAAACAAAACAAATTTCAAAGAAATTCATTACTATTTCATTCCGAGATTTGGATACATCCGAATCTCTAAAAAAATAAATAAATCAGAATTTACATTCAGAATGAAACTAATTGCACATATCTAGCTGATGTGTATCTGACCCTTGAAAGTTTCACCACTTAGGTTCCTTAAAGTGGTATTAAACCTTAAAGAAAATATTTATTACTGTATAATGCAGCTTACCAATTCTTAGATGTAATGGTTGCATTAGTTTATTTTTTAGACTTTCTTTCCTTTATTTTCACCTGGTGATCTGGCCAGTAAGTCTTTTGTTTTTCAAAAGAACAAGCTGTCGAGCAGATGAAGCAGTTACAGGGATAGGACAAACCCTTTACCACTGACAGGGGTGCACTGACAATGATCACTGAAATGATCAATGAAACATAGGGGCTCCATGGAGTAAAACCATAAAAATGCTGTTTATTATATACAGTATTAGAATGGCACTCTCATACTACAAAAAGAGATGAGCCTGAAAATACAAACTCCAATCCTCCGAGCGGGCATGTTGACATCAGCACTAGGCTTCCCCAATGCGTTTCATCATAGGAGTCCCTGTGTTTGTCGTTTATGCCTTGGTGTAAATGCCTTGAGTGAAGCCATTGTGCAGAAATGACCTCTGTGGACCATCCTAGCATTTCTCTGGCTACCTTTAAAGCGCAATTAGACCTCTTACATTGTGGGTTCTATCCATCTAGTAAGCAGTTGGCGCATTATTTGTGGTGGAGGAGCACAGAAGTGATTGAACACAGCAAAAGTCTGCACTTTCATAGTCGCATTTTTGTTGATTGTTGGATTTCTGTCTTTCCTCATATTTTATGTTGTTCACACAATATGATATATTATTCACATTTATTCATAACAATTTGCATGGATTTGAATATTTAAAGGCACAGCACAACACATTTGGGTGTTCATACAGTAAGTATTTACTCTAATACAGGAGGTACAGTGCCTTGAAAAAGTATTCATACACCTTTTCCATGTGTGGGACACAGAAAACATATGGAAGAAGGTGCTCTGGTCAGATGGAACCAAAATTGAACTTTTTGGCCTAAAAGTAAAATGCTATGTGTGGTGGAAAACTAACACTGCACATCACCCTGAACACACCATCCCCACCGTGAAACATGGTGGTGGCAGCATCATGCTGTGGGGATGCTTTTCTTTAGCAGGGACAGGGAAGCTGGTCAGAGTTGATGAGAAGATGGATGGAGCCAAATGCAGGACAATCTTAGAAGAAAATCTGTAATGCCCTGTACACACGATCGGATTTCCGATGGAATAAAATCCGATGGATTTCCATCGGAAATCCGATGAAGCTGACTTTAATCAGTCTTGCCTACACACCATCAGTCAAAATTCCGACCGTCCAAAACGCCATGACGTAAAACACTCCGACAAGCCGAGAAAAATGAAGTTCAATGCTTCTGAGCATGCGTCGACTTGATTCTGAGCATACGTGGGTTTTTTGTCCGATGGCGTTCCACACAGAGGATTGTAATGTGCTATCGTTTTTTTTTTCCAAAATGATTGTGCGTACGCGGCATTAGAGTCTGCAAAAGACTTGAGACTGAGGTGGAGGTTCACCTTCCAGCAGGTCAACGACCCTAAACATACAGCCAGAGCTACAATGGAATGGTTTTAATCAAAGCAAATTCATGTGTTAGAATGGCCCAGTCAAAGTCCAGACCTAAATACAATTGAGAATCTGTGGCAACACTTGAAAATTGCTGTTCACAGACGTTCTCCATCCAATGACAGAGCTTGAGCTAATTTGCAAAGTAGAATAGGCAAAAAATGTCACTCTCTAAATGTGCAAAGCTGGTAGAGACGTCCCCAAAAAGACTTGCAGCTGTAATAGCAGTGAAAGATGGTTCTACAAAGTATTGACTCAGGGGGGCAGAATACAAACGCCACACTTTTCACATATTTATTTGTAAAAAATTTATTAAACCATTTATAATTTTTCCTTCCACTTCACAATTATGTGCCACTTTGTGTTGGTCTATCCCATAAAATCCCAATAAAATACATTTAAGTTTTTGGTTGTAACATGACAAAATGTGGAAAATTTTAAGGGGTATGAATACTTTTTCAAGGCACAGTATGTTACTGGCCAGATCACCAGGTGAAAACAAATGGTAAAAAAGTCTAAAGAAAAACAGTGCAAAAATAATGTAGCTACCACATCTAAGCAATATATTACATCTTTGGTTTTGGGTTTACTACCGCTTTAAGCACACTCTGTTCAGTTCATTCGGCATCCAGTCCCAGCCGCCCCCCCCCCCCCCCCCCCTTGGATTTCTTTAACTATCTCTGACAAGTGTCTGACTTCACCAGGCTCTCAAAATCTAGCACTGAAGCCACGGAACAGCAAAACACGCCAGAGCAGCCTCTGTAAGCTGATCTGTGCAATTAAAGAGTAGAACTTGGAAGAAAAAGGCCATTGAAGTGTGATTTGCACAAGCCTGGGGTTGAATAATGCTGCTCATCAGTTATATTTGGAGCTGTCACTTCTTAGAGCACTGTCATCCTACATTAATTTTACTGAAGCTGTTTTGCCTCCCATGTGCCCCCGGGCAATGATGTTGTAATGTTAATGGAAAGCAAGAATTAAAAGAAATGGCTAATTATATCATATAAATATTGAAAATGCTGTAATGGCTTAATAGGGATATCACACTAATAAGTCCCCGTAAGTTGTTTAAAGCTGTGACATTGATTGCAATCAAGACAGTGCATGGTACAGTACATTGCAGTACACACAAGGGTCTTCCGGTGCCACTATATTGCACATCACTTAGACTCCGCAATTGTAGATTCATGTATGAATTGTTTTTGCATGAGTTACTTTTTGAAGGCGTAACAACAGCCAAAACAAGATAGAGATGGATTTCCCCCGCAGTGCTTTTTTCTGCAGCTAGATGTCCTCAGTCTGTTGGCCTGTGGACTGTGGTGTATCTTTAATTTTCTTTGAAGGATATGTACACCTTAACAGTAAATTTCTCTTACTTTGTACCTTTTGGTCTTTGAAATCAGAACTACAGTCAGCTAATAAAAGATAAAATTTTAAAAACTGATTTTTTTGCAATATTCTACTTCATAGATTTTCCCCTGCAGTACATTTTTCTGCTGCTAGATGTCCTCAGTGTGATGTTTAGCATTATTAAACCCACCTTCTCTAAACTCAGGCTGTCCTGGACCCGCCCAATCCTGTGACTGGACAGTGAAAGGAGAAGCAGCACAGTGATGGGTTCATCTCTCTGTCACTCTACTCTCTCCTCCTATTAGCATGCCTCTAGTCAGCACATGAACAGATTGGCTTCTTGTGCTGCTTCTTTCTCTCCCAGTATGAGCTCTTCTGTAAAGGGACTGCAAGAGGCTGATAACAGGTTACATTCAGGTATTTATACTACATGTATTGATGAATTAAGGAATACAAAGCTGCAATAATTTGTGTTTTTATCATCTGCCTGAGGTTCAGCTTTAACAGAAACGTCCAGCAAGGAAGCCACAATAGAATATTGGGTTGTGTACACTTGGTACTTCTTTTTTATATCATGATGAAGTCAGTAGTGTATTTAGGTTTTGTGCTGCCCTAGGCCTGACTAAACTCGTGCACCCCCTAATTTAAATATGACCCGCCCCTTCCTGTCAAGGCCACACCTATAGTTCTACTTTAAGCACAAATTTCTTTTAATTTTATGGAGAGGACTAAGAAGATATAACCATGCCAATGGTGCAGCAGAAAACATATAGCACAGTGAGGAAGGTTGTGGTCCAGGATGATGGGACAGTCAAAATTAGAAGCAGCGCCGCCCCCACAGTTGCGGAATGCCGGCCGCCCGCGTACCGGAAGCAGTGCGGCTGCTTTATGGGGGCGCTAAACTAATTTGCCTCTTAGCCCAGTCCACCCCATAATACTGGCATGGCACTAACAGTGTAGTGCAAGCCGGCGGGGACTCTTTCCGTGCTGCCCCCCTGCAAAGTGCTGCCCTAGGTCTGGGCCTTGTTGGCCTAGGCCAGGATACAGCGTTGGATGAAGTACACAAAACTTAAGGTTAAACTGACTCTGTTAATAAATCTAAAAAGTCCAAACAGCCATTCAAATCCTTTAAAGCTGAACTCTGGGCAAAGTTTTTATTTTTCCATGCAGTGGGTCTGTGCCCGCACTGCACACATTAACTGCTTGTTTTGTCTAGGGGATTGGTGAGGGGAGATAAACGCACCTAATTCTCCAATCCTCCCAGCACAAGACGAGATCCTGCGGCTCTTGCAACCCCCCCCTCCATGCAGTCTTGTGCAGTGGACTGTTCCTGATGTCATCACACCCATAGACATGCTCTGGACGTGAAGACGTCAGGAACAGTCCACAGCTGAATCGTGGGGGAGCGCCGTTTTCTGTCTAAGTGGAGGATCGGTTGAGTATAAGGCTTTCTGGTCTCCCCTTGACAAAATGAGCAGATACTCATGCAGTGTGGGCACAGCCCCACTGCATGGGGGGGAAAACATTGCCCGGAGTTCAGCTTTACAAGAAAACTGTGAATGCTTACTTTTCCTACTGCTCACACCACCAGAACGCCACTCTATTTTCATGTGAAGTCCACAGAGATAGTATTGATCCATGGTTCACCCACAGTTCCTTCTCACTACTGTGTCCTGCAATGAGTGATGTGAAGTGAGAACAAAAGAGAGGGGATTCACGAGATCGACACCACAGGAAGTGTCGGTTTCATTGCAGACTTCAAATGAAGACTTCTTATGAATTTATTAATGTTCTGACAAGGTAAGTATTTACAGCCTTCTTTTCTAGGTGTTCCTGTTTGGACTTTTTATATTTAATGGCAGGGTTGCTTTAGCGCAGCCTTTTTCAACCAGAGTGCCTTGAGGTTTCTTCAGGGGTGCCTTGGCAAAATGCCTAAAAATTTATCAAAATTTGTATACAAGCCAACAGGTGGATGAAGCCTGCCTTTTAGTTACACAAAGCCACGGGTTTTCATTATGCACCATTACGACTTTCTAGACACTGGCATCCTAATAACCAATGACATCATCAGTTAATAGGGAGGATGTCTGTTGGCTCAACAGCATCCTTGTTTGACCCTCCTGAGCCCCTCTCCTTCAGCACTGGGGTCACATTAGCTGACTGATGGAGAGAAATTGAGGGAGAAGAGAAACATTGGAACAATAGTCAGTACAAGCGTGCAAAGTGTATTTTTGGAAAAATAAATCACCTCTAATGTTGGGTGTCCTATGTGCGGATATTGCTGCATTTTGTAAAGCTTTTAGAATATTTTTTTTTTTACATTTTAGAATGGGGTGCCTTGAGACTGTCCATAATTTTAAAGGGTGCCTCGACTGAAAAAAGGTTGAGAAACACTGCTTTAGAATGAACCCAAAACGTATTTGCAGCACATATACCTTTGACATATAATTTTATTAGTTACCTGAAAGTAATTTTAAATGCCACATTCTGACCTACTTGCTGTTACACATTGTACTTTTTTTAAATATTTAATACAGATATGTAAGTACTCCCTATGGGTTTCACAACAGGGAAACCTACAAACCTTGTTGCATTCTGAAGAAGCAGATTTGTCTTAGTTTGTCCTATCTCAAATCACTGGGGAAGTTAGAGAGTCTTTCTTGATCATGTTATCGATCAGTTGAACAACTGTGATTGAGCTGTATAGAAATGCTGAAGACTTTAATTTGCTTAAGATTGATTTTGAATAAGTCCAATCGATTTCTTCATGACTATGCCAATTGAATGCAGCAGAATATTTTCCTATCTATATCATCTATATGGATTATATTGCAATGTCACATATCTAGTTTGTTTAGTGATATTTCCCCATCTGTTGTTTTTCTTTAGAATAAAGTTAATCGTTTGATTTTTCTCATTTAAAACTAAAAAATTGTTACAGTGTGTTATGGATCTGATGTATCAAATGTCAAATGTACTGTATTGCCTTGTACACACGGTCGGATTTTCCGTCGGAATAAACTCTGATGGGTTTTTCCGACGGAATTCCGTTCAAGCTGTCTTGCATACACACTGTCACACCAAATTCCGACCGTCAAGAACGCGGTGACGTACAAAACTACGACGAGCCGAGAAAAATGAAGTTCAATGCTTCCGAGCATGCGTCGATTTGATTCTGAGCATGCATGGTTTTTAATCCGTCGGAATTGCATCCAGGCGAACGGAAATTCCGATAGAATTTTTTTCCGTCGGGAAAAAAAGAGAACATGTTCTCTTTCTAAGTCTGTCGGAATTTCGGAAGGAAAAAGTCCGATGGGGCATACACACCTTTGGAATATCCGATGAAAAAACTCCGCCGGACTTTTTCCATCGGAAATTCCGAACGTGTGTACGCGGCATAAGTCTTATAAATCAGAATAATGGCTCGTTCCCACCATGTGCGGTGACTGGCATTTTTCTGCGCTTGATCAACTCCAGTCACTGCAAGGGAATACAGTATAGAAAATGATTGTGTTCTATGTGCCCTCTTCATACTACAACGCTGCCTTCAGGTGGGTTGTATTTTTCTGCAACACACTAGAGCACACCTGAAGCCACTGTCTGTTTTTTGCATAGGAATGAATAAAATGTGATTTTGACATTTCAATAGATTAAAAAATAAATTAATAAAAAGGAAATGCTGACAGCCCCCCCGCCAGCACATAATGCCCACTACCCTGGATGATAACATGGATCATTTTAGGGTAAAACTAGTGTGGACTAGCCTCCAATCCATAAACTAATTTGATCGTCAAGACTATCTGTTATGTTTTTCATATATACATTTTTTGCTTAGTTTGTTTGCTTAGGATTATCGTTCCCTGAGGAAGACACGTAATCGCCCTGTGTCGTCACGAGTAGGGGAGGGGCCAGGACAGTGGAGGAGACAGTCACTTGCTCTCTGAGCTAGCTGCTGATTCACACAAGCCTGCAAACCATTTGGAGTGGATTTTAACATTGTATGTTTTCTATAGCCTGGTGCGCTGCAAGCACCCATAAAGTGTGAGTACCCTGATGTTTACCTATAATAAATTTCTATATTTAAATGATAATGCACTATCTGGCCTCTTTTGTATTTTAAATTGAGGATACCATCCTTGGATTACACCTGTAAATCCTGCTACTTAGAGCCTAGAGGTGGTTCAGCTGCTATTTGGACCAAACTTAATTGTGCCGACACACAACTGGAGGTGAGCGCAGTCACACGTGGGGGAGCACGTGTGTGAAGTCACGATTAATATTATTTGGATCATCATCACAGAGTCACTTTATGGGACATTATATTATATACTTTTTCACTGTGGACTTGCTAAAAATAAGTTTTGAATATATATTTTTTTTTTTCACTGTGGACTTGCTGAAATTAAGACTTTTTTGATATTTTGATGTTTACTTCAATATTTTAATATTTCTTTCATTGTGCATTTGCTTGACAACAAGTATTTCATTTACTGTATATATTTTTTACCATTTAAATTCTTTGTTTGGGAATTTAAGTTGCTCCAACATTCACTCGTGCATTGCTCACGGCAATTATATATATATTTTTTCACCTGAGTGATATATCACATAGCGCTGCATTTGTTTATTTTTTATATTTTATACACAGATTATGGGAGTGTGAATATGCTTAGCGGCTGTGGATTGGTTCTCTTACGTTTAAAACATTATTTGGACAGTCTTCATTGGTAGCTCGCAAGACATCTATCTATACATAGGGTTATCGCTCTATTTTCTTATTTTCTTAAAAATAAAATCCTTTTCCTTTATCTAATAGGAGATTATTCATTAAAAATGATTAACTGCTCTCCTGCCTTTTCTTAATTATCGCAAGTAAATTTAGCAATGGGCAGTCTTTGTTGGATATTTTTTTAGACCTATTTAAACTTGTTAAAATACTTGAGGGTCATTCAAATTAATCAACTTCACTTCAGATAAAGCTTACAGATGTATTTTTATTGATAAATCGTGCAGAAGAGGAAAGGGCTATGACGTGCAAGGGGGGCTGTCCTAGGGAACTGACTCTATATGGAGTGTCAATTCCCTAGCAAGTTCAGAGGCAATTCATTAGAATTTGGAAGGAAAATTTCTGCAAGTAAGTGCTTTAAATTCTTGATTTTTCTGTGCTTTTACCTGTAATTTTTTAAGTTGGTGGCAGAATTTCTTTAAATATTTCAACAGCACCCACCATAAAATAAGGGATTTTAAATGTACCAATGTGTAATGCCGCGTACACACGATCGATTTTCTTGACGGTGAAAACACTGTCGAGAAAATCGGCGGGAAAAACGAGGAACGGCTTGTTTCCCTACACACGGACGATTTTCCCGTCATTTTTTCTCTTGGTGGAGAAAAACGACCGTGTGTAGGCTCCCCGGCAGTGTTTCCCTATGGGAAAACTGTTGCGAAAAAAATGCAGTGAATCACGACGAGAAAAATTAGAGCATGTTCTAATTTTTCTCTTCGTGATTAATGCCGTTTTTCTCGTCGGGAAAAATTACCAAAAGCCCACACACGGTCGTTTTTCTCGTCAAAGAGAAAAAATGGTCGTGTGTACGCGGCATAAGATTACCGTATTTTTCGGACTATAAGACGCACTTTTTTCCACCAGAAACATGGGGGAAAATGTCCCTGCGTCTTATGGTGCGAATAGACCGCCCCCCCGCCGCCGCCGGCACCGCCCCCTGCACCGCCCCCTGTCATACACACTCCACATGGAGTACAGTGAGGATAACCTGTCATACAGACAACATACATGTACAGAGGATGGAGGTGACAGCTGTCACCTAGGAGACCATGTCAGATCACATGACTGCTGAGAACAGACAGCACATAATGACAGACTGTGTCCTTTTTACTGCCCCGCACTCACCTCCGCCATCCTCGTCTCAAACTCTGTACAGTGTACATCCCTTCTGGCCATCCAGACGTCACGCCGATCTCACGTTCCCGCCCACTATTGGCGGCTCCTCCCCCTTGTCTCGTCACTCAGCTTCGGGGTGACGTCAGCGGAGGACTGGACGGACAGTGGCGCGGGCTAAGGTGAGCGGAGCTCGGTGTGGGCTACTCAGCGTGCAGCGCGGCGTCCGTGTCAGGAAGTTCGCTTAGCAGCATGCGGAGGGCGGCTGTGAGGGGACACGTGGACGAGCTGCTCATGCCGACCAGTGCCAGCAATCATCGTGATTGGCCAGCTGCAGAGCCCACACAGATCTAATGAGCAGAGCCCACACAGGTCTAATGAGCAGTGCCCCCACAGGTCTATGTGCAGAACAGAGCCCACACAGCACAGTGGTGGGTGGTGGGATGGGGCATGTGTGGGCTCTGCTCAGCTGCAGCACCAAAACTCAAGGATAAATGTTTGCTTTGGTTTTGGACAGAAAGAGGGGATAAAAAGTGCGTCTTATAGGCCTCAGGGTCAAGGCATATGGCTGGCCATGGGCAATCTACCGTAAATCAGATACCATACGACAGTCATATGTTAAAGCAGAACTCTGGGCAATTTATTTATATAGCATGCAGTATGGCTGTGCCCGCTGGCACCGCCCGCTGGCACCGCCCCCAGCCGTCGCTCGCATCACTTCACGCCGCCACCACCAGAAGAGAGGCAGGAGAGCGGGGGACAGACTTCCAAACCCCCCGTGGGTGACGGGCGATCTTCCGGGCTGATTCCTGAGACAGAGGAAAGCGGAAGTGATAACATCAGGTAAGACTGCGTTTGTAGCAACGGTCACTCTGCATTTTCTATGGGTACTTGAAAATATTTGAGTACACCATTTGGTTCAGATTTTTTTTTTGTTTTTCCTCCTCTAAAACCTAGGTGCGTCTTATGGTCAGGTGCGTCTTATGGTGCGAAAAATACGGTATATACCAAATGCATGTGTACTTATAATCAATTTTTTTTATTATTCCTTTAAAAAAAAGTTAAAATTTTCATAAAACATACATCCAGAGTATGTATTAGATATTGACATCTGATATCAAATAATGTCATGTGGAAATTCAGGCTGAACTAATATTTGCTTCATCACCTTATTCCTGTTGCATTGGTGACACCTCTATTTCTTCAGCATTGAGTAGTTGACAATGCACATATACAAATTAATTTGGTCTATAAATGTAATAGATTACAAGCAGGTGAATACAATTTGTATGCAAAAGTCCCATGAAGACGAAGAGGGAAAATGAAAAGTTGAACATCACTGACATAGACAAACTCACATCTTCCGGTATCCTACTAGGCCAACCGGGGAGCCCCTAAAAAGACCCACTCCTCCCAGCACACAAACAGGATCATATATTCAAAGAGGATGGGTAAAGAAGAGCCAATGGTGAGTGACCTCAGGTGGAGCCATCACTTATTTTTCTGTCTCACTGCCTTTCAATGTGAATAGCTAGTTTCTTGGTTGGGCTCCCCTCTATTATTTTATTGACCAACTGAATTTGTATTTGCACATTGTCAACTACACAATCCTGAAGAAATGGTGGTGTCATGATGAAATGCACTGAAAATAGGGTGTTGAAGCAAATATGAGTTGATATCTTGATTTGTAAATAACAATATTTGATGTCAGATGTTAAGACCTTACATATACTCTGGATGTATGTTTTTAAAAAAAAATGTAAACAGTTTATCAAAGAACAATAAAGGATTTTGATTTTAAGTACATGTACAGTAGGTGCCGCCGACATTGTATATCCATTGCGATCCCATTGCGGAGATTCTCGGCAACAGGGTGCCGACATCTCACGCTCGCTGCAATAGCGAGAAGGCGACGCGACACTGTATTGAACGGGTGGCCCCTGAGCATGTGACTGTGACGTCATGGGAGCATGTGGCCACCCGGAGCATGTGACTGTGACATCATGAGAGGCCTATATAAATTACATTACAGCGGGAGAAAGCGACGTGTCAACATCGAAGAGGAGAAGAGGGAAGAAGACGCAGACGGCGACGGGAAGCCTGGGTCCCTCCACTAGCAAAAGAGCTGGAAGAAGATAGTGGAGAAGCCCGGCAGAAGGACAATGGAGAGTGGGAGGAGACGACGGGGAAGACCGGGCCTCTCCGCTAGCAAAAGAGCTGGAAGAAGTTAGCAGAAAAGCCTGGCAGAAGGAAAAAAGGCACCGGAGAGCAGAAGAAGACCCCCGAAGTTGGAAGACCCCCGGAGTCGGAAGAAGACCCCCGAAGCTGTGTAATAAATTACTTTAAAAACCTGTGTGTGTTTTTTATTGACATTTTTGTTCCACCAGGTGAATGGGTAGGGGTACGATGTACCCCATACTCATTCACATAGGGTGGGGGGCCGGGATCTGGGGGCCCACTTATTAAAGGGGGCTCCCGGATTCTGATAAGCCCCCGCCCGTGGACCCCGACAACCAACGGCCAGGGTTGTCGGGAAGAGGCCCTGTCCCCATCAACATGGGGGCAGGGTGCTTTGGGGTGGGGGTGCCGCAGGTCGCCCCCCTGCCCCAAAGCACCAAACCCCCCATGTTGAGGGCATGCGGCCTGGTACGGTTCAGGAGGGACTCTCGTCCCCCCTCTTTTCCTGCAGCCTGCCAGGTTGTGTGCTCGGATAAGGGTCTGGTTTGGATTTTGAGGGGGACCCCCACACCGTTTATTCGGCTTAGGGGATTCCCCTTAAAATCCATACCAGACCGAAGGGCCTGGTATGCTCCTGGAGGGGGAACCCATGCCGGTTTTTTATTTAAAATCTATTTAAAATTTGGCGTAGAGTTCCCGCTCAGGATTCATACCAAACACAGTGCCTGGTATTGGCGGGAATCCACGTCGGATCTCCATCCAACGGCCTCAATGTCAGCAATGCGTGTCGCTCATTGCGAAAAGAAAAACAAAATTTTTCCTTTCCCGATGACGAGACAGCTCGGCACTGGCTCTCACGACGGGGCTCGTAGGGTGGCAATCTCGCCGCTAGAAGAGGCGAGATTGACACAATATCGGCGGCACCTACTGTATAACTTTGGTATAAATCTTCCTCAATGGGAAATTTAAAGTCTCTTATTTTATGCAGGGTGATGTAGGCATATTACTTTTTGGAGAGCTGAACATATTCTGCTGCAGACTCAAAATCCCTATGATCCTGGGTGCAGGCTCCCTACGGACAATAGCTAAGAATGCTCCACATACTCATCCATAACAAAGCAGGAGAGCTGACCACCATGGTAAAAGCCGGAAAGTACATTTATTAAACAATCCAGAGCATTATTACAGCACCCAACAGCTTTAAAGTCCTTTTGGGTTTCGCTCTCACATGGAGCTTATGAATAAGGTCCATGCAGGAGAGAAAAACTGTGGCCTTTGAAGCTGTATGGTGTTGTAATCATGCTTTGGATTGTTCAAAGGTATTTACCGACATTTACCATGGTGAGTGGCTCCTTTGCTTTGTTATTGATGAGTATGTAAAGCATATTACTTTTTTGGGTGGTTCTTCTGAGAAAGTAATGAGGTTCTGACTCAGATTTCACTTCAGCTATTCTGATGGCTTATTATCTTTAAAAATGACAGAGAGACGTTTGGAATTTTTAATGGGCAAGAATAAAACTCTTCCTGCTGACCCAGTAATAGAAAAATGTAGACTTGGACACAACACCCACCCTTATGGAGTACATTCATACAAATACATTTATTTTGTGCTTACAGCCATCAGCACACCCTTCTTATTATGATAAAATAATATTTAGTCGATATTGTGTCATACATATAAATGATTGAGATTCTTTTGTTGATAGCTCCAGAAAATCTTTCTGAAGAATTTATTTAGAAGAGATTCTCGAACCTCTTAGCTGAGATCCACTTCATCTATTGCAGATAAATGCTTTTCCCATCCCTCCAGCCTCTGCTATAATATATTCAGTGCTGCTGGTGAAACCATCCGAGAATTGATTATCTTCCATAGAACACCGCAATCTATAACAATAACCACAGTTAAACTGTAGTACTATTTGCAAGGCTAATCACATAATTTCTCATACGACAACATGCATTGTAGAGAGCAGTTAATGCTCATGTTTACATTCAGTGCCTATTCCTATAGTATTTGAAGTGAGTTATAATCTAGCATATTGCCACCATTTAGGGCCAGAAAGAACAGGAGTAATTTCCCTGTGTGGATTTATACTTCTATAAATATATACAGTGCCTTGAAAAAGTATTCATACCCCTTGAAGTTTTCCACATTTTGTCTTGTTACAACCAAACATGTAAATGTATTTTCTTGGGATTTTATGTGATAAACCAACATAAAGTGGCACATAATTGTGAAGTGAAAGGAAAATGATAAATGGTTTTCATTTTTTTTTACAAATAAATATCTGAAAAGTGTGGCATGCATTTGTATTCAGCCCCCTTTACTTTGATACCCCTAACTAAAATCTAGTGGAACCAATTGCCTTCAGAAGTCACCTAATTAGTGAATAGAGTACACCTGTGTGTAATTTAATCTCAGTATAAACACAGCTTTTCTGTAAAGCCCTCAGAGGTTTGTTAGAGAACCTTGGGGAACAAAGAGCATCATGAAGGCCAAGGAACACACCAGACAGGTCAGGGATAAAGTTGTGGAGAAGTTTAAAACAGGGTTAGGTTATAAAGAAAATCCCAAGCTTTGAACATCTCACAGAGCACTGTTCAATTCATCATCCAAAAATGGAAAGAGTATGGCACAATTGCAAACCTAACAAGACATGGCCGTCCATCTAAACTGACAGGCCGTGCAAGGAGAGCATTGGTCAGAGAAGCAGCCAAGAGGCCCATGGTAACTCTGGAGGAGCTGCAGAGATCCACAGCTCAGGTGGGAGAATCTGTCCACAGGACAACTATTAGTTGTGCACTCCACAAATCTGGCCTTTATGGAATAGTGGTAAGAAGAAAGCCATTGTAGAAAGAAAGCCATAAGAAATCCCATTTGCAGTTTGCGAGAAGCCATGTGGGGGACACAGTGAACACGTGGAAGAAGGTGCTCTGGTCACATGAGACCAAAATTGAACTTTTTGTCCTAAAAGCAAAATGCTATCTGTGGTGGAAAACTAACACTGCACATCACCCTGAACACACTCACTATCCCCACCTTGAAACATGGCGGTGGCAGCATCATGTGATGCTTTTCTTCAGCAGGGACAGGGAAGCTGGTCAGAGTGTTACAGAAAGGCTCAGTGTTGATGTAAGGGTTACATTGAGTGTTAGGGCTCATTTAGACATGTGGAAAAGTGGCATTACAAATGCACAGTGGAGCTGTGTTTTTAGCACCCCTCCCAACTGCTACCCCCCCCCCCCCAAGCTGCAAAGGCACTGAACTGGGTGTTCATATGCAGTGGCTTTGATGCTTTGTGTATTGGGGCATCATTTAGGGGGTTAAAACAATAATGAGGTGTTACATTGTCTCCTCATCACCTGTCAAATGCAAAAGGCAGATTGCTTGTGAGAGGCTTTGCATTTTAGATGCAAAGTGTTACAGGGAGCGTTAATTTTAGGGTTACAGAGGGTCAGTGTGTTATAGTTTGGGTGACACAAGGAGGGTTAGTGAAAATGTTAGTTCTAGGTTAAAGTATATGTAAGCCCTCTGTCCTATGGATTGGGGTTCTCTTGACACCCCCAATAGGAGTCGACCAGACTCCTTGAACTGAGACCTGCTGTCTCCTGGCTGGGTCATCTGACCCCTCGATGAGTCCCTCTGTCTCTTGACTCCTGGCTGGGCCCTCTTGACCCCACATTGAGACCTCTGTCTCGTGACTTCTGTCTGGGGCCCCCTGACCGTGGGTGAGACCTTTCATCCCCCACACTGGGAGCTGTCTCCAAACTGGAAGCTTTCTAGGAGCACTAGGAGCTCTGAGCTATCCTTAGCCCTGAGCATATAAAGACCAGAACACCTGTGTACCCACACAGATTGCAGGCCTCTGGTAAACTCCGGATACAGGATGGAAAGTTCCAAACCAGAACTACAGAATCTGGAGAAATGATAGTCCAAAACCTTGCATTATCCCTTGCAAACATCTGTGTCACATTTCCTGATATTTTCCCAATGACAGAGCCTCCCTCTGTCACTATATATATATATATGTAGCGGGGCTCACCCCTCTCTCTCTCTTTATCAGTTATATGGCTGTTGTCTAGGGGTACCTGGGAGAGAGGGATAAGACACACCACGGCCCATGTCCTCCATAGCTAATAGGTGAAGGCCAGCAATTTGGGTTTTGTGTAGGTGTCCTAGAGTCAAGTCCAGTACTTCGTCCCTGACTCCTTTGCTCCTAGTAACCAGAGTTCCACACAGTGAATAGGTCCAACTCAGTTTTATTCTTCTTGCCAAGCAATAAAACAGTTTCTTTACTTTGGAAAATGGGGACAGATCGAGGCACAATCCTTTCCCTTCTGCTGCTGACCACTGTGCTGTCCCCAGTGGTGAATAGTCACTGCCACTGACTAGGTGATGTAGAATGTGAATTACCTTCGCTCACCCTGCCCCTGTCAGGGAAAGAAATCCATCCAAGGGAGAAGTGGAGGCCTCTCCGTCACCAGCGATGCTGCGCCAGACTCTTCAGAGAAGTTACTGCACACCAGTCCTCACGAACTCAGACACGGGCACCCAAGGAGTTAGGGCCCCCTCGGATTCCTCCACCCTCGCGGAACTCAGTCGAAGGTACTGAGCCCCAGGCATCCGCCATAGTACCTCACCCCAGGCTAAAGGTGCCTGAGATGGACTCCATCTCCGCTCCGGCTAGGTCAAGGGCACCTAGGCCTGGAACACCGGAACGCCAGCACCCAAGCTGAAGGTGCCTGGGTGCGGCCGCATCTTCTGGCTCCGGACTCTAACCCTGTGATCAGGGCGTCCGCCCCTTTTATGACCTCTTCCTTTGCGCCACAGCGGGTTCCCCGCCCCGCTGTACCAGCTCCAGGGGAGGACAAAAAGGTACAGTCTTGCGGTGCGAGCCCAACCCCGGTCCAAGGCAACAACGCCACCTATAGGCCGGCGGGAACCCCACACCACCAAGACTCACAAAGGGAACCTTGAATTTCCTAACAATCAAGGCATCTGGGTTACACTACCACCCAGATGCTTCCCCTAATTTCAAGTACCCGCTACATATATATATATACGTTGTGACAGCAGGAAGGTAAAGTCACCTGGTTGCATCCAGGGGGGTAGATATATTTCGCCCAGATTCAGGCTTTACGCCGACTTATACAACTAGGTGGAGAGTTGTATAAGCCCAGCTGAGGCTAGTGGGCTCATGGATGACTCATACCTCTAGGGAGAGTGTGGGGCGTCGTGCAGACAGGGAGTTGATGAGACCAGCTGAAGCTTGTCAGCTCATTTAGGCCTCTATAAGAACTCCCAGATTCATTAGGTGTTTGCTCATGCCTGGACCCAGACCTGTGTGGACTGTCTAGGGAGAGTGAACCCCTGTGCGGTGAGACAAAGCCTGTGTGGCTATTTGCTTGGACATTTAAAACCAGGGACTTAGGGACTAGGACAGCACTAGGCTGATCCCAGTTGTTAGTTAGGAAACCTGTATGTTTAGTCAGAGGTCAAGTTGACCAGGATTTATTTTATTTATGTTTCTTTTGCTTTGCTGTGTTTTGTCACTGTAAATAGAAAATAAACCGCACCTTTTTGATTTTGAAAACCACAACCTCCGTTTGCTGGGCCTGTTTTTGTGTGGGGAGCCCATCCCGGGGGTCACACACACCCGCTGCCGAGCTAACCCCCTCACAGTTGGTGGAGAATGCAGGCAGTTTTTTTTAAGCCAGCATGGAGGAGATACTGAAACAGCTGGCTCTAGCAAATGCCAATCAACAGCAGACAAATGCAGGTTTGCAAAGGAGCCTTGCAGCCCAGCAGCAAGCTCATCAACAGAGCCTTGCAGCCCAGCAGCAAGCTCACCAACAGAGTCTGGAAGCTCAGCAACAAGCCCAGCAGCAATCTGAGGCCCGCTTCATAGACCTGTTGCAGAAGCAAGAGCAGAGACTACAACAAATGGAAGCAGTAATGCAGCAACGTCCGCAGACCAGTGAGGAAAGCCGTCCCACTAATACCGCGTCCTTTGGGGTGAGTCGTTTATTGACAAAAATGACTGGAGAGGATGATCCAGAGGTATTTTTGACCACATTTGAAAGGACCGCTGAAAGAGAAAAGTGGCCTGAGGAGCAGTGGGCTGGACTGGTGGCTCCTCTGTTAACTGGTGAATCGCAGAAAGCTTACTATGACCTAGAGCCTAACCAAGCAAAAGACTATGTGATGCTAAAAGCTGAAATTTTGGCAAGGCTGGGTGTCACCCAGGCTGTCCGGGCTCAGCGTGTGCATAACTGGACTTTCCAGCTTGGAAAACCCCCCAGGTCTCAAATGTATGATCTCATTCACCTGAGCAGAAAGTGGCTACAGCCCGAGACTTTGTCCGCACCAAAGATTGTGGAACGTGTTGTAATGGATCGGTTTTTGAGAGCTCTTCCTACTGCCATCCAAAAGTGGGTAAGCCATGGAGACCCAGAGACGGCCGATGGTCTTGTGGATCGTGTGGAGAAATACTTGGCTACAGAGAACCTGACGGCCTCTTCCAGAGACACTCAGACTTTCCACCCTAAGACCAGACCATCCCCAGGGGCGGATAAGAGGATTCCAAGGGGTGAGGGTGGAGAGAGTGAGAGGGTGGGAGCTCTACCCCAAGTTTGGCGAGAACAGCCTGGGAAATCAGCGGCTCAAGAGGCGGCAAGAAGGATCGTTTGCTACCGCTGCCGGCAAGCGGGACATATTGCAGCCAATTGCCCGGTTATGGAGGAACCCATGCAGTGTGACTTTCTGACGGGCAGACGTCAGTCGCTGTGTGCGACAGTCGCATGCACTGCCATTCGAGGAACTGAGAAACATTTATGCAAAATGTGTGTTAATGGTAGAAATGTTGTGGTATTGCTGGATTCAGGTAGCCTTGTGACCCTGATAAAGGCTGAGTTAGTTAAAACAGAGGTCTTTGGGAATAGCAAGGTAGCTGTTATTTGTGTGCATGGGGACACCCGAGAGTATCCAGTGACTACAGTGTGTTTCGAGACCCCCAAAGGTACCCTCTCTCATCCAGTGGGCTTAGTATCTCAGTTACCGCATGACGCCATTGTGGGAAGGGATTTTCCGAAGTTCTGGGAACTGTGGGATGATCCTGAGCCCCCCACTGGTGCCCCTATGTACCAGGAATGTGATAGCCAGAACTCCCCTGAGAGTGGTGAGGACTCTCCGGAATTTCCCTTATCAGTATTGGCAGGGGAGACTCAAGAAACTGGAGAGGAGCCCACCTCCTCAGACGAAAACCTACCGTCTGTGGAGTTTTCTGATCTTGAGGTTCACAGGGAAAACTTTGCCACAGAACAGTTGAAAGACCCCGCCCTAATAAAGGCACGGGAAAACGTAGTGAAAATAGATGGCGAGTTAGAGAACCCAGATAATACCTGCACTTACCCATACTTCAGCGTAGAGAAGGACCTACTGTATCGGGTGGCAAAAAGGGCAGAAGAAACCGTTGAGCAGCTTGTGGTGCCCAAACCTTACAGGAAGTTGGTGTTGGAGTTGGCCCATGGGCACATTCTTGGAGGTCATCTGGGGACAGAGAAAACCCGAGAGAGGGTATTACAGAGATTCTATTGGCCGGGGGTGATGAAGGACATAGAAAATTATTGTTCCTCCTGCCCTGTGTGTCAGAGGTCGGCCCCGATGCCACATTTCCGTAGCCCGCTGGTCCCTCTACCCATCATTGAGGTCCCGTTTGAGAGGATCGCCATGGATTTGGTAGGGCCTATAATCAAGTCCGCTAGGGGGCACCAGTACATATTAGTTATAATGGACTATGCCACCCGTTATCCAGAAGCGATCCCTCTCCGAAATACCTCGGCCAAAACCATAGCCAAAGAGCTATCTCTTGTGTTTAGCCGGGTGGGTATTTGTAAAGAACTGCTTACGGACCAAGGTACACCCTTTATGTCCCGGGTTATGAAGGAGCTGTGTAAATTGTTCAAAGTGACGCAATTACGTACATCTGTGTATCACCCCCAAACCGATGGGCTGGTTGAAAGATTCAACAAAACCCTAAAACAAATGTTGAAGAAAGTGGTGGATAGAGATGGAAAGGATTGGGACTGTCTACTTCCTTATCTGATGTTTGCTATTAGGGAGGTGCCCCAATCCTCTACGGGATTCTCCCCCTTTGAGTTACTGTATGGGAGACACCCAAGAGGGCTGTTGGATATTGCCAAGGAAACTTGGGAAAGTGAGAGTTCTCCCCACAGGAGTGTGATTGAGCATGTCGCCCTGATGCAAGACCGAATTGCACAGGTAATGCCCATCGTGAAGGAACATTTGGCCCAAGCGCAGTTAGCACAGCAGAGAGTGTACAACCGTGGAGCCAAGACCCGTACCTTTTCCCCGGGGGATAGGATACTGGTACTTGTCCCTACGGTTGAAAGTAAATTCCTTGCCAAATGGCAAGGCCCCTATGAGATAATGGAAAAAGTGAGCGAAGTGAATTACAAGGTCAGACAACCAGGAAGGCGAAAGCCCGAACAGATCTATCACGTTAATCTGTTGAAAGCCTGGAGGGATAGAGAGTCCCTAGTCGCAGACACTTGGTCACCAGCTCAAACTGGTTGCGTGATTCCTGAGGTTGGAATAGCAGCCACCTTGTCACAACCCCAACAACAGGAGGTTAAGGAGTTTGTGCTTCGCAACAAGGAGGTATTCTCTGAGCTACCGGGACAAACATCTGGGGTAGAGCATGACATCATTACCCCGCCCGGTGAAAGGGTGAAGTTAAAACCCTATCGGATCCCAGAGGCCCGACGGGAGGCAATACGGGAGGAAGTACAGAAAATGCTGAACTTAGGGGTGATAGAGGAGTCCCAAAGTGATTGGTCTAGTCCCATTGTGTTGGTGCCTAAACCGGATGGGAGCTGGCGATTTTGTAACGATTTTCGTCAGTTGAACAAAGTTACAAAATTTGACACCTACCCCATGCCACGTATAAATGAGTTGATCGACCGGCTGGGAACAGCCCGATACATGACGACTCTTGACCTCACAAAAGGGTATTGGCAAATTCCCCTGGCCAAGTCGGCCAAAGAGAAAACCGCATTTGTAACCCCAGACGGGGCGTTCCAATATAAAAGAATGCCGTTCGGGTTACAGAATGCGCCGGCCACATTCCAGCGGAAAATGGACCAGATGCTGAGGCCCCATCGGAAGTATGCTGCGGCTTACCTGGATGACGTAATTGTCCATAGCACAGATTGGGCCTCACATCTGCCAAAAGTGCAAGCAGTCCTGGACTCTGTTCGGGAAGCGGGGTTTACGGCTAACCCCAAGAAGTGTACCATTGGGCAGGAGGAGGCCAAATATCTTGGGTACACCATTGGGAGGGGAGTAATAAAACCCCAACTCAACAAAGTCGAGGCCATCCAGAGTTGGCCACGTCCCAACAGCAAGAAGCAGGTACGAGCCTTTTTGGGAATCGCTGGGTATTATCGGCGATTCATTCCCCACTTTGCTTCTAAGGCTGTGCCCCTAACCAACCTGACGAAGGGGAAAGGGTCGGTCATGATTAAATGGACCCCCGAGGCTGAGGCAGCATTCCAATTCTTGAAACAAGCCTTATGTAGCCAGCCAGTGTTGTACTCACCCGACTTCTCTAAAGACTTTGTCGTACAAAGTGATGCGTCAGATGTGGGGTTAGGAGCAGTATTGTCCCAGGTCTGGAACGGGGAAGAGCACCCAGTCATTTACCTCAGCAGGAAGTTGAAGTCCCATGAGGTAAATTACGCCACCGTTGAAAAGGAGTGTTTAGCGGTGAAGTGGGCTCTAGATTCCCTTCGGTACTACCTGCTAGGTAGGCACTTTGACATGGTTACGGATCACGCTCCGTTAAAGTGGATGGCTCAAAACAAGGAAACAAATAGAAGAGTGAATAGGTGGTTCCTGGCCCTCCAGGAATTCAACTTCACAGTAAAGCATCGCCCTGGCGTTCAAATGGGGAATGTGGATGCTTTGTCTCGAGTACATGAATGCCTGATTGCTGGTGTTCCAACCCCGAGGTTAAAACAAGAGGGGGGGTATGTGACAGCAGGAAGGTAAAGTCACCTGGTTGCATCCAGGGGGGTAGATATATTTCGCCCAGATTCAGGCTTTACGCCGACTTATACAACTAGGTGGAGAGTTGTATAAGCCCAGCTGAGGCTAGTGGGCTCATGGATGACTCATACCTCTAGGGAGAGTGTGGGGCGTCGTGCAGACAGGGAGTTGATGAGACCAGCTGAAGCTTGTCAGCTCATTTAGGCCTCTATAAGAACTCCCAGATTCATTAGGTGTTTGCTCATGCCTGGACCCAGACCTGTGTGGACTGTCTAGGGAGAGTGAACCCCTGTGCGGTGAGACAAAGCCTGTGTGGCTATTTGCTTGGACATTTAAAACCAGGGACTTAGGGACTAGGACAGCACTAGGCTGATCCCAGTTGTTAGTTAGGAAACCTGTATGTTTAGTCAGAGGTCAAGTTGACCAGGATTTATTTTATTTATGTTTCTTTTGCTTTGCTGTGTTTTGTCACTGTAAATAGAAAATAAACCGCACCTTTTTGATTTTGAAAACCACAACCTCCGTTTGCTGGGCCTGTTTTTGTTTGGGGAGCTCATCCCGGGGGTCACACACACCCGCTGCCGAGCTAACCCCCTCACAACGTATATATATTTTTTCCTTGTACCCAGAGTAGGTTATGAATAAAATTGCTCTGCTAGAGTCACCAATGCAAACACCTGACACAGGTACCCATAGTAACATGGCTAATCAGGGATGGTGGCCTCATTCTAATCTGCTACGGCCATTCTGAAAAAGCACCATTGTTGCTCCAGAGTACACACTGTGAAATAGAATTTCACATTCTGCACATTTTTTCTCTCCATTTAGTAAATGACGTCTAAAACATTAGCATTTTTAGGCACTCCCAAGAATTTCTCTGCGTTTCTAACATTTAAGTTCAGAAATCCAGACATTTGACAGCTGATGAAAACCAACAGGCCAAACTGGTTTCCCTATTAACCTTTATGTCTGAGGGCATCGTGTTATTCCTGGTTCACAAGCCATTCTCAGGACAGCGCTGACTTTCTCCCAGGCACTTTTCTACAGTGTGAGTTTTTATCTGCTTTTGCTGAACGCCTTTTCCATGTAGCTCAGAAAGCTTGGTGTTGCTGCGTGTTCCGGCTCATGGCTTTATGAAAAAAATCCAATCATATTGTACTAAGCTGTATTTCCAGTGAAACGTGTAGCCTCTCTGTGTTCCATGTCACTTATATTATTCATGTGACAGTATTAGAAGGTTTTGTTTGGAGAGAGAGAGAGACAGAGAGGGAGAGAGAGAAAGAAAAGGATGGACATTTCTCCTGGATCGTCATAATTACAGAAGGATAAGATTCCCATCGTTCATCACTCTGAACTAATTTCAACACTAGCTCCAAAAATGTATTTTCATTGAATAAATCTCCAAATAGGTGATGATGGATAATTTTATGTAACCACTTAATTGCAAGCCTGTATTAACCCTTCCTTAACCACTTCAGGCCCGGAGGATTTGGCTGCCAAATGACCGGGCCACTTTTTGCGATTCGGCACTGCGTCACTTTAATTGACAATTGCACGGTCGTGCAACGTGGTACCAAACAAAATTGACGTCCTTTTTTCCCCACAAATAGAGTTTCTTTTGGTTGTATTTGATCACCTCTGCATTTTTTAGTTTTTGCGCTATAAACAAAAATAGAGCGACAATTTTGAAAAAAAAGCAATTTTTTTTGCTAAAATAAATATCCCCCAAAAAATATTAAAAAAAAACTAATTTGTTCCTCAGTTTAGGCCGATATGTATTCTTCTACATATTTTTGGTAAAAAAAATTCGCAATAAACGTATATTGATTGGTTTGCGCAAAAGTTATAGCGTCTACAAAATAGGGGGTAGTTTTATGGCATTTTTATTATTAATATTTATTTTACTAGTTATGGCGGCGATCTGCAATTTGTATCATGACTGCGACATTATGGCGGACACATCTGACACTTTTGACACTGTTTTGGGACCATTGTCATTTATACAGGGATCAGTGCTATAAAAATGCACTGATTACTGTGTAAATGACACTGGCATTGAAGGGGTTAACCAGTAGGGGGCAGGGAAGGGGTTAAGTGTGTCCTAGGGAGTGATTCTAACTGTGAGGGGCAGGGCTTACTGTGACACGACACTGATCACTGCTCCCGATGAGAGGGAGCAGATGATCAGTGTCCTGTCACTAGGCAGAACGGGGAGATGCCTTGTTTACAAAGGCATCCCCCAGTTCTGCCGTTCCGTGACATGATCGCAGGACACCGGCGGACATCGAGTCCGCGGGTCCCGCGGGCACTGTGACGGAGACCGCGGCGGGCGCACGCGTGCTGCCGGCGGCAGATTTAAAGCAACGTATATATATGTTGCTTTGCCTGCCCGTGCCATTCTGCCGACGTATAAGTGCGTGAGGCAGTCGGCAAGCGGTTAACTAGCAATTTTTAGTATCCAGTGCTGTTATAGTTTGACTGACATCTACTCACTCATGCAATACTGTAATCAAATTAATTTTATATAATTTTTTGAGAAAGATACAGCTTTCTCTTGTTGTTATTTGATAACCACTTTTTTTACTATACATAAAAATGCCAGGAAAATGCACACAAAAATGGGAAGGTTCTCCCATGGGGTTTTCTAGCAGCAATAGTGTAGCAAAACCAAAATATATAAAAAATATTATTTTATTAAAAAGTACAATGTCATAATACGATTAAAATGTGGATACAGGCTATAAGGTACAATACATAATTCCAAAATTCAGCAATGCAAACATAGGTACAGTATACATTACATAATGTTTAACTGTGTGGCAACCCCGGCGCGTTTCAACCTGTGCATGTATGGTCTTCTTCGGGGGGATATTTGCTCTATAGAGATACATAGAAATCTCATTTTTCATATCGTTACATTTGCACCAAAATAAAATTAAATTATTTATACGTAGGTACTATATTTACCACTAAAGAGTGGAGGAAGTAATCTCATAGCCAAGACGATTGTTTTAAAATCAGATGAGTGATCCGGAAGGTTCCATAGTGGTTCCCACCTCCCCAAAGGAAAGGGACTCGGCTCAGAGGGACTTACAAAGAGCCACACAGGACGCCCCCAAAGGAACAGAGAGGAGGGGAGGGGGGAGGACCAAGACCTGCAGCAATCACCAAAAAGTGTAGAAAAAGCAGATAAAGTAATTAGACGCTTAGTAAATTAACAGGAATACCTGATAAATTGGGGATATTTATAGTCAGTATAAACTTACTCCAAACATTAGTTATCCTTGTGTTAGCTCCCTGTAGTAGCAAATGATGCCCCATAGCAATAAATTGAGTTGTTTAATAATGTTGTGGTATATGGTAAATATATGGTAAATATATAAATATGTGTTGTCTTGGTCAGAGGGTGAAAATCGTGAATTGTCATTATAAAGGTGGAGTAGATAGGGCTGCCAAAAAAGGGGCAGCCTGTGAAATAAACAACAAACAAAAAACTGTGTGCTGGGGAGTGCGTGATGGGATTAGTAATAGTGGGTGAATAATGTGCCGCTACAAATAGGCAAGGGTATTGAAAAAATAGGTGAAGTGTGTGCGGTGCACTATCAAGAAAGAAATGTGAACAGCAAAAGTGAATAAAGGGTAAGTGGTGTGTGTATTATTAGGTCTTAAATATTAATATAGCTCATATGAGCAATCAATAAATATAGTAAATTATCCTAGTGCTGTTAAGCAAAGGGGATTGGGGCTCTATATAGGCTAGGGAGAGTGGATCAATTAGATTGTATATTAGGTTAGCCCTGTAGAAGCTAGTAGGAGAGGCTGGTAAATAGACAGGATGATGGTAAGTACTTACATGGGAGCATGCTCATATGATGGGTTGATCCAAATGCAGCCTCGAATTTATGTGGTGCTTACGTATGGAGAGTCAGATGATTGGGTGCAGGGACAGCATCATCCCCCCTTCCTCCACCTCCGACCCCACCCCCAGGAAGAGGGCATCCTAGCCGCCAAAGCGGCAGCTCATGTGTGGCTCCCTCGGCGTCCCGGAAGGCAAGCCCCCACCGCTGTCGTCACTTCCGTGGCAATGTGCGTGACGCCACGGCGCCGTGGGAATGCTGAGATGACTCGCAGATGCGCACTTCACCGTTGGACGTCCAGAGGTTGTACTGCCACCAGTAGGCAGCAAAGGAGGGGGGATGCGGACAGGGTCCACATCCCCCCCACCCTGCCGGGAAGTCCAAATGAGCCGTGACCAACCTAGAGGCTGACAGGAAGAACACAGGCCCACCGGAATATAACACAGACCTGATTCGATAGATATATATGGGGCGATGACATTGAACAACTGTTATTAATAAGGTTGTAATCATTAGGTTGAATATACTGGTCATATCTAATAAAAATAGTAATAATGGCCAATGTTTGTATCAAAGCACAGGAGCAGTGTATGGATACAGGGTTCCCACCTCTTTACATGTGTACTTCAACACAAAAAGTTGTGTAACTACCTGTGTTGTGTGCTACAGTACAAGACTCCAATAGAAAATGCACACTTCCCCAAAATCACCTCTTTTTGGAAAGTAGACAACCCAAAGTGATCTCTTTTTTTGCCACATTTTTTGTGGTATTGATGTGGTTAACATGAAGCTTGCAAGGCCTGGTTCACACCTGTGTACTTAAGCGTACAGCTGTGCAAAGGACCATGTTTGCAAGCAGGGAATGCACACGTGTTTCATGCATCCACATGCAGGTAGTCCGATTCCTGTCTATTGTCCAGACATTTTTCCCAATTTGACATCCGCGAGGGTGCATGTAGCTGTGGTTTTCACTGAATACAGATAGTGTGCGCTCAGGGACATGCAACCACACATACTCGCATGGATATCAAACTGGGAGCAATAGCTGGGACTGCCTGTACATGAATGCATCGAACACCTATGCATCACGTGCAGGCAAACACGACCTCTCACACGGATGCATGCTTAGGTATGAATAGGACAGGGGGTGAAAGAGTTAAAAAAAATCTGCTGCTGCTACCATGATCATCATTTATTAGTTCCTCTTTTCTACCCTTCTTCTGCTGTTAGAGGAAGGGGAAGGCTCACAGATGTAAACACTACACTGTTTACATCTGTAATGACTGTGATTGGCCATCACAGTCATCACATGGTACAGAGCTGCTCAGACTGCTCAGTTCAAAGTTATTAATGGGTGCAATGGCTATGCAATAGTTATTTATGCAGTCATGTTTATAAACAGCAGCATTCACCACTTCACTCTTTAACCCCCTAGTGACTGAGGGTAAAACAAATGTTAATGCCTGAACACAATTTTGCAACTTTGACATGTATTAGTAAAACCGTACATATCATGGCAGCTACTTTGTGTATCTAGGTGGATTATACATTGTTTTTTTTTTCAGGACAAATTGGGATTTCTTTTTGGTGATAAATGGTAATGGATATTTCCAGATTTTTTATGATCAGAGGAAAAACTGACCCTTTTTAACCACTTAACGACCGCCCACTGTAAATATACGTCGGCAGAATGGCACCGACAGGCAGAATCACGTACATATACGTGATTGCCTTTGTATAGTTGGGGGGTCCGATCGGAACCCCCTTCTTTACAGTGGGTGGTCGTTTTACCTTCGGGAGCGATCCGGCATGAGGGGACGGCCGTTCGATTCCAGCCTCCCCCTCTCGATCGCTCCCGGCAAATGAGAGAGCTTCCCCTGCCTGTGTACTGTTTACACAGGCAGGAGGAAGTGATGTCATCTCTCCTGCGGCGCTCACATATACCGAGCGCCGTACAGGAGAAGATGCAGGTTAGTGCACAAACAGCACACTGACACCAGGACACATAGGCACATAAATCGCCCCCCCCCCAGGCCCCCCAGATCACCCCCCAGCCCCCAGTCACAGTGTCACTGCAGTGACCATTTATTTAGTGATCACTGCAATCAGTGACATTTGTGACTGTAAAAGTGTCACTACATTTAGTTTTAGGTCCAGTGTAGCCCCCTAACCCCCCCCTAATAAAGGTTTAACCCCCTGATCACCCCCCAGATAACCCTTTCACCCCTAGCATCGCCGTCGCTAAGCAATAATTTTTCTGATCGATGTCTTAGCGTCGGTGATGCTGATCGGTAGCCAGTAATTTTTTTTAGGTTCGCCGCAGGTTTTTATAGCGTCGGGTACCCCCATATATTACCTAATAAAGGTTTAACCCCCTTGATCGCCCCCCAGGTAACCCTTTCACCCCCTATCACCACTGTCACTAAGCGATAATTTTTCTGATCGATGTCTTAGCGTCGGTGATGCTGATCGGTAGCCAGTAATTTTTTTAGGTTCGCCGCAGGTTTTTATAGCGTCGGGTACCCCCATATATTACCTAATAAAGGTTTAACCCCCTTGATCACGCCCCAGGTAACCCTTTCACCCCCTAGCACCGCCGTCGCTAAGCGATCATTTTTCTGATCGATGTCTTAGCGTCGATGATGCTGATCGGTAGCCAGTAATTTTTTTTAGGTTCGCCGCAGGTTTTTATAGCGTCGGGTACCCCAATATATTACCTAATAAAGGTTTAACCCCCTTGATCGCCCCCCAGGTAACCCTTTCACCCCCTATCACCACTGTCGCTAAGCGATAATTTTTCTGATCGCTGTCTTAGCGTCGGTGATGCAGATCGGTAGCCAGTAATTTTTTTTAGGTTCGCCGCAGGTTTTTATAGCGTCAGGTACCCCCATATATTATCTAATAAAGGTTTAACCCCCTGATCGCCCCCCAGGTAACCCTTTCACCCCCTATCACCACTGTCGCTAAGCGATCGTTTTTATGATCGTTGTCTTAGTGTCGGTGATGCCGATAGGTAGCCAGTAATTTTTTTTTAGGTTCGCCGTCAGGTTTTTATATAGCGTCAGGTACCCCCATATATTACCTAATAAAGGTTTTAACCCCCTAATTGCCCCTAGTTAACCCTTTCACCAGTAATCACCATATAAGTGTTACGGGTGACGCTGGTTATTTAGTTTGCTTTTTATAGTGTCAGGGCACCCGCCGTATATAACCCAATAAAGGTTTAACTCCCTGATCGCCCGGCGGGTGATATCAATTAGGTTTTAGCGTCAGAGAGGGTCTGCATCACACCCCAGGCAGCGTCAGGTTAGTGCCAGTAGCGCTAACACCCACGCGTGAAGCATACACCTCCCTTAGTGGTATAGTATCTGAACAGATCAATATCTGATCTGATTAGATCTATACTTTCGTCCCCAGCAGTTTAGGGTTCCCAAAAATGCAGTGTTAGCGGGATCAGCCCAGATACCTGCTAGCACCTGCGTTTTGCCCCTCCGTCCAGCCCAGGCCACCCAAGTGCAGTAACGATCGATCACTGTCACTTGCAAAACACAACACACATAACTGCAGCGTTCGCAGAGACAGGCCTGATCCCTGCGACTCCAGTGCTGTAGGAGGTGATTTCACCACCACAGTTAAAAAAAAAAGCATATATGCCGAAGCATTGGGGCAGCAGGGGCGGAGGAGCGATTTTGCTCCTAATGCCGCGTACATACAGTCGAAATTCCGACGGAGGCTTGCCCGTGGAAAAGTCTGACCATGTGTACGCGGCATAACTTTTGCGGGAAGATGCCCCCATGCTTCGGCATATATAAATGGTGCATGTATGCCCATCATTAGAAGTGGGTGGATGAAGGGCAGTATTCTAATGGTGGGCATACCCACCGATCAATCTTTTTTTTTTCGTTCAGCCAACAGGCTGCATGAAAAAAAAGATTACAATACATGTCCAACAAGGACCAGCAATGTACTGGTATGTTGCTGGACTTTGAATGTTTATACCAGAATGATGCCTGTGGGTTTAGGTATCATCTTGGTATCATTCTTTTCAGCCAGCGGCCGGCTTTCATGTAAAAGCAATCCTAGTGGCTAATTAGCCTCTGGACTACTTTTACAAGCAGTGGGAGGGAATGTCCCCCCCCCCGGATATAAAAAGCGCCATTGGGAAATTGGGAAAGCATTTTATCACACCGATCTTGGTGTGGTCAGATGCTTTGAGGGCAGAGGAAAGATCTAGGGTCCAATAGACCCCAGTTTTTTTCAAAAAAGAGTACCTGTCATTACCTATTGCTATCATAGGGGATATTTACATTCCCTGAGATAACAATAAAAATGATAAAAAAAATAAAATATGGAAGCAACAGTTTAAAAATAAAATAAAAAAGCAAAATTAGTAATAAAAAAAAAAAAAAAAAAAGCACCCCTGTCCTGCCCTGCTCTTGCCCAATGGCGAACGCAAGCGTCGGTCTGGCGTCATATGTAAACAGAAATTGCACCATGCATGTGTGGTATCACCGCGAAGGTCAGATCGAGGGCAGTAATTTTAGCAGTAGACCTTAAAGCTTGTCGTGTTTGGTATCTATGTACTCGGCCTAAGATCATCTTTTTTATTTCATCAAACATTTGGGCAATATAGTGTGTTTTAGTGCATTAAAATTTAAAAAAGTGTATTTTTTCCCCAAAAAATGCGTTTGAAAAATCGCTGCGCAAATACTGTGTAAAAAAAAAATTGCAACACCCACCATTTTAATCTGTAGGGCCTTTGCTTTAAAAATATATATAATGTTTGGGGGTTCAACATAATTTTCCTGCAAAAAAAAATATGTTTTCATGTAAACAAAAAGTGTGAAAAAGGGCTTTGCCTTCAAGTGGTTAGAAGAGTGGATGTAAGCTTCCTAATGTTGTGTATAAAATGCCAGAACAGTTCAAAACCCCCCCAAATGACCCCATTTTGGAAAGTAGACACCCCAAGCTATATACTGAGAGGCATGTCGAGTCCATGGAATATTTTATATGTTGACACAAGTTGCGGAAAATAGACAATTTATTTTTTTATTTTTTATTTTTTGCACAAAGTTGTCACTAAATGATATATTGCTCAAACATGTCATGGGCATATGTGGAATTACACCCCAAAATACATTCTGTTGCTTCTCCTGAGTACGGGGATACCACATGTGTGAGACTTTTTTGGGAGCCTAGCCGCGTACGGGACCCCAAAAACCAATCACCGCCTTCAGGCTTTCTAAGGGTGTAAATTTTTGATTTCACTTCTCACTGCCTATCACAGTTTCGGAGGCCATGGAATGCCCAGATCGCACAAAACCCCCCCAAATGACCCCATTTTGGAAAGTAGACACCCCAAGCTATTTGCTGAGAGGTATGGTGAGTATTTTGCAGATCTCGCTTTTTGTCACAAAGTTTTGAAAATTAAAAAAATATATATATTTTTTTTTTCTTCATTTTCAAAAACAAATGAGAGCTGTAAAATACTCACCATGCATCTCAGCAAATAGCTTGGGGTGTCTACTTTCCAAAATGGGGTCATTTGGGGGGGTTTTGTGCTATTTTGGCATTTTATGGCCTTCGAAACTGTGATAGGTAGTGAGGAGTGAAATCAAAAATTTGTGCCTAGAAATCCTGAAGGCGGTGCTTGGTTTTCGGGGTCCCGTACGCGGCTAGGCTCCCAAAAAGTCCCACACATGTGGTATCCCCGTACTCAGGAGAAGCAGCAAAATGTATTTTGGGGTGTAATTCCATATATAACCATGGCATGTGTGAGCAATATATCATTTAGTGACAACTTTTTGTAATTTTTTTTTTTTTGTCATTATTCAATCACTTGGGACAAAAAAAAAAAAATATTCAATGGGCTCAACAGGCCTCTCAGCAATTTCCTTGGGGTGTCTTCTTTCCAAAATGGGGTCATTTGGGGGGGTTTTGTGCTATTTTGGCATTTTATGGCCTTCGAAACTGTGATAGGTAGTGAGGAGTGAAATCAAAAATTTGCGCCCTTAGAAATCCTGAAGGCGGTGCTTGGTTTTCAGGGGCCCGTACGCGGCTAGGCTCCCAAAAAGTCCCACACATGTGGTATCCCCGTACTCAGGAGCAGCAGCAAAATGTATTTTGGGGTGCAATTCCACATATAACCATGGCATGTGTGAGCAATATATCATTTAGTGACAACTTTTTGTAATTTTTTTTTTTTTTTTTTTTTTTAGTCATTATTCAATCACTTGCGACAAAAAAAAAAAAAAAATATTCAATGGGCTCAACATGCCTCTCAGCAATTTCCTTGGGGTGTCTACTTTCCAAAATTGGGTAATTTGGGGGGGTTTTGTACTGCCCTGCCATTTTAGCACCTCAAAAAATGAGATAGGCAGTCATAAATTAAAAGCTGTGTAAATTCCAGAAAATGTACCCTAGTTTGTAGACGCTATAACTTTTGCGCAAACCAATAAATATACGCTTATTGACATTTTTTTTACTAAAGACATGTGGCTGAATACATTTTGGCCTAAATGTATGACTAAAATTGAGTTTATTCGATTTTTCTTATAACAAAAATTAGAAAATATCATTTTTTTTCAAAATTTTCGGTCTTTTTCCGTTTATATCGCAAAAAATAAAAATCGCAGAGGCAATCAAATACCATTAAAAGAAAGCTCTATTTGTGGGAAGAAAAGGACGCAAATTTCGTTTCGGTACAACATTGCATGTCCGCACAATTTCCAGTTAAAGCAGCGCAGTGCAAAATTCTGAAAACAGCTCTGGTCCTTTAGCTACAAAATGGTCCGGGGCTTAAGTGGTTAAATATAGCTGTATATCTTTTGCTATTACCATAATTTATCACCAAAGAACAACACAAAATAAATTTTCCAGGGCCTGACGATCGAATCGATACCACATATGTGTTATTTGTTGTTTGTACCTGTAGTTGAGCCCAAAATAATAGCATGCATTTTAATTTTTGTTTTTACTCCACCTATAACATACTGACACTGATCCTAATTAAAATAATTATTTTTAAAAAATCCTACCTAAACTGTACTGACCCTGACTTTTGACCAATGACCCTCACCTTGACTTTTGACCCTTACCTTGACCCTAAAACTAAGTTGGACACAGATCTAGATCAAACCTTGATCTAGCTATTTTTTTTTTTTTTTACACATTTCTGTTTGTCTTACTCTATACAGTATTTTTCTCTCCTGGCAATGAGAGAAAGATACAAAGTATCTTTCTCTTCATTCAGAGGAGAAAAACAAACACATGGGCGGGCTGAACCATGACAGATCACTGTAATAGTCAATCAGAGGCTATCACAGCAATTCCCAGTTTCCAATCATTCGTACCACCAGGGCACTTTGTGACAGCCCAGTTTCTGTGCGCAGTGTGTGGCGCGCTCCCAGAACAAACAGAGGAAGAAAACCCACTTTAGTGACATATATGTGTACAGGCCGAGGGAAGGGGTTAACCATTTCACATCCTTAGGGTGTTTTAAAATGTCCTCAACTTGAAGTGGTCATGGCTGCAGCTGAAAATAATTGAGTTTGGATGTTTCCAGTGAAGGGTACAGCATACAAAGACATTTTAGACAAATGTGTGCTTCCAACCTTGTAGCAATAGTTTAGGAAAGGCCCTTTTCTAACCCAGAATGACTGTGCCCCTGTGTACAATGTCAACTCCAAATATACATAGTTTAATGAGTTTGGTGTGAAGAAACCTGAATGGTCTGCACAAAGCCTTGAACACAACCCTTGTGAAATACGTTAGGAGAAATTGGGAACACTGGTTGTGAGCCAGGTCTTATCATCCAACATCACAAATGATCTTTCGGCTGATTGGGCTCAAATTCCCACAGACATAATCCAAAATCTTGTGGAAATCCTTCTCAGAAGAGTGGAGGCCATTATAGCTGCAAAGAGGCGCCACCTCCATGTTAATGGCCATGGTTGGGAATGGGAGGTCAAACATGTTCATCTAGGTGTGACGGTCAGGTGTGCACAAATAATTTTAGGCTGCTTTACACACAAAATAGCTGAAACATCCAGCTGGGACACTGAAACTTCTTTGTAACAGCTGTGACTGTGAGAAGTGGGAGCTGGTAGAGGTCTTGTTTTTCCCTGAAGAATAAAGGAGAGTGTAGTTCCAAATGTCTGAATGACAGTGGTGGACAGCGTCACCTAGGGACCCCAGTAACAGGACCATTTTTGCAGTCGCCATTTTACCACTAGCCAAGTAAAGGTATTCACTTTTTATTGATTGGCAGCTACAGAGAAGTGGGCCATATCCACGGTATAGCACGCATCTGAGCCACATTTACTATAAATGGACTTCTACATCCAAGATCACAGCACAGCCTTCACAAATGGTATGTCTGTCCCTGATAAATGTTTTATAAGAACAGTCCTGGGTAGACAGGCCCTTTATTTCATCATTCTATAATCTGTCTGGAAATTCATATGGTGCTATAGAGTGCATTTCTTTGTGTATGATTATAGATCTTTGCCTTGTTATACTAAATACATCTGATGAGTTTTCCAAATAAAAGATAGACAATAAAATGTACATTCAATTGTGTCTATTGTACCTTTTTTATTCTGTGACAGATGTGCTCTTTCTTTTCTGCTAGTCCATCATTTAGAATTTGTTTTGCAGAGAAATATCAATAGCAGAAGGGAACATGCCCATATACAATATCTGTTTCTCCAGAACTACGAAAATAAAAAAGTTTTTGTAAAACAGGATGACATGTACTCTGCTCCCTTTTATGCCGTAGCTGTTGCCAGTTACATCTTTTTACATTTTGGAAGTAGACTATTATTTTATCTTGCCTTGGCCTTGCAATGCTTGATAGGGGAAAAGGCTTCCGCAACACAAACTAACATGCTGTAAGGTCTTCAACGTGAAAGTTCCGCTGCTGAGCTGAATTCAAACACATACCTCTTTTAAAATGCTTCCCCTCATATCCTGGATGTTAGCTGTGAAGAAAATGTATTATGTCACAATATTCTAATCATCCACTTGTTGCTTTTATGTTTTATACATTTTTAGGTTAGCAGATACTTAGTCAAAAGTTTTGATGATGAGGAAAAGATCCTTAAAGTGTATGTCCAAGTATTACTAACATTTAGTCGCAACCTCCCTCTTCCCTTTAGAGCATTTACCTTGTTTTGGTATTGAAAAACAGCTTTTATAACCTACTATGACAATATGACCAGGCTTGTAAAATTCCTGCAGGGGCATCTGATGGGAGCTCAGTTCCTATTGATGAAGGTATACCTCCAGAACTACGTGGCACAAGAGCCCTCACAGTGTGTGAATAGGCTATTGGGAGACAACGCAGCATTATTGTGGGAGAAGAGATCATCATATGCATATTGAGTGGGTCAAAAAGGGGTGGAGGATAAGCAGAAGTCTGTTAGGTAGGACAACTCTCAAGCAGGGACCACAACACTGCTTGGATATCCAGTTCAGCCCACACAGGAATTTAGGAGCGAACTAGGAACTAGGTTTCTGGAACATCAACGAGTATTTTTCTATTACAGCATATTAAACTTCTGCATTAGAGATATGTACTAAATATGTGTGTTCTAACCCGAGGAACAATTTAAAGCAGCCTTTCTCAACCAGGGTGCTGTGAAACCCTAGGGTTCCTTCAGAGGATGCTAGGGGTTCTTTGAGCAATTAGCTATTTTTGCCTCTCAAGTAAGTAATTAATGATAACAACGATTTTGTAGCTATCTGTAAGGGGGAGTATCTCCCCAGTAACCACTACGGTATGGTACATTTGAAAATCACAATAGTGTACAATGAGCTGGAGATATATAATTTATTAGCAGAGGGTTCCCTATGACTGGAAGATCAAAGGTGTTAAAAGGTGTTACAAAGGCTGCTTTAAAGGATAGTTGTACTTTCTGTACAATTAACCTTTAACTGTTTAAAAAAAGATGTGTGTACTTACCCATTTGTACCCCACTCCATTCCGGTTCACATTATCCCCTGTGCCAGTGATCTAACATTTAGAATGTTTTGTAAGATATTTAAATTGGCTTCCTGGAGCATTATGGGACTATGATATGAACGTATTTACTGCATCATAATCCAAGCTCCAAAATTTCAAGCCTTGGTGGGACCCTGTTCTTGGTGGACCTGGTGCAAAGGTCATTTAAGTACTTTATTACAACATTCCATTCATCCACACTGGAAAAAATGGTCAACGCTTTGAACCTAACTTTAAAGCGAACCTCCCAAAGAAGTCCTTAGATGTGAATGCTGCATTTGTTTTCTTTAAAAATTCTGGATGAGCTCCGTGTACACTTCTATACCCCCTTTCTAGCAAACTTTACAATAAAAAGAAAAAAACAGTGATTTTTTTTAGCAAACTACCTAGGGGGAATATAGACAACCCATCATGGTCACCCTATCACTGGGGAGCCCACCTAGTGGATGTGGGCAGGTTCTGGCTATACTCCAAATTGTTTTCTCTTTTCCCCTTTCCTCTTCTTTTCTTTTCTCACTATTCTTCTCCGTTTGTCCTTCTGGACTCTTCACTATTCTCTTCCTTGTTCACTTACATCAAGCCTGCAGTCTGGTCACTGTTATCTTCTAAGCTGGGAATTTCCCACAGTCCCGTATCTACTGATGGGCACAGGCTCAACAGGCTCAACTATAGATATGAGAAGCTCACCATATTGATTGTTTGTTTAGTTTGCTGTTAAGTTTCCCACATGCCACTTCTATTGGCGGTTTAAGCCTATCCCTTCTTCATGCTCTTGATTGTATATATAGATATAGAGCATTACTGGAGGGATACAGATATGCAGAGAGCAGTGTTGCAGAACAAGACACGTTGGATACATGAACTAGGCACATTTAGTCCAGAAGGTTTAAATGTTGACATTCATATCAACTGCTTTATCTCAAATTAAGGCTTAATACAATATCAATACAAGAAGAATAAAAATTATGGAGTTAAGTATTAATATTGAAATTAACTGATGATAAGGGTAAATATAATATGAGGAGACAACTATGGAGCTAATTTCAATTTTTGTATTAATAGCTGTAGTTTGTTTCACAGTGACTCCTATGTATATATTTCCTTATATACAATTATTCAAAAATATTTTACTAACAGATAGTGGGCAGGTTCATGTTTGATGCGCTATCTATTTAACCGATTTACTTAGAGTGAATATTGTAATATCTTCTTAGCCCACAGGATGGCACTAAGGATTAGAGTTCATCGTTTAGGGGATTTTTTTTACACATAATTTGATATTTATAGATTCCTTATGTATTGAGCAAAAAACACTTATTGTCTTTGCCTTTATTGCATTGAATTTGTGTGTAAGGTGCGGTTATAGTTTTGTATTTAAGACGAATATGCGCACTGTGACTTTCTTCTTCTGAAGAAGGCACGTATTGATGACGAAACGCATTAAGCGGAACTTCCGGTGCATCATTTCCGGTCCAGGTGGAATGCACACCGAGAGCCAGGCGGCTTCTCCATAGCTTTGCATTACCAGACCGACAGTTATTTATGTAAGCGGATTTCATTTAATGCAGTTTTAATAAAATTATCAAGCGCTTTTTACACTATGAGAGGACTCCTCTTCTTCTCCTTTTAACTCTCTTGCTATTTGAGTCATTGGGATATGGATCCAAGTACTAAAAAGGAAATAATATCCATGCAAGATGCCAACTAGGAGATCAGAATAGATCCTAAGGTGACCACAAAAGCGAAACTGACTTCTCTTGTTATACAACAAGAGGGTCATTTGATTCCGGTGAGTGCAGAGTGTTTCACATGAGCACATGGTGGAATTTTATTAAGAGGGACATTTCGATTTCAAGACACAAGAATTTTTCTTCACTTCTTACACAGGAGTTGCACAAAATTTATTTGGACTGAGCACATATGTTATAATTTAATATTTATTTTTATTGGTTGTATTAGCACGCGCTGTCTAGTATGTATATATATATTTTTAATTTAGCCTTTAGGGCAAGAGATAGCAGCTGCATTAGATACAGTATCATAAATTGATTGTTTTGGCATGGGTGCTTTTTTCACATATATACATTGCTATGCATGTTTAAGCTGGCCAACTCCGTCAAAGTAATCCCTCTCTGGCCAGTCCCTACTTTTTGTATTGCAATGTTTGCTAGAAAGGGTGTATAGTAGTGTGTAGAGGGCTTATCCAGAATTTTGTGTTAACATGTGGTCACCTTGTTTTGTTATCTAATGGATTATATACTGTACATGTGAATGCTATTGAGATTTAAGCACAGGTATATCTTACTTCTATTGCATTCGTTTTCTTTTTCATTCTTTTTTTCTTTATTTTCATCTGTTGATTCTGCCAGTTACATACTTTTTGTCCTTGAGCGACACAGTTTTTTCATTGGACTTTATCAGAGCAACAAAAACAAGACAAGACTACAGACTCCTCCCCCTCTCATCTTCCTCAGGAAAGGGTTCACCCGTAGCCTAGCGTCGCCTGATTTTCTCACTATTATCACCATTATCCACAAGGGTTAGTTGTGAAATTGTCATTCACTGTATATATATTTTAATGTATGGTGCACCCGGCTTGTTCATTCTAAGTTGGGATGCACCAGTCACATTTTCTAGGTTGTATAGGTAGGCTGGTGTTATTTGTCACAATAATAGTATATTCAAAATATATTAACTTTTATTGTTAGTAGTACTTTAATATATAGGTGATACTTTATTTATCACCCACTTTAGCGCCCCCACCATATGTGCACGGTGTGTACCGTATTTATCGGCGTATAACACGCACTGGCGTATAACACGCACCCTAAGTTTAGGAGGGAATTTTAAGGAAAAAAACTTTTAGCAGGGAAATTCAAGGAAAAAAAACTTACATTTAAATGCAGCATGCAGCCTTGCCCAGTGTCCATCTGCAGCCTTGCCCAGTGTCCATCTGTCCATCTGCAGCCATGCCCAGTGTCCATCTGTCCATCTGCAGCCGTGCCCAGTGTCCATCTGTCCATCTGCAGCCTTGCCCAGTGTCCATCTGTCCATCTGCAGCCATGCCCAGTGTCCATCTGTAGCCTTGCCCAGTGTCCATCTGTCCATCTGCAGCCGTGCCCAGTGTCCATCTGTCCATCTGCAGCCATGCCCAGTGTTCATCTGTCCATCTGCAGCCGTGCCCAGTGCCTTTGCGATCGTGTCAGTCCCGGCGGTTTTTAAAATTTGGCGCCGATTTCTGTGGAGAGGAGCGAGCGGGGCCGAGTGTACTTCAGCTGGACTCGGCTCCTCTCGCAGTTCCGCCCATCTCCACTGACTGCGCCGCTGACGGAGAAAGCCGAGTGTACTTCGCCTAGACTCGGCTCTGCTCACAGTCACAGGCAGGACTGCGAGAGGAGCCGAGACTAGGCGAAGTACACTCGGCTTTCTCTATGTCAGCGGCGCAGTCAGAGATGGGCGGGACTGCGAGAGGAGCCGAGTAAAGCCGATTGTACTTCGGCTTCGGCTCCGCTCGCTCCTCTCGCTCGTTTTCAGCAGGGGAATTTGACGGAGTATCGGCGTATAACACGCACCCACGATTTTCCCCTGATTTTAAGGGGAAAAAAGTGCGTGTTATACGCCGATAAATACGGTATATATAATTTTTCCAGTCTGATGTCCTGGTGCCCGCCTTCCAGCTTGATGTCCTGGTGCCTGCCTTCCAGTCTGATGTGCCTGCCTTCCAGTCTGATGTGCCTACCTTCCAGTCTGATGTGCCTGCCTTCCAGTCTGATGTCCTGGTGTCTGCCTTCCAGTCTGATGTCCTAGTGCCTGCCCTCCAGTCTGATGTCTTAGTGCCTACCTTCCAGTCTGATGTCCTGGTGCCTGCCTTCCAGTCTGATGTGCCCGATTTCCAGTCTGATATGCCCGCTTTCCAGTCTGATATGCCCGCTTTCCAGTCTGATGTGCCTGCTTTCCAGTCTGATGTGCCCGCTTTCCAGTCTGACGTGCCTGCTTCCCAGTCTGATGTGCCCACCCTCCAATCTGATGTCTCATGCCTGCCTTCCAGCCTGATGTCTCGGTGCCTGCCTTCCAGCCTGATGTCTCGCGCCTGCCTTCCAGCCTGATGTCTCGGTGTCCCAGTCTGAAGTCCCAGTGTCCCAGTCTGAAGTCCCGGTGTCCCAGTCTGAAGTCCCGGTGTCCCAGTCTGGTAAACCGATACCCGTTACTTGGCTTGCTGGACCAGAGCCCGGTGTCCGGCTCACTAATCCGGGGCCTGTTACCCAGACCACTGGGCTGGGGCCCGTTACTCTGCTTGCCGAGCCAGTGCCTGTTACCCAGCTGGCCATTAGGGAGCCTGCTGCCCAGCTCGATGACCTGGAGCCTGCTGTCTGCCCTGATGTGCCCGCTGTCTGCCCGGATGTGCCCGCTGTCGGCCCCAATGCGCCCGCTGTTTGCCCCGATGTGCCTGCTGTCTGCCCGGATGTGCCCGCTGTCTGCCCGGATGTACCCGATGTCTGCCCGGATGTGCCCGCTGTCTGCCCGGATGTGCCCGCTGTCTGCCCGGATGTACCCGATGTCTGCCCGGATGTGCCCGCTGTCTGCCCGGATGTGCCTGCTGTCTGCTTTGACGTGCCTGTTGACCAGTTTAAAGTGCCTGATGACCAGCCTGAAGTACCCTCATCGATTGTTTTACTCAATGCCATAGACTATGGACAATTAAAACTTGTTGGAGCATCCGGAGGCCACTCCTTTAGGGGGGGTACTCTCAGGAAAGGGTTCACCCATTGGTGGCGCTGTTGGTCCTGTGGATCGCAGTACCAGTGTCCACCAGCGGGTATCTTCTTGCAGCCAGGATCTGTGATAAAGGATCCTGCTGGTGGCACTGTCTGATCCATGGGCCGTAGTACTGGTGTCCACCAGCGGGTGTATTCCGGCAGTGTGGGGCAGGCAGCACCTCCTGCGCTCAGGTGTTACGTGAGGACAATTACTGCAGTCTTATAAATACACAGCAAGCCCTCACATGCTTGCCATGGTATCTCTCTCTTTGTGCCCTGACCTCGCTTGCCTGTGACCCGATTCTGAACCTGCATCCTGACCCTGTTTCTGAGCTTACTCCGATCTTGTCCCTCCTGCATACCTGTTACCTTGGATCCCTGCCCTGCAGCCTATCCATCCACCCTCTCCCTGTCCTGTTGGTTTCCCGTCCTCATCTGCTTACTCCCTGTGTATGACCTTGAGTTGGCCTGGCTTACATTACATTCTGGTATATCCCTTGTCCTTCTGCTTATCTCTGTGTATGACCCCGGCCTGGCTAAACGTTGTGTTATTGGTACTGCCCCTTGCTGTATATATTATTTGTTGTTTGTGGGTCTTGTGGTTGGTTGTGCACTGTTGTATTCACTTACTTGTCACCTAGCTTAATAAACACCATTATCATTCACTTTACATGCGTTTTTGGTTTCCTCTGTGAAGTCCACACAGTCTGGTCTACTAATTCCCTGACATTCTCCTTAGCATAGAGGGTGTCACGATCAGGGGTCAGGCTTTAAGACCAGTTGTTATAGCAGTGGGAAGCTCACACAGTAACCAGCAGGATAGGTACAGAGGCAAGTCACCTTGGCGGATGACATGGGCTCACATGAGGTGCAGAGTCTAAGTACTGACCGGTGTTCACCAGAGCTCCTGATGGTGGAGATGGATTTTGCTGCGTGTTATTACCAGGTCGCGGTCCTGGGATCGCCCCACCAGGAGTGAAAATCAAAACATATTTTTTTGTGGTTTCCTGACTTACAGTATGCACTGGTGAAATGTGTGAAAAACGACCAAAAACGCAGACACAATGCGCTTGTAATGCTTTCCCATAGACTATTAATAGCAGGTGCTTTTTTGGTGCGCTTTTGAAAAACTGCACCAAAGATGCAGCATGCAGGACTTTTCAGAACACAGCACACTCACAGTGCAGGGATATAAATAATTACATCGGATTTAAAGGGGAATAGTTTCCATTTGCTTTTGTTGCCCTGGAAAAGCGCAGTAAAAGCGCACCAGTGCTAAAGCGGCCATAAGGTTTACGTACCCTTAATTGAAAATACTTAATGTTATTTGCCTTGGCTTTTACCTAAATTGTTAAATGGAATATAGGCCTGGATTAAATCCCAGTGTTGACAACAGATTTTCTCTTTCTTTAATCCTGTCCAAGAAAAATTCTTATTTCTAAGTTGTTATGTAAAATTCTAATAAAGGACTCCGATAGATTTCTATGGAAACCAACATCAAAAACTGAGTTGTCATGTCTATTATTTGTCAAAATAAACCTGTCATTTCATGCAACAAGTATCCAATAATACAACTGTAAGATATAATGAAAATCAAAAGACATTACATTTTGTAGGCCCTGTGTTATACAGAAAATAACATACAATAAACCACTTTTTGGTCTGTACATGAGTTTCTGGTGTCAAGTGTACAGTGTAAACGTATTCCTTGGGAGCATTCTATAACATTCCATGCAGGATACCTAGCGAGGTGACTTCACAGTCTCTGCTACCTTAAGCCCTGTACACACAGCCGGGATTCCCGGCGGTAATAAAATCCGCCGGGAATCCTGACGGGAAAACTGCAGGGAAAGCTTTGCCCGGGAATCCCTGCCATGTGTACAGGGCTTATGCAGTGTTTTCGATTGGCAAGTGTAGTAAATCTGGCGGAAAAAAAAAAACGCTGGGAATCCTGACGGGAAAATCGAGAGCAGGTTCTCTATTTTTCCCGCCGGGTTTTCCGGTAGGTTTCCCAGCAGTTTTCTTGCCGGGAAAACCGATCGTGTGTACGAGGCTTGAGTCTTCATATGTAGTTTGGACCTCACTGGAGTACAGATAAAAATGTTGTCATAATAACAGAAAAGGAAAAAAATTACCTAGGTTTACATGATGGTCCTCTCCTCTTGCTTTTCCGTATTTTTTTTTTTTAATTGAGAAACAGGAGAAGAGTAGACCAAGACAGCATACAGAAACCTAGATCTCTATGCATTGATGGATGAGATGTCCGCATGGGCATGACATTAAAGGACCTCCAAAGTTAAAGTGACTTTTGATCTGTAACTTTCCAATTGTTGCGGTCACCGTTAATGTTAAATGCATTCTCGATAAAAAAAAAATGGACCTCCAAAAATATTAGGCATAGGGAACTACATTTAAAACAATAAAAGGGACTTTTGGAATGGTTGCTCAAGATTGTTGAGCTCTGCCTATTGCTCTGTGCCTTAAATTGTATGTAAAACCAAAATCAATTTTTAGTATGTTTAACATCACGTCCCACTGTACACAGTTTCCTAAAGTAGAACTAAACCAGCTGATTTAATGGTTTATGAAAAGAAAACTCAAGTCAGAAATGTTATTAAATCCCTTAAACATGCCTATGTCAGCTCTTAACTTTCAAGCCCTGAATGACTGGTGTCCTACCTGGTCCGTTGGGCCACCAATCAGATGAATCAGATAAGCAGCCTAATAGCCAATTGAAAGTAATATGCATGGCAGGCTAATAACTTTTTGTGAGGCCATTTAAAATTAAATGAATCATTCACACTGAAGCGGTGTGGGAAACCCCATGATCCCTGCACATTTCCCACACTGCATTCAAATCACACTGCCCTTGCGATCCAGGGTGTGTGTCAGTGCAATCCTACCGACACCCCAAATGCAGATCGCAATTCAGTGCATTTGCCCACAACGAATCGCATGGTACAAAAGTACCATGGGATCTAGTTTCGGTGCGGTTCCAAATATGGTGCATGCATGATTTTCGTGCGTGGCGGTGCAATTTGAGCCAATTCACAATGAATGGGCTCAAATTGCACCGCACTGAATCGCATGTGAATTAAACAGGAATGTGGTGTAGTTCCTGAGTGATTCACATGCGGTTTATAGTGGGAACTGAGGCTCATGAGTTGCAGTAACAATACATGCACTAGCATGCTGCAGTGCTTATCATTTTCTATAGAAACCCAATGCACTCAGGCAATTCAGCTCCGAAGAACATGCTTTGCAGATCACCACCACATAAGTGGGTATCATGGTGTGCTGCGGCAGAAAAAATGCTGCATGTCCTTTTTTTCTTGGTAAATTCTCATGAGTTGGTTTTATGCATGTGAACGTGTAACACAACATGCATTAATGCACATGTTTTAGACTTCTTTTACACTGGCAGCAGTGTTCACCATCCCCTGAAAAGCAATCCACGTTGGATTACTCTGGATGGTAAAAGGAGGTTTGCAATCGTTCAGGAGGTGATACTGCTGTCTCCTGCTGAATGTTTTTTTTTTCTCTCTTGCTTTCTACTAACCTGAGGGGCACATTGTCCGCTTGTAGGTGGGCAGTTGGGGGACAGTAAAAAAAACCTGCTTTTACCGATTCCCTGGCCACCCATGTGAGAGAAGCCATAATACAATGCACAGGAACAGAGAAGTATGCATGTGCCCTAAAGATATTCTTTAACAGGTTCCCGACCGGCTCATGCAGATATACTGCAGCAGAATGGCTCACCTGGGCGAAATCCCATATGAGTACGTCCTTCCCCTTTTCGGCCACCAGAGGGCGCGCACACGGCGGGGGAGCCGGTGCGCGTGGCCGGCAGGCACGATCACCGTTGGCCCCACGCGATCGCGTGCACGAGCGCCAGCACGGAGATTTGTGTGTGTAAACACACAAATCCCTGTGCTTTCAGGGAAGAGGAAACATGTCATTTGTTCCTACTGAGTAGGAACAACTATATGTCTCCTCTCCTAGTCACTCCCATCCCCACACAGTAAGAACACACCCTAGGGAACACACAGTTGACCTCTTGATCGCCCCCTAGTGGTAACCCCTTCCCTGCCAGTGATATTTACACAGTAATCAGTGCATTTTTATAGCACTGATCGCTGTATAAAAGCCAATGGTCCCAAAAAAGTGTCAAAAGTGTACAATCTGTCCGTCGCAATGTCGCAGTACTGCAAAAATCGCAGATTACTAGTAAAAAAATAAATAATCATAAAAATGCCATAAAAATGCCATAAATCTTTCCCATAGTTTGTAGATGCTATAACTTTTGTGAAAACCAGTCAATATACACTTATTGCGATTTTTTTTTGCCAAAAATATGTAGAAGAATATATATTGGCCTCAACAGATGAAGAAATTTGTTTTTGTTTTTTTTAAATGGGGATATTTATTGTAGCAAAAATTCCAAAATATTGTTTTTTTTTTCAAAATTGTCGCACTTTTTTTGTTTATAGCGTACAAAAACACAGAGGTGATAAAATACCACCAAAAGAAAGCTCTATTTGTGGGGAAAAAAGGACTCAAATGTTGTTTGGGTACAGCATTGCATGACCGTGCAATTGTCAGTTAAAGCGACGCAGTGCCAAATTGTAAAAAGTGAAGGAAGGGTCAGGAAGGGGTAAAAGGGGTAAAAAGGTCAGGAAGGGGGTAAAATCTTCCGGGGCTGAAGTGATTAAATGACCCCAGGGAGTTACAGACATTACATCTCCCAGTTATCTTCAACTGAAAACTGTTTCTTTAAAGAATAAACATGACCAATAGCTAAATCCAATTGTGGGAAATCAAGCAAACATATACAGATCACTGGGTTATAATTAAAGATGCAATCCTAAAATAAACAACCTTTTCTGAGACTCCGCTTATTACAGTGCTTCTTAATTATATCCCTGTTGAGTGCACCTTCTCTTTGTGTGAAGTCCTGCGTCATCCCCACAGCATTTTATAGATGCACTTGTTTACGAATCGTTCATTGCAAGATCTGAAGGTTATTTTTTTCCTTCCTTAAAATTACACATTCCATTAGAATTAATAAAAAATCATATTTACTATTAAAACATTACTGTACAATAAATACTTTTCTGTGTGTACTTACAAAGTAAACTAGGATAGTGCTTTCTGCAAGTTTTTACATAATTATAAGTATACAATTTGCTTGAAATTGCATTCTTTTTTTATGACTTGTATTGATACACTCTTGTGCTGTAATTATCATAGATGAAAAGATGTTTTTTTGTTCTCTAGAAAATCTTTAAAGTGGTTCTTGACTTTAAAGAGACTTTGTCAGGGAGACATAAATAAAAACCTGTTTCAGGGATGTGGTACAGGCATCTGAAGGGCCCTGTACACCTGCAGAAACCTCCAAAACCTTTCTGTTTTGGTCAAATCGTCAGGTGACAAAGCTTGCTCACCATGGACTATGCTACTGCTTGCACATTCCTAATGGAAACTGCGGCACCCATAATGGATATGTACCAACAGGGAGGAGTGAGACGGTCTTAATGCCAAGCTCCACTATCCATGTTTGAAGCATGTATGTTTCTTTTGTGGGGAAGAGGCCTTTGTCCCCATCAACAAGGGTACAAGGTGTTTTGGGGGGGACCCCAAAGCACCCTCCCCATGTTGAGGGCATGTGGCCTGGTACGGTTCAGGAGGGGGGGCACTCTCTCGTCCCCCCTTTTTCCTGTGGCCTGCCAGGTTGCAGGCTCGGATAAGGGTCTGGTATGGATTTTGGGGGGGGCACGCTATTTTTTTATTTTGGCGCGGGCTTCCCCTTAAAATCCATACCAGACCTGAAGGGCCTGGTATGGATTTGGGGGGGACCCCCCCCCCCCCACGTCATTTGTTTTTTTGTTTTTTTTTGGCGTGGGGTTCCCCTTATTATTCATACCAGACCCAAAGGGTCTGGTAATTGACTGGGGGGGGAACCCATACCGTTTTTTTAAATGATTTTTATCTATATTCCCGAGATCTGACAATACATTACTGTCACAAGCAGTTTTAAATTAAATTTTTTCCTTAAAGCCCCGTACACACGGTTGGACTTTTGGCCAACAAACTTCATTTTGAGCAAGTTGGACCAACAATCCGACCGTGTGTACGCTCCATCGGACAAACTTTTTTGTTTTGTTTTTGTGTTTTCATCGGACAAAAGTTGGGTCTGCAAACGGACAAACTTTTGGCCAACAAAAGTCAGATGGACCAAAGTCTGACCGTGTGTACAGAAAACCATAGGACTTTTGTCCGATGGACAAAACAACTAATGTTAAAATCAACCAACAATAGCAGAAGTTGACCAAAGGGTGGCGGTAAAGAGCAGAAAAGAGCTGAAAAACCACGTGATGTTGCAAAATTTTTGGGAAAGTTTGCAGAAAAGTCCTGTGGTGTGTATGCTATGGGTGTGCCCGGCCAACTCTGTTCAGACAAAAATCCATGGAAAAGTCCAATGGAAGTCCGACCGTGTGTATGGGGCTTTAGAAATTTCATTTTGCTGTGGTACTGTTATAAATATGGGAAAGATGCGCTACTTTACAGTCAGACTAAGGAGACCCCCAGGCACGATATTTAAAGGAATATTTCATTTTTATTGTTTGACTTTAAACATTATTAAAATCACTGCTTCTGAAAAAAATGCAATTTTTAAGACTATTTTTTTGCATTGATACATGTCCCCTGGGGCAGGACCCGGGTCCCCATACACTTTTTATGGCAATAACTTGCATATAAGCCTTTAAAATTAACACTTGTTTTTTCCTGTTCGTGTCCCATAGACTTTAACGGTGTTTGCACAAAATTTTTGCCTGTTCGCATGTTCTGCTGCGAACTGAACCGGGGGGTGTTCGGTTCATCCCTAAAAAAAAAATATATATATATATATATATATATATATATATATATAGAGATATATATATATATATATATATATCTATATATATATAATGATTGGGGGTAATTTTCCAGCAAAAAAATTATTGATTTTTACATGTAAGAGCAAAGTGTCAGAATTGGCCCGGATACAAAGTGGTTAAACACTTTCATTTTTACTAATCTGATCTGTTTAGGGAGTACAATTTTAATATTCTGCAGTATATATTGATCATTGAATACTTTTGCTCAACACTTTGCGAACTTCAGAAAGTGAGAAAATGAAATGTGCCACTGGAACTAGTCATTCGGACAGTACAAGCTCAAGCTGCTGTCAATCAACCTGCTAGGAGGAGGGAGGAGTGAGGGAGTGTCTTTCTGTAGGCTTCTGTTACTCTGTATGTGTGGATGCATTCAGCATAGGAATACAGCGGGCAGCGCGCACACAGAGATGGCTTCACAGAAGAATGCAAGGAAGCAAAGGCACCTTGGAAGCAGAAATTCTACACACATTAACAAATACAATTTTGCTACAAAGAATGGCTGCACAAAAAAAAGGGGACAGGAAGGAAGCAAAAATAAAAGCTACACTAGCACATTTATAGTTTTTATTTATAAATAATAACAAAATATAATACATAATAGCTGCATATTTTTTTTTGAGAGGCCATGGTTCTACTTTAATTGGCAGGTGATAGTGACAAGGTCTCTTTAACCACTTAAGCCCCGGACCATTTCGCTGGCCAAAGACCAGGCCACTTTTTGCGATTCGGCACTGCGTCGCTTTAACTGACAATTGCGCGGTCATTCCATGTGGCTCCCAAACAAAATTGATGTACTTTTTTTTCCCACTAATAGAGCTTTCTTTTGGTGGTATTTGATCACCTCTGCGGTTTTTATTTTTTGTGCTATAAACAAAAATAGAGCGACAATTTTTTTGCTATAATAAATATCCCCAAAAGATATATATATATAAAAAAATTCTCCTCAGTTTAGGCCGATACGTATTCTTCTACATATTAGGGGGTAGTTTTATGACATTTTTATTAATATATTTTTTTTTTTACTAGTAATGGCAGCAATCAGCAATTTTTATCGTGACTGCGACATTATGGCGACATTATGGCGGACACATCGGACACTATTGACACCATTTTGGGACCATTGTCATTTTTACAGCGATCAGTGCTATAAAAATGCACTGATTACTGTAAAAATTACACTGGCAGTGAAGGGGTTAACCTGTAGGGGCACTAAAGGGGTTAAGTGTGACCTAGGGAGTGATTCTAACTGTTAGGGGGCGTGGCTTGCCGTGACACGTCACTGATCGTTGTTCCCGACGACAGGTAACAGACGATCAGGGACATGTCACTAGGCAGAAAGGGGAGATGTTGTGTTTACACTAACATCTCCCCGTTCTTCAGCTCCGTGACACGATCGTGGGACACCGGCGGACATCGAGTCCGCGGATCCCGCTGGCACGATCACGGAGCTCGCGGCGGCAAGTTAAAGGGGACGTACCTGTACGCCCATTTGCCTGTCCGTGCCATTCTGACGACGTACATCTGCGTGCGGCGGTCGGTAAGTGGTTAAAGTACACCTTTGCTCAGAGGTTTTCTTTAAGGTAAGATCAATTTTTAAATAGTTTTTGATGCATTTCAGCTTTACATTTTTTACACTGTACACCAACATTGAAACTTCTTGTATGAAGCTTTTATAACCTGGGAAAAAAAACGTAATTCAAAACAGCACGGCCGTGCGGGACTCCGTCCACACAGCCACATCATGAATTTACAGTCTTCTGTGAATAAATTAACTACAAGTACTGTCTGTCACGGCGGCAGATGGCTTGTATTTCTCAATGAACTGCAAGGGTGCTGGTGAGAGCTGTCATAGTTTATTGAACTTCCTGGACTTCAGTAACTGTCTGCCCATATGGAAGTTACGTACAGACAGTTATACCTGAGAGCAGTGGCGGATTTAGGAATTGGGGAACCCAGGGCACTTCAAGTTAGGTTCTGAAGAAGACATTTGTCTGATTTTTTCCCCAGATTTGTAGAAAAACAGCTGCCAGAAGCCCTCATCACTTTCTTTGCCTCTGAAGTCAGGCTTAACTGTTACATATTCTGACACCCACACAGGAAGGAAGTCTGGGGCCCCCCTAGGCAAGAAGGCAGGGGCAATGGCCTCTTTTGCCCCCTTATAAATCAAGCACTGGCTGAGAGTCTTTTTTTTTAAAGTGAACTTATCCTTTAAGCTGTAATACAACCAGTGACGGTCCTTCGTTTAGGGGCGCCACACCCCCAAATCCATGCTCCTGCCCCTAATCTACATGCAGGGCGCCGGATGCATGGATTCCAATGTTTTTTTTTATTAGAAGCACATGATTAGAGCACTGCGCCCCACGCCCACCCAGTTGTGTGACATTAGGGAATTAATATTTGCTAATGCCTTCCTTTTTTTCCTCCGAGTCAATCTGGAAGCAGGTCCTGAGTCACGATTGTCCGGGAGTCCTAAGACCTGATTGGCCACGAGTCCTAACTCCTGATTGGTCAGGAGGAGAAGCGACCGTCGGGACTCTGTTGGATGCGCAGGGGGAGAAGCCGCCACCTTTATTGGGTAAGTGCAGGGGCTGGTGGGGGGGCCTGGCGGGCGACGGGTGATCGATTAAGCGATGGAGGGAGGAGCAGCTGATCGAGCAAGTGCTGGAGGTGGGTGGGATATGTGGTTGGCTGGCTGGGGGGGCCGCCCAAGAAAACTGAGCACCAGCCGCCACTTAATACAACAATACAGTAAAGGTGGGCGATTATGGGAAAAAGGTTAAATGTAGAGTTTCCCTTTACATTCCATCATATACGTAGCAATAAACCAGAATACAAAATCCCATTCAGCAACTTTTATTGTGCTGAGAAGCCACTTGTCCTTACTGACCCCTCAGAGTGATACTGCGTCATCCCAAGAGGCTCTGCGGCAGCTGCCTATTTTGTGTACGTATTGCCAGTGGTGGACAAAGGGTAAAGGTGCTTCCCAAGGCAGCCTGATTTATTAAAATCGCATCAGCCCAAGGCGACAACTGCTCCTGTTTCACCTTGGCCAACCAACCCTGCTAATTTATAGTGGAGTAATGACTTTTCAGATTTGTTAACATCTAATGTGAATGTAAGGCTTAGCAAAGACTTTTGCTCCAATTGTCCAGCTGTAAAAACCTGCAGAAAGTATCAGCTTTATTATCTTTGACAGGTTTGGTTACATTTTATGAAGATATTTGATGGTGTTCCGCTCCATACAGGATTTCAGCAGCAATGTGGAATTGTGACTGTCTTTATCTCAAGCCTGCAAATGTCACCTGTGCTGTCAAATATATTGTGCTTTCCATCAGAATGAGTGGCATGATATTACTGTGTACTGGAATGCAAATGGGAATTTGTATTGAAAGGATAATTTCGTTTAAGGGAAATACACTACTTGAGAATAACATCTAAATAGATTATAGTCACTCCAGCTCTACAGATAGATCTACCCATTTCCATCCTGATCAGATATGCAATAGATCTGGCTGTTCGTGGTGATGGCAGGGATTTGTTTTAGGTGTGGAATGCCATTCTGTGCAGTGGAAAATAGAAACCAGAGAATCACAGATACTACAGCTACATTCTTTATCCCATAAAACTGGTGCACACAGAACCCCCTTCACTGTGTATAAAAAATAAAAAAAATTGCCTTTTGTTTTTTTTTTTGCTTTTTTCTCATAAAAAAAACAGTTTTGTGTTTATTGTGTGTTGGCATAGTCGCTTGGAATCTCCCCCAGGGGTGCATGTAACAGGCTGACAATACAGGGGCACAATTGGGGACAGTAACAGAACCTTGTTTAAATTAGACATTAGGGATGAGCTTTATGTTCGAGTCAAACATGAGTTTGACTCGAACATTGGCTGTTCTCCCGCTCGGCGAACAGGGAACAATTTGGGGTGTTTGCGGCAAATTCGAAAAGCCGCGGAACACCGTTAAAAGTCTATGGGAGAAATCAAAAGTGTTCATTTTAAAGGTTAATATGCAATATGTTAATATGACCCTTCAGGTCTGGTATGGATTTTAAGGGGAACCCCGCATCAAAGTTTAAAAAAAATGGCGTGGGGCCCCCAAAAAATCCATACCAGACCCTTATCCGAGCAAGCAACCTGGCAGGCCGCAGGAAAAGAGGGGGGGACGAGAGAGCCCCTCCTCCTGAACCGTACCAGGCCACATGCCCTCAACATGGGGAGGATGTCCCCATGTTGATGGGGACAAGGGCCTCATCCCCACAACCCTTGACCGGTGGTTGTGGGGGTCTGTGGGCGAGGGGCTTATCAGGGGCGAGGGCCCCCCCCTATGTGAATTGGTAACGGGGTATATTGTACCCCTACCCCTACCATTTCACAAAAGAAAGTGTCATAAATGTAAAAAACCACACAGACAGAGTTGGGATAAGTACTTTATTAAAAATAAAAAAATAAAAAAAACATTCCAGCGTTGTAATCCATTCTCGATTTCCCGCGGTGATCCATTCTCCATGTCCCGCGGTGATCCATTCTTCAGCGACGATGCAGTCTCCACTCATTCTCCAGCGAGGAATGAAACCCCATGACGCGTAAGAGGGGGCGGGGTAACCCGCCCACGTCATAGGGTAACCGCCGGCGGCCGGGGGATAACCTGTGACGTCACGGGGCGGGGTCAACCGTCCACTACAGGAGAAATCCGGGGGTTATGAATGATGTGGAAGGGTGACCCCACCCCCTTATGACGGCACAGTCCCATAATTCCCCGAGGCTGTGACGTCATAAGGGGGCGGGGTCACCGGGTGACATCACCCGGTGACCACGCCCCATGCCTATATAAGTCGTTGCGTGCCGCACACATGGCATTACAGCGGGAGAGAGCGGCGTGTCAACATCGGGACAAGAGAAGAGGGAAGAAGATGATGGGGAAGACCGGGCCCCCGCTAGCAAAAGAGCTGTCAGAAGATAGCGGAGGTGTCCGGCAGAAGGCAGAAAGCACCGGAGAGCGGGAGAAGAACCGGAGAGCGCAGAGAAGGCATCGGAGATCGAGAGAAGAGGCCGGAGAGTCGGAAGGGACCCCCGAAGTCGGAAGAAGACCCCCGGAGCTGCCTAATAAATAACTTTAAAAACCTGTCTAGTGTGTTTTTTTTTCTTGACATTTTTTCCCCCCAGGTGAATGGGTAGGGGCACGATGTACCCCATACTCATTCACATAGGGTGGGGGGCCGGGATCTGGGGGCCCCTTATTAAAGGGGGCTCCCGGATTCCGATAAGCCCCCTGCCCGCAGACCCCGACAACCAACGGCCAAGGTTGTCGGGAAGAGGCTCATCAACATGGGGACAGGGTGCTTTGGGGTGGGGGGCCGCAGGGCACCCCCCTGCCCCAAAGCACCCACCCTCCCATGTTGAGGGCATGCGGCCTGGTACAGTTCAGGAGGGGGGGCACTCGCTCATCCCCACCCTCTTTCCTGACCGGCCGGGCTGCGTGCTCGGATTTTTTCGTGACTGCGACATTATGGCGAACACATCAGACACTTTTGACACATTTTTGGGACCATTGTCATTTTTACAGCGATCAGTGCAATAAAAATGCACTGGTTACTGTAAAAATTACACTAGCAGTGAAGGGGTTAACCACTAGGGGCGCTGAAGGAGTTAAGTGTGCCTAAGGGAGTGATTACTACTGTGTGGGGGCGTGGCTACGAGTGACACGTCACCGATCTCCGCTCTGATTACACAGAGCGGAGATCGGTGACAGTGTCAGTAGGCGAGCTGGGAGATGTTGTGTTTACACTAACATCTCCCCGCTCCATCCCTCCGTGGGACGATCGCGGGTATCACCATGGCGATCGAGTCTGCGGGACCCGAGGTCCGACTCACGGGGATGACTGCAGGCGCGACCACACGGCAGGCAGTTAAAGGGCCACGTACAGGTACGTGATTGTGCCTGTACGAGACATTCTGCCAACGTATATATACCATGAGCGGTCGTTAAGTGGTTAAAATCCATACCAGATCCAAGGGCCTGGTATGCTCTTGGAGGGGAAACTCATGCCGGTTTTTTATTTAAAATTTGGCGTGGAGTTCCTCCTCAAGATTCATACCAAACACAGTGCCTGGTATTGGCGGGGATCCAAGTCGGATCCTCGTTCATTGAAAGTCGGACGTATATCGGCTTCAAGTAACAGGGAAAAATCGGATCCGAAGTAGTGTCGTGTCGCTCCAGTGTGAACCTGGCCTCAAGCGGTTGTATACCGCTGGCCTTTTTTTATTCCCTGCAAGATAAAGTCATGTGCTAGTATGCATGGCATACTAGCACATTATGTGAAACATACCTTAGAAGGAAACTATTTCATCTTCACCCATCTTGCTTCCGGGTTTGTGGGCTTCAGGTCTGTGACTGTCCAGAGTTGTGATGACCTAACTCCCACGCATGCATGCGAGAGCCGCCATTCAAGGGTCAGGGCATGGGAGGATCGGCACAGGTGGCCGTTCCTTCAGAGCGCATGCGCCAGTGATGTCACCGGCTGCATGTAATGTAAATATATCCTAAACTGTGCCAGTTTAGGAGATATTTACACTACCTATAGGGAAGCCTTATTATAGGCTTACACAGCCCTCAAATTTTCCACTGGCCTACTCGCATTTTGCAAGTGGGAAATGAGGGCTGGTGAGTGTAAGCTGCCTGAGAGTGGGGGAGCGAGTGCAGCCGGCAGGCAGGTTTGAATAGGAGCTCTTCTTCCAGTGAACGCGCAGAGGAAGAGAGAAGAGCGATCCGGCTGGATCATGAGAGCGCGGAACATAGCTGTAACAGCTTTCATTTCAATTGCTGTGTGTTCCCTGCACTTGCTGTCACATACAGCCCCACCTGCTGGTCCAAGTACTTTGATAGACAGAACACCTGTCCAATTCCTGGATGTGTGACATGTATCAAAGTTCCCGGGCCAGGAGGTGGGGCTGTATGTGGCGGTGATCGGTGGGAACACACAGCAATTGAAATGAAAGCTGTTACAGCGATGTTCCTCTGTGCTCTGATTATCTGACTAGCTATTCTCTTTCTCTCCTCTCTTCCTCTGCACAGGTAGGATGCATTGATGGACACAGGTAGGCTGCATTGTTGGGCACAGGTGAAGCAGCATTGATGGACACAGGTGAGGCAGCATTGATGGACACAGGTGAGGCAGCATTGATGGACACGGGTGAGGCAGCATTGATGGACACAGGTGAAGCAGAATTGATGCACACAGGTAGGCTGCACATTATTGGGCACAGGTGAAGCGGCATTGATGGACACAGATAGGCTGCATTGATGGACACAGGTAAGGCGGCATTAATGGACACAGGTAGGCTGCATTGTTCGGCACAGGTGAAGCAGCAATGATGGACACAGGTAGGCTGCATTGTTGGGCACTGGTGAAGCTGCATTGATGAACACAGGTAGGCTGCATTGTTGGGCACAGGTGAAGCGGCATTGATGGACACAGATAGGCTGCATTGATGGACACAGGTGAAGAAGCATTGATGAACACAGGTAGGCTGCATTGTTGGGCACAGGTGAAGCGGCATTGATGGATACAGGTAGGCTGAATTGTTTGGCACAGGTGAGGCTGCACTGATGGGCACTGATAAAGTTGTTGTTAATATTTATTTTTGCAACTTAATTCTGCATAAAACATTTAAGTGTCATTTCATGAGATAATTTATGAGGGCGTGTTTAGGGGCGGAATTAGGGACAGGGCAGCGTAGGGGTTGGGTGGGGCAACTGGTGGCAAATAACCCTTGAGGCCTGGCTAGTAGCTCAGGACTTGACATTTTGAGCCCTGTGCTTACCTATAGATAAAAGTCAGGAAAGGAAATTTACGTGTGCTCTTATAGCCTTTACAGGTTATCAGTGTAGCGGGTATTTAAATTTGGGGGGGAGCATCTGGGTTAGTTAACCCAGATGTGCTAATTGTTAGGGAGTCTGAGAGTCCCTTTTGTGGTTCTTGGAGGACTCTGGTGGTGCAGGGTTCCCTGTGGCCTGCGGGTGGCGTTGTCGCCCTGGGCCGGAGTTGAATCTGCACCGCGGGACTGTACCTTTTTGTCCTTTCCTGGCGCCGGTACAGCGGGGCGGGGAACCCGCTGTGACGCAAAGGGAGAAGAGATAAAAGGGGCGGACGCCCTGACCTCGGGGTTCAGAGTTGGAGGACGCGGCCGCACCCAGGCACCTTCGGGCTGGGTGCTGGCATTCCGGAGATCCGGGCCCAGGTGCCCTTGACCTGGCCGGAGCGAGGGATGGAGTCCATCCCAGGCACCTTAAGCCTGGGGTGAGGTACTATGGCCAAGGCGAGGGTGGTGGAGTCCAAGGGGCCCTAAGGTGTTGGGACCCGTATCTGAGGCGAGGAGGCCGGGGAGTGTAACCCTTCCGGATAGCCCGGTACAGCATTAATCCGGTGACGGCGGGGCCTCTGGTAACTCCCTTGGAGGGATGTCTTCCCCCTGACAGGGGCTGCAACATAGCAAAGGTAACTCCAGTTCCTGTTCACTAGAGTCGCTGGAAGAGACTCTGAAGCCAAAAAGTTCATTTAACAGCCACTGTGCTTAGCAACCGTTGGTGAAACCTCAACGGTTTAGTTTCTTTGAGGATTGTGCCTTGACCTACTCCCCACCAATACTGGACTGTTCTATGGGTCTCAAACTGTCTGCTCGCAAAGGACTATTTGTTTGCCGTTATGGAATAAATAAGTGTTGGACCTTTTCAGTGTGTGGTACTCCAATTACTGGGAGCAAAGGGGGTTATCAGCAGAACAGACTTGGCTCTGAGCGTATACACAGCCCGGGTGTAATCTGATTCTGGCCTTCACCTCTACACGCAGTAATCTAGAGGACATGGGCCGTGGCGCACCTCGCTCTCCCCTTCAGAGTACCCCTAGACCGAAGCCAAAGTATCCACTAAAGAAGAGAGAGAGGGTGAGGCTGCTACACGTGGGGGCTCGTAAGTCCGGGATGTGTGTTTCGTGTATGGAGCTGGGAACGTCTGTGTTTGGACTTTGCTGCCCGGTGGAGTTCCGAGTAGGTCGGCCATGTTGGCAGGCGCGCCACGAGGCACACCATAGCTGCGCAGTTCGTGGGCGGGGAGAAGGGAAAGCCCGCGAACAAGTGCAGACTGTGGGAGGAGTCTGGCCATGTGGAAGTAGTCACGTGGGGATTCTGGCGCATGTTGGTCAGTGCGCAATGGAGCAGCAGACAGTCGGGATGACCTCAAGTACCCCGTGGATTTCGGTTCCTTACCCCACGAAGATGACTTCCTTTGCTGCTTCCATAACGGATACAGGAATAAGACTCAGGCCCCGAGGACGTTTGGTTCTGTATGTATGCAGAGACATAGAGGCCCTCGTGTGATCTGTCCCGGCTGCTCGGGACTGGTGGTCAGCTTGAAGCCATTCGGGCGATGTGAGGCCTGCAAGGAGTTTCTTTTTGAGGTGGAACCATTCACAGAAAGGCCCCGGGCCTTCCACATCAACTGCCTCATGGGTACCGCCACTCCAGAAGGGGAGATCCAGGCCTTTGCGGAGATTTCTGTGCACGCTGACCAGGGCAAAGAGAGTGCCCAAACAGAGACTGAGATTGAAAAATCTGAGGATGCTGCTTCGGTCACCACAAGCTCCCTGCTCCCACCTCCGAAGAGGAAAGTCAGCCTTGTACAGGCATCCTATGGTCGTGGAAGAGCTTCGCCCCACCGCTTGCCTGGCCTGGATGGATCCGGCGGGAAGAGCCCTGGACATCCCTGTTCTTCTGAAGGCCCAGGTGAGCCAGGGGTTGGGACTGTGTGTGTGGTTGGAGGTGTCGGGAGTCCATTGTCGGTGGAGCCCGTGAGGGAGGGTGATTCTCCATCTACTGGGAATTACCTGCCCACGGAAATGTACGACACCTCCGACCTAGAGTCGTGGTCAGATGCCGGCAATGATGGCAAGATTGACGAGGTCTTTCACCCCAAGGGTTGGGACAAGATGCCGTTACCCGCGCTGCACCAAGGGATCTGCCCATGTCTACAGGTGTACACCCCGGGTGGAGGTCCCAGAGGCCGGGGAGGAATCTGGTCTCTTGCCTACCCTTCCATCCTGTGAATCGCCTACTGTTTCATCCGTTCCGGTGACGGGAACGCATCGTTCATTGCTGCGGGATCCCAAGTCCAAGCCAACGGAGGTAGTTAAAGTACCTCGGCATCCGGAGTCCATTGTCCAGCCTGGAGAAAGAGACCGTGCCACCATGCCACCTCTGGCCCGGCTACAGCGGCTCTTCTGTCAGAGAGTTGCCCGTGAATATGGGTAGGAGTACCCATACCTACCCCGGGACTTGCTCTTTGAAGTGGAGGTTCTGCGGCAGCAATGGTATGATGAGTTTGTCTGGGAAAAGCTCAAAGAGCCCCATGCTCGCCGATATCTTTCATGCTCATCCCCTGTGTCCAAGAAGTTCAAGGACTGTAAAGCGGAGTGGATGTTGGGTCGACACATCCATGCGGACAAGGTGCTTATTTGTCGCAAGGACGGAGAGAACATTGAGTATAATGTAGAGACTTTTGATGAGCACCTGAAGCCCCTGTTCCTGCCGCACCCAAAGTTCTACCTTTAGGAGGAAAAGACTCCTGTGTGCTCTATTATTGTTCATTGCTGAACTTGCCGGAACACAAGGACTGTGCCCTAGTTTTTTTTTTTATTTGGCCGTTTTACTCTTTTGGAGAAATGGGAGCTGTTACTGTTTTTTCTCCCTCTTTCTCCCTGCACTGCAAATAAGATAATGACTTTGGGGTGTAGTTAGTGTAGACACAGAGAAAAGAAAGAAAAGAAAGTTGTCTGGAGGATTTGGCCAAGTGTCATTACCATGGCACTGTCACCAGTTGGCAGTGCTGCGCAACGACTGTCTTTTTTTTTTTTACACTTGCATTACCATACTCATTGGAGCAAATGGGCCTTTTCAAGGAAACACACATTGTGTTAGGATGTTGTTTTTTTCCCTTCTGCAGGAGATTCGTCTGTCAAGGCTGCTGAGTGTGGGTGGTCCTTAGATAGTCAGAGGGAGGATGGTGCATGTGTAAATGTCAGAAGGGTTTTATTGAAAGTTTTATAGTTCTACTGTTTTATATTTTCCCTTTCCCATTCTAGGTCTTGGCACAATTCAGGGCTAATTTGTATGGTTTAGTCTCTGGGCGGAGCTCATGCACCACCTTTGTGGGGTGTGAGTTTGGACCAGACACTGGGGTTCAGAGTTGGAGGAAGCAGCCGCACCCAGGCACCTTCGGCCTGGGTGCTGGCGTTCCGGAGATCGGGGGCCCAGGTGCCCTTGACCTGGCCGGAGCGAGGGATGGAGTCCATCCCAGGCACCTTAAGCCTGGGGTGAGGTACTATGACCAAGGCCTGGAGCCCAGTAACTTCGACTGGGTTCCGCGAGGGTGGAGGAGTCCGAGGGGCCCTAAGGTGTTGGGACCCGTATCTGAGGCGAGGAGGCCGGGGAGTGTAACCCTTCCAGATAGCCCGGTACAGCATTAATCCGGTGACAGCGGGGCCTCTGGTAGCTCCCTTGGGGGGATGTCTTCCCCCTGACAGGGGCTGCAATGTAGCGAAGGTAACTCCAGTTCCTGTTCACTAGAGTCGCTGGAAGAGACTCTGAAGCCAAAAAGTTGATTTAACAGCCACTGTACTTAGCAACCGTTGGTGAAACCTCAACGGTTTAGTTTTTTTGAGGATTGTGCCTTGACCTACTCCCCACCAATACTGAACTGTTCTATGGGTCTCAAACTGTCTGCTCGCAAAGGACTATTTGTTTGCCGTTATGGAATAAATAAGTGTTGGACCTTTTCAGTGTGTGGTACTCCAATTACTGGGAGCAAAGGGGGTTATCAGCAGAACAGACTTGGCTCTGAGCGTATACACAGCCCGGGTGTAATCTGATTCTGGCCTTCACCTCTACACGCAGTAATCTAGAGGACATGGGCCATGGCGCACCTCGCTCTCCCCTTCAAGGTACCCCTAGACCGGAGCCAAAGTATCCACTAAAGAAGAGGGAGAGGGTGAGGCCGCTACATCAGTTTAAAGTTAAACCTGAACTATAGCACTAGAAATTTTGCTCTTACGCTGATGTTTGCGATAGTACCTCACATACGTGGTGCAATTACTGTTTACAATTACGTACCAAATCTATGTGCGCATTTGCATCTGCACATGAGCGTGGGGGGGGGGGTCTTATTTTAGTATTTTAATTTATTTTATGTAAATTTATGTTTTTTATTTATTTTTTAATTTATCTTTATTGCTATCACAAGGGATGAATAACCTCTTGTGACAGTTTTGGGCAGTGACAGGTACTCTTTATGGAGAAATCAGGGGTCTTTTAGACCTTTTATCCCTCCTCTACCCTCCAAGTTAGCTGATCAAACACACGTTTGTTTGATTAACTGCTTCCCTGGCTGTAACAGCCAAGAAAAGACAGCTCTGAAACCAGAAGTGAAAAAAATCCTCTTCACTTTCGGCTTTATTCATCACAGAAGAGATCAGGGAACAGATATTATGTCTTCTTCTGTGGGCAGCTGACCCAACTGCTTACAGCATTGGATGGCTCCAGAGTGCTTTAAAAGTAATCAGGTACAGTATAACCACTTGCTATCCAAGATTTACTGTATATATAGATACCGTATATACTCGAGTATAAGCCGACCCGAATATAAGCCGAGGCACCTAATTCTAACACAAAAACTGGGAAAACGTATTGACTCGAGTATAAGCCTAGGGTGTCCATCTGCATGCCTCACTGTGCCTCACTTTGCCTCACTGTGTCCATGCCTCACTGTGTCCATGCCTCACTGTGCCCATGCCTCACTGTGCCATGACTAGACTGACGTTTAACATGGGAGTCTATGGAAGGGGTGCCCGACTTTGAAAAATCGGTGCTCCCCGGCCGTAGGTCCTCCAAACAAAAATCTTTGCACACTTGTAGAAGAGAAATGGGGCTACATGTGTGCCAAGTTTCGGGTCCAGGAGACCTACGACCGGCCGGTACCGGATCCCCAAATTCACCAAAGAAATTACCATTTAACATGGGAGTCTATGGAAGGGGTGCCCGGGTTTGAAAAATCGGTGCTCCCCGGCCGTAGGTCCCCCGGACAACAAACTTTGCACAACTGTAGAGGAAGAGTGGGGCTACATGTGTACTGGGTCCCCAAAATCCAAGAGATCAGGCGCAAAAAGGTGACTCGAGTATAAGCCGAGGGGGGCATTTTCAGCACAACAAAAATATGTTCAAAAACTCGGCTTATACTCGAGTATATACGGTATACAGTACATATGCTGGACGGCAAATTGTTAATGACCAGCTTTGATTTCTCTGTATTGGTATTATTGTATTATAAGTTATGCTTTAACTCATTAGTGTAAATACGACCAACAAATGGCAAAATACTGGTGAAATTACATTACAGGGCGGAAGATTTTCCCCCTTAACGACCAGGCCATTTTTTGTGATACTGCACCGCGTCGCTTTAACTGACAATTGCGTGGTCATGCAACGCTATAACCAAACAAAATTGGTGTTTTTTTCCCACAAATAGAGCTTTCTTTTGGTGGTATTTGATCACCTCTGCGGTTTTTATTTTTTGCACTATAAACAAAAAAAAGAGTGACAATTTAAAAAAGTAACAATATTTATAACTTTTTGCTATAATAAATATTCCCAAAAACGAAACAAAAAAAAACAAACGAATTTCTTCATCAGTTTAGGCCAATATGTATTTTTCTACATATTTTTGGTAAAAAAAAAAAAACGCAATGTGTATATTGATTGATTTGCGCAAAAGTTATAGCGTCTACAAAATAGGGGATATATTTATGGCATTTTTATTATTTTATTTTTTTTTACTAGTGTAGCGGGGTATCGTTTTCACCCACAGACTACAGTTCCCAGCATGCTTTGAGCAGTGTTGCCAACCCCCTGAAGTGAAATTTACTGGCAAGGATGCCAAAATTTCTGTACGGCACCAATTTCTTACTGGCAAAAATAATGAAGATTACTGGCAGAGCCGCATTTTTTACTGATGCTGCAAAAAAGTACCTAAAATTACGGTTTTTAGTGCTAAACAGTGCAAATATCAATATTTGAACTAAAAACACATAGCTAATGCTAATATCAATGTGTTTAAGTTAAACAAAAGTAAAAAAACATATTTCTCAATTCACATGAAGGTTAGGTTACTATAACCCGGCCAGCACAGAGTTCCCTCTTACATCAGAGTCTGCAGGATGCCCCCTTACAGTGCAAGGGAACTCTTATGTAAAGGGGAACGCTGCAGATCATGATATAAGGGGGAACTCTGATGTGGGGGGAGGGGCTCTGGTGAATAGAGACCACCTTCCACAGAGTGAATACACTAAGGTAAAGGGGGGGTACTAATATAAAGGGGAAACCTTTATATCAGTGCCCCCTTACATTATTGTATTCATTCACCTCCTTACATCAGACAGTGACCCCCCCCCCCCCTCAGAATGGCCTGGCGGCACTGTCACTTACCTCCTCTCGGGTGCACAGTGTGGGGCTCAGTCAGACGGCTCCAGCTTGGTGGCTCTGATCTCCTCTTCCCAGTCCACACGTCTGTTTCTTCCTGGGCCGTAACCCCCATCCCGGCGGCACACCCACTCTTGACTCCTTTCTAGGATCCCCTCAGAGACTGTAGACATGACAAGAGATGGTCAGAGGCTGCGGACACACGATACAGGAGGGGGACAGAGACTGCAGACACACTACAGGAGGTGGACAGAGGCTACGGACATACTACAGGAGGGGAACAGAGGCTGCGGACATACTACAGGAGGGGGACAGAGGCTGCGGACATACTACAGGAGGGGGACAGAGGCTGCGGACATACTACAGGAGGGGGACAGAGGCTGCGGACATACTACAGGAGGAGGACAGAGGCTGCCGACATACTACAGGAGGGGGACAGAGGCTGCCGACATACTACAGGAGGGGGACAGAGGCTGCCGACATACTACAGGAGGGGGACAGAGGCTGCCGACATACTACAGGAGGGGGACAGAGGCTGCCGACATACTACAGGAGGGGGACAGAGGCTGCGGACATACTACAGGAGGGGGACAGAGGCTGCGGACACACTACAGGAGGGGGACAGAGGTGCGGACACACTACAGGAGGGGGACAGAGGCTGCGGACACCACCATATTACTTCTGCACATCATCAGTGTGCTGTGTCCTCCTCCTGTGCCCCTTTCACCACTCCACAGGTCAGGGCAGCACTGTGCTGCCCTGACCTGTGAAGAGGTGAAAGGGACACAGGAACCAGAGGAGGATACAGCACACTGATGACGCTGTCCCCTTGTATCCCCCCCTGTTTCACTGACCTTGAGTCCGTCCTCCTCACTCCTGCCTGGGCCCTGTCAGTGCTCCGAGTCCTCCACAGACCACCTATGATGAGTGCATGGCATGCACTCACTGCAGGTGTCCCGCCACTGCCGCCAGCCACTGTGGCCTTTTCAAAAATGGCGCCAGCGGCGCCATCACGTTACTGCGTGTGCGCCGCCGCCGCTCGGCCGAGTTCCGAATGCGCTCGGCCGGCGCATTCGGAACGGCGCATGCGCAGTTGTATGGCCGGCTCGCGGCCATCTTTTTTATGGGCGCCGGTGCCCATAAACTGACTTTTACGTACAGCCCGAAAAAGGGGTTAAATCGCGGGCTGTACGTAAATCTACGTACGGTTGGCAACACTGGCTTTGAGGCACCCAGGGTGCATTTCCCTGCGCAAGGACTGCTGGGGTGGACTTTAAAAGGGAGAGGCGGGCCCCAGTTCTTTCTTTTTGGACACCAACCTCCCAGCAAGAGGATCCCTGTGCTGACCTGCTGTGCGTGCAAGGCCTGAAGCCTAGGCCTTGTACTTTCTTCCAAAGAGCCTTCCGCTCCACCGAGGAGCCTGCGGAGCGTCCGATCCTGCTGTGAAGTGCCATCATCAGGAGGACCGAAGACCCAGGCATCGTGGGCACTGTGAAGCGACTCACAGTAGCGGAGGTACCGGACAGGAGTCGGTTCGGTCGGGTGAGAGAGCGCCAGCTCAGAACCGCATCTTGTTACTTTTGTTGCCTATTAACTTTATTCAGCCCATCAGTGGTTACAGTTACATTCTGGGGAGACTGTCTGCTGAACTGAGTTTTCTAGTCTCTCCAGCTTTACAAAGTTAGCGGTCATCGCTACCACATTGGATTACAGTTTTGTTCTTTGCACCACCGTGTTTTGCTAGCGAATATTTCTTCAACAAACTATACCCCAAGTTATAATCAGGCCTGACTGGGTAGTATAGGACATTGCTGGGCGCCATATTTGCTCACAAGGGAGGATAGCTGCAGCGGGATTTATTAAACTGTCATTACATTGCTGAATGTTATATCTTTTTATAAGTATAATTAAATTGCAGGGATCTGCATGAGACACTGTATACTGTTTACCCTTATTACTTTTTACCAATAGTAAAGAACTTATAGTTAAGTATATTGGTTGTCAGTGTCAATTACTGTGCTGTGTTTAAAGGGAATTGTGCTATACAATTAGAGAGAGTGCAATTCTATCATCCCCTTTACTAACTGTGCCACGAAAGGATAGAGCCTATTGCCAGGGGTTGACAGCTGTGCACTACAAGGCCCAAAAACAAACAGGCAGCCCTCTTAACTGGGGGTATCGCTATACTAGTAATAGCGGCGATCAGCGATTTTTAGCGGGACATTGCAGCGGACAGATCGGACACTTTTGACACTTTTTTGGGACCATTGACATTTATACAGCGATCAGAGCTAAAAATAGCCACTGATTACTGTATAAATGTCACTGGCAGGGAAAGGGGTTAACACTAGGGGGCGATCAAGGGGTTAAGTGTGTCTTAGGGAGATTTTTCTAACTGTGGGGGGATAGGACTGACTGGGAGTACAGAGAGATCGCTGTTCCTGGTCACTATGAACAGATCTCTCTCTACTTCCTTGACAGAACAGGGATTTGTCTGTTTACATTGAAAGATCCCCGTTCTGGCTCTCTGAGGAGCAATCGTGCATCAGCTCCGGAGACGTGCGCGCCCCCTATAGCCCTTAAAGCGTCCGCCGTACAACTATGGCGATTTGTGCAGGGAGCCAACCTGCTGCCGTATAACGACGGCGGCTGGTCGGCAAGTAGTTAAAATCAATGCTTCTCTTAAAAATAAATCTGGCCATACATCAGTAGAACTTTATTCGATGGTTCGTACAGAAATTATGAAAATGGCTCATTACATCATTTGCTCTTGCTATCATTGAGTCAACTAATTTCATTCCTAAACCCTTAAATTGTAATCCATAAAGCTATACATATACACTATATCCTCTGTGTGGAAAGAACTAGAATGATAATGACGAGAATAAATCATTTGTGCCTCATTCACAAAATATCACACATGATATGAAATGAATGCAATGAATGCGTTTCATGAATAAAGTTGCCTGTAAGCAAACTTTGCAGATCCTTTGTGAAGGCGAAATAATGTAGCCAATTATAATATATAAGCAATTTAAAGCAGTTAGCTATCATATCTAAATATCTGCTTTGAAATGTGCATAAATATCTTCAAATAAATATTCAGAAGTCTAGCACAACCTTTTAGATACAGATTCCGCTGAACTGTAAATATAGAACCTTACAGAGTAAAGCCTGGTACACACAATCAGATTTTCTGTGGACAAAGCGTAGGACTTTTGTCCGAAGGGCGTTGGCCGTGAACTTGTATTGCATACAAACGGCAAAGAATTGTTGGCCAATAAACATGAAACAACGTGGTTTTTCAGCTCTTTAGCGCCACCCTTTGGGCAACTTCTGCTAATGTTGTGTTATGGTTAGCATTGCTTCTGAGCATGCGTGTTTGTACTATGGAGTTTTTCCCGACAGACTTGTGTACACACAATCGCATAATCCGACAAGTCACATTTGTTGTCTGAAAATTTTAAAGCATGCTATCAAACATTTGTTGGTGGAAAATCCGACAACAATTGTCCGATGGAGCATACAAATGGTTGGATTTTCAGCCTGTCATCACACAATTCCCGTCGGAAAATCCAATAGTGAGTGAGTGAGTGAGAGAGTGAATAACTTGTATAGCGCTACAACTGCGAACTAAATCGCCTCAAGGCGCTTTGCTTCCAGTGACGTCCTGATCCATCAGAAGAGGTGGGTCTTAAGTTTTTTCCTGAAGGCCCGATGGTTTTCTTCCATGCGGATGTCTGTGGGTAGAGCGTTCCATAGCCGTGGTCCTTGGACTGCAAATCTTCTTTCTCCCTTTGATTTGTAGTGAAACTTGGGGATGTGAAGGAGGTTTTGGTTGGTTGATCGGAGAATGCGATTGGGGGTGTAATGTTTTATCTTCTCGCATAAATATTGCGGAGCATTTTCTTGTGTGCACTTGTGGGTGAGACAGAGGGTCTTGAATGTGACTCAATCCTTTACGGTAAGCCAATGAAGGGTCCTCAGTGAAGGGGTGATGGATTCCCAGGGTTTTTTTCCCGTTACCAGTCTGCTGCCGTGTTCTGGACGACTTGTAGGCACGAAATCTGGTATTTAGGTAGTCCTGAGTAGAGAGAGTTTGCGTAGTCGAGTCGGGAGTTGATAATTGTTCCAACTACTACTGCTGTGTCCTCTTCTGGGATGAAGGGGATGAGTCTACGCAGCAGGCGGAGGAGATGGTGCGATCCGCTGACTACTGATCCTATTTGTGTGTCCATCGACATTTCTGAGTCAAAGATAACTCAGCGACTTTTGTGCTTGGGGTAATGGTCTGTCCAAGGATGGTGGGTGGTGTCCCTGAAGTTTTGGTTTTTGTCTTTCGGTTTGCATGGAGGAGAAGGAGCTCTGTTTTGGATCCGTCGAGTTTGAGGGAACTCTCAGTCATCCAATCATCGATCAATGTGAGGCAATTTTCCAATTCGTGATATTGGTCTTTTTTTCCGGTGATACGAAAGTAGAGTTGAGTGTCGTCAGCATATGAGTGGTAGCACAGGTCCTGTTTGCTGATGATTTTGAGGAGTGGGCAGAGGTAGATGTTAAAGAGCACGGGTGACAGGGGTGATCCTTGAGGAACTCCACAAGAAATTGCGCGAGTTTCAGAGGTGAAGGTTCCTAGTTTCACTGTCTGTGAACGATTATCTAGGAAGGAAGCGAACCAAGGTAGGTCAGAGTCTGCGACTCCTGCTACTTCTTTAAGGCGGATGAGTAGAGTTTTGTGGTCTACTGTGTCGAACGCTGCACTGAGGTCCAGCAGCACCAGGAGACATGATTCTCCATTATCTGCTGCTTCGAGGGCGTCATCCCATATTTTGAGAAGTGCCGTTTCTGTGCCATGGCCTGGGCGGAAGCCTGATTGTAGTGGATCCAAGAGTTTGTAAGTGTCCAAATGGAGTTGTAGCTGTTGTACTACTGCTTTTTCTATAATCTTGGAGATGGTGTTGAGACTTGTTACCCGTCTACGGTGGTTTGGGTCTTTGGGGTCGAGGTTGGGTTTCTTTAGGAGGGGTTTGATTATGCCTTGCTTGAGGGAGATCAGAACCATACCTTCTTTGAATGATTGATTTACGAGGTATGTTATGGTAGGTGCTAGAATGTCGGTACATTCTTTCAGGAGTTTTGTAGAAATTATGTTATTTGGTGATGTGCTGTCTCTGAGGCTTCCGATGATGTTTTTGATGGTGTCGATGTTGATCGGGATCACTGAAAATTTTGCTGATTGTATAATGTTCGTATTGATTTCCTCTGTTTGCTTTGGCTGATTCCGGTTGTTTTTTTTTTTCTGTTGAATTATTTCCCGAATGTTTTCGATTTTGTCGATAAAAAAATCTGATACAGAACTCTTGGGTTTTGTCTTCTGGAGGCTCTAGGCAGGTAGGGTTCATAGTCTGAGTGACTAGTTTGAAGAGTTCACGAGGTCGGTTTAGGGCTTTTTTGATGGTGTTTGAGAAATGTTCCTTTTTTGCTTTGAAAATTGCTTTGTGATATTTCTTAGTGAGTAGTTTGTGCGGTTTTCCTCAGTTGGGTTTCTTCTCCAGGCTCCTTCAGCTCTTCTGCGTTCTTCCTTCAGTAGAGTAAGAGTGTCAATAAACCAGCCCGAGTTGTTTTTGCGGATGAGTGCTCTGCGTCTCGGAGCGACTGTGTCTGCTGTTTGTAGTAATGCTTTGTTTAAGGAGTTGAGTGTTTGTTCCGTTGAGTGGTTGTGATTTAGTGTTCCTATTTTTTTCGATAGTGTAGTTTTGAAGAGATCCGAGTGTAGTTTCTTCTGAGATCTTGTCCAGTATGTTGTTATTTGGTATTCCGGTTTTTGAGAGATGGTGTTAGTGGTGATTTTAAATTTGATAGCATGGTGGTCCGTCCATGGTAACGGCGTGTTGTCCAGTGTGTTGATGTCCATATTTTGTTTGAAGATGAGCTCAAGAATGTGACCCGACACATGTGTGGGGGCATTTATCAATTGCTTCAGACCTAGTTCTTCCAATTGGTTGATGCAGGAGGTGGCGATGGGGTCCTGAGTGGAGTTAGCCCAGAGGTTGAAGTCCCCGAGTAATAAAAAGTTTTTGGTTTTTAAAGTGTATGTCGAGATGAATTCGGTGAAGGGTGTGAGGACATTTGTCTTTGGTCCTGGTGGTCTGTAGCATAGCAGTATGTGAATGGTGTCCTGGGGTGTTGTTTGAAGATGCAGAGTGAGTGTCTCCATGAACGGCAATGAGCTCTGTAGAGTTGGTTCGGTGAGAGAGAGGTGCGATTTGAAGATAACTGCTAAGCCTCCTCCTCTTTGTCCTATTCTATGCTCGGTTAGGATGCAATAGTTCCCAAGTACTAATTCTGTTAGGATTGTGTTACAGTCAGGTGTTAGCCAGCTTTCCGTGATAAAGAGGCAATCTATGTCGTTTTGCGTGATGAAGTCGTGGATTTCCTGTCTGTGTTTGACTGCCGATCTGGTGTTGATCAGGGCGCATGATAAGTGTTGTAGTTGACATGATGCCTTCGTGTTTTTGATAGTCGATTGTCAATTAATCCTTAGCAGTTGTTTTTTTCGTAGTATTTTTTGGGTGGAGGTTGGTAGTGTTGAGGCGGTATTCCTTAGCCTGTGGAGGGTGTCCGCTGAGTATTTAAAGTTGAACATGATGGGAAGAAAAAGGTGATGGGGATGGTGGATAGGTCCCAATGATCTAGCCGCCCCCCCCCCCCCCCCCCCGTTGGTCCAGAGGAAGGCGAAAAACCACCAGCCGGGTCTAGGTCGATTGCTACAGCAGGGGGAAAATTCCTTCCTGACCCCCCGAGAGGCGATCGGTGTGTGCGGGCCTTAAGGCTATTCTGTCTCTACAAATTGAAATGGATTGTTTGGGAATAAGTGGATTAAAGTGTATCTAAATTGTAATAAATGATATAATAAAATAAATTGCATTTTATCATATTAATTGTGGCTGTATTAGTTTTCTTTTTTCATCTTTTTTTCTCTTAATTTTCACCTAGTGATCCTGCCAGTAACGCACTTTCAGATCCAGAGGGACAATGTTCCTTTACTGCACTGTATCTATGGAGGACCAGCACTGTCACCCTATAACAAGGAGTATTAGGACTACAGAACAGTGTTCTGCTCTTCTCCATAGCATAGGTGAGAGGTGTTCTGTAGTCCTAGAACATTTCCTGATAGTATTGTCGGAGATAAAACAGGCAACAGGACAACACTGGATTTTTGTTAGGATCCACACCACTTTACTAGTCTGCAGCCATTACAGTAAGTACACTGCAATATCATTATACTTAAGTCGGTATGTACTTTATTAAAACTTTAGATTTTTTCTAAGAAAAAATCATTAAAAAGAGCATAACAATAAATACAGAACTAGACCACACTGTAGACCTGAATTTCCAATGACACAGCATGGTTTTCCCTCTAAGATGGGGGACCAAGACCAAAAAAAGTGTATCATTAAAGTAAACTAATCTCAAGAACAAATATTTAATATATTGCAGTTTATGAGTTGCAGTGCTGCTTCTCTACACCCCCTCTGGGTGATCTAGAGTGGGTATAAAAATGAATCACCCCCCCCCCCCTATAAAATAATAAAATGTTGATGTTTTGCAGCCTGAAATGAAGACAGACACCGTTTTTGTTTTATCCAGCTGTATTTACTAGTGCAATATATAACATTCAAGTGAAAGATATAACACTAACTTGTCAGAAGAAAAAAATCAAAATGAATGAGTTGGAAAAAGGATCACCCTCTTGTGTCAATATTTTTTCGGACAACATTTTGCTTTAATTACAGTCTTTAGGAATTGTCTCTACTAACATTGCTCATCTAGACTTTGCAATATTGGTCCACTCTTCTTTGCAGAACTTCTCAAGTTCAGTTAAATTTGATGGTGACCGTTTGTGGACTGCAGTCTTCAAGTCATTCCACAGATTCACAGATTGGGCTCTGACTAGGCCATGCAAGGACATTCACCTTTTTCTCCTTGCTTTGGGTCATTGTCATGTTGGAAGGTAAATCTTCTTTCCATTGACAACTTTCTGGTAGAGGGCAGCAAATTTTCCTCAAGAATTTGATTGGATTTTGCCCCATTTTCCCTTCTATCCTGACAAGTACTCCAGTCCCTGCTCCAGAGAAACACCCCCCATAACAGGATATTACCACCTCCATGCTTTACTGTAGGAATGGTGTTATTTGGATGTTGAGCTGTATTGGATTTCCACCAGACATATTGTTTGGTGTTGAGGCCAAATAATTCAATTTTAGTCTCATTTTACAGGAAATTACAGTGCCACAGAATGAAAAGGAAAGGTAATTTTTATTCACACAAAAGTAGAGTTATGCTTTAAAAAAAATGCACATTATTTTGCAGGTAAAAAAAATATATGCATTTATTTTTATTTTTTCTTAGGAGCCTGCAGAATATTGCACCCACAATCAGCAGATCACAGGTGCAATGTCCAGCTCCTGCAGATTCTCAGCATAGCTGTCTGCTCATTCTTCATACTGGCAGACAGTTAGGGAGGAATCAATGAATTACAAGGATGCTCACCAGCACCCTTGCATCTCAATGAAAACTACAAGCCGTCAGCCATACTTGTAAGCATTCATTCACAGAAAACTGTGAATGAATGAGGTGGCTGCGTGGGCGTATCCACGCACAGCCACGCTGTTTTCAAATAGTGACAGTGAGTGCTAGGAGAAGATACCCGGCCTGCTGTCACAGGGAGAGGAGCCAGCGGGGGAGAGCTGCAGATGCTGGAACATGTTACATGTTCCCCCAAAAAATGGGGGAAACATGTAACGTGTACCAAAAGTGAGCTTATCCTTTAAAGTGGAGTTCCACCCAAAAATGGAACTTCCACTTTTTGGAATCCCCCCCCCCCCTCCGGTGTCACATTTGGCACCTTTCAGGGGGGAGGAGGGAGCAGATACCTGTCTAATACAGGTATTTGCTCCCACTTCATGACATAGATCACCTCGAGGATCTACGCCACTTCCGCGCCTACTCTGCCCCCCCGCTGTCTTCTGGGAGACACACAGGTCCCAGAACACAGCGGGGACCAGTGAGGACGCGCAGCGCGACTCGCGCATGCGCAGTAGGGAACCGGGAAGTGAAGCCGCAATGCTTCACTTCCTGATTCCCTTACCGAGTATGGCTGTGGCAGCAGCCGATCCTCGAGCGACAGATCGGCTTCGGCTGCCGACATCGTGGGCGCCCTGGACAGGTAAGTGTCCATATATTAAAAGTCAGCAGCTGCTGTATTTGTAGCTGCTGGCTTTTAATGTTTTTTTTTAGTGGGACCTCCGCTTTAAGGGTCTTCAGAACTGGGGTTAAGAACCACCACTATTATGTAAATTGAAGAACTAATGCCCCATACACACGATCGTTTTTCATGCCGTTAAAAATGCCATTTTAAAAAATGGCCATTAAAAATGATCGTGTGTAGGCTCCAGAGCATTTTTAACGACGTGAAAAACGGCCATTAAAAATTCCGGACATGCTCTCTTTTTTCACGTCGTTTTTCATGTCGTTTTTTTTAACGACATGAAAAACGATAGTGTGTATGCTTTCACAACGTGAAAAAAAACGCGCATGCTCAGAAGCAACTATGAGACGGGAGCGCTCGTTTTGGTAAAGCTAATGTTGGAAATGGAGATGGCACATTCGTCACGGTGGAATTAATAGCATCGTTTTAATGCTGCGCATTCCGTTCTTCTTTTGATAATGCTTTAAAATTACCCTCTTTTGATAATGACATTGAGAGTTATGCCAAACTTGTTTCTAAAGTAATTCCAAATTGCTCTAATGATTATAAAATATTATTTATAAGCCGCACCTCCCTCCTAAATAATACTAATAATAATAAAATAATGTAATTCTCCTTTTTTATTTAAATTTTATTTTCCTTTTTTTTTTTTTTTTTGGTGGCCTTTTTTTTATTATTTTGGCTTAAATTATTCTTGTGTAAAGTTACCACCACAACCTTCCAAATGTGTCTCATTTGGCCTCAGGGAGGTTTGTGTCCCCTGATAATAACAATAATATAATTTGAGATGTCCCTGCCTGCTCCCTAGCAAGCTCTCTTTTGAAATATAAATCACATAGTCAAGTATTTAAAGGGCACTAAAATTATTTTTATTTCAGAACATTAACAAATTAAAGTGGAAGGCAGCACTGGAGAGCCTGCTTGCATTTGTGCATCCCTTTCACCCCACAACAACCATACAAGATGTCCAAACCAAAATAGAGATTAGATCCCCCCAAAAAAATGAGCCCAATCTTGTCTTGAGCTCCCAGAGGTCAGGAGCCACAGCAGATAAGTCCTATATGTCCCCAGTCTGTGGTACTACAGCAGGCATTATTTTCTCCTCTTCCTTGTAGCCTTCTCTCCAGCCTTCTCTGCAGCCTTGGTTGGTTTCTTCCTTGGAGGCTGGGGATCAGGAGGAGAGGTTGTGGCAGGAGGAGTAGTAGGAGGAGGAGGAGGAGGTGGAGGAGTAGGGACAACCTCCGTTATGTCCGTGTACCTAGTGAGTTCACCCAGCACGCCCTTATTGATGACTTTCAATAGCAGGGTCTCACTGAATTTTTTTTGCTGCAACTCCATTTGCCCTAGTTTGTGGGCGAGGACTGCGGCAAATCCCTCATCAACAGAGGGTGCCTCTCTGAGGGCCGCTGTTGCCTCTCTGAGGAAGGCCCTGGTTTCCTCCTCCACCTGCCTACCTCTCCTTGGCCCTCGTGGTTTAACTACCAGGGGAGGCATCTGGGCTCTTGTGCTGGGCCAAGCCTCCTCCTGGGTGCCACTGGGCCCAGCCTCCTCCTGGGTGCCACTGGGCCCTGCCTCCTCCTGGGTGCCACTGGGCCCTGCCTCCTCCTGATCCCCAACATCACCCTCTTCCTGGCTCAGCTCTGGCTGTAAAAAAAGAAAGGGACATTATTTATTTTGCCACATCATCATTCACAGACATTGTTCACCTCTAGACATTGTTGAAATCAATGCCAAAAGTTATGTCATTTTCATTGATTCCGCATCCTGGTTTTGTTGTCTTGTGCACATAAAATTAGGCCACTACTGTATCTTGCTCTTCACAAACTTTATTGGTAGAAGTGTACATACCTTTAACAATACTAACATCTATTAAAATTCTAGAATTTTGTACGATATAAATATAGATATCAATACTTTACCTGGCTCCATATCTCCAAATCTGCCTCCTCAAGGCCCTGATCTTGATCCTCAGAGGAAGCCAGAGCAGGGTTGACAGGAAGGCTGGAGGACTGGCTGCAGGGAAGGCTGGAGGGTTGGGTACAAGGAAGGCTGGATTGACCTCTGGGGGGAAGGGTGGAGAGAGATTCCCGCACTTCCAGCTGGTCATCCAGAAAAGCAAGCTTACTGTAGTACCACAGACTGGGTTTATAAACCTTATCTGCTGGTGCACCTGACCTCTGGGACCTCAGGACCATAGTCCTCTGGGTCCTGTATGTCCCTCTGATGGTCGCAATTTTGTTTTTGACATCTTGGAGAGTTGTTGTGGGTATCTTTGTTTGCACAAATGCAAGCAGGCTCTCCAGTGCTGCTTTCCTGGCGTCTTTATTTTTATTACCGCCACTTTTTGTTTGCTATAATATAGGGAGCTCTTGCCATTTGTCGATGAACTCCCCCATGAAGTCTGGGTTTTTCGTTTTCAAATATTTTATTAAAGATTACACAATACAGTTCATATATGTTATACAAGATTTTAAAATAAGTAGATAAGTGTAGATGGAATTTTTATCTTCTCTACAATTTTGTATATAAATATGGAGTAAAGAAAATGTATTATTGAAAATAAATGCATAAGTAATAACAATCATTAAATGAAACAGTATAAAAAGAGGGAAGAGAGAAAAAAGAAAAAGGGAGGATGGGGGGGGGGGAGGGGGAAAGGAGTAATATGTAATAAGAAAGCTTATCTTATACCATTTGTAATCAGATTTATCGATATCTAAACATAAGAAATACATAAAAGGAGGTGAATAGTTTAATTGGGAATATTAAAAAAAAAAAGACAGTCGTGGTCAACTAAAATCGAATCAGGGACCAGGGTCCATCTAGGCGGCTTGGCATGTCCTGACGATAAAGAGGGTCGTCACTGTTTAAATGGACAACTATGTGTCATACTAAAGTCACTAATGATAGGTCAGTGAACTAAATCATCCGTGGTATAAATATACATTGTTTTATTGAGTGGAAATATATTTTGTGGGTCTCTAATTCGACAAGATCAAGGTAACAGGGGCAGAAGGGATAGGATGTGGGAAATTTCTCCAGAGGGAGTCAGGAGTGGGGGATATGTGTCTAAATAGGATTGGATAGTGATTAAGACATTGTAATTAAGTCAGTACCAGTGCAAGGTCAAAGCCCTGTGGTAGGTGGTGATTTATCCATGGGCTCCAAAGTGCTTCAAATTTGGCAATTTTATCTAAATAGATCGCTTCTGTTTTAGCATGAATTAATGCCTGATTAATTCTATGTTTAACCGGTACAATGCTTAAAGTGGAAGTTTTCCATGTGAAAGCAATTGATTGTTTTGCAGCTGTAGTTACATATAACATCAGTTTAAATTGTCGGTTAGTAATATTTGGGGGTTTATTATTTAAAAGAGCTACTGTGGGGTCTGGTTGCAAAGTGGTGCTAAACATGGTGGATAATAGATCAAATATTTTTTTCCAAAAGATGAGAACAATGGGACAGGTCCACCAAATATGTAATTGTGTGCCTTTGTCAGTGCAACCTCTAAAGCATTGTGCAGGATATTGTGGGTGGAATTTAGAGATTCTAGCAGGAACTAAGTACCATCGTGTGAGAACCTTGTAGTTCGTTTCTAGGGCAGCAATATTTGGTGTTGCTGAGTTTGTTGCTTTCCATATTTGTGGCCAATTTAAATTTCCAGGTTGGAGATTCAAATCGGATTCCCATTTAGATGTGTATGGTGGAGGGTTTTCAGCGATAGGAAGCAATAGTTGTCTGTATAGTTCAGAGATCAAGCCTCGTTTATGTGGGTCAGTAATGCAGGTATGCTCAAATGTCGTGCGTTCATCAGTGAACATATTCTGAGGGTTGTTTAGCTGTATAAAATTCTTAATTTGTAAGTATCTGAAAGTTTCTGTTGGAGGTAGGTCATAGGTATCACTAAGTGTGGGGAAGGGGATGATTCCATTTGAATCAATAAATTGGTGTGTTCGTATTAGTTCTTTTTTAGACCAAGTTAAGAAAGAGGATGGGAAGGTCCAGGCCGGATAGAAATCAGGGTTATGTAAGAAGGAAAGAAGAGGGTTATGTGTGGATTGTAATCTAAATCGTGATTTGAACCTGTCCCAGATAGTCAGACTATGTTTGGTAATAGGGTTAGAAATTCTTCGCCGGAGTGAAGGGGGGAGCCATAAGATATTTGCCAGTGAAAGGGGGTCACAATCGACCGATTCGATCGAAACCCATAGTGGAATCTCCTTAGTGGCATGATATTTAGGGAGTTGGGCAAGTTGGGCAGCATAGTAGTATTTGCTAAAGTTGGGTACGCTTAGACCTCCCTGTGTTCGAGGAGTAAAGAGGGTATTTTGTGATAAGCGTGGTTTAATTTTGCCCCATATAAATTGCAACACTTTGCGTTGGATGATTCGGAAAAAGTAGGCTGGGACCCGGATTGGAAGGTTTCTAAAAAGATATAAAAGTTTTGGTAATATGGACATTTTAGCTACAGTTATTCTGCCCAACCATGCCAGTGGTAATGTGGACCAATTCTTCATCAATGAGGTAAGTTGTTTTAGTAAAGGAGGGTAATTAGCTTGATATAAATTAGATGGGTCAGCTGTGAATGAGATGCCTAGGTAGGTAATATGTGTGTTAGACCAGGTAAAGGGAAGAGAGTCTTGTAGTTCCGTAAATAATTCTAGAGGGAGTGAGATATTCAGGGCTTTGGATTTTTGGGTGTTTATTTTCAGGCCTGAGATCATACTAAATTTAGTAAGTGTATCTATAAGGTTAGGTGCTGATGTTAGGGGAGACGTGAGAAAAATTAAAATGTCGTCAGCAAACATACATAGCTTATGTTGGTGTCCACCCAATTCGAGACCTTTAATATTGACATTAGTACGAATCATTTGTGCAAGGGGTTTGATCGCTAAAGCGAAAAGGAGTGGGGATAAAGGGCAGCCCTGCCTGGTTCCTCTTTCTATTTTTATGGGTTCAGATCGAAATCCTGAGTATAAAACATGTGCTTTTGGATTATCATACAGTGATAATAGCCATTGTAGAAAATTTGTTCCGAAACCCCATTTTTGGAGAATAGATTTTAGATAATCCCAAGATAAAGTGTCAAATGCTTTCTGGATATCTATTGAGAGGAAGCAGGCAGGGATGCGCCGGGTACGTGCCATATGTGCAAGAAGGGTTGCCCTCCGTATATTGTCTCCTGTGTGTCTGGATGGTATGAAGCCGGTTTGGTCTTTATTTATGAGTTTCCCTATAATGGGGTTAAGTCTATTTGAAAGGATCTTAGCTAGTATTTTGATGTCTAAATTTAGTACTGAGATAGGTCTATAATTGGACCAAGAAGTGTCGCCAGAGTTCGGTTTAGGTATCATAGATATAGAGGCTAGAAGGGATTCAGGACGAAAAAAATATCCTGAGAGGAGAGAATTAAAAGCTTCAGTTAGGAGAGGGGAGAGTAGTGTGGAGAATCGTTTGTAATATGTGGCTGAGAAGCCATCTGGGCCAGGACGTTTATGCAGTTTCAAAGTTTTTATAGCTAATTGTAATTCCTCTGTTGTAATAGGTCTTTCAAGGGATTCAAGTTGGTTAGTGTTGAGTGAGGGCAGTTGAATAGTAGAAAGTAAAGAGGATAGTTTTGTTTGGTCTATTTTATGGGTATCTTTGTATAAATCTGTCAGTTTCCTTTGGAATTCATTTACTATCTTTAGTGGATTGCTAGAAAAAAATTTTTTTGTAATTTGCAGTCGTATTGGTTTTCTAATGTGGTCTGCTTTACGTAAGTCTGGGTTTTTAAAAGTATTCATGATATCTGTAAAAGCGAGAAACCAAAAAAAATATATATTTCAGGCAACATTCCTCAACTGTGCATTGTCTACATATTTTGAGCACACAAATCTCCTCGTCTGATGAACCTCAAAAAGTAAAATTGTTAGGTACCTTGGTCACGACGTTCGTTGCTAACTCCCTCTCCCGACAAATGAACGTATTTCCCAGACATGGATCTTCACTTGATATACACAGCGCATGCGTGAAACTCCGCACGCTTTCCCCGCCCCTGACGTTCGATATTGTACTTTGCCCGCCCCTTCTCCCTCGTAGTGCTGAACAAAACATGGCGGAGACACAGGTGGCTGAGATTACCTCTACAGAGGATGAAATTACAGAGGAGCCCAAATCAAGACCCAGGAGATATAAGGCATCCAACATGTCATTCGAGGAAATGGTGGAGATGGTCGCCATTTTAAAGAAGGAGGATTATGATGCCAAGCATGGTCCATATAAAAGGCCTAATCTGGTCAAGTCCAGAATTATGGGCAAAGTGGTCAAAAGTCTTCACCAAAAATTCGGGGTGTGCAGAACGAAGGAACAGCTCAGAAAACGATGGTCAGATCTGAAGTTGCGGGAGGCCGACCAATATAAAAGAATCAAGAAAGTTATATTAAAAAGTAAGTTTTTTTTTGAGTTTCCATGGTACATATTATTTTCTTGTATTCTCTCGTGTATTTTTAACTTTCATATAGTACACTGAAAGATACCATCTTTCAGGTTCGTCCGCACAGTAAACGGACGTATTAAACCTCTTTCTCCGTACAGTTCCTCAAATGATGTTTTAGGATCATCCAGTGTGAACACCCATGTATTTTGGTTTATTTGGGGGAGTAAATTTGGGCCTCACTGATTTTTCTTTTTCGTACATCACGGGACACAGAGCGACTTAGTCATTACTAATGGGTTATATAGTTTACCTTCAGGTGTTGGCACTGGCCAATTCCAAACCGGAAGTACCCTCCCCTATATAAGCCCCTCCCACCCGGGAGCACCTCAGTTTTTTGCCAGTGTCTAAGGTGTTGGCCAAAGAGTAACATGTGTTTTCACTGGGCTTGCGTACAGGTTCTTTTGGGCCTTAGTAAGCTGTTCCGGATCCCACCAAAAAAGCTTCATAGCTAAACGGTCGGTACCCGGGCCTTGCAGCAGAAGAGCAAGGTTTTGCCTGTAATGCTTCTCTTAGGAGGGCTGGACCCTGGGATCCAGAGCTCTGGTCATACCCACGACCAAGACGCTGTCTGTGCAGGGTGCTATACAGGTCCAGGGGAGTGGAATCCTTGGGAACCCGGTCCCTGAAGGTTTAATTACAATGCCTGCCGTGATAGGTGAAGTTTGGACTTTTGTGGACCAAACAAAGTCCTGCGGCGGGGATCAGGTAAGTGGGGGCCCTCAGGAACTTGGTTCTATTGGGGGACCCCCAAGCCTAATTTGTCTTTCTGTCTGTTACCTAACGGTATTCCCGCTAAATATCTGTGTTTGCCTATAACTACTGAAAATGTAAAATTTTAATAGTAGTCAAGAAAAAAAAAAAAAAAAAAACAGGGACCGCGGTACCTGTGTTAAACCACTAGAGGCCGCTGTAGTCCATTTTTCTTGTAAATGTGGATCTTTGGTTTTCTCAACTCAAAAGATCCAGGCAGCTGGTAAGTTTCTCTGAGGGAATCCACTTCCTCTGCCCTGTTGCTGCGTTCATCCACCGCACAGGCCCTCCGGCAAAAAGGGCCCTGGCTCCTAGTCCTCTGTTGGTTTTCGAAAAGGGCGCCATTGGCGCACGGGCGCGCGCGCGGGCGCGTGCACGCGCCTCCTATGAAAAAAAAAGGGGCGGGGCGGGTGGATGACGCTCGATGCGCGCCGCGGCGCTTCTGCGCATGTGCGGGCGTCCCAGCATGGTTAAAAGACACAGTACAAGTGTCAGCTGCATGCAAACAGAGCTAGCAACAAACAGTGGCACACAGAGGCGGTTGATGCAGGCATCCCCATAGAAAGGCACTTTAGTGGACACCAGCTGGTATATAGCAGCACCTGTGTTAGACTATTACCAGCAAAAATTGGTGTATGACGACGGGAATACCTCAGCTTTGTGCTTAAAGGATATGTCGTCCAGACGCTCCGGAAATAGATCTTCCAGGAAGCCAAAGGGGTCTCCATCGGGCTCTGAGGATATTGGGCATGCTTGCACTGCACCAATCTCCCCTGAGAATGCAGAGGTCAGTAGCCGTAGAAACCCCGCAGGAATGCCTGGTGCTGCGGCTGTCCCCAGTCCACCTGCTCCTGTATATATAACAGAGGAGGTTTTATCCTCAACTCTGGGAGGATTGGAAGAGAGATTAACAGCATTGATCGCTGCTTCCCTGTCACAGGAAAAGCGCGTCCGATCTCCGTCTCCTCCTTCAGAGTGCCTGTTAGTGGAGGAACAGCCCCACACAGAGATCGACCTACCTGAAGGGGATCAGGATGAGGTTGATTCACTTATAGAGGAATCAACAGTGGAAGAACCTTTCTCAGCTTCTCAGGCTGAAAGATTATGGGTTCAGTCTCTGACTAACATGGTCCGATCAGCATTTAAAATGCCTCTGGCGGAACCACCATCCACTACGGTTTCCTCGCTGGGGTCGCTAAAAGCTCCCCAGGCGGTCTGTTCCTTCCCAATCCACCCTTTATTAGAAGGGCTTATTTACCAGGATTGGGAGCATCCTGATAAAATATTTGCTCCCCCCAAGAGATTTCCGGTGATCTATCCCATGGAGGATAAGTTCATAAGAAAATGGAGGGTCCCTATAGTGGACGCAGCCATCTCTTCTGTTAACAAATCACTGACATGTCCAGTAGATAATGTTCCAATGTTCAAAGACCCAATAGATAAAAAATTGGAGTCTTTACTAAAATCTGCTTTCTCTACAGCAAGTATGGTGACACAACCTGCGGTAGCAGCGATTGGAGTCTGCCAAGCAGTGAAAGATCAGTTGAAACAAGTCTTAAGGGACTTACCAGATCAGCAGGCTCATGCCCTAGCTGACCTGCCTAGAGCCTTGTGTTTTGCGGTGGACGCCATAAAGGATACAATCCAACAGGCCTCCCGTTTTACGCTGTCTATAGTACATATGCGTAGGCTTCTGTGGCTCAAAAACTGGTCTGCTGAAGCTCCCTGTAAAAAACTGCTGGTTAGCTTCCCATTTCATGGAGAACGCTTATTTGGAGAAGATCTGGACAAATATATCCAGAAAATTTCTGCCGGTAAAAGTTCACTCTTACCGGTTAAGAACAAGGGTAGAAGTCCTTCTTTTAAGAGGCCTACCTCTCCAGTCCCGGGCACATCGGCTGTGAAGCAGTTCCGACGGCCTCCGCGGTCAAATTCAGGGGGCAGAAATCAGGGACAATCACAGGGTAACAAGAAGCCCTGGATCAAGAGAGGTACAAAACCTCCCCCTAAGGCATGAAGTATTGCCCCCGCTCAATCGGGTGGGGGGAAGACTTCAGTTGTTCACAGAGACCTGGCGGGACACCATCAGAGACAGATGGGTGCTCTCCGCAGTAAGTCTGGGATACAAGCTGGAGTTAAAAGGCACTCCTCCTGCCCAATTTATGAGGTCAAATGTGCCAAGAGATCCCCAAAAGAGAGGATCCCTCCTTCTGGCACTAGAACAACTATTGCTCCAAGGGGTAATCATGAAGGTTCCCCTGGAAGAAAGCGGATTCGGGTTTTACTCGAACCTTTTCACAGTCCCCAAACCAAATGGGGACGTGAGGCCCATATTAAATCTAAAAGGGCTAAACAAGTTCCTAAATATCAGGACTTTTCGGATGGAGTCGATCCGATCAGTGGCCACCGCCCTACAAGGGCAGGAATGGCTAGCCTCGATCGACATAAGGGATGCTTATCTGCATATTCCCATCTTTCCGGCCCATCAGAAATTTCTACGCTTTGCAGTAGAAGGGCGCCATTTTCAGTTCAGAGCCTTACCTTTCGGTCTGGCCACAGCACCACGAGTGTTCACAAAAATTCTGGCCCCATTATTGGCCAATCTAAGAACACAGGGTGTAACGATAATGGCATATCTAGACGACCTGCTACTAATAGACCACTCAGTGGAAAAGCTGGAAGTAGCTATTCACAAGACAATCGAGTATCTGGAATATCACGGTTGGATTATCAACCGGGACAAGTCAGCTCTAAGACCAGTCAAAAGTCTGGAATACTTAGGGCTAAGGCTGGATTCAAATCAGAGAAAGATTTTCTTACCTCCAGAGAAGGTGTCGTCTTTAAGAAATTTGACCCACTTAGTGGGTACAAAAAGAAAACCATCCATACGTCTCTGCATGAGGCTGCTGGGAAAGATGGTGGCTTCATTCGAAGCGGTACCCTACGGTCAATTCCATTCAAGGAATTTGCAAAGGGCCATACTGTCAGCCTGGAACAAAAAAGTTCAGGCTTTAGACTTACCAATGTCCCTGTCCCCTTCCGTTCGCAAGAGCCTCCATTGGTGGTTGGTGCCCCAGAATCTGGAAAGAGGGAAACCCTTCAGTCCGGTTTCTTGGAAGGTGGTCACTACAGATGCCAGCCTCATCGGCTGGGGGGCAGTGCTGGAGCAATGGTCTCTCCAGGGCAGGTGGTCAGAAGCAGAAAAGGCCCTGCCCATCAATCTCTTAGAGATACGAGCAGCCCGGTATGCCCTAGTAGCATGGACATCCAAACTCCAGGGGTCCCCTGTCAGAATTCAATCAGACAATGCCACGGCAGTGGCATATATCAATCATCAGGGTGGCACCAAAAGTCGTGCAGCCCAGAAGGAAGCAAATTGCATCCTGGAGTGGGCAGAAAGATATGTCCCAGCCATATCTGCGGTTTTCATCCCAGGAGTGGAAAATTGGAGAGCGGACTTTCTAAGTCGCCAACAATTATGCCCGGGGGAATGGTCTCTTCACCCCGAGGTTTTCCAGGCAATATGCCAGCGGTGGGGAACACCGGATGTAGATCTGCTAGCATCCAGATTCAACGCAAAGGTGGACAGGTTTGTGTCTCGCACAAGGGATCCCCTAGCTTGCGGCTCGGATGCCCTAGTGTTCCCTTGGGATCGGTTCAAGCTGATATATGCATTCCCACCGCCACAATTGTTACCGCGATTACTCCGCAGAATCAGGGTAGAAAAGAAACCAGTGATTCTGGTGGCTCCAGCGTGGCCCCGAAGGGCATGGTACGCGGAGATTGTAAAAATGTCAGTGAGGAGTCCTTGGACCCTCCCACTTCGTCCGGACCTGCTGTCGCAAGGACCGATATACCACCCTTCCTTACCAGCCCTAGGTTTGACGGCCTGGCTATTGAAGCCCACATTCTGAAAAAGAGAGGGCTCTCTAATTCTGTGGTATCTACCATGATCAATGCCAGGAAACCGGTATCCAGGCAGATCTATTATAGGATCTGGAAAGCGTACATTACGTGGTGTGAGACCAAGAAATGGCATCCACGTAAGTACATGATAGGGAGGATTCTGGACTTCCTACAGTGGGCTGTAGATAGGAAGCTGGCCTTGAGTACTATCAAGGGTCAGATTTCGGCCTTGTCAATATTTTTTCAAAGGCCCTTGGCTTCGCATTCACTAGTCAAAGCCTTTATACAAGGAGTGATGCGTATTAGCCCTCCGGTTAGTATTCCCATATGTCCTTGGGACTTAAACCTGGTTCTGTCGGTTCTACAGGAACAACCGTTTGAACCATTACAACACATTTCCTTGGTTCTTCTCACCAGGAAATTGGTTTTCTTAGTAGCCATTTGTTCGGCTAAAAGAGTGTCGGAATTAGCAGCTATGTCCTGTAAGGAGCCATATCTGGTTGTCCATAAGGACAGAGTAGTATTACGTCCTCATCCAGCCTTTCTTCCTAAGGTGGTATCGAGGTTTCATTTGAACCAAGATGTGGTTCTTCCTTCTTTTTTCCCCAAACCTAGCTCAGTAGAGGAAAAGTTATTACATTCTTTGGATGTGGTAAGAGCAGTTAAAGCTTATCTAAAAGCCACTGCTCAGATTCGCAGAACGGATTCTTTGTTTGTTCTGCCGGAAGGCCCCAGAAGGGGTCAGGCAGCATCAAAATCTACTTTAGCCAAGTGGATTCGACAGGTCATAATACAAGCCTATGGCTTGAGAAAGAGACCGCCTCCGTTCAAAGTTAGGGCGCACTCCACAAGAGCGGTTGGAACTTCATGGGCAGTGCATCACCAGGCCTCCCTGGCTCAAGTATGTAAGGCCGCAACATGGTCTTCGGTACACACGTTTACTAGATTCTATCAGGTAGACGTTAGAAGTCAGGAGGATGTCGCCTTTGGGCGCAGTGTGTTGCAGGCCGCAAAAGATCTTCATGCCTGATGGCGCCCAGCTTATGTACCCCCCCCCTCATTTGGCATTGCTTTGGGACGTCCCATTAGTAATGACTAAGTCGCTCTGTGTCCCGTGATGTACGAAAAAGAAAAAGGGATTTTTATAACAGCTTACCTGTAAAATCCTTTTCTTGGAGTACATCACGGGACACAGAGCTCCCACCCCTCTTTTTGGGACACTTATTGCTTGGCTACAAAACTGAGGTGCTCCCGGGTGGGAGGGGCTTATATAGGGGAGGGTACTTCCGGTTTGGAATTGGCCAGTGCCAACACCTGAAGGTAAACTATATAACCCATTAGTAATGACTAAGTCGCTCTGTGTCCCGTGATGTACTCCAAGAAAAGGATTTTACAGGTAAGCTGTTATAAAAATCCCTTTTTTGTGTGCTAATCCAAAGGACATTTGTTCGTTTTAAAAAAACGATATGCATGGTAATGTTAAAGGGAGTGAATGCTCAGCAGCTGATGAAACATCTGAACGCAGTAGTACAAGTGTGGGCCTAAAGCCAAAAAGCTTGAGGGAGTCACACACAGGTGATCCAGTGTAGATACTTTGGGGTGTTACAATGTTTCAAATTTGTGTTCAAAATGTATATGCTCTGGTTTGGGCTATGTATCCAATCATTTGTCCCGGTTGGCACAGGGGGTAAAATTTAAAATGGAGCATGCTTCAAAAGAATGATTTCAAAGTTTTTTTTCATGTTTCTTATTTTAGCAAAATTGAGTCGCTACTAATGAAACTATTCCTTTTATTTCAATCTCCCTAGGGATTCGAAAAGCTACCTCAGATGAGACGAGAATTGCAATACCTACAACAATACCCCCAGAACCCCAGGATGGAGAGGAATGTGATGTTGTGGAAGTGGAAAGTGGCACCACCACAGGTCAGAGAGAAACCAGACACATGCATGTTAAATAGATGTAGGCCTACATATTCTATCCTACATATTTCTTTTTACATTTGGGTGCAGTTCTGGCCGAAGACCCCAATAAGTTGACACATCACAGTGCCCAGATCCTGATCCAATACCTGATGGTCTGCTGTCGTGACCTCGAAAAAATTAAGGGAGACTTGTTAGAGATCAGGGCAAATACAAAGCGGGTGGAGGAAAGGCTCCAAAATATCATGGCTGTGCTTGGGCGTGTCTAATGTTTTTACACCAAATAACGTTTTACTTGCAGAGTTTTCTATGTTTTTTTTTTTATTTTACCCTTTAATGACTAGCACATGTTTAGCTTTTTCAAAATTTTGACAAATATAGTTTGTTTATGCATGGCTGGTCATGCGTTGTAATACACCCGAAATTAAGGGAACATCCACATTTCTAAGGAAGTTGCCCACCTAAACAAAAAAAATAAAGGTATTTTTACATAACAAATCATTGTGGCTTCATTATGTAAATGTAGTGCTGAGTGAACTAATCAATGTTTGGTGTTTACGCTGACAATGAAGGCTAATTAAAAGATTGTTTAATCCACATGGCAAAACAAGTGCACTAGGTAAACCTATCAGAAACATCAAACATTATACAATAAAAAATCCAAACCAATCTTTACTCAAGATAAAGTTTTATTTTTTTGGTCTAAAATTATTATAGATTGTCTGGCATTTCAATAGCCCCCCAACCCATAAAATAGTCCACATATTGGTTACGGACCTCACGTCCGGTTGGGGGGGCCAAGCCAGGACGGCCAGGTTACAGGGCCACCAAAGTTTCTGCATTGATTAAAGAGGCCTCAGGCCCACTCAAAGATATATAACTCGTTGAATGCACCCTTAGGAAATTATGCAGCACACAGCACGTCATAACCACATGGTTCCATTTGTATGGGGCAAGGTGGATGGAGGTAAGGAAGAGGCGAAATCGGCTGGCCATGATCCCAAACGCATTTTCCACCACCCTTCTGGCTCTGGCCAGCCGATAATTGAAAACCCTCCTCTCAGGGGTGAGTGTGCGTTGCGGGAATGGCCTCATCAAATGGGGTCCCAGGCCAAACGCCTCATCCGCCACAAACACAAAAGGTAGTCCCTCCACATTCTGCTCCGCTGGTGGCAAGGCCAGCAGATCCAAAAGGAGCCATTCTCCAAACTCCGTCTGGGCAAAAACTCCTCCATCAGACATCATGCCATTCTTGCCAACGTCCACATAGAGGAACTCGTAGGTGGCCGACACCACTGCCATCATCACGACGCTGTGGAACCCCTTATAATTATAATAAAAGGATCCCGAATGGGGTGGTGGGACGACCCGAACATGTTTGCCGTCGATGGCTCCTCCACAGTTCGGAAAGTTCCATCGCTGGGCAAACTCGGAAGCCACATTCTGCCATTCATGTGGCGAAGAAGGGAACTGTGGAATTAAAGAAAAAACAAATTAATACTTGTAGCCAGAAACATTGAAAGCTGATTTCATACACACATTCATGGCTAACATTGGTAGAAACTGTTAAAAACATAAAAAATTGGAAGCAAGAAAAAAAAAAAAAAAAAAAACATTATGGGGGGGGGGGGGTTGAAGATGAGTTGGGAATATCACACATGAAGGCTGTAGCACTCTGTATTGAAGTTAACAAAAATAAAACATTCCTAGGCAAAATTTAGGGTGCGTTTTGGGTAAAGCACTACGATGGAACATATAATAAAAAACATGGAAATGACTACGCAAGGTAGGTATGGCCCCAGGATAGCATGCTGGAGAGGTTAGGTAATCCAAATTTACAGGTAGGCCTCAAACCCCAAACTTTAAATAATAAAACATGGGGAGAAAGGGGACATTCCCTGCAGCTAAGAATCATGTGAATTAGGGACTGCAAATAAAGCAAATTAAAAATATCCAAAAATAAAAACCATACAATGTGAATTTTTGAAGAAGAACACTTACCTTAATATAATCCTCCTGCAAAACTTGAAGGATGGCAGAACAAGTCTCTGGTATAATGATCCCCAGAGCCTGGGGGGATATGCCTGTGGAGAACTTAAGGTCCTGCAGGCTTCTCCCAGTAGCCAGGTATCGCAACGTGGCGATGAGCCTCTGCTCAGCACTGATGGCTTCCCGCATAACGGTGTCCTGCCTGGTAATATAGGGGGACACCAAAGCCAACAGCTGCTGAAATACGGGGTCAGACATCCTGAGGAAATTCCTGAAATCATCAGGATTATTCTCCCTGATCTCCCGCAACAAAGGCATGTGACAGAATTGGTGCCGCTGGAGCAACCAATTCTTGGTCCATGAACTCCTCCTGACCCTGCTCATGGCATGGAGTCGGGATGCAGCATGAACCCCTGCACCAACTACAGCACGAACTCTACGACGAGTACGTAGCCGCAACATGGCTAGATAACGGTCGGCTGAACAGAACGAACTAGAAGAACGCACGGAAGAACAGCAAGGCCTATGAAGAACAAGCTGAAAAACACAAACGTGCAGAGCAGGCCGCACTGAATAAACAGATATGAACTGACTACAAGCAGTGCTAAACAGATACGAACCCACAGGCGCAAACTGAACTCCCGAAAACGATCTTCAAAGCACGAAGACTGAAAAGCGCGAATCGTCTCTCACCAAACTTTTACTAACACGCGGTAACACGGAATTAGCAAAAGCGTCCCAAAGGGTGGCGTCATTCGAACGGAACTTCCCCTTTATAGTGCCGTCGTACGTGTTGAACGTCACTGCGCTTTGCTTGATCGTTTTTTTTTTAATGATGGTGTGTACGCAAGGCAGGCTTGATTTAAAAAATGACAGTAAAAACGATCGTGTGTACGGGGCATAACACCTACGCAGGTTTTTTGACTCCAACAATGAGATTATGGGGTTGATTTACTAAAACTGGAAATCTGGTGCAGCTGTGTATTGTAGCCAGTCAGCTTCTAACTTCAATTTGTTCAATTAAAGTAGAGTTCCACCCAGAAATATTTTTTTTCACCCAAAAAAAAAAAAAAAAAAAAAAAATTATACTCACCCGAAATACCCGTTGCTATGCGGAAGTCCGTAATCTGCCTCTTCCGTAACCGCGGTCTGTTTTCTTCCCCGTCCTCTTCTAGTGAATGGGGCGTGCTGCTTTCTGGGAACTGTGTGTAATCCCAGAGAGCAGCCGCCCATTCACAAGTCGGCGCGAGACTCGCGCATGCGCAGTAAGAAACGGCCAGTGAAGCCGTAAGGCTTCACTGCCTGTTTCCCTTAGTGTGGGAAACCTGCACCGAACGAGGGATCGACATCGGAGTAGGACAGGTAAGTGTCCTGATTAAAAGTCAGCAGCTACAGTGTTAGTAGCTGCTGACTTTAAAAAAAATAAAAAATTGCGGGTGGAGCTCCGCTTTAAGCTTCAGTTTGTTCAATTAAGGCAATATAAAAATCTGCACGTCTAGGCCACAAATAAGTGCCATTATGTAATTATAATGGAGTATAGACCAGAGGTCTCCAACACTATAAATTGATTTACAAACCTAAAGCAAGGAAATATGCAACAAGAAAAAAGAGGAAGAATTATCCCGAACATCCAACCAGGTTTTATCTTTTCAATAAAACAACAAATCAAATTGGCTTCTCTGGCCAACTCCTCCAGTTTTTATATGTATTTGCCCTTGTCTTTGTATATTAGGGTTCTTGATGTCAACTTGTCAGCTGAATCTAAATTGATCAATTGTTTGGAAAGCCATGGTTAACAGGAAAACACAGCTAAAATATATCTGTATTAAATACCCACTGAGATTAAGTAGCTGAAAGCCATATGTGGTTCCTCAGCCACAGTTTAAGGATCAATGTGTTGAATGTACTGTAGCTGCATCCTAGCCTACTATCCTCCATTTGTACCCAACCTGCCCAATACTTCAATATAGCCCTGGCATCTCTCTTGTGTCTTAGCTAATGTCATTCTTCAGTTCCAACATACCAATGTATGTTCCACAGTCTTAATTCAGGTTTTGTATATATTTCATCCCAATTGCATTACAAATCATTGTAAAAGATAATTTTTACCCTCCCACCCCCTTCCTTCTACATCTTCTTTTATCTTTTTTTTAAAAAAAATTAAGTGATATAGCATATATATTTGTTTCATTAAAAAAATTCATATGTTTCACATATTTTACATGCTTTTACTATTTTCTACATGCACTATATGATTTTACTTGACGCTGACAATAATTAATAATTTTATTTTGTCAATACTATTAAGCACTTACTGAAGATTGTGCACTTTATAGGACATGCGATACAAGGCTCCAAACTCAGATGCGGCCGTTTGCTTGCCTTTAACTGTCCCTTGGGGAATTTTTTCTCTCACTGATCCAAGACACTATTCCTCCCACTGACACCAACAATGGGGTATAATTCCTGTTACTGATATCAAAAACAGGGCATAATTTCTCACATTGACATCAATGATGAAGCACTATTCCTCTCACTGACACCAATGATGGGACACTATTCCTCCCACTGATGCCAATGATGGGACACTATTCCTCCCACTGTTACCAATGATGGGACACTATTCCTCCCACTGATGCCAATGATGGGACACTATTCCTCCCACTGATGCCAATGATGGGTCATTATTCCTCCCACTGTTACCAATGATGGGACACTATTCCTCCCACTGTTACCAATGATGGGACACTATTCCTCCCACTGATGCCAATGATGGGACACTATTCCTCCCACTGTTACCAATGATAGGACACTATTCCTCCCACTGACACAAACAATGAGGCACTATTTTTCTACTGACACCAGCGATGAGTCACTATTCCATCCACTGACACCAATGATGAAGCACTATTCCCCCCACTGACACCAATGATGGGGTACTATTCCTCCCACTGATGCCAATGATAGGGCACTATTCCTCCCACTGTCACCAATGATGGGACACTATTCCTCCCACTGATGCCAATGATGGGACACTATTCCTCCCACTGATGCCAATGATGGGACACTATTCCTCCCACTGACACCAATGATGGGACACTATTACTCCTACTGATGCCAATGATGGGACACAATTTTTCCCATTGACACCAATGATAGGACACTATTGCTCCCACTGACACAAACAATGGGGCACTATTTTTCTACTGACACCAGCGATGGGGCACTATTCCATCCACTGACACCAATGATAAAGCACTATTCCCCCACTGACACCAATGATGGGGTACTATTCCTCCCACTGATGCCAATGATGGGGCACTATTCCTCCCACTGTCACCAATGATGGGACACTATTCCTCCCACTGATACCAATGATGGGACTCTATTTCTCCCACTGATGCCAATCATGGGACACTATTCCTCCCACTGATGCCAATGATGGGACACTATTCCTCCCACTGACACCAATGATGGGACACTATTACTCCTACTGATGCCAATGATGGGACACTATTTTTCCCATTGACACCAATGATAGGACACTATTCCTCCCACTGACACAAACAATGGGGCACTATTTTTCTACTGACACCAGCGATGGGGCACTATTCCATCCACTGACACCAATGATGGAGCACTATTCCCCCCACTGACACTAATGATGGGGCACTATTCCCTCCCACTGACACCAATGATGAAGCACTAATCCTCCCACTGATACCAATGATGGGTCACTATTCCTCCCACTGATATCAATGATGGGTCACTATTCTTTCACTGACATCAACGATGGGGTACTATTCCCCCCACTGACACCAACTATGGGGCACTATTCCTCCCACTGACACCAATTATGAGCCACTATTCCTCCCCTCAGTGCGCTGTTTACTCCCACAGTAGCCAAAACTATTTCTACTCCCAATGGCCACAGTCCGGCTCCCCTTATGTCTAAAAGACAGTAAACCGGCCCTTTGTTAAGAAATTTGGGAGACCCCTGTGCTAAAGTATTTTACTAATACTAATGTATTTTAGCTTTCAGTACTAATACTATTTTAATTAATTCTAAATGTATATGTTAGTCCTGAAAAACGAGGAGACCTTTCCTCTGAAACACACTGGATGTTTTGTTTCAAAAAAATATAGATTTCAGTTTATATTGATTGCAAGTGAGATGGAAGTTTGAAGAAGACACTCCTAACCAAAATTTCTTGAGTTAGAGCATTTTAGTGAAATCGGGTATGAAAGCATTCATGGGGCCTTTAGAACAGCAACAGGAGCAGCAGAACTAGCGCTTGCACCTGAAACCATGGTCCTAGTGTAGGCCACTTCTAAAGCTGGCAATACACGTTACAACCTCATTGTATAATTTCTGTAAAAATTTCTCTAGAATTTCCTTTGGATTTACCAAAAATTATGTAATTTAAGGTCCCCCCTAAACAATCCATTTCCTCTGTTTTGCTTGTCTGCCGCCTGCCAAAACCTCTTTCTTCTCCCCACTTGGTTCCTGTTTATAACAGTGCTACATGTATGTGTCTTTGCTGTTCTCCTCTACTTACTGATGGTTTGTCTGCAAAAGTTAGAGCAGGGTGAACCTATGAGTCACAACCTGGGGTCAGCATGCCTCTAAGTCCAAAACTTACATATGACGGTTCCTGAAAGAACCCTGGCTGGTCCTTAGAATCCACGCCCCAGAAGGATTTCATGCCATCTACTCACATGTGAGCTTACTTCCTATGGTCTCATGACACCCATAGCACTTCCTTTTTGATCACAGTTATCATGGTTAAACAAGAGAGGTTGTTATGCCATTGTACCAGGGGCGGATCCAGGGGGGGCAACAGGGCAATTGCCCCCCCCCCCCCGAGACCATCTGTCACACTCACTTGCTTGCTCTGTTTTTTGTTTTTTTGTTTTTTTTTTACTTTTTTTAATTTTTTTAATTTTTTTAATCTACTTGTTCTGCGGCTGCCTCTCTGAGTCTCTCTCTCAGTTTCTCACATCAGCCGATCAGCGGCGCCGAGAAAGAGACTCGTCTAATGTAGTTACGCCGCGCCGCACTGACATGATACCAGGAGCGGAGGAGGAGGTGGGTGGAGCCTCTTCCCTGCACTCATTGCTAACGCCTGGGCTGCTTGGCGTCTAGCAATGAGTGACATCAGTGAGTCACGTCGGGCTGCTCTGCAGGCAGGTGCGATAGCATGCGGCTCCACAGATGGGTAAGAAAGCGGGCGGCTCCGCTTGCGGCGCGGTTTGTGGGCGGGCGGCACGGTTTGTGGGCAGACCGTGCTGCTCAGTGTGTTGGCAGCGCAGGTGAGAGTGAGAGAGCAGGCTCAGTGTGGCAGCTGGCCAATCAGCTAGCCAGGAGCGGGGGAGCAGAGAGATGAGATCATCTCTCACCGCCCGTGCCTGCCCTGCATTCCTGCAGTGACTTCCGCCCTCACTGTGCAGGCAGCAGAGAGATTACATTATCTCTCTGCTGCCTGACTCTGGGAGTCTGGGACACAGCAAGAGACAACCAAAACTACACCTTAGCAGGCAAGTTAGTGACAATCCGCAAGGTGTGGCAGGCGACGTGGCAAGTGACAATCCACAAATTGTGGCAGGTGACGTGGCAAATGACAATCTGCATCTGGTGGCAGGCAAGTGACAATCAGCAAGGTGTGGCCGGTGATGTGGCAAGTGACAATCCGCAAGGTGTGGCAAGTGACAATCCGCAAGGTGTGGCAGGTGATGTGGCAAGTGACAATCCACAAGGTGTGACAAGTGACAATCCGTAAGATGTGGCAGGTGACGTGGCAAGTGACAATCCGCAACGTGTGGCAAGAGACACGCTCAGGGCTCCCACTGATTCTGCATTATGGTGAGTTGAACTATTTAATTTTATATTACAATGTAATAATATAAATAATGCGCTTCAATCATCCTGACACCATAACAACCATGGTGCCGGATGATTGAAGCGCCGACACCAGCCATTTCCCTGATAAATTGCCCACAAAAAAAACATATTTTTTGGCAGTGCCCCTCCCGAGAAAAGATTCTGGTTCCGCCCCTGCATTGTACGCTTGTTGAACTGGTGCCCAGAGGGATATAGCTCCACTTCTGCATGAAACTAAATCCACTGGAGCCAATTGGAGCAGTAGAACTTTCTACAAGTGTTAGTACTCTGTTGCCAAAAAGAGGAATATATCCATTAAATTATCTTCTTCCCAGTTTCTAAAATTCTTGGCAATAAGCCTATGAATAGACCCTTATTTTGGTACATGCTTACAGACACATTACATGTATAGGAAACCGGACAAGCCTGTTTTAACCCAGTAATGTCTTTGGAGACCTGTGAAATATTTGTTTCCTCTTGTTAGACAGCTACCATTTGTCTCTTTTATTTTTGCTGCTATATGTTGGAAACTAAAGTACGTGTAGAGTGTATCTTATCTGTGTGGTCAAGGACATGTACTTGTCATGTCCTTGACTAAAAGGGTAATATGGGTGATGGCTTTCAGCACTTCTTCTCCAAGACATAAGCCCCACCGGACAAGTGCATAAGGTGACTAAGGTCATTTGGTGATTCTGTGTCTCTTTTCCTTTGACTGAAGTGACCAACTGAATCTAAAAATGAAGGCAAGTGACTGTTTCAGGAAGAGACTTCAGAGAGTTTTAACTCATACATATTAAGCTTTGATTTGTAATATTTAAGTGTATATCTATTCATTTTGCTCTGATATTATAGAATCCTTTATAAAACATCTTGTATTACACATTAGTGTATTTGCTTATTTGAGATGTCGGCTGCAATTTAAAAAAAAAATCCATACTTATAGGAAAACCAGACATCATCAATTGTAATTTTATAGCTGTGGGTGCACAGACTGGAAACTAGCTAAAGAAAGCCTTTGAGTCATGCACGGCTCTACAAAATACCCCAGTGTAAGTTTAAAAAAGGAATATATAAATGGTAATGAAGCATAGTTTAAATTGTTTTTAACTATACAGTTTTCCTTAAAGATTTAATTATACTTTAAAGTTGAACTTGAGGCAAATAGCTAATACACAGATGACTACATATATGGATTTCATCCAGAAGCAGAGAATCCCAGTGCAGGAGAGATATGTATGCAACCAAAGGGCTAGGGTAAAATAAGGTAGTTTTAGTTGTGGGGTTACAAGAAGGGTTAGTGTGAGGGTCAGGGAAACAGGGAGGATTACCGTGAAGGTCACAGGCAGGGTTAGTGTTAGGATTAGAGATGCATGAACATCTGAAATTTGGACCATTTGTGGTTTGGTTTAAACTTGGCTGAAAATCTGAAAACCTTCAAAATGTTACATTTCCAAACTGGAATTCCCATTGAAGTTAAGGGAAATCTGAACCATGATTAAAAAAAGTGTATACAGTATTACAGAGCAGCAAATAATGCAAAATTGTGCAAAATGATTCAAAAAGCTCCTGGTAGCCTTACCTGATGAGAAGATGGAGTCCAAAAGCACCCTGATCAACTTTTATTTTTTTTTAATTGGAAAAAACCAACTTTATTGAAAAGTATGCATGGTACATAAATCAACATAAGCCAGTATGGCCAATATAATAGTACATACATGAACACAGTGAAGCATCTGTGTGACATAAAGATAATAACAGCAGTGAAAGTAGAGCCGGTACACAACAAAAATAAAGAATCGACATGTCAAGTACACGTTTCACCATCCGCCATCCATCTGTCCCAGACCTTCTCATACTTTAGCGGACACCCTCTATGTACATAAATCAGTTTTTTATATGGGAGAGCATCGTTAACCGCCTTTTTCCAGCACTGAATTGTAGGGGGCAGGGCCTGCATCCAATTACGGGCCACTACTTTTCTTGCCAAGAATAGCGTCTCATGTAAAAAGGTACGGAGGGGTTTGTCGGCATCCAAGTTTGGCAACAGGCCAAGTAGGCACATCTTTGGGTCAAGGGTAACAGGGGAGCCCATCTGATCGTGTAGGAAGCGTATCACCTGTGTCCAGTATGCCTGAATGGTAGGGCAGAACCATATGAGGTGGTAGAAGGAGCCCGGGGTATGGTCACAGAGGCGGCATCCTGGATTGTACGTGGGCCTGAAACGTGCTACTCTCTGAGGGGTCAGATATGTTCTATGTATGATGTACAGCTGTGTGAGGCGGTCCGACAGCTTGGGGGAAACCTTTTTCACGTCCTCCAAAATCTCGTCCCAGTCCTCATCCTCTATAAGTCCAACATCCGCCTCCCATCTAGTCTTAGCAGTATAGGCCAATGCTGTGGTGCTAGGGAGACGGATGGCGGAGTACAAAGTGGAGATGAGCTTAGCAGGCACATTACCCGTGACTGTGTCCACTATGGAGGGAACTGCCAGGGATGGGCAAGAGCCAGAAAACTGTGCCTGTATAGCGTGACGGAGTTGCAAATACCTGAAAAAAAGGCAATTGGGGAGGGAAAATTCGTCCTTCAGCATTTGGAATGGTTTAAGGCCTGAAGCGGTCATGATCTGGTGTATGCATAAGATCCCATGGCGTATCCACACCGCGGGGTCCGGAATGGACAATAATTCTGGCAAGCATGTATTGTACCAGAGAGGGGTATGAGAGTGTACTTTTGGGGTCCCAGTTCTTTGCAGTGCCATCCGCCATACCCTCCGGTGGTGAGTCAACATGTCTGCTGTGCGTTGGGGGGGGCGTCTTGTCAATGGGGCTCTTAGGACCGATTGAAGTGGGGTATGGGCCGAGTCATCCGGGTGCTCACAGAGTAGTGTCTGGTATCTCGTTAGTTCATGTTTGTCAAAATAATAGAAGTGGGACAGTTGGGAGGCAAAGTAATAATCCTGAAAGTCAGGGAGAGCAGCTCCTCCCAACGTCACAGGGTTCTTCAGAATTCTCCAAGATAACTTGTGTCTGCCATGACCCCAAATAAATGAATTCAGGATGGATTCAATTGTCCTGAAAAAAATTTGCGGTATATAGAGGGGAGCATGCCAGACCAAATAGAGTATCTTGGGAAGGAGTATCATCTTAACTAAGCTGACACGACCCATAACACCCAGGGGTAGTCTGGCCCAAGTCTGCGTCTTGTTCTTGATCAGGGCAAACAGGGGTTCAATGTTCAGTAGTTTATAATCTGAGAGCGATCTGGTGACCTGTACGCCAAGGTATTTAATCTGGGAGACCCTTGGAAGAGCCAGAGGAGGGGACGCGAACGAGGGGGGGAAATGGTCAATCGGAAGGATCTGGGACTTAGACCAATTAATACTCAGACCCGAATGGCCACCCATACGTTCTATGGACTGGAGGGCTGCTATAAGAGAAGGACCGGAGTCCGCCAGATACAAAAGTGTGTCGTCGGCATACATCCCAATCTTTTCTTCCAGGTTCCCCATCCTGAGGCCTCGGATGCAAGTGTCCGCACGGACCATAATGGCCAACGGCTCCACAGCCAATGCGTAAAGCATGGGGGAAAGGGGGCAGCCCTGCCGGGTCCCCCTCTCCAGTGGGAACTGGTCAGAGAGCCAACCATTCACAAATACTCTGGCCCTTGGGGACTGATAGAGGAGTTGGACCCAGCGAATAAAGCTGGGGCCAAATCCAAATCTTGAGAGGCACTCCCACAGGTAGTTCCACTCAACGGAGTCGAAGGCCTTGGCGGCATCCAGAGCCACCATGACCCTCGAGCCAATTTCATCATGGGACCCCTGAATATTCATAAATAGGCGGCGAATATTCATGGCCGTGTTCTTCCCTGGCATAAAGCCAGTTTGGTCAGGGTGTATCAATGACAGAATAACCTGGTTAAGGCGGGAGGCTAGAATCTTAGCTAATATTTTAATGTCTACCTGTAACAAAGAAATGGGCCTATACGACTCCGGGTATTTAGGGTCCTTTCCGGGTTTGGGAATTACGACTATTTGGGCTTCTCTCATAGATGGGGGTAGAACTCCTGAGTCAAATACGGATTTATACAGGTCCTTAAGTTCAGGGATTAGGATTTCAGAGTAGGTGGCATAGAATTCAAGGGGTAGACCATCCAATCCTGGGCCTTGGATGAGGCCAGACAGGAAATGGCCTCGGAAATGTCCTCCTCAGTAATAGGGGCTTCCAGAATTTCAAGCTGGTCGTCTGTCAGTCTAGGGAATTGAACTCCCGCTAGGTAGTCCCTGGTGTCTTGGGGAGTGTGGGTGACCCTGGAAGTGTAGAGTGCACGGTAGAATCTCCCAAACTCCTCCGCCACCAGTTGCGGATCGGTGATGTCGTTCCCCTGTGGGTCGGTCAAGGACACCACCACAGGGGGACGCATATCCAAGTGGGCGAGATATGCGAGCAGTTTGCCCGATCTCTCTCCATACTCAAACACCCTCTGTCTACAGAAGAAGATGCGTTGTTTAGCCTTCTCTATGTGCAATTGGGAGACCTGGCGCGCCTGAATCTTTAGATTGTTGGCCGTGCTGGGCGAGGGGTCCCGGTGGAACGCCTCCTCCAGCACCTGCAGGTGTTCTGCAGCCTGCTGGACAATAAGTGTTGATGACCGTTTAAGCCTGTTAATACGTGTGGAAAGTAGGGAACGAGCGTGAAGTTTAAACATTTCCCACACCACATCATGCGTGGCAGTGTCCCTGTTGGCCGTAAAATAGTATTGCAATTCTGTGGGGATGTCATCCTGGTCCCGCAGGGCAGTCAGCCAAAACGGGTTTAACCGCCAAGAAGGAGCAGGGGAAGCCTTCAGGAGCTGGATCGTGACCCAGTAGGGGGCGTGATCCGAGAGTACTCTCGGAGCAAAGCCCACATCTCCTAGCTTAGGCAGCAGGGACATTGAGATAAAAACAAAATCAATTCGTGACATTGTGTTATGACTGGCTGAAAAGCATGAGAAGACTTTAGTGTGCGGGTGTTTGTGGCGCCAAGTGTCGACAAGAGCAAAGTCGGTCATTATGCGGTGCAGTCTGGTATGGGTCGGTGGGTTAAGGGGGGGATCCAGTGTGCCCAGACGGTCCAGAGCGGGGATCAGGGTCATATTGAAGTCCCCCATCCACACTGCCAGTACGGAGGGGTACTGGGTCATAAAGGCAAGGCCCTCCTGAATTACAGCTGAGTTGTACGGGGGGGGGAATATAGCAGGCAAGTAGCAGGATAGGAGACCCATTAATGGTGGCGTGCATAAACACATATCTGCCCTGCTGATCCGTGCGGAGCAGTATTAGCTCAAAAGGTACCCGTTTGGCAACCAGGACCGATACACCTCTGGAATATGAAGTGTGAGTGGCGTGGTAAGCCCACCCCACCCAAGGTTTTTTAAGGGAGGATTGCAAGTGGCCCGTGACATGGGTCTCGACCAGTGTGATAATGTCAGCTCTCTGAGATTTGAGAAATGTCAGGACCGCTGTGCGTTTGATCTTATTGCGCAAGCCTCTAACATTCCACGTGAGGAACTTCAGGGAACTCATGGTGGGTATATGGTGTGTATAATAGACCGCAGCCAGACCAGAACCAGCAGAGCAGATAAGGACACATCAGATAGTACAGAACATATCGGCAACCAATATTGATAGTGCATGTATGACAATGACATAGTACCTTTAGCAGAAATAAACAATTGTGAACATGGTGGCAAATAAAAAACAGCCAAAACATTTCCCTTCCCTCCCAGTCCAGTGCCACCCCAACTCGGCATGAACATAGTATCCCAAAACCAGGTATCAACCGGGGACATCCAACGTGAAAAAAGCATTGGAGGCGAGGGACTTAATTTCAAAGGGACATAGATACCTGTGATGAAAAGAAAACAAAAAAGGAGGAAAAAACAGTCAGGTAAACGGGGGGAGTGAAAAAAGTCCATAGAGAACCTAGGGGGGCGACTTCTTCTCTGAGAAGTGCATGGGGTGTAGGGGCCACAAAAGCACAACACCATTGCAGCCGTGCAGGAGGAAGCCCCGCCTGCCATCAGGGTGGTACGTAAAGTAGGATAGAAAGTTCCAGCAACGTTCGGTAAGCTGCCCTCTACAAGTATCTCCCATGTGTGGGGAGAATGGGGAATTAACAGTAAGGTCACCCGAAGGTGGCGAGCATGCTGTGAGATCCGAGGAGGGGCGGACAGGGCACGAACAGGGAGTGCCGTCGGCACAGGGGGCAGCAGGGGAGAGAAAAGAAAAGTACTCACAGCTCCCAGACAGCGCGGTATGCTCAATCTCGCCGATTTCTCCGGTCAATCCAGGTGGATGCCGACTCTGGGTCCTCGAAAAAGTGGGTCCGACCGTCGCATTCCACACGAAGCTTTGCAGGGTACAGCATGGCGTATTTGAGGTGTAGAGTGCGGAGGCACTTCTTAACATCCTGGAACCTGGACCGCTGCCGTTGCACCTCATTGGAGAAGTCCGGGAAGACGGCAACATGTGCGTTGGTATGGGGGATATTCCCCTTCTCTCTGGTTAGGCGGAGGATCTTGTCGCGATCCCTGAAATTAAGGAACTTCGCTATCAGGGTACGCGGTGGAGCTCCTTGGGGAGGAGGACGGCCAGGGATTCGATGAGCTCTCTCCACTGCAAACATTACCGAAGATGCGTCTCTGCTGAAGGTTGACGTTAGGAGGTTTTCAAGGAAGCTCTCCGGGTCGGTGCCCTCAGCAGACTCAGGAAGACCGATGAAGCGGAGGTTACATCTCCGAAGGCGATTTTCCATGTCATCCTGTTTTGCGCTAATCTGTTGTAACTGGCGGCGCACCTCATCAGTGGTATGTTGTAAAGGGTGCAAGATATCCTCCGCTCTGCTAATACGGGTCTCCGTCTCCGTCACGCGGTCCCTGAGGGTAGAAAGATCCTGCCGGATAAGGGACACATCAATTTTTACCTCCTCAATCTTGGTGGTAAGCGTGCTCTGGCACAGGGCGATGGCATCCAGTAATTTGTTAGTAGCCACCACAGAGTGATCCGCATCCAGGGAAGCAGCAGCGCCGTCTCTGACCTGCTGGTCTCCTTCTTCAAGCCGGCGGTATTTGGCCAGTTTATCGGCGGCTTCAGAATTCTTTTTAGACGGAGACATGCTGTAGGGCGGCAGGGAAGATCCCTGGGTGCACCAATATGGCCGCTGTTAAGGAGGCCGGGTCCTCCACAACCCCCCCCCACCGCTGCCCAGGGGTGGCCCAAGGCAAGCAGCAGGTCACTCTCAAGCAGCTGTATTGGCAGCAGGCTGCATGCAGGGGAATCTGAGCTCAGGGGAGTCAGGGAGTCCTGTAATATTTGCCAAGGATGTCTCCGGGTGGAGCAAGATGGCCGCCGCTCCGGGAGTCAGGCCGAGACCGCGGTCCGCTCTCACAGCAGGTGCAGAGTGTAGAGGCACCCCAGCAGCTGCAGCAGGTAATCCGGGGGCCGATGTAGGAGAGGATGGAGCCCAGTGCGCACAGGGAGGCAAGGAGAAGTGTCCAGGGCCGCCGTCGGGAGGGCCAAGATGGCCGCCGAACCAGGAACTAGGCCGAAGCCGCGGCCTTTCCTAAAGCAGAGGACCGGGAAGCGCCGCGATGGCAGCGGCGGAAAACTAGCGGGCTAACAGGCTTCAGGAACCACAGGGAGAGCAGGACAAGTCCTCGGATGTAGAGGATGGCAGGAACCGAGCAGGATGCAGACAGGATGGTAGGTTAGGAGTATGGGCAGACGGAGCTCACATCACATGCGACCTATCCCATTGCTATCCAGGCCACGCCCCCCACCCTGATCAATTTTAAGATAGAAGGGCAGGACATGGTGGCATTGGCAGTCAAGCCCAAGCAGAAGCAGATATAAGGCAGAAACCATCTTTAAAGCAGCCCTTGATTACTTTCTTTCAGATGTCACTGGGAAACCCAAACCACCAAAAATAACACAGAAATTCAGATTCGGATTTGGCCATCTGAATCCAGGAAATTTGGACTGAATTTGATATCATCCAAAATTCAGGATATACTCTGGTTAGGAATACAGGAAGTATTAGTGTTAAGGTTAATGGGAGTGTTGTGATAACAGGGAATGCTAATGTGAAGTATAAAGTTACAGTGAGGGTAAGAGAGTTGGGGCCTGCATAGACAGTTTTACTGATGGCATCAGTTTGAGACACTTTTGAAATTGTTTATTGAACTTCTTCTGGCCTGCAATTGACCAGCTTCAGGCAGATTTTGCATTCCCATAGGCTTGTATATTAGTACAGGCCCGTAGTGTTAGGGTTAGCTGTCAGAATGCAATGTCCTGGCGGGGGGGATTTTCTCCATACACCTGATTTATGCGGATGTAGAAATAAAATAAAAAAACGAATGGCGTATGCCCAACAAACTAGTCTTTGGATTATGCATTATCATTACTGGCACAAGGAGACTTTCTTTGCTCTACTAGGGCTAGATAGTTCACCTCCTTCTAAGCCCCTACAACAGATGGCTTAACACATTTGCATACCTTTAAACACATATACGTGTATATCAGCATTTTAAAGTTGGAGTAAACTCCCATGGATGAATTTTACCTTTAGATAAGCCTATAATAAGGCTTACCTATAGGTACTGTAAATATCTCCTAAACATATACTGTTTAAGCGATATTTATTTGAAAATTGGGCCGATGACTTCACCGGTGCGTGCACTCTGAAGGAAAAGCATACCTATGCCGTTCCTTCAGAGCCCTGTGCCGTGAACAGCGGCCCCCGTACGCATGTGCGGAAGTGATGTCATTGCGGCTCGTCTAATCAAAGAACCAGAGCTTTCCAACCCAGAAGGAAGACCGGGAGAAGATGGAAGCCCTGTCAGTGGTGACAGTGCGCTGCTGGAGGGCTTCGATGCATACTAGCACATTACGACATTGACTTGCAGGAGGATTTTTTTTTTCTTTATGGCGTTTACTACTGTATTAAGACCTGGGGTGCAACTGTAAAGCCTCGTACACACGATCGGATTTTCTGATGGGAATTGTGTCATGACAGGCTGTTGGCGGAAAATCTGACCGTTTGTATGCTTCATCGGACAATTGTTGTCGGATTTTCCATGGACAAATGTTGGATGGCAGGCTTTAAACCTTTTCGTGGACAATGGGCGTGTGTACACAAGTCCGTCGGACAAAAGTCCAAAGTACAAACACGCATGCTCGGAATCAATGCTCACCAAACACAACATTAGCAGAAGGTGCCCAAAGGGTGGCGCTAAAGAGCTGAAAAATCACGTAGTACGTAACTACGTTTGTGTTTGTTGGCCTACAATTGTGTGCCGTTTGTATGCAAGACAAGTTCATGGCCAACGCCCTTCGGACAAAAGCCAGGGGCTTTGTCTGCAGAAAATCCGATCGTGTGTATGAGGCTTTAGTGCTTGTGCTGTAAAGCTTTGATGTCTACAAAGCATGTACTGAGAGAGATCTACAATTGTAGCTTTGTAACTTGGTGTAATCGGCAAAATAAAATCATTTCAGGAAAACGGTAACTTGTACCCGTGCGTGAAGATAAAAGGATTTAATCTGATATGTGACAGGATAATTTAAGAAATAAAGTAACACAAGGTGCACTTTTGTCAGAGCCGTTTAACAATGTTATCAGCTGCAGATGTACCTCTGAGAGTTATTAATGTAGATTTGATAGAGAGAAAAGATTCAAATGCCATAAAGACTAGTTCCCTTGTATATATATTAAATAACAGTATGGACGACCTCACACAGGCAGAGGTATCATTGCTGTAATATTATGCTATAAATCTTGAGGAATGTTATCATTTTTCCAAAGCAAACTCTGAGGCCATAGCCTGCTGAAAAGCTTTTTAACCAAAATAATTATAAGCAATGATCAGTGTAAAATGACTCTCTTGGCAATGTTCTTTGTAAGAAAATAGAGGCTTAAATGGAATTCTTAGATAAAATGGAAATCTGCTTAGGACATCAGTATGGAATAACATGAAAAAATGTCTGCCTTGCCATAGCCCTCTTACAAGACAATTATGGAACCCTCCATCATGCTTTTAAAGTGGTCATCAGACTGACAAGTCAGATATAAATATCCTAAGGCCCCTTTCACACTGAGGCGTTTTTACCGCGTTTTCACGCTAAAAATAGCGCTGTAATAACGCCTGAAATTATCCTGCCCCAGCATTCTCAATGTGAAAGCCCTGAGGGCTTTCACACTAAGGCGTTATGCTGGCTGGGCGTTGGAAAAAATCCTGCAAACCGCTTTTTTAGAGCAACTTTAGGGAACCGCGGTAAAAACGCGGTAAAAACGCATAGGCATAAGCGTTATTTAAATAAATAGCGCGAACGCTGTAAAAACGCGGTAAAAACGCATACGCGTTAGCGCTATTTTTAGCGCGATCGCGGTAAAAACGCGGTAAAATCGCGGTAAAATAGAGGTACAAAATCCCATAATTTTAGAGCGTTTTTTAAACGCCTCAGTGTGAAAGGGGCCTTAGAGATAAGACATAGGTTACTATGTGTTATGTACAGGCAACAGGTCTGCTAAATTAATATTAAACTGGCTATAGAAGGATCGAAACTTTGCATGAGGCTGCCCCTGCTTAATCGACTTCTGTTGCATGCAGGGCTGGTGCAAGGATTTTTGACACCCTAGGCCAGTGATGGCGAACCTTGGCACTCCAGATGATTTGGAACTACATTTCCCATGATGCTCATGTGCTCTGCAGTGTAATTGAGCATCATGGGAAATGTAGTTCCAAAACATCTGGGGTGCCAAGGTTCGCCATCACTGCCCTAGGCGAAACCTCATTTTGCTGCACCTCCCTTGGCTCCACCCCTGACTCCACCCCCCTTTGTCCTGCCCATATATACCCCACCTTTTTAATGAAGCACCTATCTAATGCAGCCCACCAGCACCCATCAAATGCAGCCTCAACAGCGCCCGTCAATGCAGCCTCACCAGCGCCCATCAATGAGTGTTTGCTTGCTTCCATTCATTCGGGAGTTGGGACACAGACACAGTCTTCCGCCGCCAGTGCGCCTCTGACACTATGTATGAATGGAGCGGTGGCTGACTGCTGATGTTGAGACTTAGCTGATTGTTGCAGAGAGAAGAGGGTAGGAACACCAGTGGCCGGGCGCCCCTAGGCAGAAGTGCTCCCTAGGCGGCTGCTTAAATTGCCTAGTGGTAGCACCGGCCCTGGTTGCATGGGATTGTTGGAAACTTTTTCCTCAATCAGAGGCTGCAGCGCTGATCATCATATTCTGACAGAGGAGACTCCCCGCTGTCAGAATACATGGTCTCAGCAGGGAGGATTCCTTTATCCACTGCGGATGTGTAGATGGCAGAATCCGTTTGTTTCTTTTTTATTTAGCCCAATGGCTGAACTAAAAAATCTGTCAATGGCCAGCCTTAAACTCACATTAACTACTTTATATCCATCATCCTAATTTCCCATATAGTAATCAATGCTAGTTGTTACCAATGAATAAACATGTTCTAAAAACAGTTTTGGGGATCACCTATACTGTGGTCATGAGTGTTTCCATCCTTGCTCCCTACCTGAAAAACCTGGAGGAGGAGCAAGCAAGAATCTGATGAAGCATCTAGTATACGCCATCTGAGGAAGTCTGAAAAGTTTTCCCGTGCCCGCACAGCACTGACTGGCACTGTTGTGGTTGTGTGATGTCATCTATTCTGGAGCTGCCCTGTAAGATGACATGGTAATACTGTGGTTGGAGAGGAGGAGAGAGGGGAGGACTTATCAATCTAAATTCTTAAGCCACCCCTAAACGTTACAAAATAGTCATGTGAGGCAGCGTAAAGAAAAAAAATAGGATACTAACAGCTTCCTCGGTATGAGGAATTTAAAGGTGGCAACGCAACAGACAGAGGGTCGGCTACTATTGCGTTGCCACATAAAATAAAGAAGTGAAGTAAAATGACAGTATCAACCACGTATTTACTAATTTATACAACTTGAATAATTTAGGGCTTTAACTTAAAGGTAAAGAATGTAACAGGTGAAGAAAAACATTCTTAAATTTTTTTTTTTTTTTTTTTTTCCTTTTAAGGTGGGGGGAGAGGGGGCAGAAAAGGGAAAGAAGGGAAATAGTCGGATCTTTAGCTGCTATGTCTGTAACATTAGGGGGGGTAGTTGCTGTGTCGGGTCCTGAATCAGGGGTTGCGTTCCCCCCTGACCAGGTTTTGGTTAGCAATTTGGAAAGTGGAATATAGATGGAGATATTTCCTGTCTTTATTATTCCCCCAGATTCAACGTCAAGGTTTAACGATATTGAATAAATGATATGTTGTTGGTCGCTTATATACAGGCGATGTATGTTAATTATGGAAGAGGCTGTTCATTTTCCTTTTGTTAAAATAAAAATAAAGAAATTATAAAAAAAATTATATTTTTGTACTGTATAATGACTTGTGCAAGGCTTTAGAAAATACAATTTCCCTGCAGGAGATAACAAATAAATAAGCAGTTATACTCACGCTATCTCCAGTATTGTCCCCCATAGATTCATCAACTTACCGATCCAGTGCCAGTCCTTTTCTGGCTTGAATGACGCTTTGTGTTTTTCAACCCACTCTCTGTAAGACCAGGGTGTCAAGGGCCAACCTCCCATGCTGGGCTTACAGGAGACCATTACAGAAATTTGCCCCACCCCCAAAGGGAAAAAAAGAGCTAAGAGGACCTGTGATGTCAATTGACTGGACAGAAGACACCTAGAAAAAAGATACATATATTGATATTTAAAAAAACGGATGACAATGCAGAATCACAACTCTGTACAAATAAATATGTAAAAAATCCCAATAAAATACATTTACGTTTTTGGTAAAATTTTGAAAATTTCAAGGGGTATGAATACTTTTTCAAGGCACTGTATATTACTTACAGTATATGATAGTGATATATTATGATGTAGTGATTGAGTTTTGATTTACTTTAATTTGGTGAAATCTACACTAGGGATGTCCTAAATTAATCGTTGGTCTTGTATCCACTTTGACCACCAGCCAAGTGAGTATTTCTTTGGTGCTTGAGTCTGCAGCAGAATGAGGATGAGGAATTAGGTTGCAGTGACAGAGCTGTTCTTGTGGTGGTTTCCCTTGGATGATCTAATTGCTACTATGAACTCTTTTTTGGCTATACCAACTTATTCACTAAAATGCAAAGCCAGCAAAAGGGCAGATTGATTATGCCAGGGAAAGCTGCATTAATGAGATAAACAGGATAATGGATACCCAGGATAGAATAACCTTGTGTTCACAGCCTTATCATTTATTACAATCAGACCTGACGGATGATGACACGTCCAAGATTATCTGTAGGAGACATCAGATGATCGTTCTAAGTGGCTCCATTAATCATGTGCTATGTGCTCACCTAACGTTTCTGTTTTCTGATGATAAAATGCAGAGGCTAAGTTGTTGAGGAACTTTCCTGCTCTAGAATCACTTTTTGGCACTTGGAGGAAACAATGCCATGATTAAAATGCATCTAAAGCATTTGATTTGATTTTATTTGGATCGAGAGGGGAAGGGTTAGGACCCCTGTTAGCTTTCTATTGATAAGAGAAATTAGGTGCTTATAAGTGCTGGCTAAAATATGTAGAAATAGTAGGCCAGTGGTGTAAAATGTACAGATGTCAAAGCTTTACCAAATGTATATACATGAGTTGGAGCACTCAAAGTCCTTTTGTTTCATTGCAGGTTATTTTGCTGTCTATAATTTTTCCCACAGCACATTTTTATTTTCAGACTACCGGTAATCAGAAACTAACCAACGAACCTCAGTCAATCATAGTACACACGTGACAGGGAATATGTTGGCAGGAAAAGAGAGCAGAGTGATCTCCCTCTCGTCCACCAATAGTGGAAGTTACTATTACTTCCTCTTGGTGTAAGTGGCTGCAATAAAACACCCAGCACTGGCATCAGTGGCATTACTATTTAACTCCTACTGACACTGGTGGTTAGTGGCTGCAATAACTAACCCCCTCCAATATTGGTATGGGGCAGTGAAATTTAACCCCCCTGCAATGGTGGTCAGTGGTAGCTAAATGTACACCCCCCCTTTTCATCATTGGTGGTCAGTAACAGTGCAACCTGCATTGGTGGTCAGTGTTCTCTTATCTGAGCACCTACTCCTGCATCACTGCTTCTCTCCAGGATGATGTTGAATCAGGACTATAGTTATACTGTTGGGTGGAGAAGATCACTCTGCCTGACAGTACCAGTATCTCAGTGCTCTAAGGAAGAGAGTTCTTTAGTGCCTAGTCTGCAGGATCTAAATGTCCTGCGTCCTACAGAATCTGGGGCGCTTGACAACTATGCAAACTAATGAACACCTAATAGCTCCTATAGGAAGCAAAGTTTGATGTACAGAACCAGTGCCCAAAAGTGCCAGTGTACAGTACCAACGCATCAGGCACAAATAAAAGGACTAGCTTTAAAGTGGTTCTAAAGCCTGGACATTTTTATCTTAATGCATTTCCTGCATTAAGGTAAAAAATGTCCCTGTGTTTGTACTGCCCCCTCACCCAAGTCCTATCTCAATCCAGTGCTTTGCCCACCTGTAGCCGCTCTCTCGTCTCTCTGCGCACAGAGGAAGTAGCAGAAGCCATTGGCTCCTGCTGCTATCGATCACATCCCATGAGTAAAGAGCAGGGGGTGGGGCTGATCTGTGCTGTGTGCATCAATAGATGCACTCATCCCAGCTCAGGATCGAGCCTGCATGTGTGCCCCCATAGCAAGCGGCCTGCTATGTGGGCACACAGCAAAGAGGTGGAGCCAAAAACACTGGTGGAAAGACCCAAGAAGAGGAGGTTTTCTCTGATCTGTGCAAAAGCATTGCAAAGAGCAGGTAAGTATAACATGTATGTTATTTTTATTTTAAAAAATTACCATTCAAAGTGCTTTAATTACCAACAAGAGAGCAAGAAAAGCCCACGAGCAAAGGCAACTATGATTCTGTGAGTGGAAGACCATAGGAAAAATGTCTAAGCTATGTGTGAGATGCATAGCAAAAAGCTAGGCATGTTACTCATGTTTTGAAATTGCTCATAATGTATGTACATGAATACGGTGTATATATTACAGGCAGTGCGTGAAATTTGCCCTTTCATACATTGCCTAGGCATTCTATAGAATGGCTGATTTCACACACTGCCTGTAACATATATAAATGCAAACAATGAACTTCTCTTAACCTTTTGATCTGTTTATCCAAGGAAAGCATGTTTTACATTGCAGCTACCACATCTAAGGACTGGTAAACTACTACTGATTGCATTTTAGCCTCCAGCTCAAAAAATATAGCTATATCTGCCTTCATTTTGTAAAGTGCTGCGTAAACTGTTCGCGCTATATACATCTTGTACAATAATAGTTCATTGAGAGCGTGGTGTGTTAAAAAATATTGTTTGCTGTATTTTTATGTTGCTTCTGTCAATGCACACCTTCCTTAAAGATGAACTGTAACATGCATGTAAAAAGGAACTTAAAGCTGAATTCCAGGAATTCAGCTCCTTTATAAAAAATGAAGGCATGCTATGAGTTAAATCCAGCGGGGTGCATGACACCTCCTGGCCTTAGCTCTATTATTTATATCTGACAGCTTTATAGTACTCCAGGAAGACAGCTATTGCTGTAGTTCCAGAGAGAAACCCATTCACAAAATACAAAGGCTTCTGTGAATGGGCTGCAGAGGGGAGGGGCAGCATAGCTACTCCCTGTGTTTCTCTACTCTCAGATCCCTGGAGTGTCTCTTGGCAGAGCAATAAACCTGTCAAATATAAATAATAGATATACGCCCAGTAGATGTCATGCAGCTTCTTGGACTTAACTCATGGTGTGCCTTCACTTGTTACAAAGTGGTTTCCTGAAATTCTGCTTTAAAATGTGATTGTAGTCCAAGAAGTTTTTTTATTTTTTAAAATCTGATTTTAATAGGAAAGGAGGCAAAATAACAAAAATTGCATTACAACAAAATTGTAAATGTGAAACATTTGTTCAAACATCTTTTTCAGAGTACTTACTCCAACATATATTACAGTTACCAATGAATAGACATAGAGTGCCTTGAAATGGTATTCTTACCCCTTGAAATTTTCCAAATTTTGTCATGGTACAACCAAAAATGTAAATTACCGCATTTATCGGCGTATAACACTGTGACGAACCCTCTGTCCTCAAACAGATTCAGGTCCGCTGTCAATGTTTCCTCTGTTCAGATCCAGCACCGTCCAAGATTCTTTAGCCCCCCAGTCCACAGACACAACACCTCAGGGTAGGGTAAAACCACAAACTGCTTTATTCAAGCACATGTTAACAGATATCTCTCTTCAAAAACACATCCCTCCCACCCTTAGAAAACAGGGCGGGTCAAACTGTCCAATGACAATGACCACACAGGTCAGGCGTGTTCAAACCTTGGCGGAATCCCCCTTCCTTTTTCCTCACAGCAAACACACTTACACATCCAACAATAGTTTAGGCATACAGTCACAATAGACAATAGAATACGGTCACACCCCAAAACATCACAGCAAATAGTCCAACAGCATGGCACAGCACACATTATATATACATATATACAGCACATATTATATACATTTTACAAGGTTCTAGTGTGGCTGCAAAGAGAGTCTGACTAGCACAGATCATAGCGGGGTTCTCATTCACCCTGTGCCCCTAATAGAGACACAGGGTGATCTACACATAAGAGGGCCTGGGGAAGCTGGACCAGGAACCTCCAGAACTCTCCAGGGCAAGCTGAGCCGCACCAACCCCCGACCCAAAGCCACTCCTGTCACAAACGCGAACAGGCGTATAACACGCACCCCAAGTTTAGGAGGGAAGTTTAAGGAAAAAATATTTTAGGAGGGAAGTTTAAGGGAAAAAAACTTACATTTTAAATGCCCATCAATGCAACCTTATCAGTATTCATCTGCAGCCTTGCCCATCATTGCAGAATGATCAGTGTCCATCTGCAGCCTTGCCCAAAATTACAGCATGATCAATGATGGGTTTTAAATTGTTACTTGTACTCAATTTTTCACTTTGTATCGTGAAGTGTTTAGTTGAATAGGCCGATAAATCCAGCTGCTGTGAACAACACATAAACCTTCCTTTTGCCTGCTGAGGAGGAAATGAGCGCAGCCGAGATAGACAGAGCCGGATGTCCTGTGTGCTCGGCTCGTCTCGCAGTCCCGCCCCTTGGCCCGGCTCCTATGATGGACATAACACCAGTCTAATGGCGGGACGTAAATGCTAGGACTGGGCGTGATTGCGAGCGGAGCCGAGTACATAGTACACTCGGCTCTGTCTATTTCGGCAGCGCTCGTTCCCTCCTTCCCCTCCGAGGCAGCGGTTCGGCGTATAATACGCACCCACGATTTTCCCCTGATTTTAAGGGGAAAAAAGTGCATGTTATACGCCGATAAATACGGTATTTAATTTACATTTAATGTAATAGATCAACACAAAGTGGTACATAATTGTTAAGTGGAAGGAAAACGATAAAGGATTTTCATTTTTTTTTACAAATAAAAATGTGAAAAGTGTGGTGTGCATTTGTATTCAGCCCCCCTGAGTCAATACTTTGTAGAACCACCTTTCACTCCAATTACAGCTGCAAGTCTTTTTGGTGATGTCTCTACCAGCTTTGAACATCTAAAGAGTGAAATTTATACGCATTCTTCTTTCTTTTTGGTTGTAACATGACAAAAGGGGGAAAATTTCAAGGGGTGTGAACACTTTTTCAAGGCACTGTATATAAGGCGGGTCTCACATACCGAGGGGGCGGACCTGATGGGGAACTTCTCTCACTTTGTAATACATGTATAGACCCGCCCCTTCTCATGTTTCGCATCAGGTCCTCAGCCTTACACCGAGTCATTGGCTGAGCGGACCTGATGGGGAACTTTAGAAGGGGCGGGTCTATACACGTAATAGACTGCGGAGGAAGTTCCCCATCAAGTCCGCTCAGGCACAACCAATGACGGACAGCGCTGGACATCGGATCGCTGCGGGACACTGGATTTCATCGCTGGAATTTTTTTTTTTTTTTTTTTAATAAAGGACTTTTTCAAGGTGTCTGTGTGGTTTTTTTTACATTTTTTGACACTTTCTTCGTGAAATGGTAGGGGTACCCCTTACCAATTCACATAGGGGGGGGGTGGGATCTGGGGGTCCCCTTTGTTAAAGGGGTTTTCCAGATTCCGATAAGCCCCCCTCCCGCAGACCCCCACAACCACCGGGCAAGGGTTGTGGGGATGAGGCCCTTGTCCCCATCAACATGGCGACATCCTCCCCATGTTGAGGGCATGTGGCCTGGTACGGTTCAGGAGGGAGGGGGGGCCGCTCTCTCATCCCCCCCTCTTCCCCTGCGGCCGGCCAGGTTGCATGCTCGGATAAGGGTCTGGTATGTATTTTTGGGGGGACTCCACGCCATTTTTTTTTAAATTTGGGGTGGAGTTCCCCTTAAAATCCATGCCAGATCTGAAGGGCCTGGTATGGATATTTGGGGGAACCCCACGTCATTTTTTTTAAAAATTTGCCTCGGGGTTCCCCTTAATATCCATTCCAGACCTGAAGGGCCTGGTAATTGAATTCTGGAGGACCCCCACGCTTTTTTTTATTTTTATCAATGACTTTTGTATGTATTGATAAAAGCCGACAATTCATTAATAGCCGCGAGTGAGTTTTAAATGACTTTTTTTCCTTCAAAAATGACTTTTTTTGCAGGGACAGTTCTAAGCACGGGAAACATAAGCCACTTTACATGCATATCATACACACCCCCCCCCCCCCCCCCCAGGTACGAAATTTAAAGGAATATTTCACTTTTATGTTTTCATTTTAAGCATTATTAAAATCACTGCTCCCGAAAAAACGGCTGTTTTTAAAACTTCTTTTTGCATTGATACATGTCCCCTGGGGCAGGACCCGGGTCCCCAAACACTTTTTAGGACAATAACTTGCATATAAGCCTTTATAATTAGCACTTTATATTTCGAACGTTCGAGTCCATTGTATTTAATAGGGTTCTAAATTTCACTCAAACATTTTGTCTGTTCGCAGGTTCTGGTGCGAACCGAACAGGGGGGTGTTCGGCTCATCCCTGCTCACAGCGCTGCCATTCATTCTTAATGGCACCCCCACGCATCTAAAAATGCAGAGCTTTTGCAGGTACAGAAACCACAGGGAAATCGCATGGTGCAAAAGCACCAAGTGATTTCCTGGCCGCTGTGTTTTTAACCACTTACCGCCCAGCCTATAGCAAAATGACGGCCGGGCAGTGGTTCATATGACATCCAGCAGGATAACAGCCGCTGCATGCCCGTGGGGGCATGCATTGTGGCGATCGGTGGTGCGGTGTGTCAGTCTGACACACCGCTCCACCGATCTCGGTAAAGAGCCTCTGACAGAGGCTCTTTACCACGTGATCAGCCATGTCCAATCACCGCTGATCACGATGTAAACATGAAGAGCCATTGATCGGCTTTTCCTCACTCGCGAGTAGACGCTCTCCTGACAGGGGGGTCTGTGCTGATTGTTTATAAGCGCAGAACCCCCTCGGATGCCCACACTGGACCCCCAGGGAGGCTGCCAGGACCACCAGGGAAGCCTCTAACATGTGGATGGCCAGGTACATCCCCCATGGCAATCCACACGTGCCAACATATGCCCAACATGTGCCAATCAGTGCCCACAAATGGGCATTGACTGGCACCATTATAGAACAAATAAAATCAGTGATGCCAAGCAATGCCACCCATCAGTGTCATCAGTGCCACCCATCAGTGTCCATCAGTGCCCCTATTAGTGCCCATCCGTGCCCGACCATCAGTAACCATCAGTGCCCATCTGTGCCACCCATAAGTACCTATCAGTGCCACCCATAAGTACCCATGAGTGCCGCCTATGATTGCCCATCAGTGCTGCCTATGTGTGCTCATCAATGCCACCTATGAGGGCCCATCAGTGCCGCATACCGGAGAGGAGAGAGCTGCCAGAGGTGAAAAAGCCCTGGTGGCGATACACACTTTGTTGCTGAACTTCTGCTGGTTTCTCCTCGGCGGCTCCTCCCGCAGCTTCGGCAGCAGCTCTCTACTCTCCTCCTATCCTGCCTCCGGCCGTGAGTGATGTCACGCCGCCAGGACGGGACTACAAAGTCCATTCATAGGGGGAGAGAAGGGGCAGCGCTGACAGGTATGGCTGGTGTGGACTGTGTAGGCTTGTGCTGGGTGCAGGAGCGCACTCGGCACATTACAGCAGTAAGGTACAGATGACTACAGTACAGCTAGCGGCGCCGGCTAGTGTGTACAGTGAAGCACACTGCCGGCACTTCACCTGCGCCCCCCTCCCGCCTGCAAATTGTACCGCCCAGGGCATCCGCCCCTTCCGCCCCTGCCTTGTACCGGCCCTGCCGTGACGTAAAACACTCAGACGAGCCGAGAAAAATTAAGTTCAATGCTTCTGAGAATGCGTCGACTTGATTCTGAGCATGCATGTTTTTTTTCTCCGATGGAGTTCCACACAGACGATCGCAATTTGCTATCATTTTTTTTTTTTCCATCGGATAAATTTAAAACATGTTCTATTTTTTCTCACCGATGGAAAAAAGACCGATGGGGCCCATACACGATCCGTTTGTCCGATGAAAAAAGTCCACTCCCTCCTACCACCAGCAGGTTCCTAATATGAGCACTGCAGTACAACTGATTACAGTTGTACAACTCCTCTACATTATAAGAGCTGCAAGAGGCAGATACCGGGTCAAATTCAGGTACCTACATTGCCATTAAAAATACATTTTTTAATTATTAATGAATACAGAGGTGCATTCATTTCAGTCCTTTATTTCTGCCTGATGTTCAATTCTATTTTTTTAATGACCGCAAGAAAGGTTTAATGTTGAATTGATGAATTTACATGTGCACTAAGAAATAGCTCCAAAATTAAATCCATGGTCCATGAATTATTTATGCGGCGTGTGCACAAATACATGGTGCAAAATATAGATATGCGAAAGAAAAAAAAATAATCACCCTACTTCATTATATTCATCCTGTGAAATGGCTGAAAAACGCTGTTTTCTATTAAGTCTGCGGAAAATTATTTCCATTCTCTGTCATTCACCAGAGAAACTATTAAGGAAACCTTTAGAATTACCGTCACATTTTGTCCTGCGCTGCCAATTCTGATTTGTTTCTTCGGAGACAAAGGAGAGAATACTAAAATAAGATAACATGCTCATCCCTATCAAGTCAGCGTAAACTGGGATCGGAAGTCTCAGGTTTATGAAGGAAAATGAGAATTCACTTTATCCAATTTAGAGGTCTGCCGATTCATTTAGGATAATTGGAATCCTGTTACTCATTCTCTCTGTTTCATCTCACTTTACATTTCATGGGAATTAATTCCAAGCGCAAAGAGAAGGATTCACACTAGAATATACCCAGCAACCATGGAAAACAAGTGCAATCACCGAGTGGAACCAAGAAAAAAAAGTAACCTCACTCTGTGATCCTCTAATACTTCACAGGAGACTGTGCTGTAAAATGGAGTCCACTTACCTTCACCTCTGTCCTGTATGGGAAGAATACACCCTCAAGGATTCGCCAGAATTCGTCAATGCTTCCATTCGATAACTGATTGAGAATGTAAGCTTGTATGGATTCTACAATACACCTGGCCATATTTTTTGCAAACTCTTTATTAAAAGCTGAATTCCAAAAGAAAAGCTAAGTAACAGATACAACACAGTGGGGGCGATTTATTAAAACTGGAGAGTGCAAAATCTGGTGCAGCTGTGCATGGTAGCCAATTGACCTCTGACTAGGGTGACCAGACATCCCCAGTTTCTAGGGACAGTCCCCGGATTGAGGACACTGTCCCTGGACCAAGTCTGTCCCCGGTTTTGTCCCCGGATTGGATGTGAACAGGGGCTGGGGCAAATTCAAAGACAGTCAGTGCAGGATTAAAAAAAAAAAAAGTTCTGAATTACCCCCCCCCCCCGCTCCACCGCTCCTACTAGCTTAGGGGGGTGTATTTTTATTTTTTTCCATTATCTGTGCCCTTTTCTGATGATCATGTGCTGGACGGAGCGAAGGGAATATATCTTCCGTTTCGGGTGCATGCCCATTCAGCTCCGCTCGCATGTTCTTCTGCCTTGGCTCAAGTCCTGGCCAGCCGCCTGTTTATCTCCTTGCCTTCCCTGGCGGAGTGATCTTCCTCTGCTCCCCACCCAGTAGTAGCCAGGGACCGGAGAGTAAGACTTGATAAGCTGTGAAGCGGGCGGCGGCGACAGGCAGAGAGTCGCTGATTGCCGCCATTACTAGTAAAAAAAATTTGTCCCCGGATTTCATTTTAAAAATCTGGTCACCTTACCTCTGACTTCAACTTGTTCAATTAAACTTTGACAATAAAACCTGGAAGCTGATTGACTACCATGCACAGCTGCACCAGATTTTGCACTCTCCGGTTTTAGTAAATCAACCCGATTGGAACTGTTTTACATGCTAAAGGATCTGTATTTATGTCCATCCAATTTAGACTGACACAGCTGCGCTGCACTGCACAGCACTGTCTGCCAAGGAGGTAGACCTGATTTTCCTCTGCTTTAAAGTGTTACTAAATCCAGGACTCTGCATTAACCGCTTGCCGACCAGCGCATGACAATATACGTCGACACAATGGCACGGCTGGGCAGATGGACGTACAGGTACGTCCCCTTTAAGATGTGGCATTGTAGGCGCGCGCCCGCTCCGTGTGTCCCACCGTGGGTCCCGTGGACTCGATGCCCGCGGGGGATACCCGTGATCATCTCATGGAGAGGAAGAACGGGGAAATGCTGATGTAAACAAGCATTTCCCCAATCTTCCTAGTGACAGGACACTGATCACAGCTCCCTGTAATCGGGAACGGTGATCAGTGTCATGTCACACGTAGCCCATCCCCCCTACAGTTAGAACACATCCCTAGGACACACTTTACCCCTTCAGCGCCCCTAGTGGTTAACTCCTTCACTGCCAGTGTCATTTTTACAGTAATCAGTGCATTTTTATAGCACTGATCGCTGTAAAAATGACAATGGTCCCAAAATGGTGTCAAAAGTGTCCGATGTGTCCGCCATAATGTCGCAGTCACGATACAAATCGCTGATCGCTGCCATTACAAGTAATCAGTGCATCAGTGCATTTTTAATGACCGCAAGAAAGGTTTAATGTTGAATTGATGATTACTAGCAAAAAAAAAAAAATATTAATAAAAATGCCATAAAACTACCCCCTATTTTGTAGACGCTATAACTTTTGCGCAAACCAATCAATAAGCGCTTATTGCGATTTTTTTAACCAAAAATATGTAGAAGAATACGTATTGGCCTAAACTGAGGAAAAAAAATGTTTTTTTATATAATTTTGGGATATATTTATTATAGCAAAAAAGTTAAAAATATTGCTTTTTTTCTTTTAAATTGTTGCTTTATTTTTGTTTATGCAAAAAATAAAAAACGCAGAGGTGATCAAATACCACCAAAATACCACCAAAAGAAATCTCTATTTGTGGGGAAAAAAAGGACATAAATTTTGTTTGGGAGCCACGTCGCACGACTGTGCAATTGTCAGTTAAAGCGCCGCAGTGCCGAATCGCAAAAAGTGCTCTGGTCTTTGGCCAGCCAAACGGTCCGGGGCTTAAGTGGTTAATTATATCTAATCTCCCACAGTACACAGAACATGGAAATGCAATAGCTTTGGTACCTATAAACTGCTAAATACCTTCTCATCAGCAGTATATAGCAGTCTTGTGATTTCTAGCAGTGTCAAGCAGAGCACTTGTCGAACCTTGTAGGAAGAGTTTTCATTCTCCCCTTTGGGATTGTTTTCATCGTTATTTCCATTTTATTTTAACTTGGGTCTATTTGTTTAGCACTTTGTTTAGCAATTATTGTTTGTGATAAAAATCTCACGGATGTGATTGCAGCTTATGCATGATATAAATTGACACAAGCGCAATTTTGCTTCACCTTATAGATTGAAAGAGTACAAGTAGACTGATGAGTTTTATTTATCTGTTACTCTGCTCTTTCCTCCTATCAGCAGGCTTCTTGTTAGCACATGAGCACTGCAAAACAGTTGACTATATCCTCAGCCTTTGTGTTGCAGAGCTCTCTCCAGATCTGAGCTTTGTTGTATAGGGGATTGCAAGGTTAATAAATACCTCCCAACATTTTGAGATGGGAATGAGGGACACCTACTAGCAAAAGTATGTAGTCAAAGGACACGCCTCTGCTACAGGAAAATTAACCAAAAAAAAGGTTAGTTAAATCCACAAGGCCTTTTCTTACCACTACTTTTACTTTATATTGCCTTTTAAAATATACAAATGCAGCAATTTAGAAAGTGGATGAAAGGTTTAGCGCTGGGAAACACTTTCTCAAAGATAAAAAGTGCATTTTATATACAACTATATAGATCAGACCAAAATGAGGGACAAAGGAGGAAAGAGGGACATTTCTCCAAATCAGGGGCAGCCCCTCAAAATCAGGGGCAGTCCCTCAAAATCAGGGACAGTCCGGAGCTTTGCTAATACCTACTCAGGTTTAGGTACTTAAACAGCCTGATTTTAACACTTTTACTGCCACCGCTGTATGTCTCGGGCCCGGGATCCTCATGGCGGATGTCACCAACCAAAGGGGAGGGAGACCAGCAAACATCCATTCACTGATCTTCCCTAGCTTGTAAGAACCTTGAGGTGTATATGAGAAATGCTCAAGCACTGCTATGTGTGGTGGTAATAACTAAACTCACTAAAATGTATGTACAGGGAAAAGCTGCAACCATTCTGTAGTGATCTCACACTAATAACAAATAAATAACCAAATAATGGTGCGCTAACCCAATAAGTGAATAAAAGTGGAAATAAAATTGATATTAACAATAATAAAGTACTGCACCTTAGCGGTGCTACTAATCAGGCAATAACTGCTCAAAATCTAAATTCCTCATCAAGGTGTTGAAAAATACATAGTATGTGAAAATGTAAGTAAATTAATACAATTGTGTGAAAAATCTTAATGGTCCAAAGATATATATATATATAATGAAGTTGCAGTGACTTCTGTGAAACAATTCACTCCAAACACGTGCCACACATCAATATTATAGTGGGTGATTCAAATGACTGCCACCGCCACCTCTAGATGCAATGCCTGCTCACCTCCACAGAAGACCACTAGGGGTCAAATCAAGCCTTGATCTTGTGGATCCTGAATAATCCCCAATGGGAACATAAGCCGTGTCCTGGATCCCAAACACTCCTCTCCAGACACCTGGGACTGCTCCTTAGTATGCCGCTCAAAGTGAATAGGAGATATTTATAGCACAACAATGCTAGTATATAAACATTTTATTGAACATATAAAAAAGTGCCCACTCACATTTAAAACATCTTGTAAAATCGCTTTGTAATATCAGAAACTTTGGAGAGCTCGCCTACTTACCGTTACCTCTGGGTACACGAGACACCGAAAGTGACTTCACCGGCTTCTGCTTATGTGTTGCGTCACTGGTCGTGACTTTTTCAAGGGAAACTCCCTTGAAAAAGTCATGTGACCAGTGATGCAACGCGTCTGCAGGAGCTGGTGACGTCACGTCCAGTGTCTCGTGCACCTGGAGGTAACGGTGAGGAGGCGAGCTCCTTTTTACATTCACATATTATGTATTTTTCAACACCTTGATGAGGAATTTAGATTTTGAACAGTTATTGATCCCTAATCCATGCGCCCGGCCCCTAATTTACCTACAGGGCGCTGGACGTATAGATTTCAATTATTATTTTTTTTAACCACTTAAGCCCCGGACCATTTGGTAGCTAGAGGACCAGAGGTGAATTCAGAATTTTGCACTGCGCTGCTTTAACTGTAAATTGTGCGGACATGCAATGTTGTACCCAAACAAAATTTGCGTCCTTTTCTTCCCACAAATAGAGCTTTCTTTTAATGGTATTTGATTGCCTCTGCGATTTTTATTTTTTGCGATATAAACGGAAAAAGACCGAAAATTTTGAAAAAAAATGATATTTTCTACTTTTTGTTATAAGAAAAATCGAATAAACTCAATTTTAGTCATACATTTAGGCCAAAATGTATTCAGCCACATGTCTTTAGTAAAAAAAACGTCAATAAGTGTATATTTATCGGTTTGCGCAAAAGTTATAGCGTTTACAAACTAGGGTACATTTTCTGGAATTTACACAGCTTTAAATTTATGACTGCCTATCTCATTTCTTGAGGTGCTAAAATGGCAGGGCAGTACAAAACCCCCCCAAATGACCCCATTTTGGAAAGTAGACACCCCAAGGAAATTGCTGAGAGGCATGTTGAGCCCATTGAATATTTTTTTTTTGTCCCAAGTGATTGAATAATGACAAAAAAAAAAAATTACAAAAAGTTGTCACTAAATGATATATTGCTCACACATGCCATGGTTATATGTGGAATTGCACCCCAAAATACATTCTGCTGCTTCTCCTGAGTACGGGGATACCACATGTGTGGGACTTTTTAGGAGCCTAGCCACGTACGGGACCCCGGAAACCAAGCACCGCCTTCAGGATTTCTAAGGGCGCAAATTTTTGATTTCACTCCTCACTACCTATCACAGTTTTGAAGGCCATAAAATGCCAAAATAGCACAAACCCCCCCCCCAAATGACCCCATTTTAGAAAGTAGACACCCCAAGGAAATTGCTGAGAGGCCTGTTGAGCCCATTGAATATTTTTTTTTTTTGTCCCAAGTGATTGAATAATGACAAAAAAAAATAAATTACAAAAAGTTGTCACTAAATGATATATTGCTCACACATGCCATGGTTATATGTGGAATTGCACCCCAAAATACATTTTGCTGCTTCTCCTGAGTACGGGGATACCACATGTGTGGGACTTTTTAGGAGCCTAGCCGCGTACGGGACCCCGAAAACCAATCACCGCCTTCAGGATTTCTAGGCACCAATTTTTGATTTCACTCCTCACTACCTATCACAGTTTCGAAGGCCATAAAATGCCAAAATAGCACAAAACCCCCCCAAATTACCCCATTTTGGAAAGTAGACACCCCAAGCTGTTTGCTGAGAGGCATGGTGAGTATTTTACAGCTCTCATTTGTTTTTGAAAATGAAGAAAGAATTTTTTTTTTCTTTTTTTTTTTTTCAATTTTCAAAACTTTGTGACAAAAAGCGAGATCTGCAAAATACTCACAATACCTCTCAGCAAATAGCTTGGGGTGTCTACTTTCCAAAATGGGGTCATTTGGGGGGGGTTTTGTGCCATCTGGGCATTCCATGGCCTCCGAAACTGTGATAGGCAGTGAGAAGTGAAATCAAAAATTTACACCCTTAGAAAGCCTGAAGGCGGTGATTGGATTTGGGGTGCCGTACGTGGCTAGGCTCCCAAAAAGTCTCACACATGTGGTATCCCCGTACTCAGGAGAAGCAACAGAATGTATTTTGGGGTGTAATTCCACATATGCCCATGGCATGTTTGAGCAATATATCATTTAGTGACAACTTTGTGCAAAAAAAAAAAAAATTGTCTTTTTTCCGCAACTTGTGTCAACATATAAAATATTCCATGGACTCGACATGCCTCTCAGTATATAGCTTGGGGTGTCTACTTTCCAAAATGGGGTCATTTGGGGGGTTTTGAACTGTTCTGGCATTTTATACACAACATTAGGAAGCTTACATCCACTCTTCTAACCACTTGAAGACAAAGCCCTTTCTGACACTTTTTGTTTACATGAAAACATATTTTTTTTTGCAGGAAAATTATGTTGAACCCCCAAACATTATATATATTTTTAAAGCAAAGGCCCTACAGAATAAAATGGTGGGTGTTGCATTTTTTTTTTCTACACAGTATTTGCGCAGCGATTTTTCAAACGCATTTTTTGGGGAAAAAATACACTTTTTTTTATTTTAATGCACTAAAACACACTATATTGCCCAAATGTTTGATGAAATAAAAAAGATGATCTTAGGCCGAGTACATAGATACCAAACACGACATGCTTTAAAATTTCGCACAAACGCGCATTGGCGACAAACTACATACATTTTTAAAAGCCTTTAAAAGCCTTTACAGGTTACCCCGTTAGATTTACAGAGGAGGTCTACTGCTAAAATTACTGCCCTCGATCTGACCTTCGCGGTGATACCTCACATGCATGGTGCAATTGCTGTTTACATATGACGCCAGACCGACGCTTGCGTTCGCCATTGGGCAAGAGCAGGGCAGGACAGGGGTGCTTTTTTTTTTTTTTTTTATTATTAATTTTGCTTTTTTATTTTATTTTTAAATTGTTCCTTCCATGTTTTTTTTTTTTATCATTTTTATTGTTATCTCAGGGAATGTAAATATCCCCTATGATAGTAATAGGTAGTGACAGGTACTCTTTTTTTGAAAAAACTGGGGTCTAGACCCTAGATCTTTCCTCTGCCCTCAAAGCATCTGACCACACCAAGATCGGTGTGATAAAATGCTTTCCCAATTTCCCAATGGCGCTTTTTATATCCGGGGGGGGACATTCCCTCCCACTGCTTGTAAAAGCAGTCCAGAGGCTAATTAGCCACTAGGGTTGCTTTTACATTAAAGCCGGCCGCTGGCTGAAAAGAATGATACCAAGATGATACCTAAACCCGCAGGCATCAATCTGGTATAACCATTCAAAGTCCAGCAACATACCAGTACGTTGCTGGTCCTTGTTGGACATGTATTGTAATCTTTTTTTTTCATGCAGCCAGGTGGCTGAACGAAAAAAGAGATTGATCGGTGGGTATGCCCACCATTAGAATACCGCCCTTCATCCACCCACTTCTAATGATGGGCATACATGCACCATTTATATATGCCGAAGCATGGGGGCATCCTCCCGCAAAAAAGTTATGCCGCACACACATGGTCGGACTTTTCCACGGGCAAGCCTCCGTCGGAATTTCGACCGTATGTACGCGGCATTAGGAGCAAAATCGCTCCTCCGCCCCTGCTGCCCCAATGCTTCGGCATATTTGCTTCTTTTTTTTTTTAACTGTGGTGGTGAAATCACCTCCTACAGCACTGGAGTCGCAGGGATCAGGCCTGTCTCTGCGAACGCTGCAGTTATGTGTGTTGTGTTTTGCAAGTGACAGTGATCGATCGATACTGCACTTGGGTGGCCTGGGCTGGACGGAGGGGCAAAACGCAGGTGCTAGCAGGTATCTGGGCTGATCCCGCTAACACTGCGTTTTTGGGAACCCTAAACTGCTGGGGACGCTAGTATAGATCTGATCAGATCAGATATTGATCTGTTCAGATACTATACCACTAAGGTGAGTGTTAATGCTTTACGCGTGGGTGTTAGCGTTACTGGCACTAACCTGACGCTGCCTGGGGTGTGACGCAGACCCTCTCTGACGCTAAAACCTAATTGATATCACCCGCCGGGCGATCAGGGGGTTAAACCTTTATTGGGTTATATACGGCGGGTGCCCTGACACTATAAAAAGCAAACTAACTAACCAGCGTCACCCGTAACACTTATATGATGATTACTGGTGAAAGGGTTAACTAGGGGCAATTAGGGGGTTAAAACCTTTATTAGATAATATATGGGGGTACCTGACGCTATAAAAACCTGCGGCGAACCTAAAAAAATTACTGGGTACCGATCTGCATCACCGACGCCAAGACAGCGATCAGAAAAACAATTGCTTAGTGACAGTGGTGATAGGGGGTGAAAGGGTTACCTGGGGGGCGATCAAGGGGGTTAAACCTTTATTAGATAATTTATGGGGGTACCCGACGCTATAAAAACCTGCGGCGAACCTAAAAAAAAAATACTGGCTACCGATCAGCATCACCGACGCTAAGACATCGATCAGAAAAACGATCGCTTAGTGACAGTGGTGATAGGGGGTGAAAGGGTTACCTGGGGGGCGATCAAGGGGGTTAAACCTTTATTAGATAATTTATGGGGTACCCGACGCTATAAAAACCTGCGGCGAACCTAAAAAAAAATACTGGCTACCGATAAGCATCACCGATGCTAAGACATCGATCAGAAAAACGATCGCTTAGTGACAGTGGTGATAGGGGGTGAAAGGGTTACCTGGGGGGCGATCAAGGGGGTTAAACCTTTATTAGATAATTTATGGGGGTACCCGACGCTATAAAAACCTGCGGCGAACCTAAAAAAAAATACTGGCTACCGATAAGCATCACCGACGCTAAGACATCGATCAGAAAAACGATCGCTTAGTGACAGTGGTGATAGGGGGTGAAAGGGTTACCTGGGGGGCGATCAAGGGGGTTAAACCTTTATTAGATAATTTATGGGGGTACCCGACGCTATAAAAACCTGCGGCGAACCTAAAAAAAATTACTGGGTACCGATCTGCATCACCGACGCCAAGACAGCGATCAGAAAAATGATCGCCAAGCGACGGCGGTGCTAGGGGGTGAAAGGGTTATCTGGGGGGTGATCAAGGGGTTAAACCTTTATTAGGGGGGGGTTAGGGGGCTACACTGGACCTAAAACTAAATGTAGTGACACTTTTACAGTCACAAATGTCACTGATTGCAGTGATCAGTAAATAAATGGTCACTGCAATCAGTGACACTGTGACTGGGGGCTGGGGGGTGATCTGGGGGGGCTGGGGGGTGATCTGGGGGGGCCTGGGGGGGCGATTTATGTGCCTATGTGTGCTGGTGTTAGTGTAGTGTTAGTGCACTGACCTGTGTGTCTTCTCTTGTACGACGCTCGGTATATGTGAGCGCCGCACAGGAGATGACATCACTTCCTCCTGCTTTCTCTATCTGTGTAAACAGTACACAGACAGAGGGGGCATTTCTATTCGCCGGGAGCGATCGCGGGGGGGTGGTCGGAATCGAACGGCCGCCCCCCCATCTCGGAACGCTCCCAGACGAATTCCGACCGCTCACTGTACAGAAGGGGGGTCCGATCGGACCCCCCAACTGTACAAAGGCAATCACGTATGCTCTACGTGATTGTGCCTGTCGGTGCCATTGTGCCGACGTATATATACAGTGAGCGGTCGTTAAGTGGTTAAGCACATGATTAGAGCCTGAGGCTCTAATTGGCTTCAAAAAGTGTGGGCTCGGGATGCAGAGCCCACCCAGTTGTGTGACAATAGCGAATTAATATTCGTTATTGTCTTCCTGCTTCTCCTCCCGGCCAATCAGTAAGTGGATCTTAAGGCCCGATTGGCTGAGAGGAGAAGCGACCATATTAGCCGGGATCAGAAGCAGGGGGAAGCCGCCAAGGAGACGCAGGGGGATGCCTCCAAAGCTGCTGTGACCTGAATGGGGCAAGGTGGGACAGACCAACCGAACAGATGGGGGCAGGGTGGTTTGTTTGCTGACCCCCCAAAAAATTTACCACCAGCCGCCACTGAGTCCAATTGACTCGAATGGCTGCATTTGGCAAGCAGCACATGCCAAACATGATATGTCGAGTAATATTTGCTGCTATCATGAAGCACAGCTGCCACAGCAGTGGGTGCAGGCCTAAGCGGTCACCATGTTATTTTGTAGGTGGGCTGTTTTTACTGTCCCATTTGTGTTATAATAATACTATTACCGTCTATTACCAATATTGATAATACTTATTGTTGTGTCTTGGTAAAAATACATATGGCACATTTCTTATTCTCTAATGTATAATTATATCTACAACTTACTGATCACACTAACATATTAATAAGTTGTAGATATAATAATTTCAGGCAGGGGTTTTTCCTGAGACCTAAAAATTATTTCAAGGGTTCCTCCATGGCAATCTTGGGAAAGGCTGGTCATTTTCAGCCAGTATATGAACAATGAAAACAGAGCTTGTTTGAAAGCACTGTAGTCAGCAAGAATGCATTCACTACCTAATGTAGCGTGGTAATGCCAGTATGTCTGTGCGGTCTGTCCAGATCTCTGAAGCTGGGCATTTGTGGAAAAAAAGACAATTCTTGAAATAAGCTTCTTACGCTAAATCATTGGCAGGTTTACAAGGCAGAGGATGGTGTTGCCTTCTTGCTCTCACAGAGCAGCGTGATTCTAGTGGCTGTGAATGGCATTTCACGTTTCCAGGGTGGAAAAATATATACAGTATTATTCATTAAAAAAAAAGTGAGCCTCGGCCTCACACTGCTCGATAAAGCTCATTCAATTCAAAATCAACTATTCTGCTGCTACATTGTAATGACATAGCTGCTCGCTGAAGAGCCTTGTTGAATGGCAATGTCTCTGTAGCCATGTTAGAAGCTCGCAACCCATCCCAATCCAAGCTGTGACATTACACAAATGGAACGGAATTCAGATGAATAGAATAGGGAGGAAAGAGGATGATTGCTAGAAATTCTATTTGTGGAATGGCAAAAAAGCTGCTGCTCATTTCTGTGTCTCGTCATGTATAATATCTATTTGTAATACATGTGTTGCCACGTTAGGATCTGTCACACAGTTGCTAGCTACAAATGGGTATTATTGATTTTTTATGGGAGAGCAAAAACTAGCTATTTCTACATGCTCCATTAGAAATAAGGCAGCCATGTAACAATGTCACCATTACCCTTGCTCCTTAGAAAAATGGTTCTAATATTTCATTTAACATTGATTAACAGACCTTAAAGCCCTGGTGCCAAGCTACGGCCTAAGGGCTGTATTTGGTTTACTGGGTGGCCCTTTGGCGCTTCCTGCGTGACCCAGCAGCCAGTAGTCTGTATTTTGCTTGCCTAGGTGCTTACTTGAGGACTTTGAAAAGAATGTTCATTAAACTTGTCTTTAGTATCTAAATTTTTTATTTAATTTTTTATTTCACATTTTATTATGTTTTCTATCCTGTTCATTGTTTATTCTTCTTTTGTGTATATTTTTCCTCTGACATTTTATAATTGATCTTGCTGAGACGAATATCAAATGTGGTTTTAGTAATTTTTTAGGGGGCTGGAAGGGGTGCTGACTTGTAAAGAGGCTTTAATGGCAGTGAGCTCTAGGAGACTCTATTAGAGCGTCCCCAGTCTCCTGGAGCACGTTCCCAGTTTCCAACCAAGCATGCAGTATGTCTGCAGTCTTTGACCATCTCCTGTTGCATTCTCTCAGTCTCTGATGATCTGCTGTAATATGCCCAATCTCTGACCATTTTCTGTAGCATTACATACTCTGAGCGCTATACGCAGCCCTTTGGTGAAGTTAGGGGCTGCACTTAAGGCCCCCTATTTCAAGTAAGTTGACCACCACTGTTTTAATCATTTGCCCATGTTTAATGACAATTACTCAGTCATGCAACACTGTACCCATATTTTTTTCAGGCTGGGTTTTAAAAATTTTGCACTATAAATTAAAAAAAGACTGAAAATTGTGTAAACAAATGCATTTTTCTTTGCTTCTGTTTGCAAATTAGTAATTTTTCTTCATAAATTTTGACCAAAATTTATACTGCTACATATCTTTGGTAAAAAAATAACCCAAATAAGTGTATATTATTTGGTCTTTGTGAAAGTTATAGAGTCTACAAGTTATGGTGCCAATCATTGAAAATTGATCACATCTTCAACCTTTGACAACACAGTTTTTTTACCATGGTAGACAAGATGGAGAGCCTAAAATATGATTTTTCCAGTTGCAGCGGTGGATCCGGGCCTGACCTCGCGGACTTCTTTTCTATTTTCTCTTCTTCTTCCCTCTTTTCTCTCTCTTTTTCATTTCCTATTTTCTCTATTTTTTCTATAATGTAATTTCATTTCTTTTAAACATTCATTTTTTCGCTTTATTTGCTTTACATAAAAATACTACTTGAGCTTGATATTCTTATTTTTATTTTTATTTAAACATTATTCTAACAGGTAGTATTAAACCATAAACAAGCTGATTGTTTCTATGGAACATATAAATTTCTAGCATCCTTTAAATGCAGTAATACCATTATTATAACACATATTTAGATATTGAGTAATAACTTTTTGATTAACAACAATATGTTATTGAATAAGCATAATTGTACATTTTCACTTGTTAAAACTATAAGTATTTAAGAATATTTGTACACTGCTCCTTGTATACTTTAATAAAATATTTTGACAAGGAAAATTGATCACATCTGATCACACCTGATGTACCGATGGCCTGTCTCATTTCTCGAGCCCCTAACAAGCCAGGACAGTACAAATATTTCCCTCAAATTACACCTTTTTAGAAAGTAGACAGTCCAAGTTATTTAGTAAGAGGCATGGTGACTTTTTTTAAGTTGTAATTTTTCTGTAATTCTTTGCAAAATGAAGATTTTTTTTCACAAAATTGTCATATTAACGGGTTATTTCTCTCACACAGCATATGCATACCACCAATTACACCCTAAAACACTTTCTGCTTCTCCTTCTGAGTATGGCGATACCACATGTGTGAGAATTTTACACAGCCTGGCCACATACAGAGGCCCAACATGCAAGGAGCACCATCAGGCCTTCTAGGGACATAAATTACACATCTAATTTCTAGACTACCTCTTACACTTTTGAAGGTCCTGGAGCACCAGGAACATGGAAACGCCCAAAAAATTACCCTATTTTGGAAAGTAAACACCCCAACGTATATTCTATGAGGCATTATGAGTCCTTTAAACATTTTTTTCCACAAGTTTTTGGAAAATGTTTCCAACACATAGCATGTGTATAGAAAAAGTTACACCCCAAAATACATTCTGCTACTTGTCCCGAGTATGGCGATACCACATGTGTGAGACTTTTTCACAGCCTGGCCGCATACAGAGGCTCAACATACGGGGAGTAGGGATGAGCCGAACACCCCCGGGTTCGGTTCGCACCAGAACCTTCGAACGGACCGAAAGTTCGCGCGAATTTTCGAACCCTATTCGTTATAATGGACGCGAACGTTCGAAATCAAAATTGCTAATTACAACAGCCAATATGCATGTTAATGTTATAAAACAGGTTTGGGGACCCGGGGCCTGCCCCAGGGGACATATATCAATGCAAAAAGAAATTTTAAAAACTAAAGTTTTTTCGGGAGCAGTCATTTTAATGATGCATAAAGTGAAAAAAAAAAAAGTGAAATTTTCCTTTAAATACGGTACCTGGGGGGTGTCTAAAGTATGCCTGTGAAGTGGCATGTGTTTCCCGTGTTTAGAACTGTCCTTGCACAAAATGACATTTGTAAAGGAAAAAAAGAAGCCATTTAAAACCACTTGCGGCTTTAATGTCATGTCTTGTCCTGGCCGCCATATGGCTGAAAATCCTTGAGAAAAATGGCATGGCTACCCCATCACCCCCCCCCCCCCCCACCCCAGCCCCTTTGGGTCTTGTATGGATACTAAGGGGGACCCCGCACCCAAAATAAAACCCTATACCTACAACCCTATATACTCTGAACAGCAGTATATAGGTGGTGCAAACAAGACATGGACTGTAGGTTTGTTCTTAAGTAGAATCTGAACAGGTACATTATGAAGTGTAGCTACATCCCAAAAAAATCAATTTTTAAGCTTTTTGGAGAACATAGGGAGGGGTTATCACCCCTGTAACATTTGCTGTCTTTGCACATCTGTTCAGAACATGTCACCTCACTTTCCGTCCCAATGACAAATGTTTTTGGAAAAGTGGGGTTTTAATTGAAACAAGGATTGGTGATAAAGCATCAGTAGAGAGGAGATACCTTTTTCCCAAATTAAATCTAACAGGATAGAATTTTCCTTCCTAGGGGTAGATTTCCTCTCACTTCCTGTTTTCTCTTGCCGTTTGCAAGTAGGAGTCGTTTGTAAGTTGGATGTTTGAAAGTAGGGGCCTGCCGTATATACTCTGCAGAAATTTGCCCTATTAGATGTTGGTGTAGCCACAAGACTGGTGGGCACAGGAATGGGCCCTGCTGTGAGTTAATAGATCAAGATTTGTACTTGCATGCACCTGTTGAACCGGGCAGAAAAATTGGGCCTTTGGTGGTGGTGGTGGTGGTGGTGGACGGTGTTGCCACAAGACTGTAAGCCCTCACAGTTACTCTTGGTGGGTGCAGGAATGGGCCCTGCTGTGAGTTATTAGATCAAGATTTGTAATTGCATGCACCTGTTGAACAGGGCAGAAAAATTGGGCCTTTGGTGGTGGTGGTGGTGGTGGACGGTGTTGCCACAAGACTGTAGGCCCTCATAGTTACTCTTGGTGGGCGCAGGAATGGGCCCTGCTGTGAACTATTAGATCAAGATTTGTAATTACACGCCCCTGTTAAACAGGGGCTGAAAAATTGTGCCTTAGGCATTGGTGCTGGTGCCACAACACTGCAACCCCTCACAGATACTGTACTTGGAGCACAGCAGTCACACCTGTTGCGAAGCATCTTTTTAAAAAATTGTAATTACACGCCCCTGTTATACAGGGGCTGAAAAATTGTGCCTTAGGCACTGGTGCTGGTGCCACAACACTGCAACCCCTCACAGATACTGTACTCTGAGCACAGCAATGAGACCTGTTGCAAAGCATTGCCTAAAAATTGTAATTACACGCCCCAACAGGGGCTGAAAAATTGTGCCTTAGGCACTGGTGCTGGTGCCACAACACTGCAACCCCTCACAGATACTGTACTCTGAGCACAGCAGTCACACCTGTTGCGAAGCATCTTTTTAAAAAATTGTAATTACACGCCCCTGTTATACAGGGGCTGAAAAATTGTGCCTTAGGCACTGGTGCTGGTGCCACAACACTGCAACCCCTCACAGATACTGTACTCTGAGCACAGCAATGAGACCTGTTGCAAAGCATTGCCTAAAAATTGTAATTACACGCCCCAACAGGGGCTGAAAAATTGTGCCTTAGGCACTGGTGCTGGTGCCACAACACTGCAACCCCTCACAGATACTGTACTCTGAGCACAGCAGTCACACCTGTTGCGAAGCATCTTTTTAAAAAATTGTAATTACACGCCCCTGTTATACAGGGGCTGAAAAATTGTGCCTTAGGCACTGGTGCTGGTGCCACAACACTGCAACCCCTCACAGATACTGTACTCTGAGCACAGCAATGAGACCTGTTGCAAAGCATTGCCTAAAAATTGTAATTACACGCCCCAACACGGGCTGAAAAATTGTGCCTTAGGCACTGGTGCTGGTGCCACAACACTGCAACCCCTCACAGATACTGTACTCTGAGCACAGCAGTCACCCCTGTTGCGAAGCATCTTTTTAAAAAATTGTAATTACACGCCCCTGTTATACAGGGGCTGAAAAATTGTGCCTTAGGCACTGGTGTGGTGGCATGGATCATTGAGGAGGAGGAAGAGGATAGTCAGTGAACATAACAGGACAGTCACTCAGCATCAGCATAGGCAGTCTTGAAGGGATGTGACATTATAAATTATTCCGTTATATCCGCTTCAGGTGTCTGGTAGCTGGTGGTGATCCAAGACTGATTCATTTTTATGAAGGTCAGTCGATCAACCGAGTCGGTGGACAGGCGCACCCTATGATCGGTGACAAATCCTCCAGCAGCACTGAATGTGCGTTCGGAAAGAACGCTGGATGCAGGACAGGCCAGTAGCTCAATTGCATACTGTGCAAGCTCTGGCCAGTGATCCATCCTCAGGACCCAGTAAGCCAGAGGATTTTCGGTGGGAAAGGTGTCCAAGTCTGACCTTGCCCCTAGGTATTCCTGCACCATGTATATCAGACGCTGGCGATGGTTGCTGGAACCGATCATACCTTGGGGCTGCGGACTAAAAAATTGTCTGAACGCATCGGTCAGACGTCCACCTTCCCCACCGCTCCTTCTGCTACTGACCGAAGCCTCAGCAACTCGTCGTCCAGAACCAGGAGTTTGTAACCTCCCAGTTTCTGGGAACGCGTTGCACAGACCTTTCTGCAAGGCCTCCCTGAGATGTCTCATCCTCTGCTCCCTCTGCGACGGCAAGATAAGGTCCGCAACCTTACCCTTGTACCGTGGATCAAGGAGAGTGGCCAGCCAGTAATGGTCACTCTCCTTGATCCGAAGAACACGAGGATCCTTCCGCAGGCTTTGCAGGATCAGGGAGGCCATGCAGCGTAGGTTAGCTGAGGCATTCGGTCTGGAGTCTTCTGGGTCACTGAGGATGACATGATCGCCAGCCACCTCCTCCCAGCCACGTACAAGTCCACTGGTTTGTTGGGACTGTACATCATCCCTAAAAGACTGCTGCTGCTGATGCTGAGTGCCAGGCTCCACCTCCATGCTCACACAATCCTCCTCCTCCTCCTCCTCCTCTTCCTGTGTGATGGGTGGGACAGAAGGAACATTGTCTGGATAAAGGGGGCCTTGAGAGACAAGGAAGTCCTCCTCTTCCTGCCTCTGTTCTGCCTCAAGTGCCCTGTCCATTATCCCACGCAGCGTATGCTCCAACAGGTGGACAAGAGGTACAGTGTCACTGATGCATGCACTGTCACTGCTCACCATCCTCGTGGCCTCCTCAAATGGTGAGAGGACAGTGCATGCATCCCTGATCATGCTCCACTGGCGTGGGGAAAAAAAGCCAAGCTCCCCTGACCCTGTCCTGGTGCCGTAGTCGCAAAGGTACTCATTGATGGCCCTCTGCTGCGTGTGCAGTCGCTGCAGCATGGCCAACGTTGAGTTCCACCTGGTGGGCATGTCACATATTAGGCGGTTCTTGGGCAGGTTCAGCTCCTTTTGCAGCTCAGTCAGCCGAGCACTGGCATTATAAGATCGGCGGAAATGCACACAGACTTTCCTGGCCTGCCTCAGGACATCCTGTAAGCCTGGGAACCTGACCAAGAACCGCTGCACCACCAGGTTGAGGACGTGAGCCATACAGGGCACATGAGTGAGCTGCCCCTGTCGCAGGGCGGAGAGGAGGTTGGTGCCATTATCAGAAACGACCATTCCTGGCTTAAGCTGGCGTGGCGTCAACCACCTCTCGGCCTGCCCCTGCAGAGCTGCCAGAAGACCCCTGGCCCAGTGTGGCTCCTGTCCCCCAAACACACCAGCGCAAGCACGGCATGGCATCTTTTTGCCTGCGTACTCGCGTAGCCCCTTGTACGCCTACGGAGCACCGCTGGTTCCGAGGACAGAGCACTCGAAGAGGACATGGAGGAAGAAGAAGAGGAGGGGGTGGAGGAGAGAGGTGTGTCACAACCAGTAGTAGCATTTTGGAGGCGTGGTGGCGGAACAACCTCCAACACTACTGCACCTTGTCCTGCATCCCTCCCAGCTACCAATAGAGTGACCCAATGGGCCGTGAAAGAAAGATAACGTCCCTGTCCATGCCTGCTGGACCATGAGTCAGCGGTAATATGCACCTTACCGCTGACCGCCCTGTCCAGCGAGGCATGGACATTGCCTTCCACATGCCAGTAGAGAGACGGAATCGCCTTCCGTGAGAAAAAGTGGCGTTTGGGAACCTGCCACTGAGGAACCGCACATTGAACAAACTCACGGAAGGGGGCCGAGTCTATCAACTGAAAAGGCAGCAGTTGAAGTGCTAGCAATTTAGCCAAGCTAGCATTCAACCGCTGGGCATGTGGATGGCTGGGAGTATACTTCTTTCGACGGTCCAGCAGCTGGGGCAGGGAAATTTGCCTGCTACAATCGGACGTCGGTGTACTGCAAGTACTTGGTTGTGACACACCTAATTCTACACCTTCAGTCCTCTCAGAGCAGCTTTCAGAGAGGACTGAAGATATAGTGGGGATGGAGATCCCAGCTGATGAGGAGCAAGGAGAGGTCCGCTTTGTTCTTTGGTGTGGGTCTTTTATGTGTGCTTGCCAACGAGCTGCATGGCAGGTCGACATATGTCTGCTCATGCTTGTGGTGCCCAAGCGGCTGATGTTTTGGCCACGCGAGATACGCTTGAGACAAATATTGCAAATAGCAGTGGTGCGATCTGATGCACTCGTCTCAAAAAAGGCCCACACCAAAGAACTTTTGTGATAACGTGCAGAGGCAGCGCCCTGCACAGGCGGAGCTCTGCGGTGTGGTACAGTTGCTGTGCTGGCCTCTAGCTGGCCTCCAGGGGGCATCCTGCCTCGTTGGACATGTGACGCTGCATCCTCCTCCTCCTCCTCCTCTCTCCCTTCAGGCACCCACGTGGAGTCAGTGACCTCATCATCCCCTCCCTCTTCACCACTAGAGCAAACCTGGCAGTAAGCTGCAGCTGGTGGAACACTACTGCCAGATTGCTGTCCTTCAGCATCCCCTCTCTCTGCGCGCACACTACTGACTTCCTCAAGCTGGGTATCATCATCCGAGCCTTCGAATCGTTGGGCATCCTCCTGGAGCATGTACCCAACACTGTGCTCAAACAGTTCGGGGGACTCCTCAGGAGGACATGGTGGGTCTAGGGAAGGGGTGGCTGATGATGCCATTGAGTACGCGTTGGCAGCTGCTCTGCCAGTACCCTGAGCCTGGGTGAGAGAGGATGAGGAGGATGAGGAGGGCTTGGTCATCCATTCTACCAAGCCTTCGGCATGATGCGGCTCCACATGTCCAGCTGCCGAAAACAAAGACAAGCGTGTCCCATGGCCACGTGCTGATGACGATGCACGACCACGTCCACGGCCAGCACTGTTGTCTCTAGAAACAGAGCCTGCCTGCCCTGTGTTCTTGCCTCGGCACGCTCTGCCTCTCCTTGGCGGTCTTCCAGCCATTGTAGTCGGTAGTGTATATAGTATAAAAAATAGAACTCCTATGTGTGCTCACAACACACTGTAGGTCCTATGGGTGCTGACACTAACACACTATAGGTACTATGTGTGCTGCTGACAAGAAAATATAGGAGCTCTGTTTGCTGCCACTAACACACTAGAAGTCCTATGGGTGCTGCTGAGAAGAAAATATAGGAGCTCTGTTTGCTGCCACTAACACACTAGAAGTCCTATGGGTGCTGCTGAGAAGAAAATATAGGAGCTCTGTTTGCTGCCACTAACACACTAGAAGTCCTATGGGTGCTGCTGAGAAGAAAATATAGGAGCTCTGTGTGATGCCACTAACACACTAGAAGTCCTATGGGTGCTGCTGAGAAGAAAATATAGGAGCTCTGTTTGCTGCCACTAACACACTAGAAGTCCTATGGGTGCTGCTGAGAAGAAAATATAGGAGCTCTGTGTGATGCCACTAACACACTAGAAGTCCTATGGGTGCTGCTGAGATGAAAATATAGGAACTCTGTGTGATGCCACTAACACATTAGAAGTCCTATGGGTGCTGCTGAGAAGAAAATATAGGAGCTCTGTTTGCTGCCACTAACACACTAGAAGTCCTATGGGTGCTGCTGAGAAGAAAATATAGGAGCTCTGTGTGATGCCACTAACACACTAGAAGTCCTATGGGTGCTGCTGAGAAGAAAATATAGGAGCTCTGTTTGCTGCCACTAACACACTAGAAGTCCTATGGGTGCTGCTGAGAAGAAAATATAGGAGCTCTGTGTGATGCCACTAACACACTAGAAGTCCTATGGGTGCTGCTGAGAAGAAAATATAGGAGCTCTGTTTGCTGCCACTAACACACTAGAAGTCCTATGGGTGCTGCTGAGAAGAAAATATAGGAGCTCTGTGTGATGCCACTAACACACTAGAAGTCCTATGGGTGCTGCTGAGAAGAAAATATAGGAGCTCTGTTTGCTGCCACTAACACACTAGAAGTCCTATGGGTGCTGCTGAGAAGAAAATATAGGAGCTCTGTTTGCTGCCACTAACACACTAGAAGTCCTATGGGTGCTGCTGAGAAGAAAATATAGGAGCTCTGTTTGCTGCCACTAACACACTAGAAGTCCTATGGGTGCTGCTGAGAAGAAAATATAGGAGCTCTGTGTGATGCCACTAACACACTAGAAGTCCTATGGGTGCTGCTGAGAAGAAAATATAGGAGCTCTGTTTGCTGCCACTAACACACTAGAAGTCCTATGGGTGCTGCTGAGAAGAAAATATAGGAGCTCTGTTTGCTGCCACTAACACACTAGAAGTCCTATGGGTGCTGCTGAGATGAAAATATAGGAACTCTGTGTGATGCCACTAACACATTAGAAGTCCTATGGGTGCTGCTGAGAAGAAAATATAGGAGCTCTGTTTGCTGCCACTAACACACTAGAAGTCCTATGGGTGCTGCTGAGAAGAAAATATAGGAGCTCTGTGTGATGCCACTAACACACTAGAAGTCCTATGGGTGCTGCTGAGAAGAAAATATAGGAGCTCTGTTTGCTGCCACTAACACACTAGAAGTCCTATGGGTGCTGCTGAGAAGAAAATATAGGAGCTCTGTGTGATGCCACTAACACACTAGAAGTCCTATGGGTGCTGCTGAGAAGAAAATATAGGAGCTCTGTTTGCTGCCACTAACACACTAGAAGTCCTATGGGTGCTGCTGAGAAGAAAATATAGGAGCTCTGTTTGCTGCCACTAACACACTAGAAGTCCTATGGGTGCTGCTGAGAAGAAAATATAGGAGCTCTGTGTGATGCCACTAACACACTAGAAGTCCTATGGGTGCTGCTGAGAAGAAAATATAGGAGCTCTGTGTGATGCCACTAACACACTAGAAGTCCTATGGGTGCTGCTGAGAAGAAAATATAGGAGCTCTGTTTGCTGCCACTAACACACTAGAAGTCCTATGGGTGCTGCTGAGAAGAAAATATAGGAGCTCTGTGTGATGCCACTAACACACTAGAAGTCCTATGGGTGCTGCTGAGAAGAAAATATAGGAGCTCTGTTTGCTGCCACTAACACACTAGAAGTCCTATGGGTGCTGCTGAGAAGAAAATATAGGAGCTCTGTTTGCTGCCACTAACACACTAGAAGTCCTATGGGTGCTGCTGAGAAGAAAATATAGGAGCTCTGTTTGCTGCCACTAACACACTAGAAGTCCTATGGGTGCTGCTGAGAAGAAAATATAGGAGCTCTGTGTGATGCCACTAACACACTAGAAGTCCTATGGGTGCTGCTGAGAAGAAAATATAGGAGCTCTGTTTGCTGCCACTAACACACTAGAAGTCCTATGGGTGCTGCTGAGAAGAAAATATAGGAGCTCTGTTTGCTGCCACTAACACACTAGAAGTCCTATGGGTGCTGCTGAGAAGAAAATATAGGAGCTCTGTTTGCTGCCACTAACACACTAGAAGTCCTATGGGTGCTGCTGAGAAGAAAATATAGGAGCTCTGTGTGATGCCACTAACACACTAGAAGTCCTATGGGTGCTGCTGAGAAGAAAATATAGGAGCTCTGTTTGCTGCCACTAACACACTAGAAGTCCTATGGGTGCTGCTGAGAAGAAAATATAGGAGCTCTGTTTGCTGCCACTAACACACTAGAAGTCCTATGGGTGCTGCTGAGAAGAAAATATAGGAGCTCTGTGTGATGCCACTAACACACTAGAAGTCCTATGGGTGCTGCTGAGAAGAAAATATAGGAGCTCTGTTTGCTGCCACTAACACACTAGAAGTCCTATGGGTGCTGCTGAGAAGAAAATATAGGAGCTCTGTTTGCTGCCACTAACACACTAGAAGTCCTATGGGTGCTGCTGAGAAGAAAATATAGGAGCTCTGTTTGCTGCCACCAACACACTAGAAGTCCTATGGGTGCTGCTGAGAAGAAAATATAGGAGCTCTGTGTGATGCCACTAACACACTAGAAGTCCTATGGGTGCTGCTGAGAAGAAAATATAGGAGCTCTGTTTGCTGCCACTAACACACTAGAAGTCCTATGGGTGCTGCTGAGAAGAAAATATAGGAGCTCTGTGTGATGCCACTAACACACTAGAAGTCCTATGGGTGCTGCTGAGAAGAAAATATAGGAGCTCTGTTTGCTGCCACTAACACACTAGAAGTCCTATGGGTGCTGCTGAGAAGAAAATATAGGAGCTCTGTGTGATGCCACTAACACACTAGAAGTCCTATGGGTGCTGCTGAGAAGAAAATATAGGAGCTCTGTTTGCTGCCACTAACACACTAGAAGTCCTATGGGTGCTGCTGAGAAGAAAATATAGGAGCTCTGTTTGCTGCCACTAACACACTAGAAGTCCTATGGGTGCTGCTGAGAAGAAAATATAGGAGCTCTGTTTGCTGCCACTAACACACTAGAAGTCCTATGGGTGCTGCTGAGAAGAAAATATAGGAGCTCTGTGTGATGCCACTAACACACTAGAAGTCCTATGGGTGCTGCTGAGAAGAAAATATCGGAGCTCTGTGTGATGCCACTAACACACTAGAAGTCCTATGGGTGCTGCTGAGATGAAAATATAGGAACTCTGTGTGATGCCACTAACACATTAGAAGTCCTATGGGTGCTGCTGAGAAGAAAATATAGGAGCTCTGTGTGATGCCACTAACACACTAGAAGTCCTATGGGTGCTGCTGAGATGAAAATATAGGAACTCTGTGTGATGCCACTAACACACTAGAAGTCCTATGGGTGCTGCTGAGAAGAAAATATAGGAGCTCTGTTTGCTGCCACTAACACATTAGAAGTCCTATGGGTGCTGCTGAGAAGAAAATATAGGAGCTCTGTTTGCTGCCACTAACACACTAGAAGTCCTATGGGTGCTGCTGAGAAGAAAATATAGGAGCTCTGTTTGCTGCCACTAACACACTAGAAGTCCTATGGGTGCTGTTGGGGTGCAATGCTGTGCTAACAGCACTGCGGTTGGTACTACTGCAATACTGTACTAACAGTAAGCACGCACCAGACTAATCCCCAGCAGCAGCTAATAACACACTAACTGTGCAATCAGCAGCAATGAACGATCAATGACTTAGGTAGCAATGGTTTAGCAAAGAAATAGCCAATGGTTTAGCAAAGAAGAGCAAATCTTTCAGTATCAAGCAAAGACAGAATCAGCAGACTAATCTCTCCTAAAGCCGGAACTCATGTGACCGGGGCCGATGGCGTGGCGGCCTTTTAAATGGTGGGGCGTGTACTAAAGCCCCTGAGCTGTAATTGGCTACAGGCGTCCTGCCTGTAGCCAATTATTGCTCTCCGAGTTTCGGGCGCTGTGATTGGCCAAGCATGCGGGGTCACAGTGCATGCTTGGCCAATCATCAGCCAGCAATGCACTGCGCCGGCCGCGCCGGCCGCAATGCATTGCGGGGCCGCTCGCATCACACGAATGTGATGCGAACGGCCCAAATAGTTCTGGGCTCGACGAGCGAGCGAACGCCCGATGCTCGATTCGAACATGGGTTCGAATCGAGCACCGGGCCCATCCCTAACGGGGAGCACCATCAAGTGTTCTAAAGGCATACATTTCAAATCTAATTTGACTACCTATTACACTTTTATGAGGCACTAATTGGCACTGTAGTGGCATGAATGTGGCATGGATGAGCACTGATGTGGCATGGATGAGAACTGATGTGGCATGGATGAGCACTGATGTGGCATGGATTTTTCACAGATGATAACTGATGTGGCATGGATGTGGCACGGATGAGTACTGATGTTGCATGGATGTGGCAAGGGTGTGGCATGGATGAGCACTGATGTGGGATGGATGTGGCACAGATGAGTACTGATGTGGCACGGATAAGCACGGATGAGCACTGCTGTGGCATGGATGCGAACTGATGGGGCATGCATGTGGCACATACAGTATCTCACAAAAGTGAGTACACCCCTCACATTTTTGAAAATATTTTATTATATCTTTTCATGTGACAACACTAAATAAATTACACCTTGCTACAATGTAAAGTAGTGAGTATACAGCTTGTATAACAGTGTAAATTTGCTGTCCCCTCAAAATAACTCAACACACAGCCATTAATGTCTAAATCGCTGACAACAAAAGTGAGTACACCCCTCTAGAATTGTTGCTCTACATAAAGATGGCCAAGGCTACAAAAAGAAGATTGCCAAGACCCTGAAACTGAGCTGCAGCACGGTGGCAAATACCATACAGCAGTTTAACAGGACAGAAGTTGAGTGCACGTGCTCAGCGTCATATCCAGAGGTTGTCTTTGATAAATAGACATATGAGTGCTGCCAGCATTGCTGCAGAAGTTTAATGGGTGGAGGGTCAGCCTGTCAGTGCTCAGACCATACGCCGCACACTGCATCAAACTGGTCTGCATGGCTGTCGTCCCAGAAGCAAGCCTTTTCTAAAGATGATGCACAAGAAAGCCCGCAAACAGTTTTCTGAAGACAAGCAGACTAAGGACATGGATTACTGGAACCATGTCCTGTGGTCTGATCAGACCAAGATAAAAGTATTTGGTTCAGATGGTGTCAAGCGTGTGTGGCGGCAACCATGTGTGTCTTGCCTAGAGTCAATTATGGTGGTGTGAGTGTCATGGTCAGGGGCTGCATGAGTGCTGCTGGCACTGGGGAGCTACAGTTCATTGAAGGAACCATGAATGCCAACATGTACTGTGACATGCTGAAGCAGAGCATGATCCCCTCCCTTTGGAGACTGGGCCACAGGGCAGTATTCCAACATGATAACGACCCTAAACACTCCTCCAAGACGACCACTGCCTTGCTAAAGAAGCAGAGGGTAAAGGTGATGGACTGGCCAAGCATGTCTCTAGACCTAAACCCTATTGAGCATCTGTGGGGCATCCTCAAACGGAAGATGAAGGAGCGCAATGTCTTCAACATCCACCAGCTCCGTGATGTCGTCATGGAGGATTGGAAGAAGACTCCAGTGGCAACCTGTGAAGCTCCGGTGAACTTCATGCCCAAGAGGGTTAGGGCAGTGCTGGAAAATAATGTTGGCGACACAAATTATTGACACTTTGGGCCAAATTTGGACATTTTCACTTAGGGGTGTACTCACTTTTGTTGCCAGCGGTTTAGACATTAATGACTGTGAGTAGAGTTATTTTGAGGGGACAGAAAATGTACACTGTTACCCAAGGTGTACACTCACTACTTTACATTTCTTTAGTGTTGTCATATGAAAAGATATAATAAAATATTTACAAAAATGTAAGGGGTGTACTCACATTTGTGAAATACTGTATGAGGACTGATGTGGCACAGATGATCACTGATGTGGCACGGATGATCACCGATGTGGCACGGATGTTTACTGATGTGGCATGAATGAGCACTGATGTGGCATGGATGAGTACTGATGTGGCACGGATGATCACTGATGGGGCATGGATGATCACTGATGTGGCATGGATGATCACTGATGTGGCATGGCTGTGGCACAGATGATCATGGATGTGCACTGTTGTGGCATGGATGATCACTGATGTGGCATGGATGTGGCACGGATGATCATTGATGTGGCACGGATGATCACTGATGTGGCATGGATTAGCATGAATGAGCCACGGGTGGGGATGGATGAGCCATGAATGGGGATGGATGAGCCATGAATGTGGCTAGATGAGCCATGGATGGAGCATGGATGAGACATGGATGGATGGATGGATGAGCCATGGATGCAGCATGGATGGACCACGGATGGAGCATGGATGGATGGATGAGCTATGGATGGATGTAGCATGGATGGAGCACATATGAGCCATGGATGGAGCACAGATGAGCCATGGATGGAGCACAGATGGAGCATGGATGGAGCACGGATAGATGGATGAGCCATGGATGGAGCACGGATGGAGCCTGGATGGAGCATAGATGGATGGATAAGCCATGGATGGAGCATGGATGGATGGACGAGCCATGTATGGAGCACGCATGGAGCATGGATGGAGTATGCATGGAGCACGCATGGAGCATGGATGGAGCGCGGATGAAGCACGGATGGAGCATGCATGGAGCATAGATGGATGAGCCATTGCTGGGCACAGATCAGCGCTGTGGGAGCTTTAGATCCAGCTCACAACGCTGCTGCACCCGACTCCCCCCTCCTCACTTGCTGTACCGATCGGCGTGAGGAGAGATGAGGAGTCAAACCAGTCAAGCTCCGGTTTGTTTACAAGTGATCACGCCGTCATTGGATGGTGTGATCACGTGGTAAAGCACCGCTGTCATTGGCCCTTTACCCTGATCCGTGACATGCTGGGTCTGTGAGACCCGAGGGTCACAGAGATTCCCGGGTGTGTGCCCCAGCGCGATTCTGGGAGGACATCATAGTATGCCCTCCCAGACGGCGTTGTAGCCGTCATTCAGCTATGGCCCGGTCGGCAAGTGGTTAAAGAAAAACTTTTGTAAACCCAAGCAAGTCAACCTGAGCACATGAATAATGCGGTTTCCTGAAGACGTCATCATCAACGAAAAGTGCTGGAGTGGAGTTACATTTGGTACAGATTACATCACATCCAGCGATGTGGCTTCTGGCAGTTGGAGTGCACGCCGATTCCAAGTTAGAGTACAGCTGCAGCATCTCAAAGGTATAGTACCCTCAGATTGTGTTAGAGCCATTTATAGCCACAACTACTGTAAGTGCAATTCACCTTTGTTTTTATGCAAGTATTAATAAATACTACTATGGCGCCACACCCGTAGGAGCCGCTAGAATCCTTTCTTGCTTCAACTCTTCAGCCAGGCACACAGTTTTTTCAACAGTCAGGCACACACTAAAGCCCCATACACACTATCAGTTTTCTTGCAGGTTTTTCTCTTCAGGTTTACCAAAACCATCTAATATGAGGTCAAACCTTAAGAGTTTCAATTCGTATGCAATCAGGCAGGCCCTTGCACTACATGGTTTTGGTAAACCTGAAGAGAAAAACCTGCAAGAAAACTGATAGTGTGTATGGGGCTTTAGGCAAATTTCTTGAATAATCAGTCTAGGGGTGTTGGTTGTTTTTGATGTTTTATTGAAAACTTGGATAGGGAAGGGAATATGGTGGGATACTCCGGATTCAACTAATTACATGGAGGGCAACTTTATTAACTTGACTGTGAAATTCCTACTTGATGCAACATGCTCTCTTGAGCAAGTCCTCTTTGAGAAGGATGGACTGTTGCTTTTCAGGACACTAGCCACTTATTGCTGTACCCAGTAGCTGACTTTCCCCTCCCCTCCCCTTCTTTCTTCCCTCAGTCAGCTCTTCAGAACACATGGGTCAGCTCTCCATGTCCCAGGCCTCCCACCTGAGACCACATGGCAGCAAGTAGGAAAAAAAAAAGGTTAAACCTCTAAGCCGCGCACCCTGGATCAGACAATCAATAAATAAATCAATAATAGATACAAATGAATATAGAGCAGGCCGTAGTGTATCCAAAGGTCAACAATCTGAAATGGAAATGAATAGTTAATTAAAGCGGGATTCCACCCGCAATTTTTTTTTTAAAGTCAGCAGCTACAAACACTGTAGCTGCTGATTTTTAATAAGGACACTTACCTGTCCTAGGCGCCCGCGATATCGGTCCCCCGAGGCCGATCCCTCAATCCTGGCAGGTTCCAGCGCCGCCATCCTCACCAAGGGAAATAGGCAGTGAAGCCTTGCGGCTTCACTGCCCATTTCCTACTGCGCATGCGCGAGTCTCGCGCGCTGTATGAATGGGCGGCTGCTCTCTGGGATACACAAAGTTCCCAGAAGGCAGCGCGCCCCATTCACCAGAAGACAACGTGAGGAGGACGAGGAAGAAGACCTGCCTCGGACTAGGAAGAGGTCGATTAGGAACGTCCGCATTGCAACCGCAATTTCTGGTAAGTAAAATAAAAATAAAAAAATCACATTTTTTTTTTTTTTTTGCAGGATTTTTGTGTAATTTTTTTTTTATAGGGTGGAACTCCACTTTAATTTCATACCACGCTCCAATACATATAAAAAAACAATAATCAATAATGGTAAATTTTACAATAATAAAGTCCATGAACCACCACATACGATTCTTCAATCATGTGCACAGTGATGTATACAAGTTCAGTGAAGGGAAAAAGGTGCCGTTTTCCGTCGGTTTAGGCAAACATCCTACTCACCAGACCGATCAGACACCCATAACAGATGTCGAATGAGCATAGATGTGTTTACAGATGTGCCCACCAATGCAAGTGACACTCGCCGATGATGCAGCCAAACCAAGAAGGGGATCATAAATCAAGGGAAGAAAAGAGAACTACGTAGTGCATGATACGTCACTTCCACCATTGCATTGGAGCGCAGGTGGAACGCAACCTGGCGTACCTGCTCCATTTTTATGCGCTTTTTATTGGAATGAAAACCATTACTTTTTAGGAATAAACTGGCTACAAGTTGCACTATGAGGAGTTCTCTTTTCTTCCCTTGATTTATGATCCTCATCTTCGTTTGGCTGTATCATCAGTGAGGGTCACTTGCATCGGTGGACACATCTGTAAACACATCTCTGCTCATTTGACATCTGTCATGGGTGTCTGATTGGTCTGGTGAGTAGGATGTTTGCCTAAACCGATGGAAGACGGCACCTTTTTCCCTTCACTGAACTTGTATACATCACTGTGCACATGATTGAAGAATCGTTGGTGGTGGTTCATGGACTTTATTATTGTAAAATTCACCATTATTGATTATTGTTATTTTATATGTATTGGAGCGTGGTATGAAATTAATTAACTATTAATTTCCATTTCACATAGAAGCAAGTGCTGAGGAGGGCAACGCTGGACTCTCCTCTCTGGGCCAAGACCCCTTCCTGCGTGTCTCACCGAATATAAATACCTTTCCCAGCATGCATAGGGGCCCCTATGCCTGTAATTGGCTGGGATGGCATTCATATTCATGCTACTAATCTGCATGAGTCATTCCTGTCCATCCAGCAATTTCCAAAACTGCCTGGATACAGATGAGCCAACACAGATGCAGCAGCTCTGTGAAACACACAGGACTTTCTAACTGAACCAATGTAGCTGTCCGGTTAAGCAGGAAGCTGCTATATTTTACCTTAAGAGTTTCAATTCGTATGCAATCAGGCAGGCCCTTGCACTACATGGTTTTGGTAAACCTGAAGAGAAAAACCTGCAAGAAAACTGATAGTGTGTATGGGGCTTTAGGCAAATTTCTTGAATAATCAGTCTAGGGGTGTTGGTTGTTTTTGATGTTTTATTGAAAACTTGGATAGGGAAGGGAATATGGTGGGATACTCCGGATTCAACTAATTACATGGAGGGCAACTTTATTAACTTGACTGTGAAATTCCTACTTGATGCAACATGCTCTCTTGAGCAAGTCCTCTTTGAGAAGGATGGACTGTTGCTTTTCAGGACACTAGCCACTTATTGCTGTACCCAGTAGCTGACTTTCCCCTCCCCTCCCCTTCTTTCTTCCCTCAGTCAGCTCTTCAGAACACATGGGTCAGCTCTCCATGTCCCAGGCCTCCCACCTGAGACCACATGGCAGCAAGTAGGAAAAAAAAAAGGTTAAACCTCTAAGCCGCGCACCCTGGATCAGACAATCAATAAATAAATCAATAATAGATACAAATGAATATAGAGCAGCCCGTAGTGTATCCAAAGGTCAACAATCTGAAATGGAAATGAATAGTTAATTAAAGCGGGATTCCACGCGCAATTTTTTTTTTTAAAGTCAGCAGCTACAAACACTGTAGCTGCTGATTTTTAATAAGGACACTTACCTGTCCTAGGCGCCCGCGATATCGGTCCCCCGAGGCCGATCCCTCAATCCTGGCAGGTTCCAGCGCCGCCATCCTCACCAAGGGAAATAGGCAGTGAAGCCTTGCGGCTTCACTGCCCATTTCCTACTGCGTATGCGCGAGTCTCGCGCGCTGTATGAATGGGCGGCTGCTCTCTGGGATACACAAAGTTCCCAGAAGGCAGCGCGCCCCATTCACCAGAAGACAACGTGAGGAGGACGAGGAAGAAGACCTGCCTCGGACTAGGAAGAGGTCGATTAGGAACGTCCGCATAGCAACCGCAATTTCTGGTAAGTAAAATAAAAATAAAAAAATCACATTTTTTTTTTTTTTGCAGGATTTTTGTGTAATTTTTTTTTTTATAGGGTGGAACTCCACTTTAATTTCATACCACGCTCCAATACATATAAAAAAACAATAATCAATAATGGTAAATTTTACAATAATAAAGTCCATGAACCACCACATACGATTCTTCAATCATGTGCACAGTGATGTATACAAGTTCAGTGAAGGGAAAAAGGTGCCGTTTTCCGTCGGTTTAGGCAAACATCCTACTCACCAGACCGATCAGACACCCATAACAGATGCCGAATGAGCATAGATGTGTTTACAGATGTGCCCACCAATGCAAGTGACACTCGCCGATGATGCAGCCAAACCAAGAAGGGGATCATAAATCAAGGGAAGAAAAGAGAACTACGTAGTGCATGATACGTCACTTCCACCATTGCATTGGAGCGCAGGTGGAACGCAACCTGGCGTACCTGCTCCATTTTTATGCGCTTTTTATTGGAATGAAAACCATTACTTTTTAGGAATAAACTGGCTACAAGTTGCACTATGAGGAGTTCTCTTTTCTTCCCTTGATTTATGATCCTCATCTTCGTTTGGCTGTATCATCAGTGAGGGTCACTTGCATTGGTGGACACATCTGTAAACACATCTCTGCTCATTTGACATCTGTCATGGGTGTCTGATTGGTCTGGTGAGTAGGATGTTTGCCTAAACCGATGGAAGACGGCACCTTTTTCCCTTCACTGAACTTGTATACATCACTGTGCACATGATTGAAGAATCGTTGGTGGTGGTTCATGGACTTTATTATTGTAAAATTCACCATTATTGATTATTGTTATTTTATATGTATTGGAGCGTGGTATGAAATTAATTAACTATTAATTTCCATTTCACATAGAAGCAAGTGCTGAGGAGGGCAACGCTGGACTCTCCTCTCTGGGCCAAGACCCCTTCCTGCGTGTCTCACCGAATATAAATACCTTTCCCAGCATGCATAGGGGCCCCTATGCCTGTAATTGGCTGGGATGGCATTCATATTCATGCTACTAATCTGCATGAGTCATTCCTGTCCATCCAGCAATTTCCAAAACTGCCTGGATACAGATGAGCCAACACAGATGCAGCAGCTCTGTGAAACACACAGGACTTTCTAACTGAACCAATGTAGCTGTCCGGTTAAGCAGGAAGCTGCTATATTTTACCTCACAGTACCCTGTTAAGCAGGGGACCACACTACACCAACTATCTACATCCTAGCAACCTACCTAGGAGGGCGCTACACTACACTATATTAGAACGTAGGTCTTTTTGGTAGATATCTTTGATGGTTGGAGTAGGAGAGGCGAGATGGAATAAGAAATTGTGTTTCACCACTGTTCCTTTGAAGCAAGTCTCAAACAATATTTAGCGCAATGTAAGTTATCACAACTTACATTGCACTAAATATTGTTTGAGTAATTGTTCATTTTGGTTTGAATCGGGGGTGTAGAGGCACTTAATAATTTTAAAGAAAATGCAATGCCTGCTTTAAAAACAGGCATCCTTAGGGCTCGGCTCTCAACCTGCAGTTGATCCAATGGGAGGCATAAAAAAAACCTTTAAAGCATGGTCAAATGTGCTTCAATGGGGGAAAAAATGTCCTGGCCCTCTAAGCAATATGGATTTTATCTTGATCAAAAAAGTACATTGTAATTACTTATAAATATGGATAGTCAGTTATATGTTGTGCACTTAAACATCCAGACGTTTTGGAATTCTGCTCCACATGTTCATAGCTCTTAGGCCTCGTACACACGGCCGAGATTCTCGTCGAAAAAAACATGTCGTTTTTTTCGACGAGATTCTTGGACAAGAAAATTGTCCCGGCCGAGTGTACACACGCTCATTTCAAAGAACCCGCAGTTCTTTGAATGGAGCGTACGCGGTGACGTCATCGACTACGACGAGCATGCGCTCGTCACATTCGATGCCGTCGCCGCCATCTTGGTATACCCTATCTATGCCTAGGAAGCTACCGCGCATGCGTCAAATTCATTTCGAACATGCGCGGGCTTCCCGGCGGACAGGTAAGTGTACACACACTCACTTTTCTCGTCGAGAAACAGGCTGACGAGAATCTCGACGAGAAAATAGAGAGCAGGTTCTCTATTTTCTCGTCGAGGTTACTTGTCGGTTTTCTCGACGAGAAACCCGATAGCCGCGTACACACGACCGATTTACTCGGCAAGACATCTCTGCCAGCAAGTTTCTTGCTGGTTCTTGCTGAGAAAATCGGTCGTGTGTACGAGGCCGTACTGTAAAGAAGCTTTCAGCAACTGGATTGCAGGCTGTTCCAGGAATAGCTTCTTCCACCACAGGCTTCTGATACATGTTTTGCATCCTCACTGGTTTCCTGTAATTCGCGTATTGTTATAAGGAAAAGTAAAGCATGGCATTAATGAAAGCGTTACTTCCTAGGACAACACCCCTTAGCTTAGATCGAGAGGGCCACTCCAACAATCAAAGTGAATGAGCCAACACTTTCGTCATCAAAGATCCTTCAAGTTGACAACCAGCTAGTAAAACAGTCTGTTCCCTATATGATACAGCAGGGAGGTAAGCGCTATTGTGTAGTTCATATGGTTGCCTTATGATATGCCTCATACACTTTAGTCTAGAGTTGAGAATTTGGATATTATTGGGATCAATCATGACCTGCATAGCAGATGCACATGCTGGTTGCTCAGCCTCTAATGCTTGCTTACCTCCTGCTGTGTCTCATGAGCAGGCTTTTTGCTGCAAAGCAATTACTTGGTAGTCAGCCTGATTTAGAGTAAACCTGTCCTTCAAGGTAAAATCAGCGCTGTGTAGGCACCTTGTGATGGCTGCAAGTACCCTTGTTAGTCTTTGAAATAATCCTTGTATTTCTGTGATGTCCTCTTAGTTCCTAGGCCCAGGCCCTACATGGCAGGGGCAGATCCAGGGTCTAGTCTCGGGAGGGGCACTGCCAGAAAATAAGGTGTTGCTTACAGAACTGTATTTAACGTATCATACAGTCCTAACCTTGTGTAAAACAGTGACACTGTTTTAAAGTGCTACATGCATCCCAATGACGGCATAACATTTATTTCTACTGAGACACACAGCCGCGAGATGTTATGCTGTTCACTCTATTTGTGCTACTTTTGCCAAAGGGACTGAGAGCTCCTGCCTGTTAAGGGCCTTTGCTGAACTAACAATATACTGCTAGTTCAACCAGGAGTGAGCAGCAGGTGTTATACAAGGGAACCAAGTTTTCTGCAGGAGGAAGAAAGAAGAGGATTATTTGTAAATAGGGAGGAAGTTGTCCCTATGTTCGTGTTTGGACATTTCTTTAAGTTGGGCATCCCATCAATTTCCTACCCTATCCAAGTTATCACCCGCTAATAAAAACATCAAAAACAAGCCAAGAACTATTCTTTCTGTGTTGGAGTGAATGAAGAAAATGCTAAGTGACTGACTCTGCAGCAGTGGGAAACCCTAATTTAGGGGCGAATCCAGAGTCTAGTCTTGGGTTAGGCACTGCCAGAAAATATGTTTTTGTGCGGGCAATTTATCGGGGAAATGGCTGGTGTTGGTGCTTCAATCATCCTGGCACCACGGTTGATATGATGTCAGGGTGATTGAAGCGCATTATTTCTATTATTACATTGTTACATAGAATGAAATAGTTCAACTCACCATAATGCCGAATCAGTGGGAGCCCTGAGTGTGTCACTTGCCACCACCGCCTGCCACCAATTGCGGATTGTCACTTGCCACGTCACCTGCCAGAAGTTGCGGATTGTCACTTGCCACGTCACCTGCCACAAGTTGCAGATTGTCACTTGCCAGGTCACCTGCCACAAGTTGCAGATTGTCACTTGCCACGTCGCCTGTCACCAGATCCAGATTGTCACTTGCCACGTCACCTGTCACCAGATTCAGATTGTCACTTGCCACGTCACCTGCCACAAGTCGCAGATTGTCACTTGCCACGTCGCCTGTCACCAGATGCAGATTGTCATTAGCCCCGTCACCTGCCACAAGTTGCGGATTGTCACTTTCCACGTCACCTGCCACACGTTGCGGATTATCACTTGTCACACGTTGCAGATTGTCACTTGCCACGTCACCTGCAATACGTTGCAGATTGTCACTTGCCACGTCGCCTGTCACCAGATGCAGATTGTCATTAGCCATGTCACCTGCCACAAGTTGCGGATTGTCACTTTCCACGTCACCTGCCACACGTTGCGGATTATCACTTGCCACACATTGCAGATTGTCACTTGCCACGTCACCTGCAATACGTTGCAGATTGTCACTTGCCACGTCGCCTGCCAAACGTTGCGGATTGTCACTTGCCACGTCACCTGCCACACGTTGTGGATTGTCACTTGTCTGCTACAATTTTTACTTTCCTGCTAAGGTGGGGATTGTCACGTCCTTTGTCCAAGAGTGAAGTTAGGTAGCAGAGAGATTATGTAATCTCTCTGCTGCCCGTGGCTGCCTGCACAGTGAGGGAGGAACTTCAGGGATGCAGGGCGGGCGCCGGGCAGTGAGAGCCGTCCGCTCACTCACCCGCTGACTGGCCACCGCTCACTCGCAATTCAGGGGGGGCGGCAAATGCCCCATCCCCCCCCCCTGGATCCGCCCCTGCCCTAACTCAACAGCTCTTATGAGGGGTGTGCTACATAAGTATAAGAATATCAGAATACATACTTGAATATAATTCTTTTTAAAACCAGAGAGTTTAATGTCACTTTAAAATGAAGCGCTAAAGAGTGCTTTCCATCCTGAACCAGTGAAATACCAAAGGGTTTTGTTAACAATTATATGTACTGTATACCGCAAAAACAATAAAACAATTGATAATAATAAAACAACAAATACATTTTAATTTTCAATCCATTTAAGTGGCAATTTTTGGCTTTGTTATGGTTTTGTATGTATATTGCACAAAGAGAGTTAACTATAGCAATTAACTGACCACAGGCATCTCCAAGAATACCACAACAATAAATTCCTCTGTAGCAATTCCGAGCTGAGCACTGCTCCACTCATAAAGAAGATTATCACTACACAAGCCAAATCTGAGTGCCAGGAAAACAGTAGCAGAGATCTGATATCAGAGGCACCATTTCTGTCACATCATTTTTGGATTAAGTAGCCCATACAAAACTATGAACAGGTAAACGGCCAAATGGCTGGCAATAAAATTTATAATTGTGATGTAAAGCGAACGAAAAACCAGGGCGAAGACAACAGCCAGCCTTTCTTCCTTCCTTGTTTGCTTTCTCTATATCTGTCTTGAGCATGCCGTGCCTTAAAAAAGGGTTACTAATTCATTGCCAGAAGACTAGCAGCACTCTTCATTTTCATTGCAGGGACTCCAGAACAACATACTCAGAGGCACTGGGAACTTTTAGCTTGCATGTGTATTCAGATGAAGAAAAGTTTCAAACAAGCTCAATAGTTCTGGCGGACACAGCAAGGCTTCCCTTGATGGGCACCCAACAGTAGCACAAACCATAGAAATACAGAAAGGAGCACCAGATCATGTTAATTGCTGGTAAAAAGTAAAAAAAACAGCCAATGCATTTTGGGGGCAACACCACTCCCTCATCAGGGCTCCACAGAGGATAAATCTTGGGTGGACTCAGAGAAAACAGTGACTGCACAGATCTTTATTAGAATCTGTATTGAGCTCTTCATATGAATTAATAACTTGACAGCAGTTGCTGAGCAGCAATGAATGGAGTTTTTATTGCAGGACTTATCTTTTGGATCTACAGCTTTAGGTACAGAATAAAATAAGCCTATTGCTATTGTTACATTGGTATTAGGTATTAGGTTAAGCCTGGTACACACTAATAGTTTTTTTTTTTTTCGTTGAGCAAAAAAAACTGACAGGAGCCGCTGTATAAATGATCCGACATTAGTACAGCGGATCTCCCCTGGTGAGCTGTTGTTTTCTGACAGGGGGGGCCGCCAGAACACGCCAATCAGTGCTCTCAGCCATTGGCTGAGAACGCTGATCGGGAGACAGTTGACTGCTGGTTTTCCAGCATGCTCATCCAAAAGAAGCCAGCCAGTTAACAAACACATGGGCAGAATGTCGGCTGGTTTTTATTGAGCCAGCCGATGTCTCCCGACATTCGGCCTGTGGGGTTGATTTACTGAAGGAAAATAGACTGTGCACTTTGCAAATTGCAGTTGCACTCTCTAAGAGCAGCTGCTCCAGAGCTTATTAAATAAGCAGAAGCTCTGCTGACTTTAATCATCCAAACATGTGCCAGCAAAAAAAAATTTTTTTTAATTTTCCTTGCACGTGATTGGGTATTTTTGCAAAGTGAAGCCTTACCTCATTTACTAAGCTCTGGAGCAACTGCACTTGCAGAGGGCAATTGCACTTTGCAAAGTGCACAGTCTATGTGCCTGTAGTAAATCAACCCCTGTGTGTACTAGACATTAGTTTAGTTGTGCAAGGGCTCTTTCACATAGACAGCCGGGGGGTTAAACAGAAGGCTGGCCACCCACCAAAACTTTAACATCACTGCTAGACAGGGCTATACACATACAGTGGACAATTATGCCTCAGCCTGCAGAGTTTGGCAGGTGATACCACCTGTCGAACTCACCCACCAAGGTCAATAGGAGCACGCTGCAACTACAAGCCAAATGCAACGCTTTTAGTGTCAGTGTGGTATTTTAATAACCCCCCTTCATAATTTAAAGCATAAAATAGTAGACAATCAAGAAGTTTCAGGATGGCCCCCTGAATGTCTGCCGGCTGCTGCAATACCGCCTCCTGAAAAACGACACATCTCAGTGCCCCTTTCATGAGGACAGTAAGCACTGCTGCCAATGTGAAAGGGCCATTATTGTTAAGGATTTGCCCCCCTACCCCAGACTACAGTAGAAGGCTGAAGGGAGTGACACCACATCAGTACATGATGCCACTCTCTGCAGCATATAGGATCTGCCTTTTACCAGGGGATGAAGAGGGCTACGACCAAAGACATCTGGGAAAAAAGTATGTATACGGTATATATTTTACTGGCAGACTCAACGGGGACTTGTCAGGGAGACTAAAAGAAAACTGTTACATGCAGATGCACTTATACCTTTTTAATGGGAAACTATAGTTCTTCTTTGACCCTTAAACTGCCACTGACCTTAAGCGGTTGTATACCCTCATATACTACATGCACCTACAGGTAAGCCTACATTAAGGCTTACCTGTAGGTGCTTGCAATATCTCCTTAACCGACATAGTCAAGGAGATATATGCAGAAAAGCGAGCACCGATGTCTACGGCGCATGCGCGCCATAGTTAACGGCGCAGGCGCACTGAGCACGGCGGCTCTTGAATGGGAGCCTGCCGGACACTGCCGGAATGCACGCATGCGCAGGGATCGTGCCCTTCCTCGCGCATGCGCGGGAGTGACGTCATCGCCGCTCCGGCCAGTCACAGCGCCGGAGCAGCGATACCCGGAAGTCACTCCGGGTATCATGGCAGCGAAGGAGGACGTGTCCGAGGACCGCTGCGGGGGCTTCGATCTAAGGTAAGTGATTGATAATGAGCTAGTATGCTAGTCATACTAGCTCATTATGCCTTTGCCTTGCAGGTTTAAAAACAAAAAAAAGGTTTGCGGCATGCAACAGCTTTAACTACTATGTTGGTGGAGGTAAAGGTATGTATTCAAACATGGCCGCAATAGCAGCCATGAGCTTGTTTACTTTTTATTAACAGATTGCTGGCTATATTGTAAAAAAGATTCAATGGCTTTACAGCTGCCTGATTGCTTCTACTGAGCCGTTTCATGTGCTCACCTCCCATTTGGGCACCCCCCTTCCTGGGTCTTGGGTTCACCAGCTTCTTCTGGGAGCCCAGAACCCAAAAAACACTTTAGAAAGGCAGGTGGGGAGAGATGGAGGAATGTCTCTTACTCCACTCTTCCCGTGAAGTATGAACCCAGAAGCACTCAGCTCAGAGCACTTCCAGGTTCAAAACAGTTAGTTCCTGATAGGATAAAGGATAAAGCATTGGATTGAGAATAAGTGCAAAATTAAAAAAATATTTTATAAAATAAAGGAAAACAAAAGAAAATGTAAAGCCCCCCCACACACACACACACACGAATGCACACGTACGTCGCATACATATACATAACTGATGATTACAAAAATCATATTGGGTATTGCTGCTAATGCTGGAATGAGAGGAATAATTCATGGGTCATCATTTATGGATAACTCTAACATGATGAATTGTAAAGGCTATTAAAGTAGACCTTTGAGTATCATAGTTTGCTGCTGTGTCGCAAGAGCATGAATCTTCAACCCTGATTCACTGTGTAAAATCTGCATAAAAACAGAGTGCAATGATTTGCAATCTCATAAATCCATATTTTATTTACAATAGAAATTAGAAAACATATTAAATGTTTAAATTAAGAAAATATAAAATTTGAAGGAAAAAAAATAAATAAATTTAAAGGGCAAAAAAACATCTCAGAAAAGTTGGGACAGGGCCATGTTTACCAAATTGCAGCATCCTCTCTTCTTTTAACAACACTCTGTAAACTTTTGGGAACTGAGGAGACCAGTTGCTGGAGTTTTGGGAGAGGAATGTTGTCCCTTTCTTGCCTGGTATAGAATTTTAACTGTAAAAGAAGTGAAGGGGGTGCTCGTGTAATTATTAAAAATAGTAATTATAAACAGATATGTGACACAAATTAATAGCTCTATTAATCATGATAATTCACCAAAATACATCAAATATCATAACATCCTATCAAATAAGAAAAGAATAGCCAAAGCTACAATGTTTCAATTCATCAAATATGGTGTACACAAAAAGTCCTAAACGACAGTGACTCTTCCTGTGTAAAGAGTAGAATCTTCTCAATGGTGTTCAACACACAGAAACCTTCCCCAGCTAACAGTTGGTCACCCAAAGTGCTCGTATGTGAAATCTGCTTACCAGATGGTGTTGACCACTTTAATTAAAAAGTAGGTCTGTTGTGCTTTTTGCAAGACATTGCCTGCCAACAATGATAGTTGCTGGATAGACAAGATACACCTCCTCCCGCAGGGATCACAGACGGGATATATAAGGAAAACGACAGAGGAACCAAAAATTGTGCAATCCCATTTATTGTATAAAAGACAATAAGATAAAAAGCCAAATGGCTTGTTTACATAAAAGGTGCCTTAGCCCGGCACTGAGGCTGCATGCGTGTCTGATGACTGAATGGTTCCCCGCGACTCTAACTCGTTGCTGGCGTGCGTTCCACCGTCCTACGCACACAGACCAAAGGGACCGGAAGTGACGTGACCAAGGCGAGAAGAGTCACTATCGTTTAGGAATTGTTGTGTACACCATATTTGATGAATTGAAACATTGTAGCTTTGGCTATTCTTTTCTTATTTTATAGGATGTTATGATATTTGATGTATTTGGGTGAATTATCACGATTTATATGCTATTAATTTGTGTCACATATCTGTTTATAATTACTATTTTTAATAATTATTTGAGCGCCTCCTTCACTTCTTTCACTGTATCTAAAGCACCACAATGTGGGTGTGTAGGATGAGTGTCTTTTGCGCTACTCAAGTGTGAATGAAATGGAACTATGATATTGTGTGCAAAAGCTGCAAAACCTATCTGTGTTCACCTTACACATAAACATAAAACAATATATAAAGGGTTCCGCGCTAAAGAATTAATACAAAGAAGGCTGTGCACTTAAAAATGATAAATAAAACTGTATATCATGTGAAGTGAATCAAAATTCCATAATAAATAAATATAATGGTGCCAACCATAGCAATAGTGTAAATAATCAATATAGTGCTGACAGTGCATAGAGTGCAATCAATAAAGTGCAATTAATGGGGTGCAAAGGAATCGTGCAAAAAGCTGAAAATAGTTCAATATTGCAATTGATCTATAAATAATTGTAGATGAGGAATCGGTCTGAAGAGGTCTCATGAAATGTCTCTGATGGACAAAATCCTCTATTGGGTTGAATACTGTTATAGCTGTGTCATAAATGTTCACAATGAATCAGCAATTGAAGTATGGAATCAGCATATGAATCCTACTCCAGTCTCCCAGAACTCTCACCTCTGTAGTAAAAATATCTGGCATTAAGCTTGTATAACTTCTCCACTGTACTCTTTACTGGTCTATATCCTCCTCCACCACTCACGCTGATCCCAAAGGTGTCAGCTGTCCTAAGAGAAAAGAGGGGAGGGGGGGAGCGGATCTTAAGCCAGGGACAGAGGGTAGGACGATAAAGAAGCCTCTGATGGTGTAGTAAATTAAGTATCGAATTTATTAAAATGTCAAGAATGGACTCTTACATCACAAGAAGAAGAAGGGTCTGGTATGGATATTTTGGGGGAACCCCACGTCATTTTTTTTTTTTTATTTGATGCACGGTTCCCCTAATATCCATACCAGACCTGAAGGGCCTGGTAATTGAATTTGGGGGAACCCCCACGCTTTTTTTTTATTTTTTATCAATGACTTTTCTCTGTATTGCCGGGAGCCGACAATTCATTATAGCCGCGAGTGCTTTTAAATTACTTTTTTTCCTTCAGAAATGACACTTTGTGCAGGGACAGTTCTAAGCATGGGAAACAAGCGCTACTTTACAGGCATACTATACACACCCCCTAGGTACGAAATTTAAAGGAATATTTCACTTTTATTGTTTCACTTTAAGCATTATTAAAATCACTGCTCACGAAAAAACGCCCGTTTTTAAAACTTTTTTATGCATTGATACATGTCCCCTGGGGCAGGACCCGGGTCCCCAAACACTTTTTATGACAATAACTTGCATATAAGCCTTTAAAATTAGCACTTTAGATTTTTCATGTTCGAGTCCGAAAGACTTTAACGGTGATCGGATGTTTGAACAAATTTATTGCCTGTTCGCAAGTTCTGGTGCGAACCGAACTGGGGGGTGTTCGGGCATCAAATATTGAATTTCAGCTTTGTCCCTTGCACACAGAGATTTCTTCCAATTCTTTTTGATTATATTATGTACTGTAGATGATATTATATTTAATGTGTTTGCAGTGAAAATATTAGTGGTTAAGTGTTGGGGTTGAAGATAATAGCTAACAATTGTTGTTTTTTTTTATATTTGAGATCTATATATATATATATATATATATATATATATATATGCTTCACAGGTTGCCACTGGAGTCCTCTTCCACTCCTCCATGATAACATTACAGAGCTGGTGGATGTTAGAGACCTTGCGCTCCTCCACCTTCCGTTTAAGGATGCCCCACAGATGCTCAATGGGGTTTAGGTCTGGAGACATGCTTGGCCAGTCCATCACCTTTACCCTCAGCTTCTTTAGCAATGCAGTGGTCATCTTGGAGTTGTGTTTGTACTCAATTTTGTGAGATACTGTATATTATATATATATATATATATATATATATATATATATATATATATATATATATATATTTATGTATACAGTACATACACACACACACTATATTACCAGAAGTATTGGGACGTCCGCCTTTACCGCCCGCCTTTACACACATATGAACTTTAATGGCATCCCAGTCTTAGTCCGTAGTGTTCAATACTGAGTTGGCCCTCCCTTTGCAGCTATACTGTAACAGCTTCAACCCTTCTGGGAAGGCTGTCCACAAGGTTTATTAGTGTCTCTATGGGAATGTTTTACCATTCTTCCAGAAGCACATTTGTGAGGTCAGGCACTGATGTGGACGAGAAGGCCTGGCTCGCAGTCTGGGCTCTAATTCATCCCAAAGGTGTTCTATCGGGTTGAGGTCAGGACTTTGTGCTGGCCAGTCAAATTCCTTCACCCCAAACTCGCTCATCCATGTCTTTTTTGACCTTGCTTTGTGCACTGGTCCAAACAAATCATTTGGTGGAGGGGGGATTATGGTGTGAGGTTATTTTTTAGGGGTTGGGCTTGGCTCCTTAGTTCCAGTGAAGGGAACTTGTAAAGGGTCAGCATACCAAGACATTTTTGGACAATTTCATGCTCTCAACTTTGTGGGAATAGTTTAGGGATGGCCCTTACCTGTTCCAACATGAATGCGCTGACGTTGAGCTGAAGTCAGAAGTTGATTGGCTACCATGCACAGCTGCACCAGATCTTGCACTCTCCAGTTTTAGCAAATCAACCCCCATGGCTCAATTTATATCTGTGTTGTGGCAAAATGCATATTACCACAAAGCGTGGCCTTAAATGTGATGCTGAGTTGCGGTGCTATTCATTTTACCACTATGGCAATACACACATTGCAGCACGCCACAATGCACTGTAGTTCACTGTGTTACAACTTTTCTGACATGTCCATTTCTGGATATTTTGGTGTACTCGCAGTTCATTATTTTCAGTGGGCTGTCTTAACACACATTAATGCACCGCAAAAATGTAAATAGGCCCTAATTGCCTATTTAATTCTAATCTTGTCTCTAATTACTACAAGAACTAAATCTGTTATCATTTTCTTTAGATTGATTTTGATATTATAAACAAATGTTATGCTGGCACAGAAAGTACAGATATTTGAAAAATAGTTGATAGCTGTGTGCCAAAAAATGTTTCTATGGGAAATGGCACCGTTCCAAGAAGGATGAGATTTTAAACATCACTATACTGTGCGCTTATAACTTGTATGCACATGACGATTTCCAGACCTTTTTGAATTTCCCACCAAGCCTGATCATCCCTTTTGATGCAAATACCAATTTAATGAGCAAACTGTAATCATCCAATTGTTGTAATTGATTTTTGAAAGATACAACTCTTTAAATTAAAACAATAATAATATGAAACATGTATGCTCAGTCACTGTGTAACCTGCACACCTAATTACTTGCCTTCATCTTTTCTCCACAGCATATGCAAGAAAAATATCCCAGTGGGATCCTATGCCTCAAAGCACAATGCATTACTATGGATGGTCTGTACTCCACTCACTGGATGGCTGGGGTTTGCATTAAGTATGGACCATCCATAGAAGTCCGCAGCATGCATGTGCTCTTGAATTATGACCAGATTGGCAAGTTTTCCTTGAAAAGACTGCACGGGCACAGAAACATAGTGAAGAACCCCAGAATATAGATGATATGGGTGGCATATTTAAAGTACAACTGCACTTTTTTTTAAAGTGCCTGGATCACTTTATGCACACCTCATAAAGGAAATGTATATATCACCACAAGGGATGGGCGAACAGTTCGGCCCGAGTATGAGTTTGGGCCGAACATTGGCTGTTCGCACGTTTGCCGAATAACTGAATTATCAGGACGTTTGACCGTTTGTTTGGCCTGCCGAATGACCACAATGCACTGCGCCGCTGCACAGTGCATTGAAAGCCCTGATTGGCTCAAGCAATGAAAGCTTTACCCAATTTAATGCACAGGGCACTGTCAGAGCCATGATTGGACACTGTCATGATGAATCTATCCAATCATGACTCATTGCTGTTAGTCCCGCCCACACTATAAAAGTATTCCTTCAATAGCGGACATTTTCAGTGTGATATCAGCGTGGAGAGAGATAGAACAGGGCTTTGTTCAGTGCTATTTGACAGTTAGTGTGCTATAGTGTGCTATTCTGATTCTATTGTCAGCGTAGAATATCAGTTTAGTGTAACTTTGGGGATAGTTCAGTGTGAGTGTAGTGTGACCATTCATCTTTCCATTAGTGTAAAGTAGGGATGAGCCGAACACCCCCCGGTTTGGTTCGCACCAGAACCTGCGAACGAACCGAAAGTTTGCGCGAACTTTAGAACCCTATTAAATACAATGGACTAGAATGTTCGAAATCAAAAGTGCTAATTATAAAGGCTAATATGCAAGTTATTGTCCTAAAAAGGGTTTGGGGACCCGGGTCCTGCCCCAGGGGACATGTATCAATGCAAAAAGACATTTTCGAAAGCAGTGATTTTAATGATGCTTAAAGTGAAAAGAAAAAAAAGTGAAATATTCCTTTAAATATCATACCTGGGGGGTGTCTAAAGTATGCCTGTGCAGTGGCACGTGTTTCCTGTGTTTAGAACTGTCTGTCATGGATATGCACTAATGTCTGTCTGCCATCTTACCTTTCCTCCTCATGTGTTCATCTTAGAGGCCAGACCCCTTCACCTGGCTTCCTTTATAATCTCCTCCCAGCCTGACTCCACCCCAGGGCCTATCACAGAACACTATATTAACCTGTGCACTGCAAGCCTGCTTTGCTGATCAACGTGTTTTTTAAGCATTGTGTGTTTGGGTTCCTGCCTGCCGTGTGCTACGTCTGTCTCTGTGTTACGATATTGGCTTGTTCCCGACTATCCCTGTCTGCTTGTTACCCTTGACCTTCGGCTTGTCCTTCGTTTATCCTTGTCTGCTTGTTGCCCAGACCTTGGCTTTCCCCTCACTATTCTTGTATCCTGTGCTGCTGCTTCCCCTCATTCCTCCTTACCCTTTGGGGCGTGAGCTAGGGGACTCTAGGGGCCGTGACCTGGACCCAGCCTGCAGCGTAACATCCTCACCACTAGAGGCTCTGGAGAAGACCTGCTGGGTCTTAGACTCTGCACCCTGGGGAATCTCGACTCTAGCTTCCTGTAGGATCCTGGTTGTGCTCCTCTGGTCCCGCTTTCCACAACCACCTAGTTTCCTATCCGCAGCAGTCAGCCATAGGGTTCACTACCTTGTGGTGCACTCCTGACCCCCTACGGTGTGCATCTGTCATCTGGCCACAGGTGACCTGACACTGTCCCTGCACAAAATGAAATTTCTAAAGGAAAAAAAGTAATTTAAAACTGCTTGCAGCTTTAATGTAATGTCTGGCCCCGGCAATATGGATGAAATGAAATTGAGAAAAATGGCATGGGTACCCCCCCAGCCCACTACCAGCCCCTTTGGGTCTTGTATGGATATTAAGGGAAACCCAGCAACCAAATTAAAGAAAGGCCCTATATACTCTGAACAGCAGTATACAGGCGGTGCAAACAAGACAGGGACTGTAGGTTTGTTCTTAAGTAGAATCTGTTTGTAAGTTGGAACAGGTACATTTTTTAAGTGTAGCTCCAGCCAAAAAATCGAATTTTATGCTTTTTGGAAAACATAGGGAAGGGTTATCACCCCTGTAACATTTGTTTTGCTGTCTGCATCTGTTCAGACCTGTTCAACTCTCTGCCTGTGGTTTTATTATGAGAACACCACAAATTGTATTCAGGTAAGCTTTAAGTGAACGCTATGCAAAGCACACAGTACATTAAGTGAAACACTGACTGCAGCTAGCACAATCACCTACCTGCCTGTCACAGTATAGAGAATAACAGGAACGGATCTAGCTAAACTGAATACAGTGTATAAATATATATACAACACCTAGGATGCATATATATATCCTCTACACACTGTAACTGCACCTAACTGACTCGCCTGCCTGCTTTATCTAACTCAAATCAAATTACACTGTCTCTTTACTTTAAACAACTCCAACACACTACACAAGGCCGCCAAGCCGGCGGCCTTATATAGTGTGGGGCGTGTACTAAACCCCCTGAGCCATAACTGGCCACAGGCATCCTGCTTTGGCCAATTACGGCTCTCTGTTCAGACGGCGCTGTGATTGGCCAAGCATGCGGGTCATAGTGCATGCTTGGCCAATCATCAGATAGCAATGCACTGCAACGCTGCAGTGAATTATGGGCCGTGACGTGCCACTCGAATTTGGCGCAAATGGCCCATAATGTTCGTTCTTTGTCGAACGATCGAACAGCCGATGTTCGAGTCGAACATGGGTTTCGACTCGAACACAAAGCTCATCCCTAGTGTAAAGGAAGGGATAGTTCAGTCAGTGTGAGTGTAGTGCGACCACCATTAATCTTTACATTAGTGTGAATGTAGGGATAGTTCAGTCAGTGTGAGTGTAGTGACCACCATTCATCTTTACATTAGTGTGAATCTAGTGTGACAGCAGGAAGGTAAAGTCACCTGGTTGCATCCAGGGGGGTAGATATATTTCTCCCAGATTCAGGCTTTATGCCGACTTATACAACTAGGGAGTTGATGAAGCCCAGCTGAGGCTAGTGGGCTCATGAATGACTCATACCTCTAGGGAGAGTGCTGGGCGTCGTGAGGCAGGGAGTTGATGAGACCAGCTGAAGCCTGTCAGTTCGTTTAAGGCCTCTATAAAAACTCCCAGATTCATTAGGTGTTTGCTCATGCCTGGAACCAGACCTGTGTGGACTGTCTAGGGAGAGTGAACCCCTGTGCGGTGAGGCAAAGCCTGTGTGGCTATTTGTTTGGACTTTTACTAAACCAGGGACTTAGGGACTAGGACAGCACCAGGCTGATCCCAGTTGTTAGTTTAGGAAACCTGCATGTTTAGTCAGAGGTCAAACTGACCAGGATTTATTTTGTTTGTTTCTTTTTGGCTTTGCTGTGTTTTTGTCACTGTACATAGAGAAATAAACCGCACCTTTTGATTTTGAAAACCACAACCTCCGTCTGCTGGCCCTGTTTTTGTGTGGGGAGCCCAACCAGGGGGTCACACACACCCGCTACCGAGTTAACCCCCTCACAGTTGGTGGAGAATGCGGGCAGTTTTTTTTAAGCCAGCATGGAGGAGATACTGAAACAGCTGGCTCTAGCAAATGCCAATCAACAGCAGACAAATGCAGGTTTGCAAAGGAGCCTTGCAGCCCAGCAGCAAGCTCATCAACAAGCCCAGCAGCAATCTGAGGCCCGCTTCATAGACCTGTTACAGAAGCAAGAGCAGAGACTACAACAAATGGAAGCAGTAATGCAGCAACGTCCGCAGACCAGTGAGGAAAGCCGTCCCACTAATACCGCGTCCTTTGGGGTGAGTCGTTTATTGACAAAAATGACTGGAGAGGATGATCCAGAGGTATTTTTGACCACATTTGAAAGGACTGCTGAAAGAGAAAAGTGGCCTGAGGAGCAGTGGGCTGGACTGGTGGCTCCTCTGTTAACTGGTGAATCGCAGAAGGCTTACTATGACCTAGAGCCTGACCAAGCAAAAGACTATGTGATGCTAAAAGCTGAAATATTGGCAAGGCTGGGTGTCACCCTGGCTGTCCGGGCTCAGCGTGTGCATAACTGGACTTTCCAGCTTGGAAAACCCCCCAGGTCTCAAATGTATGATCTCATTCACCTGAGCAGGAAGTGGCTACAGCCAGAGACTTTGTCCGCACCGGAGATTGTGGAACGTGTTGTGATGGATCGTTTCTTGAGAGCTCTTCCTACCGCCATTCAAAAGTGGGTAAGCCATGGAGACCCAGAAACGGCCGGTAAACTTGTGGATCGTGTAGAGAGATACTTGGCTACAGAGAACCTGACGGCCTCTTCCAGAGACTCTCGGACTTTCCACCCTAAGACCAGACCATCCCCAGGGGCGGATAAGAGGATTCCAAGGGGTGAGGGTGGAGAGAGTGAGAGGGTGGGAGCTCTACCCCAAGTTTGGCGAGAACAGCCTGGGAAATCAGCGGCTCAAGAGGCCGCAAGAAGGATCGTTTGCTACCGCTGCCGGCAAGCGGGACATATTGCAGCAAATTGCCCGGTTGTGGAGGAACCCATGCAATGTGACTTTCTGATGGACAGACGTCAGTCGCTGTGTGCGACAGTCGCATGCACTGCCATTCGGGGAACTGAGAAACATTTATGCAAAATGTGTATTAATGGTAGAAATGTTGTGGTATTACTGGATTCAGGTAGCCTTGTGACCCTGATAAAGGCTGAATTAGTTAAAACAGAGGTCTCTGGGAATAGCAAGGTAGCTGTTATTTGTGTGCATGGGGACACCCGAGAGTATCCAGTGACTACAGTGTGTTTCGAGACCCCCAAAGGTACCCTCTCTCATCCAGTGGGGTTAGTATCTCAATTACCGCATGATGCCATTGTGGGAAGGGATTTTCCGAAGTTCTGGGAACTGTGGGATGATCCTGAGCCCCCCACTGGTGCCCCTATGTACCAGGAATGTGATAGCCAGAACTCCTCTGAGAGTGGTGAGGACTCTCCAGAATTTCCCTTGTCAGTATTGGCAGGGGAGACTCAAGAAACTGGAGAGGAGCCCACCTCCTCAGACGAAAACCTACCGTCTGTGGAGTTTTCTGATCTGGAGGTTCACAGGGAAAATTTTGCCACAGAACAGTTAAAAGACCCCGCCCTAATAAAGGCACGGGAAAACGTAGTGGAAATAGATGGCGAGTTAGTGAACCCAGATAATACCTGCACTTACCCATACTTCAGCGTAGAGAAGGACCTACTGTATCGGGTGGCAAAAAGGGCAGAAGAAACCGTTGAGCAGCTGGTGGTGCCCAAACCTTACAGGAAGTTGGTGTTGGAGTTGGCCCATGGGCACATTCTTGGAGGTCATCTGGGGACAGAGAAAACCCGAGAGAGGGTATTACAGAGATTCTATTGGCCTGGGGTGATGAAGGACATAGAAAATTATTGTTCCTCCTGCCCTGTGTGTCAGAGGTCGGCCCCGATGCCACATTTCCGTAGCCCGCTGGTCCCTCTACCCATCATTGAGGTCCCGTTTGAGAGAATCGCAATGGATTTGGTAGGTCCTATAATCAAGTCCGCTAGGGGGCACCAGTACATATTGGTTATAATGGACTATGCCACCCGTTATCCAGAAGCGATCCCTCTCAGAAATACCTCGGCCAAAACCATAGCCAAAGAGCTATCTCTTGTTTTTAGCCGGGTGGGTATTTGTAAAGAACTGCTTACGGACCAAGGTACACCCTTTATGTCCCGGGTTATGAAAGAGCTGTGTAAATTGTTCAAAGTGACGCAATTGCGTACATCTGTGTATCACCCCCAAACCGATGGGCTGGTTGAAAGATTCAACAAAACCCTAAAACAAATGTTGAAGAAAGTGGTGGATAGAGATGGAAAGGATTGGGACTGTCTACTTCCTTATTTGATGTTTGCTATTAGGGAGGTGCCCCAATCCTCTACGGGATTCTCCCCCTTTGAGTTACTGTATGGGAGACACCCAAGAGGGCTGTTGGATATTGCCAAGGAAACTTGGGAAAGTGAGAGTTCTCCCCACAGGAGTGTGATTGAGCATGTCGCCCTGATGCAAGATCGAATTGCACAGGTAATGCCCATCGTGAAGGAACATTTGGCCCAAGCGCAGTTGGCACAGCAGAGAGTGTACAACCGTGGAGCAAAGACCCGTACCTTTTCCCCGGGGGATAGGATATTGGTACTTGTCCCTACGGTTGAAAGTAAATTCCTTGCCAAATGGCAAGGCCCCTACGAGATAATGGAAAAAGTGAGCGAAGTGAATTACAAGGTCAGACAACCAGGAAGGCGAAAGCCCGAACAGATATATCACGTTAATCTGTTGAAAGCCTGGAGGGATAGAGAGTCCCTAGTCGCAGAAACTTGGTCACCAGCTCAAACTGGTTGCGTGATTCCGGAGGTTGGAATAGCAGCCACCTTGTCACAACCCCAACAACAGGAGGTTAAGGAGTTTGTGCTTCGCAACAAGGAGGTGTTCTCTGAGCTGCCGGGACAAACATCTGGGGTAGAGCATGATATTATTACCCCGCCCGGTGAAAGGGTGAAGTTAAAACCCTATCGGATCCCAGAGGCCCGACGGGAGGCAATACGGGAGGAAGTACAGAAAATGCTGAACTTAGGGGTGATAGAGGAGTCCCAAAGTGATTGGTCTAGTCCCATTGTGTTGGTGCCTAAACCGGATGGGAGCTGGCGATTTTGTAACGATTTTCGTCAGTTGAACAAAGTTACAAAATTTGACACCTACCCCATGCCACGTATAGATGAGTTGATCGACCGGCTGGGAACAGCCCGATACATGACGACTCTTGACCTCACAAAAGGGTATTGGCAAATTCCCCTGGCCAAGTCGGCCAAAGAGAAAACCGCATTTGTAACCCCAGACGGGGCGTTCCAATATAAGAGAATGCCGTTCGGGTTACAGAATGCGCCGGCCACATTCCAGCGGAAAATGGACCAGATGCTGAGGCCCCATCGGAAGTATGCTGCGGCTTACCTGGATGACGTAATTGTCCATAGCACAGATTGGGCCTCACATCTGCCAAAAGTGCAAGCAGTCCTGGACTCTGTTCGGGAAGCGGGGTTTACGGCTAACCCCAAGAAGTGTACCATTGGGCAGGAGGAGGCCAAATATCTTGGGTACACCATTGGCAGGGGAGTAATAAAACCCCAACTCAACAAAGTCGAGGCCATCCAGAGTTGGCCACGTCCCAACAGCAAGAAGCAGGTACGAGCCTTTCTGGGAATCGCGGGTTATTATCGGCGCTTCATTCCCCACTTTGCTTCTAAGGCTGTGCCCCTAACCAACCTGACGAAAGGGAAAGGGTCGGTCATGATTAAATGGACCCCCGAGGCTGAGGCAGCATTCCAATTCTTGAAACAAGCCTTATGTAGCCAGCCAGTGTTGTACTCACCCGACTTCTCTAAAGACTTTGTCGTACAAAGTGATGCGTCAGATGTGGGGTTAGGAGCAGTATTGTCCCAGGTCTGGAACGGGGAAGAGCACCCAGTCATTTACCTCAGCAGGAAGTTGAAGTCCCATGAGGTAAATTACGCCACGGTTGAAAAGGAGTGTTTAGCGGTGAAGTGGGCTCTAGATTCCCTTCGGTACTATCTGCTAGGTAGGCACTTTGACATGGTTACGGATCACGCTCCGTTAAAGTGGATGGCTCAAAACAAGGAGACAAATAGAAGAGTGAATAGGTGGTTCCTGGCCCTACAGGAATTCAACTTCACAGTAAAGCATCGCCCTGGCGTTCAAATGGGGAATGTGGATGCTTTGTCTCGAGTACATGAATGCCTGATTGCTGGTGTTCCAACCCCAAGGTTAAAACAAGAGGGGGGGGTATGTGACAGCAGGAAGGTAAAGTCACCTGGTTGCATCCAGGGGGGTAGATATATTTCTCCCAGATTCAGGCTTTATGCCGACTTATACAACTAGGGAGTTGATGAAGCCCAGCTGAGGCTAGTGGGCTCATGAATGACTCATACCTCTAGGGAGAGTGCTGGGCGTCGTGAGGCAGGGAGTTGATGAGACCAGCTGAAGCCTGTCAGTTCGTTTAAGGCCTCTATAAAAACTCCCAGATTCATTAGGTGTTTGCTCATGCCTGGAACCAGACCTGTGTGGACTGTCTAGGGAGAGTGAACCCCTGTGCGGTGAGGCAAAGCCTGTGTGGCTATTTGTTTGGACTTTTACTAAACCAGGGACTTAGGGACTAGGACAGCACCAGGCTGATCCCAGTTGTTAGTTTAGGAAACCTGCATGTTTAGTCAGAGGTCAAACTGACCAGGATTTATTTTGTTTGTTTCTTTTTGGCTTTGCTGTGTTTTTGTCACTGTACATAGAGAAATAAACCGCACCTTTTGATTTTGAAAACCACAACCTCCGTCTGCTGGCCCTGTTTTTGTGTGGGGAGCCCAACCAGGGGGTCACACACACCCGCTACCGAGTTAACCCCCTCACACTAGGGATATTTAATCAGTGTGAGTGTAGTGTGACCACCATTTATCTTTACATTAGTGTGACTGTAGTAATAGTTCAGTCAGTGTGAGTGTAGTGACCGATAAACACAGCAAGTTTAACGCCGTATATTTCAGTGCGTTACCTTACCTTAAACGCAGTACATTTCTGTGCGTTAGTGCACGCTTAATGCAGTACATTTTTTTGCGTTACTGCAAGTTTAATGCCATATATTGCAGTGCGTTACCTTCTGCTTAACGCAGTATAGTTCAGTGCGTTACTGCAAGTTTAACGCCATATATTTCAGTGCTTTATCTTCTGTTTAACGCAGTATATTGCAGGGCGTCAGTGCAGTTTTACTGCAGTATATTATAGTGTATCAGTGGAGTGTGTCTGTGTGGTGAGTGCTCAAGTTAAAGTGCACCAAACACCACTTTCCATTGATTAAAGTGCATCCACGTACACATTTCCACATCTATATTACATTTTGCTAATAAGCACCCCCCCCCCATGTCAACAAGGAGAGGCAGACATTCCCATGGCACTGTGAGGGGGCCAGCAGCGTATGTGTCCACAGGCAAATGTGGACGTGGTCAGTCCTCAGGCAGGGCATCATATTCTCTGTTTAGTGATGTTGCCCTTGCTATCCGCCACAGCATGCAGAGGTGGTGGACTGGCTTACTAAACCATCCTCATTTTCTGTCACCCTAGCAGACACTGGTGCACAGTCCACTGCAGCTTCCAGAGTGGCTTAACCTGCCTCCTTGTCCACAGCTATTCCTGCCATAGCCCCAGCATCAGGCATGGAGGAGTCAGCTGAGTTATTTGAACACAGTATCAGCCACTTGCTCCTTGACAATTCACAGCCATTACTTGACTCAGATGTTGGTTCTGTGGTTGAGGAAAGCAGAAACATGAGCCTATAGAGAGAGGAGAACACTGATACACAAATTGGCAGTCATGTTCCTCCAGCCGCAGCGTATTGCAAAGTTGTCTCCAGTGGTAATGAGGATGGAGGAGATGATGATGATGAAGTCACTGACGTGACTTGGGTGCCAGATAGAACAGAGGAGGAAAGTGAGAGTGAGGCACAACCCCAACAAGGCAGCCACCATGGAAGAGTAGAGAGCAGCCACCCTATTCCATCACATTGTGGAGCTGTTATCTCCGGGCCCATTTCCCACAGCTCAGCTGTCTGTGCCTTTTTTAGCACATGTGCAGCTGATCGCACTTTGCAATTTGCAAACTTTGTCTCAAGCACATCAAGCCTCAAGCATGGCAAAAACACCAGCCATTTGGGTACCACATGCTTGACAAGGCATTTACCTTCCCACCACTCAGCCCATTGGCAAGAGCACCTGAAAGCCACACAAAAGGGGCGCAAATCTGTTCCTCCTCCTTACTCACCTCAGACTGCCTGGTTGGAGAAAAAAGAGTGCTTTGGATTACATGTTTCCGGAACAAATTATAAAGCAATCCAAGGTTTTACTGGGTATATATATATATATATATATATATATATATATATATATATATATACATACATACAGTATCTCACAAAAGTGAGTACACATCTCACATTTTTGTAAATGTAGCAAGGTGTTATTTGTGCACGTAGCTCATGGACTACAGTTTGTGCGTATAAGAACTTAATTCTTTCCATTATCCGTTTGCCCCATATCGCTGCAAGTTATTGGGTTCAGCTATGGTAGGACAATGCATGACGGATCTTGTGGTGCGGAGAGACAGAGACTCTCTTGCTACGGGTCATAAATGGACTATAAGGCCCACAACGCCACTTGCAGGGAGGGAGCGTGGCGCCACGCACTGCCTGCTGGGAGGACCCTTTAAAAGGGGAGGCGGGGCTTGATTTATTTCTCTTGGGACGCCATCTTGCAAGCGGCAAGAGGCCTGCAGCAATGGGTGCTTAGGCCAGAAAAGCCTGGGCCTAAAGTGACGGAGGCTGGACCGTCTGTCGGAAGGGATCCCAGCGACAGTCCTGCTGATCGGACCAGGGAGAGGGACAGCTCCACACTCCTGAGTACCCAGAGTCACCTATCCACCAACGTCTGGCGACTGGCCAAGCGGAGGACCAGGGACAACAACTCGTCCGGTGGCTGCGAACCAAGAGGGCCCTGTCGGAGGATACCAGCAGGGCAAGGCCTCATGTGGTGAGAGGGCACCTGCCCACTAACACGATTAACTGTGTTGCAGGAAGGTGACTTCCACAACTGTACCTATTCACTTAGGCTTGCTGGTATCTGCAGTACCGCAAGCCAAGTCACGCTGCATACAGGATTAAGTTAGCGCCTTGAGAAGGATCAGCATTCATCTCTCCCTTTCATCACATATGTTAACTGTTCATTCCTCTTTAATTTTCCTTACAAATTATTAATGTGCACCAACCAAGGCTAGCGAAGACTACTATTAACCAGAAAGAACAATTGCAGGATTCAGCTTGTCCATCTGAACTAATATAGTAGGACACGTGCATGGGAATTGCCCGCTAGGGGGAACCAAAGTGCACAGATACTCACAATAGAACTTGTTGTATAGCTGTTATATTTCTTAGAGCTGGGTGAGGCCTGGTGGAGAGGTGCTTTAGTGCTGACGTATTGCAATGGGGGAATCCCTCCACTGTGTACTTACTCAGGTCAGGTTTCACTTTGCATTGTTCAAACTGATTGTTTATTCATATACCATTGACTTTCACAGGGCCCTGTTTGAAGTCAACTGTTGTTGTTTAACTGTGCCTATTTTTCTTCACCAAGTAAACACTCATTCCTTGGTTAAATTGCATTTGGTGTGGAGTCTTATCTGGTGTCATTGGACAGGTGGCGAATACAAGGTAACAACGCTTAACTGTATTTATATTGCTGCATGGTTTCATTGTGGTTCCCAACTGCCAGTGGGTTCCACAATCAGTGTATTGTCCAGTTGTGCCAAGGGGAATTGAGTCAAACTTACAGGGGTTGATAGGCAGAGTACAGGCCCAAAACTAACCAGCAGCTCCTACGGGGGTAGTGCTACATAAATATTTTATTATATCTTTTCATGTGACAACACTGAAGAAATTACACTTTGCTACAATGTAAAGTAGTGAGTGTACAGCTTGTATAACAGTGTAAATTTGCTATCCCCTCAAAATAACTCAACACACAGCCATTAATGTCTAAACCGCTAACAACAAAAGTGAGTACACCCCTAAGTGAAAATGTCCAAATTGGGCCCAATTAGGAATTTTCCCTCCCCACTGCCTTAACCCTCTTGGGCTTCACAGGTTGCCACTGGAGTCCTCTTCCACTCCTCCGTGACGACATCACGGAGCTGGTGGATGTTAGAGACCTTGCGCTCCTCCACCTTCTGTTTGAGGATCTGGAGACTGGAGAGTGAGTGAGTGATTGAATAACTTGTATAGCGCTACAAATGCGAACTAAATGGCCTCAAGGCGCTTTACATCCAGTGACGTCCTGATCCATCAGAAGAGGTGGGTCTTAAGTTTTTTCCTGAAGGCCCGATGATTTTCTTCCATGCGGATGTCCGTGAGTAGAGCGTTCCATAGCCGTGGTCCTTGGACTGCAAATCTTCGTCCTCCCTTTGATTTGTAGCGAAACTTGGGGATGTGAAGGAGGTTTTGGTTGGTTGATCAGGGAGTGTGATTGGGGGTGTAGTGTTTTATCTTCTCGCATAAATATTGAGGAGTGTTTCCTTGAGGAGACATGCTTGGCGAGTCCATCACCTTTACCCTCAGCTTCTTTAGCAAGGCAGTAGTTGTCTTCAAGGTGTGTTTGGGGTCATTATCATGTTGGAATACTGCTCTGTGGTCCAGTCTCTGAAGGGAGGGGATCATGCTCTGCTTCAGTATGTCACAGTACATGTTTGCATTCATAATTCCCTCAATGAACTGTAGCTCCCCAGTGCCGGCAGCACTCATGCAGCCCCAGACCATGACACTCCCACCACCATGCTTGACTGTAGGCAAGACACACTTGACTTTGTACTCCTAACCTGGTTGCTGCCACACATGCTTGACACCATCTGAACCAAATAAGTTTATCTTGTTCTCATCAGACCACAGGACATGGTTCCAGTAATCCATGTCCTTAGTCTGCTTGTCTTCAGCAAACTGTTTGCAGGCTTTCTTGTGCATCATATTTAGAAGAGGCTTCCTTTTGGGACAACAGCCATGCAGACCAATTTGATGTAGTGTGCGGCGTATGGTCTGAGCACTGACAGGCTAACCCCACACCCCTTCAACCTCTGCAGCAATGCTGGCAGCACTCATACATCTATTTCCCAAAGACAACCTCTGGATATGACGCTGAGCACAGGCACTCAACTTCTTTGGTAGACCATGGCGAGGCCTGTTTTGAGTAGAACCTGTCCTGTTAAACTTCTGTACGGTCTTGGCCACGTGCTGCAGCTCAGTTTCAAGGTCTTGGCAATCTTCTTATAGCCTAGGCCATCTTTATGTAGAGCAAAAATTCTTTTTTTCAGATCCTCAGAGAGTTCTTTGCCATGAGGTGCCATGTTGAACTTCCAGTGACCAGTATGAGAGAGTGAGAGCGATAACACCAAATTTAACACACCTGCTCCCCATTCACGCCTGAGACCTTGTAACACTAACGAGTCACGTGACACTGGGGGAGGGAAATTGTCTAATTAGGCCCAATTTGGACATTTTTACTTAGTGGTGTACTCACTTTTGTTGCCAGCGGTTTAGACATTATTGGCTGCGTGTTGAGTTATTTTGAGGGGACAGCAAATTTACACTGTTATACAAGCTGTACACTCACTACTTTACATTGTAGCAAGGTGTCATTTCTTCAGTGTTGTCACATGAAAAGATATAATAAAATATTTACAAAAATGTGAAGGGTGTACTCACTTTTGTGAGATACTGGGGGTTATTTACGAAAGGCAAATCCACTTTGCACTACAAGTGCACTACAAGTGCACTTGGAATTGTAGTCGCTGTACATCTGAGGGAAAGATCTGAAATTAGGGGAAGCTCTGCTGATTTAATCATCCAATCATGTGCAAGCTAAAATGCTGTTTTTTATTTTCCTTGCACGTCCCCCTTAGATCTACAGTGACTGAACTTCCAAGTGCACTTTCAGTGCACTTACAAGTGTACTTGCAGTGCAAAGTGGATTTGCCTTTTGTAAATAACCCCCAATGTATATATGTACTGTAGATATATTATATCTCTAACCTCCTTTCCAAGTCAACCTCACTGACTCCTAATTTCAAGCACACACTCCACCTATGGGCATATCTAGTGCCCAGCTAGGAGAACTAACATATGCCGCAATTGTGCCCTGCCCTACACTTATACACACAATCATTTGCAATGTAAGTTTTATTTTTTGTTTTATTACAGATCCCTAAAACAATTACACCATCTTCTTGTGGTTCTATCCACAAACTGAATTTGACTCCAATTTTGACAGTCCAATTCAATGCATATACAATAAGGTAGAATGCACCTCAGAATAAAGTGGTAGTATGGCCTGCATTTGTATTGTTCGAGTACAATGAACTGACACTGTTTCCAGGAGTCTCCAGGCTGCATAGGACAGTTGCCTGTGCTAGATATCTGACGTCCTGGCAGTTCTCTCTAAAAAAAAGGTGTTGAAATAATCTTCACTTTCTCAAACATCATAAAGCATAGAAGAGATATGTGAATAATCCTATCTTAAGTAGGCAAATATGTATATAATGTGTGTCATGATTTGGTTATTAGCAATAAATAGCTAATTTTATTAGTGCTTTAACCTATTTTGATTCTCTGTTGTCGGAGCTATTTGATATAAGCAGGCAGCTTATACATAAAACTGATTTCACCAGCTTAGCCCAGGCATCCCACACAGCCAGGTTACAGGTATCCCTGTCAGGAAGATACAAGAAACTGGCTCATCAAGTCTTAAGTACTTTATAAGCACTCTGACAGACTAGATTAGATCATATCATCACTCAGTACTTAGTTTGTTTGAAGTTTAACAATACCTATAATCTTTGATGCACTCCAACGTCATTAATGCACAAGTAATCCTTCTCTAACCTGCTGACCCTCCTCCGTTTATTAATGTGCTGTGCTCTAATATCTCCTAAAATATGAGCGTTCACTGATGAGATGAAATAAAAACACATGATTAAACATCAGGTAAGGTCCAAATCAAATGGCTAAAACTAGCATTGAAATCCGTCTTTGATCTACTTCTCTTTCATATCTAGAAAGGTTTATAAAGTGGAAAAGAAAGTGGTTTAATCAATTGCTGTTCCTGCTTAAATATGGGTTTTAGCTGAAATAAAGTCTACAAATACTCACCTCCGCTCCAGCAGTGTGATGTCCACGAGATCCCTTACCGAAACCAACATCTTTCCCCACCCCCTTCCTGTTTCTTCCAGGTGTGGGGTCTTCAGACATCTTGATTGGATGGGACAGGAAGACATAAACTCCTGCTTATGGGCTTAATTCAGCCTGGGATGGCCCACTAGTATGTCTCTTCTGTAGAAAAAAAAAAAACCTTCCTGCTCACAATTTTTTTTCTTTTATGGCCACAGTTCTGCTTACAATGTATTTTCATTTTCGCAGTCAAATTTGAGGAAAAAAAAACAAAAAAAAACACTATACTGTATGTAATTGGAGGGCCCGTGGAACCCAGAAGTTCTTAGAAAGTATGAGCCAGAAAATAATGGACTTTGAGAATATGTCTTGGATTGCTTTGAAATGGGTCTGTAATATTAATCTACGGTATTTCCCAGGATATCTGTAAAGGACTATTTACTGGTTGTTTGATTCTGAACTCAACAGGTTAATTGAGAGATGCTGATGTGTTCAACTCTAACCACCTAGCTGCCTGTGTAATGTAGATTAAATCCAGACTAGCTTCCAAAGACCTTTTCATTGTTGTTTGTGGTGATGTGGATTGGAGCTGGTAGACCGTCCGGCTGCCTATTATGGGATGTTTAAGTGTCTTGCTGTGAGGAAGGGGGGGGGGGAAATCACTCCAGCAACGCCTCCTGCTAAGACTGTTTACTGAAGGAGAAGTTTGACCACACCTGACCTGTATCACCATTGTCATAGGACAGTTTAACCCGCCCTGTTCCCCAAGGATGGGAGGGAAGTGTTTTGAAGGGAAGTGTGTTACCATGTGCTTGTAATAAAGATTCATTCCCTGTTTTTGGAACTTCAACACAGAGCATTGTCTCGTTTGTGTGGGGAGAAATATTTGTATTGGGTCTTATTCGGCTGGTTGGAGTGTCTGGTAGCTGGCGTGTGTTCGAGACAGGAATATCCTAAATGACGTTAACCCCTGTCGTTACATTGGTGGCAAGCAGCGGATTGATTCCCACAGCCAGAAGGACAGCTACAAGAGGACACAGGCCAATGGAGGCACAGTAAAGATGGCTAAAGCACTCTACCCTCAAGGACTTACTGGAGAACTGGGGAAGACAACAACCGTAAGAAGAGGGACATTATCAGAGAACTAGTCGAAATGGATGGAACTGAAAGGCCCAGCGTAACAGACAGGACACCCGAAGAGGCAAGTTTTGATTGGGCTGTTAACATAAGACTGGCACATTATGGTCCTCCTAACCCTACAGCGGAGATCATAGACCGAGTTATAGCGTAAATTTGCTACAGCAAAGAGGTGCTGCAGCAGCAGAAGTCAGAGCAGCACCAACTGAAAGGAGAAAGATACATTTTACTGCTTTAAAAAATTTAATTGAAACAGAAGGGGAGATTGATGGGTACCTTGCTGATTTTGAACGGCAATGTGCCCTACACCGGGTGCCCACAGAGGAATGGGTTACCATTTTGTCTGGGAAACTGTCCGGCCGGGCCAGTGAAGCATTCAGGGCCATCCCAGACGAGGATATTATGAACTATGGACTGGTAAAAGAAGCACTTTTGGCCAGGTATGCCGTCACACCGGAGGCATACCGGAGGAGGTTCCGAGAGACGAGGAAGCAGACTGGAGACTCGTATACCGAGTGGGCATGCTGCCTACACCGAACTGCATCCCACTGGGTCACTGGATGCCAAGCAGAATCCGGGGAAGAGGTGCTGCAGGTGTTCCTGCTGGAGCACTTCTTTGACAAACTGTCCCTGGAAGTCAGAGAGTGGGTCCGGGACCGAAAACCTTTCACCTTGCCTGAAGCAGCTCGCTTGGCGGACGAATACAAAGACGCCCGCAAACTGGATAACCCTGTGCTCAAGACAACAGCTTGGGTGGATTATCGATCAGTGGCACCCCCTCCGGCTATCGCCTACCAACCCCAGTCGTGCCAACCTACAGCACCACCTCCAGCGGCCACTTATTCTCGGCAGCCCAGGTCCAACTCCCAGGGCTACTCACAACCCATCAGGTGTTTCGTGTGTAAACATCTAGGGCACAAAAAGCCAGACTGTCCGTTGAATCCAGCCAGGCAGTCCCAGTCATGGAGACAGCCAGCAAGGGGGAACCCCCACACATCCATGCCTGCGGCCCACTGCGCTGAGGAGGAAGAACATTGGGGCGTCCTGCACGAGGCTGATCCAATACAAGCAGCTAACCGAGACAACCGGCAGCAACACAGGCCGACAGTCTGGGTCAATGGAAAGGTAGCCAATGGCCTACGTGATACTGGCACCACCATGACCCTACTACAGAAGAACCTCATCCCAGAGAGCCAACATACAGGAGACACTGTAGCCGTAAGAGTAGCGGGAGGCACCGTCTTCCGGCTACCCGTTGCCCGTTTTCACCTGGATTGGGGGGTTGGTTCGGGACACGTGAATGTGGGGGTGATGAAGGATTTGCCAGCGGATGTACTACTGGGGAATGATTTGGCCCCCCTCGTTTCTTCTTACGCCGCGATGGGCCCCGCTGAAGCCAACCCAGTGACTACCTGTGACTACCTGTGCTGCTGGAACCGACCCGCTTGCTGCCGAGACCCGGGTAAGACTATCTTCCCCGACATGTACCTTAGATCAGGCACAATATCACAGTCTAAAATTGGAATGTGACAAGTTGGCCAGTGAGAAATCGGAGATGCAACGACACTACGTCATGTATTATGAGATGTCCCATGGCTTGAACATTGAAATGCACAAACAGGCTGAAATTGTCAAAAGGTTAAATGGGATTTGCGCCCAGGTTTTGGCTTACCTCTCCCAAGAGCGTCAGCAACAAGTTTTGGGAGCCATTGAGAGAGCAAAGCAAGTGACTGTTCCAGAACTGAATTCCATTATTCGCCCTACAACCTTACAACTTCACCATCAGCTACTGACCCGGTAAGCAAAATGGCAATGCTGATGGGTTGTCCAGGCATTAGAGGAAGGGAACTATGGACTAACTTCAGAGTCAACACGTCTGGGGTCTCTTCCTGTGTTAGTCTCCTGCCAAAAGGGGAGAGATGTAACGGGAGGGCCCGTGGAACCCAGAAGTTCTTAGAAAGTATGAGCCAGAAAATAATGGACATTGAGAATATGTCTTGGATTGCTTTGAAATGGGTCTGTAATATTAATCCCCGGTATTTCCCAGGATATCTGTAAAGGACTATTTACTGGTTGTTTGATTCTGAACTCAACAGGTTAATTGAGAGATGCTGATGTGTTCAACTCTAACCACCTGGCTGCCTGTGTAATGTAGATTAAATCCAGACTAGCTTCCAAAGACCTTTTCATTGTTGTTTGTTGTGATGTGGATTGGAGCTGGTAGATCGTCTGGCTGCCTATTATGGGATGTTTAAGTGTCTTGCTGTGAGGAAAGGGGGCGGGAATCACTCCAGCAACCCCTCCTACTAAGACTGTATACTGAAGGAGAAGTTTGAACACACCTGACCTGTATCACCATTGTCATTGGACAGTTTAACCCGCCCTGTTCCCCAAGGATGGGAGGGAAGTGTTTTGAAGGGAAGTGTGTTACCATGTGCTTGTAATAAAGATTCATTCCCTATTTTTGGAACTTCAACACAGAGCGTTGTCTCGTTTGTGCGGGGAGAAATATTTGTATGGGGTCTTATTCGGCTGGTTGGAGTGTCTGGTAGCTGGCGTGTGTTCGAGAATGGAATATCCTAAATGACGTTAACCCCTGTTGTTACACTGTATGTATGTTATGTGTTCCCATTCATACAGCATACCCCCAAAAAATATGACTTACTTCATAGATGTTTCTTAGGAGAATGCCTCATGGATGACTGCCAGTATTTCTGAAAAATGTCAGAATGAGTTTCTCCTAAGGACAGGTTGAGTTTCTCTCATTAAAGGATATGTAAAGGTTTATTTAAAAAAACAAAAACAAACATGTCATTCTTACCTCCTCTGTGCAGTTGGTTTTGCACAGAGTGGCCCGATCCTCCTCTTCTGGTGTCCCTCAGCGGCGCTCATCGCTCCCCCTCTTCTTGAGTGCCCCGTTGGAGAGCACTCGTGCGGGCACGCTCCTGTGTCCTGCTGCTGTGTCACTTGACACAGACAGCAGGACTCGGCCCCGCCCCTGAGTCATTGGATTTGATTGAGAGCAGCGGGAGCCAATGGCTGCTATCAATCTATTCAATCAAGCCCCGAGACACCGGCTGGAGCTGATGTGCTCGTCCCAGTCCCTGGAAAGACCGGGTTCAGGTAAGTAAAAGAGGGTGCCTGGGGGGATGCTGGATCACAGGAGGTTTTCACCTTAAGGCTGAGTTCACGCTGGCATTAAGTGCCGGTTCACACTTGTGCGAGTTGATACCGAATGCGATGCGTTAAACAAAAACTAGATTCGCATGTCATCCAAAAAGTAATTGTTTTCAATGATGGTCGTTCACACCTATGCGTTGCGATTCCTCTCCGAATTCGATGCAATGAAAAAAATGGTCTTGTGCGAGTTTAGAGCGTTGCATTGCGAATTTAGTCTCCATAGACATGAATCATGAATCATTCTGGAATCGCATTTGATGGTCCACATATGTGCGAATTTCACCGCACTATTCTCCACCAAAACCAGGAAGTACACAGGAAGTTAACACTTTTTTTTTTTTAACATTATGATTCCATTGGTTAGAAACATTAATCGCAGCTATGTCCCACTCCTGAAATTCGCATTAAAATCACGATAAAACGGGGTAATTTCGCACCTCAGAATGGACTGAAAAAACTGAACATATTCACAGCGCAGCAGTGTGAACCAGCACTAAGAGCAGCCATTTAACAGGCATTAAAAACACCCCTCAAAGACCTATGCACAAGATTTAATAAACAGCTCATAGTGCTGTTCACCCTAAGCGTTACTTCAAAATTGAAGCCTCAAGTCTATGTTAACTGTCAGGGAAATGGCTGTGGTGTGGGCAATTCCGCCAGTACCCGTCATGGTTGTACCAGACGAATCCCTGTGCGCATGCCGGTTTGTGCGCACCGAAGCGTGCGCACGATGTGACAATTGCGAACGCATTCCCCGGCCTATTTAAACCTACCACTAGCGCTTACAAGTTGCTGGTTTATCGTCAGCTTCCTATGTTCCTGTGCCTTGTATAATCTGAAACCCCTGGCTTGACCTTTTGGCTTTTGTCTTCACCTGTGATCCTGTCTATCTCCTCGCACTGACTCCGGCTTGGCTGACTACTCTTCGATCCACTGCCCACTGTGTATGACCCGGCTTGTTCCTTGTTACTCATCTCAGACTGTCTCTCGGTATATGACCCCTGGCCTGGCTACGGACCCTGTTCCTGGTTTACCCTGCTGTCTCATACCCGGACTTCTCCTTGCCCGGCTGCCAACAGCGCTACTTAGCACACCCAAGCTACCTTCTGCCAATCAGCCCAGTCTGCAACATTACTGGCAACCCGTGCACCTTTGGGCACCATATCTCCTGTATCACTCCCAGGGGAACGTTGCAGTCAGCCGTAAGGGGCGCCCTCTCAGCAACCCGGCCTCACACCAGAGACTTGACATTAATGCTCCGCAAACGCTCTGGCAGGTGTTTTCGGCATGGTTTTGTTGCGGTTGCAGCAAGTTAAAATTTGTTTATTTCTGTCACTTTCCATTGTGGAGTAGTTTTAACGCTCATCAAACGCTAGAAAACCATGCATAGGGTGTTTAGGGAGCATTTTTATCGCTTGTAAAATGCCCCATTCTAAAGCTCATTGATGCCTGTCTGATGCCCATACTAACGGCATACAAACGCTATAGAAGCGTTTGTTGAGCGTCAGAAATTTAGTCAAGTGTGAACAAGCCGGGGGCGTGGCCAAGACCGGCATGTGAGAGGACGCACTTCTCACAGCTCCTGCCTGATCCGTCCATTGATCCTACCCCAGCATCTCTGATCCTGCTCTCTTCGGCTCCCCAGCTGGCTACCGAACCCCTGCACTGCCCGGACCCACCGCCGGCCCTCTGTACACGGGGGAAGATCCGTTGCGGTATGCTGGAGATGGCGGGACCGGACTCCCAAGATGGCGCCGCTGCAGCACAGCGCTCATCGCGGCTGACAGACAAGCCTAAGGAAACTGGCAGTAGGAAAGCTCCAAAGGCTCAGACGAGGGACATGCTCTACTACACCCAGAAGGTACAGGGCCCTGTACTTTCTGACGTTGGGGGGACAGTGGATGATGGGGATGGAGGAAACCAGGCCACACAGGCAGAATGGGGCCATGATATGGAGGACACCCCCCACTGCTCTGAGGCTGATGCTGTTCAGCCCCCCTCCTCCCCCCCTTCGGAAGACACACCAGAGCCTACATTAGCAGACATACTGAGGGCTGTGCAGATGGGCAATGCTGACATGAAGGCGCAGTTTGGGGGTCTGAGGGAAGAGGTGTCCCTTCTGAGGCAAGATCTTCAAAAGGTCAGGGAAAGGGCGACAGCTGTGGAGAGCAGAGTGAGCGATTTAGAGGACAAGTTACCCCCATTAGCAAGTGAGGCCAGGGCAGCACACCGCATGGCCCAAGACACGTTTAACAGAGCAGAGGACACAGAAAATCGTTTGCGCAGGAACAACGTCCGTATTGTCGGTCTCCCAGAGAAATCAGAGGGCAGAGACCCCACCATGTTTGTGGAGAACTGGCTTATCGAGGTGTTTGGAAGGGAAGCTTTCTCCCCATTTTTTACAGTGGAACGAGCTCATAGAGTGCCGGGCCGCCCCCCCCCCCCACAGGGGGCCCCTCCCTGTTCAATGCTGGCCAAGCTCCTACATTACCGTGACAGAGAGACAGTTCTTCGCTGCGCGCAGGAGCAGGGCAATGTCACATTTAACGGAGTCAGAGTGTCATTCTACCCCGATTTCTCTGCTGAGGTGCAGAGGAGTAGAGCAAAGTTTGGTGACGTAAAGAAACGCCTGAGAGCCCTGCAACTGCCATATGCAATGCTCTACCCAGCTAAACTGTGAGTGACGGCGGATGGCCAGGCGCAGTTCTTTGAGTCGGCCAGGGACGCGGCGGCCTGGCTGGATCACAATGAGCAGGCCTTACGTCGTCGCAGGGTGGATGCTGGAGGAGACTTACCCTGACAACTCGTGTAACACAAAATGTGCATTTATACCTGGATTGTTGATCTCCTTGTATTGATGGGATGCTGTTCTGGCTTCAAGGACACCCTTTCATCTTATCCGGTTCCTCTTCTTGTGACGGGGGGAAAACTTAATTTCCAAATGTGCTAGGACAAGAACTGTGAATTCAACTTAGGTTTAATCTTGAATCTAGTAGAAATACATTGACCTTCAGTTAGCCCACTGTTGGGCTGGGTTGCGGTTCCAGGAGTTGCCCTGTTGGCAATGTTACTGTGGCTGACTGTATATTTCAGCCCCGTCCAGGCGCTTCCTACTGTGAGGATTCTCCACCGGACTGGGGACTACCTATCAACAACTGCTCTACTGTTTGTTGGCACCGTTGTGCCTTGTTGTGTTCTACAGTGTACGCTACCTTACAGTCCAAAGATGTACTTTTTTCTGGTCACCTATCATTTTGTTGCTACCGTAGTTCTTCATCGCCCCACTAACTTTGACTCACTGGAACAGTCCGAGCTGGGGGTGCCCAAGGGCCCCACCCTGTCACTATTTCTGCCTCTGCAATGGAGGGTACCCCCTTGATCTCCTGGAATGTTAGGGGCCTGAACTCCCCCCTTAAGCGGACTATGGTGTTTACTTGTATGAAAAAGTTCTGCCCTGCTATCTTATGTTTTCAGGAAACGCATCTGACACCTGACACTAAAGGATGTATGAAATACTCCTGGGTGGGCTGGGCGTACCACTCCACTCACACCTCCTTCTCCCGGGGGGTGAGCGTGGTGGTGCACAGGTCTCTGGACTACCAGGAGTATGCCTCTAGGGTTGATTCTGAGGGCAGGTTTGTGTTTTTACATTGCCGCATTGGTATTTTGAACTGTATATTAGCCTGTGTTTACATACCTCCCCCGTTTGATGCTCGGGTGCTGCGGCTTCTCCTGGAGTTTTTGGGGGGTAGGCCGGAGCTCCCGATGCTTCTGGTGGGAGACTTTAACAGCTGGTTGGATCCGGGGATGGACAAGCATCCGATACCGGGGGCGAGCTCTTGTAGGCCTACTCCTCTGGCTAGACTGTTTCGGGAGGTGGGCTGGCTAGACATATGGAGGCACCGAAACCCTACAGTTAAACAATTTTCTTGTTTCTCTAAGTCCCATGGGTCACTATCTAGAATAGACTTGGCGGTGGGTAACCCTGCGATGCTCCCCTCGGTTTTGGAGGTCTCATACAAACCTAGATGTGTTTCTGATCACTCTTACATGGTGATCGATCTTACGGTGACTCATTTATCTACACTCTCCAGAGCACCCTGGAAATTTAACGCCTTTTGGCTTAAGCTATTTACTGCCCCAGAGGAACTAGAGGGGAGCATTCAGAGGTTTTTCTCCGACCAGCCTGATCCAGGGTCTCTCCTTGCTGAATGGGAGGCATTTAAAGTTTACCTTCGACGTTTACTTAGCAATGAGGTCAATAAGGTCAAGAGGCGCTCTGAGGCCTTCAGGGAAGCTCTGGAGAGGCAAGTCCATTCTCTGGAGGCTCAGTACGTGCAGGATCCCACTGACTCGGCTAAGGGGGCGTGGCAGTCGGCTCAATCTGCGTATGAGCACCTGCTCGCCTCTTCGGCGGAAAAAAAGAGGTTCTTTACCAAAACAGCATTTTTTGAGGAGGGGGAGACGACGGACCGTCTCTTGGCTAGGATAGCTAATTCAGAACAGAAATCCCCGGTTATTGGTACCCTGCGAACCACGGAGGGGCGACTGGTTAACTCCCCTGATCTCATAATAAAGACATTGGCAGACTTCTATGAATCACTGTATCGCCCAGCCTCGGAATATAGCTCGGGGGAGCTGTCTGGCTACCTGGACGAAATTACGTTCCCGCGTCTCTCCCCTACTCGGAGCATGGAGTTAGATTCTCCATTGAGTTTGGAGGAGATGCAGGTGGCGGTGGCGGCCTTCCCTAACGGTAAGGCTCCGGGGGGGGATGGAATCCCCATGGAGATTTACAGACAGTACTCTGAGGTCCTGTTGCCTAAGCTGTTGGGGGTCTTTAATGCTGCAAGGGAGTCTGGCGTCCTCCCGCCCTCTATGGCAAAGGCACATATTGTGTTGATCCTCAAACCAGGAAAGGACCCAGTGGACCCGGCCTCGTATAGGCCGATTTCGCTATTACAAACAGACATAAAGATCTTGGCGAAGGTACTGGCCCTCAGACTAAATAAAGTGATTACCTCTGTCATACACCCAGATCAGGCGGGATTTATGCCCAACAAATCCACGGCAATAAACCTCAGGAGACTATTTCTTAATATGCAATCCCAGGCTGATAACATGGGTAAGAGAGCTCTGCTGTCGCTTGACGCTATGAAAGCTTTTGATAGCGTTGAGTGGCCGTACCTTTGGGAGGTGTTGAGGCGATTTGGTTTCGGGGAGGTGTTCATTTCTTGGGTGCGTTTGCTGTACCACTGCCCCCAGGCGGTTATTAGAGAGGCGGGGAGAGTGTCGCCGGCCTTTGCTCTGGGCCGGGGTACGCGGCAGGGGTGTCCATTGTCCCCCCTGCTGTTTGCCTTGGCTATAGAGCCATTGGCGATTCGGATTAGAGACCATAGGGGTATCACTGGCTTCTGCTATGGGGACAGACAGGAGAAAGTGATGCTTTATGCAGACGATACAATGATTCTGCTGGGTGATACAGAGCAATCCCTGAGCGAGACGATGGAGACGGTGGCTCGGTTTGGGGAGTTCTCGGGCCTTAAAATAAATTGGACCAAGTCAGCCTTAATGCCACTGGATGATGTCCTGTTACATCACGGAGACCGGGTGGGGGGTATTCCTGTAGCCACCTCCTTCAAATATCTGGGGATACAAGTGACGCCGCATATCAGGGAATACAGTCAGCTCAATATCTCCCCGCTGCTGGCCAGATTCCGATCTCGGGTTAAAACGTGGAACACTCTGTGTATGTCGGTTGCGGGCAGAGTGAATCTAATTAAAATGATTCTTATGCCCCAACTGCTGTACATGCTCCACAATTCCCCGGTAGTGATCCCACTGAAGATCTTCAGAATAGTGAATACCATATTTCGCGAACTGATCTGGAAAAATCGCCCCCCCAGGATAAAATTAGAGCACTTGCAACGCCCCAAGGGTGAAGGTGGCCTTGCCTTGCCGAATCCGTGGTTGTACTATCTGGCGTCGCAATTGCAGCATCTGATAGGTACCATGGTTTTGGAGGGTGACACGGCGGGTAGAAGCCATGGCGCCTCTGAACATATTATGCTTTGGACAGTGGGGAGAAAGTCAGTTCCGACAGCGCTTGAGGCCCTAGCTTTTGGAAGGCCTCACAAAAGCTTCCCTACGTACAGTTTAATACAGAAGATATGGAATAAAACTAAATATCTACAGGGGGCCTCAGGTATTACGGAGTTCAGCCCTATCTGGGCAAATGATTCCTATCCCGAGCTAGCCAAATTACAGCATGGGGACAGGTGGAAGAGGTATGGAGTCTGCTACCTGACACAAATTATTGGGAACGGCAAGTTACTGCCCTTTGAGACTTTAAGGGAGGCATATCATTTGCCTGCGAACATGCTTTTCTACTATCTGCAGCTTCGGCATGCATTTACAGCTCAGTCAAGGGTCTCGGAGTGGCATGTAGATTCCCCTCCGATTCTCTTGCAGCTTAGGGGTGCAGAGACGTCTAAGGGCTTCATTTCCCAGAGCTACGGCACGCTGCTTTGTAAATTTCTCACAAAACACCCCCTGACTGTTAAAGGGAAATGGGAAACGGATGTAGGACCCCTGGATGAGGATCAGTGGGAGGAGGCCCTGCAGTCGGTTACCGTATGCTCCCTCAATGTGACACAGCGGCTGACGCAACTATATACACTCCTGAGAGTATACTACACGCCTCACAGACTATACGGTATGGGACTGCTGCCTGCACCGACCTGTACGAGATGTAAAAGAGACCATGGGGACCTGATACACATGCTCTGGCGCTGCCCCAAGTTGCATACCTATTGGAAGGGGGTGACAGACACGCTGAACACAGTATTCCAGGTGTCAGTCCCATTAGATCTGAAACAATGTCTTCTGAATCTGCTAGATGAGCTGGAATGGGAACCCCATATTAGGGAAGCCCTCACTAGGGCCCTTTTCTTGGCCCGCAAAATGATTATGCAACATTGGAAGTCTGAATCACCCCCCACGGTCAAGGAATGGATTAATGCACTTGGTAACGCACTGAGAATGGAAAAGGTTATATACCAGCATAGGGGATGCTCTGGAAAGTTTGAAAAATTATGGGACCTGTGGTTGGGAACACCGGGGCTAGCTCCGGACGACCTTATTATGGACAGACTTTTGAGACTAAATGTGGGTTGATATGCTACTTAAGTGCGTAGGCACGGGAGTATAATGGGCAGATTGTCCGGGCACAGACAGTGACTTGGGGGAGGTGCGGTGGCCGCTCATGGCAGTATGAATACTCAGGATGGTGACAATTGTGTTTAAAATTCATTGCATGTATTGTAAGTAGTACGGTCATGTTGACTGTATTTGAAGAGATTATGGTACTTTGGACTGTAAGTGTCAAACTTGAATCAATAAACTTGGGGTTTTTTTCTGGAAAAAAAAAAAAGTGTGAACAAGCCCTTAATGCATAGAATGCATTAGGTGAAAAACCTTGAGAGTTTACAACCCCTTTAAAGTGGTTCTAAAGGCAGAATTTTTTTTTTTTTTACCTTAATGTATTCACTGCATTAGGGTAAAAAAAAACATCTGCATGCAGCTCCTCCCTAATCCCTTATACTTACCTGAGCCCGATCTTGATCCAGCGGGGGGGCAGGGCTCGAGAGAAAGCACGCACAAGTGCCCCCATAGCCGGTGGCTTGCTATTTTGGGCACTCAGCAGAGGGGAGGGTCCAGGAGCACCGATGGGGGACCTGAGAAGAGGAAGATCGGGCTGCTCTGTGCAAAACTATTGTACAGAGCAGGTAAGTATGAGATGTTTGTTATTTTTAATAAATAAGAGCTAAACCTTTACAGTCACTAAGCCTTTAATGTCCAACCTTTATTAGGATGTTCAAAGATAATGAAGATCAGTACAGAAAGGGTTATTAATGGCAAATGCAGCTGCCGAGCCTTCTCATAAACAAAGAGAACAAGTAGGATTTTACAGTGCTGGAGTTTCCAGAAAGAAGATCTAAAAATGGTAAAGGCCGCTTGTTCAACACTAGCTGAGTGGAAGCGAGAAGTAAACTGCATCATGGGGGCTGAACTTGGGTGTTCACTGTTAAGGACCAGCTGGATCGCTTCTGGGATATTTATACTATTCTGAAGAGATCCCTGATGCTTATTTATATCCCTCCAAGTGTTGGTAGCTACTCCACTAGGCCCTCACTTTAGTCCTTGTTGGAATTCGAGGCCCTTACGCGGTTTTAGATGCAGCAGAAACATCCCTGGCATTACTTGACCACACTTGATTTGGTTCTCAGGTCTTACACTCTAAGGTATTTACCCCGTGACTTTCCCCCCCCCCCGCCCCCTCCCTTTTTATTTATTTTTTATTTACCTACCGGTGGGTGGTACTGGTCCAATATAGTACACCTTTGTACGTGCTGATGATTTCCTGGATGAGCACGATGTTCTTTTTTCTGGGTTTGCTCATCCAGTTCACAGGTTAGACTGTGTGAAAACATTTAATAAATATAAAAGTGTCCCAACTTGGCTGCACAAGTGGAAATGCACTTTAAGTTTACATGGGCTTAAAGTGTAACTATAAGCAAATAAAAAAATTATGTGTATGATGTTGTATGTCACGAGTATAAACAGTAATTTTTGTATTTCTGAGTTCCCCCAGTAACCTGTAGATCCTACCAGTAGATCAATTTTTTTAAACTTCTTGTAATAGGCCCAGCTGTCAAACAAAAGTGGCAACTACATGGTTGGGCAATAACATAAACTAGCCTTTTTAACAAGGGTGCCCAGGCACCCTGGGGTGCGTTGAGGTTTCTTCAGAGGTCATTTGCAAAATGCCTAAAAATGTATCAAAACGTGTATACAAGCCAGCAGGTAGATCAAGCCTGCCTTTGCCTACACAAAGCCACGGGTTTTCATTATGCACCATTATGTCTTTCTAGACACTGGCATCCTAACAACCAATTATGTCATCAGTTGATAAGGAGGATATCTGTTGCCTCCACATCATCCTTGTTTGACTCTCCTCTGCCTCAGCACTGGCGTCACATTTGCTGACTGATGCAGAGAAATTTAAGGGAGAGGAGAAACACTGGAATACTAGTCGGTACCAGTGTGCAAAAGTGTATTTGCTTTGGAAGAATAAATCACCTCTAACATTGTGCGTCCTTCGTGTGAATGTTTATGCATTGTGTAAAACTATTATGCCCTGTACACACGATAGGTTTAACCGATGAAAACAGTCCGATGGACTTTTTTCATCGGACAAACCAATCGTGTATGGGCCCCATCGGTCTTTTTTCCATCAGTGTTTAAAAATAGAACATGTTTTAAATTTATCCGATGGTTAAAAAACCGATAGCAAATTACTATCGTCTGTGGGGAACTCCATCGGATAAAAAACCCACGCATGCTCAGAATCAAGTCGACGCATGCTCAGAAGCATTGAACTTAATTTTTCTCGGCTCATCTGAGTGTTTTACATCACAGCGTTTGGAACGGTCGTTTTTTTGACTGATGGTGTGTAGGCAAGACTGATGGAAGTCAGCTTCATCGGATTTCCGATGGAAAAATCCATCGGATTAGAATCCATAGGAAATCCGATCGTGTGTACAGGGCTTCAGACTATTTTTTTACATTTTAGAATGGGGTGCCTCAAGACTGTCCATAAGTTTAAAGGGTACCTTGAGATTGTCTATAATTTTAAGGGGTACCTTAACTGAAAAAAGGTTGAGAAACATTGACATAAACACTGGCAGAAGTGCTTTTTTTATCTGGCTTAAAGTGATTGTAAAGTCTTGTTTTTTGTTTGTTTTTTAAAGCGTAACTCCACTTTTTGTTGAGAAAAAAACATTCCCCTCTGGGTGATCTATGTACATTGCAAGGATTATAACAACCTTTGTTGGAGATTCCTACCTTTTGTTATTCTGAAGAAATCCATGTGTGTTTGTCTGTGCCTCTGTACTGAGTGGGTCTAATGGGAGTGGTTTCTTAATTAATTGTCAGGTGTGCAGCTGCAGGCCACTAATGAGGGAATCTGCTGGGCCTGCATCCCTTTAGACGTGTTCCTATTGTAAGTATCTCTCCAAAAATTACATTATTGTTGCAGGGGGTGCCTGAAATCTGACTTGTATCTTAGGCAGACTTTTGGGAAAATTGGTGAGCCAATCACACAAGCAGGAAATTATGTTTCTGGGAAGTGCACACTCTGTGTACAGAACAAATCCAGGTAGCCATATTGCAATGCATTCTCAGAAAATTACAGTGGCTGCAGATTGAAAAGGAAAGGTGATTTTTAATAACATTCAATTACAATATGATTAGTGTCGCAAATATATGTGCTATATTATTTTTTCTCTATTTGTCATTTTTTTTCTCCACGAAAGTAGAGTTACCCTTTAATGTTATTCAGTTAACCTGGTGGTCATAAAGTAATGGCTGATCAGTATATATGATGCAGTCTGGCACTAGCAAATATGTTTGTTTTTCTAGTCCCCACTGTAACATAGTTTTATCTCCTGTTGATTTGACAAGTAAGATACTGTATGTTATTTTTGTACTACCTTTTGGGTCACATGCTGTTTGTTCTGCAGCAAAATCACACAGCAGCATTTTCACCCTATGGACAGGGTAGTCTAATGCCGCGTACACACGATCGATTTTCTCGACGGTGAAAACACCGTCGAGAAAATCGACGGGAAAAACGAGGAACGGCTTGTTCCCCTACACACGGCCGTTTTTCCCGTCATTTTTTCTTTTGGTCGAGAAAAACGACTGTGTGAAGGCTACCCGTGAAGCTGCAAAGAGGGACCAGAAAAGAGGAGGATCCGGGCTGCTTTGTGCAAAACCAACTGCACAGAGGAGGCAAGCATAACATGTTTATTATTTAATAATTTCGTTACTATGCCATCTGAAAGTTGGTGGGATATACAGTATTAGGCAGCAAGTAAATATGAGGTGTGTCTAAAAAGTCCGATATCTCAACGGCAACATGGGCCAGGTGCACGCGCATGCACATGGCTATCCAAAGACATGTCAAGAAGCGTCACCTAGCGTAGAGTACACATGACCATCAGAGTATCCATCCTTTCTGCGAAACATCGTCACAGGGGATGAGACCTGGTGCTACCAGTTTGATAGGGAATCCAATCGGCAATCTATGGAATGACGTTCACTCCCCTAATCTGGTGCGTGCAGACATCTTTCTGTTTCCCTGCCTGAAGAGCGTCATGAAAGGCGCACAATTTGCGGATGTGGCAGAAATCCAAGAATGTGCGACAACGGTTCTGCAATCGATTCCTAAAGTGGACAGGTTCTAAAAGCTTTATGGATTTGCCAAAAGTGTGTTGTGAAGAATGTCAATTATTTTGAAGGCCAATAAAAGTAATTATTTTTTTTTTGTTTCACAAAGTTTTATTGGGTGAATATGAAAACACATTACAGCGTAATAAAAGAATAAACATCTGAACATGTTTACAATAACAATTGAGTTGTATTACACTTTATAGTAAGATATAGTATCAATATGGTTATGAACAAAATCATTAGTTTATGTAAATACTTAACAAATATCTCACCATTTTTTACGGATATGATAGTTAATAAAGTGAATATATTAATTTTAGGTAATAAGGGGGAGCAAAGAGAAAGGATAAAAGGGGAGAAAAAAAAGGGGTAAAGGGGGGGATTGCATAATTACAGGACTCTTATTGTAATGTTTTTTTCCGACATTCCTGTGGGCTTTATTTCTTAAAAATTAATTCTGTTATTACTTGATGACTGTTTCATAGGCCTAAAGCCTGGTACACACGACCGGTTTTCTCAGCAAGAAAACTGCTGGGAGAGTTTTTTGCTGAGAAAACCAGCCGTGTGTATAGTTTCTCATCGGGAAAACTGCCGGGAATCTCGACGAGAAAAATAGAGAACCTGCTAGCCCTGTACACATGGGCGGGAATCTCGTTGGAAAAAAAAACGTTGGTTTTCCCGACGAGATTCCCGGCAAGCTTGTTGTGGTTGATTCACCACCCAAATCTTCTGTTGGGACTCTTTCCCAACACCCCCCTTGTTTTTTGTTCCCGGCAAGCTTGCCTTGCTTGCAGAGTGTACACACGGCCATTCAAAAGAACCGCCGTTCTTTTGAATGGCAAGAACGCGGTGACGTCATCAGCTAAGACGAGCCTGCGCTCGTCACATTCGATGCCGTCGCCGCCATCTTGCTACACCCTACACTACCCTTGTATGCTACCGCGCATGCATCAAAGTCTTTTTGTGCATGCGCAGGTTTACCATGGAAAGGTAAGCATACACACTCACGGTTTTCTCGTCGGGAAAGCAGGTTCTCTATTTTTCCCGACGAGAAACCATACACACGACCGGTTTTCTATGCAAAAAGCTCTCCCAGCAGTTTTCTTGCCGAGAAAACTGGCCGTGTGTACGAGGCTGCTCTCTATTTTCTCGTCGGCCTGTTTGCCGACAAGAAAACCGTGAGTGTGTATGCTTACCTGTCCATGGTAAACCCGCGCATGCTCGAAAATACTTTGACGCAATCGCGGTAGCATACAAGGGTAGCGTAGGGTGTAGCAAGATGGCGGCGACGGCATAGAATGTGACAAGTGCAGGCTCGTCGTAGTCTATGACATCACTGCGTTCTTGCCATTCAAAAGAACGGCGGTTCTTTTGAATGGCCGTGTGTACACTCGGCGAGCAAGGCAACCTTGCCGGAAATCTCGTCGGGAAAACCGACGTTTTTTTTCCCAACGAGATTCCCGCCCATGTGTACGAGGCTTGAGAGTTTTTGAAATTATCCAATTATGCCATGTTGCTGAAAATGTAGTTATTTTCTCCTGAGATATACTTATAAGTTCCTCTATTTTTTCTATGCTGTTTATCCTCCTGAACCATTCAGCTTTCGATGGAGTGGTATTCGAACGCCAATGGTAGGGGATACAGTGTTGTGTTTATCATGAACATAGAAAGTGACTTTAGGTAGTGTTTTCTAGGGAGAGAGTTGAAGTGTAGGAGGTATTGTGCTGGATTAAAGTTTTCTGAAGTGATTGAGATAATGGTTTCGTGTACTGATTTCCAGAAACTTTGAATTAAGGGGCAAGACCACCATACGTGTAACATCGAGCCTTCCTCACGTTTGCATCTCCAACATCTGTCAGAGATTTGGGAGAAAATTTATGTAGAATGGAAGGGGTTCTGTACCATATGGTAGTGATTTTGAAACCACACTCTTGAGTGGCCACATTTAGAGATCCTTTATGTGCGTACATGTCAATTTTTTCCCAGTTTTCTTCTGTCAGGTTAATATCCAGGTCTCGTTCCCAAGACTGACATGACATACTGGAGAAGTCCATCTTTCCCTCAAAAACCGAGTTGTAAAGGGTTGAGATGATGTGTCTATGTGGGTTTTTTTTTTATGTACATAGGTCTTCTAGCGTTGTAAGGGGTTTTGTCCATGATTGAGCCGTCTCGCTTCTGGTCAAAAAGTGTCTAATTTGATTATAGTTCCATTGTGGGAGTAGGAATGGTTTAATGTCCTTATTTAAGTCGTCTCTAGATAGAAGTTTTACATTCTTAAAAAAGTGTTTGGTCAGGATTTCTTTGTGTGGCCAGCAATGTGTTAGAAAAATTTTCTCTAGACCTGGGGGGGAATCTGGGTTGTTTCTTAGCGGTGTGAGAGGGCTGAGCCAAGGAGATGTGTTGTTGAATTTAACCACTTAACGACCGCCCACTGTAAATATACGTCGGCAGAATGGCACGGAAAGGCACAATCACGTACCTGTACGTGACTGTCTTCGTATGGGTGGGGGGTCCAATCGGACCCCCCTCCGGAACAGTGGGCGGCCGGGATCGCTTCGGGAGCGATCCGTGATGAGGGGGCCGCCATTCGATTCTGGCCACCCCCTCGCGATCGCTCCCGGCGAATCAAATGCTTCCTCTGCTGGTGTAATGTTTACACAGGCAAGAGGAAGTGATGTCATCCCTCATGCGGCGCTCACATATACCGAGCGCCGCATGAGAGAAGACACAAAGGTTAGTGCACATAACAGTACACTGACACCACACACATAGGTACATAAATTGCCCCCCCAGCCCCCCCCCCCCCCAGATCACCCCCCAGCCCACAGTCACAGTGTCACTGATTGCAGTGACCATTTATTTACTGATCACTGCAATCAGTGACATTTGTGACTGTAAAAGTGTCACTACAGTTAGTGTTAGGTCCAGTGTAGCCCCCTAACCCCCCTAATAAAGGTTTAACCCCTTGATTTCCCCCAGGTAACCCTTTCACCCCCTAGCACCGCCGTCACTAAGCGATCGTTTTTCTGATCGCTGTTTTAGTGTCGGTGATGCCGATCGGTAGCCAGTTATTTTTTTTAGGTTTCGCCGCAGGTTTTTATAGCGTCGGGTACCCCCATATATTACCTAATAAAGGTTTAACCCCTTGATCGCCTCCCCAGGTAACCCTTTCACCCCCTAGCACCGCTGTCGCTAAGCGATCGTTTTTCTGATCGCTGTTTTAGTGTCGGTGATGCCGATAGGTAGCCAGTTATTTTTTTTAGGTTCGCCGCAGGTTTTTATAGCGTCGGGTACCCCCATATATTACCTAATAAAGGTTTAACCCCTTGATCGCCCCCCAGGTAACCCTTTCACCCCCTAGCACCGCTGTCACTAAGCGATCGTTTTTCTGATCGCTGTTTTAGTGTCTGTGATGCCGATAGGTAGCCAGTTATTTTTTTTAGGTTTGCCGCAGGTTTTTATAGCGTCGGGTACCCCCATATATTACCTAAAGGTTTAACCCCTTGATCGCCCTCCCAGGTAACCCTTTCACCCCATTTTGCCAGTGTCACTAAGCGATCATTTTTCTGATCGCTGTCTTAGTGTCGGTGATGCCGATAGGTAGCCAGTTTTTTTTTTTAGGTTCGCCGCAGGTTTTTATAGCGTCGGGTACCCCCACATATTACCCAATAAAGGTTTAACCCCTTGATTGCCCCCCAGGTAACCCTTTCACCCCCTAGCACCGCTGTCACTAAGCGATCGTTTTTCTGATCGCTGTCTTAGTGTCGGTGATGCCGATAGGTAGCCAGATATTTTTTTTAGGTTCGCCGCAGGTTTTTATAGCGTCGGGTACCCCCATATATTACCTAATAAAGGTTTAACCCCTTGATCGCCTCCCCAGGTAACCCTTTCACCCCCTAGCACCGCTGTCGCTAAGCGATCGTTTTTCTGATCGCTGTTTTAGTGTCGGCGATGCCGATAGGTAGCCAGTTATTTTTTTTAGGTTCGCCGCAGGTTTTTATAGCGTCGGGTACCCCCATATATTACCTAATAAAGGTTTAACCCCTTGATCGCCCCCCCAGGTAACCCTTTCACCCCCTAGCACCGCTGTCACTAAGCGATCGTTTTTCTGATCGCTGTTTTAGTGTCTGTGATGCCGATAGGTAGCCAGTTATTTTTTTTAGGTTTGCCGCAGGTTTTTATAGCGTCGGGTACCCCCATATATTACCTAAAGGTTTAACCCCTTGATCGCCCTCCCAGGTAACCCTTTCACCCCATTTTGCCAGTGTCACTAAGCGATCATTTTTCTGATCGCTGTCTTAGTGTCGGTGATGCCGATAGGTAGCCAGTTTTTTTTTTTAGGTTCGCCGCAGGTTTTTATAGCGTCGGGTACCCCCACATATTACCCAATAAAGGTTTAACCCCTTGATTGCCCCCCAGGTAACCCTTTCACCCCCTAGCACCGCTGTCACTAAGCGATCGTTTTTCTGATCGCTGTCTTTGTGTCGGTGATGCCGATAGGTAGCCAGATTTTTTTTTAGGTTCGCCGCAGGTTTTTATAGCGTCGGGTACCCCCATATATTACCTAATAAAGGTTTAACCCCTTGATCGCCTCCCCAGGTAACCCTTTCACCCCCTAGCACCGCTGTCGCTAAGCGATCGTTTTTCTGATCGCTGTTTTAGTGTCGGTGATGCCGATAGGTAGCCAGTTATTTTTTTTAGGTTCGCCGCAGGTTTTTATAGCGTCGGGTACCCCCATATATTACCTAATAAAGGTTTAACCCCTTGATCGCCCCCCCAGGTAACCCTTTCACCCCCTAGCACCGCTGTCACTAAGCGATCGTTTTTCTGATCGCTGTTTTAGTGTCTGTGATGCCGATAGGTAGCCAGTTATTTTTTTTAGGTTTGCCGCAGGTTTTTATAGCGTCGGGTACCCCCATATATTACCTAAAGGTTTAACCCCTTGATCGCCCTCCCAGGTAACCCTTTCACCCCATTTTGCCAGTATCACTAAGCGATCATTTTTCTGATCGCTGTCTTAGTGTCGGTGATGCCGATAGGTAGCCAGTTTTTTTTTTTAGGTTCGCCGCAGGTTTTTATAGCGTCGGGTACCCCCACATATTACCCAATAAAGGTTTAACCCCTTGATTGCCCCCCAGGTAACCCTTTCACCCCCTAGCACCGCCGTCACTAAGCGATCGTTTTTCTGATCGCTGTTTTAGTGTCGGTGATGCCGATCGGTAGCCAGTTATTTTTTTTAGGTTTCGCCGCAGGTTTTTATAGCGTCGGGTACCCCCATATATTACCTAATAAAGGTTTAACCCCTTGATCGCCTCCCCAGGTAACCCTTTCACCCCCTAGCACCGCTGTCGCTAAGCGATCGTTTTTCTGATCGCTGTTTTAGTGTCGGTGATGCCGATAGGTAGCCAGTTATTTTTTTTAGGTTCGCCGCAGGTTTTTATAGCGTCGGGTACCCCCATATATTACCTAATAAAGGTTTAACCCCTTGATCGCCCCCCCAGGTAACCCTTTCACCCCCTAGCACCGCTGTCACTAAGCGATCGTTTTTCTGATCGCTGTTTTAGTGTCTGTGATGCCGATAGGTAGCCAGTTATTTTTTTTAGGTTTGCCGCAGGTTTTTATAGCGTCGGGTACCCCCATATATTACCTAAAGGTTTAACCCCTTGATCGCCCTCCCAGGTAACCCTTTCACCCCATTTTGCCAGTGTCACTAAGCGATCATTTTTCTGATCGCTGTCTTAGTGTCGGTGATGCCGATAGGTAGCCAGTTTTTTTTTTTAGGTTCACCGCAGGTTTTTATAGCGTCGGGTACCCCCACATATTACCCAATAAAGGTTTAACCCCTTGATTGCCCCCCAGGTAACCCTTTCACCCCCTAGCACCGCTGTCACTAAGCGATCGTTTTTCTGATCGCTGTCTTAGTGTCGGTGATGCCGATAGGTAGCCAGATATTTTTTTTAGGTTCGCCGCAGGTTTTTATAGCGTCGGGTACCCCCATATATTACCTAATAAAGGTTTAACCCCCTGATTGCCCCTAGTTAACCCTTTCACCAGTGATCACCATATAAGTGTTACGGGTGATGCTGGTTAGTTAGTTTGCTTTTTATAGTGTCAGGGCACCCGCCGTATATAACCCAATAAAGGTTTAACCCCCTGATCGCCCGGCGGGTGATATCAATTAGGTTTTAGCGTCAGAGAGGGCCTGCGTCACACCCCAGGCAGCGTCAGGTTAGTGCCAGTAACGCTAACACCCACGCGTGAAGCATACACCTCCCTTAGTGGTATAGTATCTGAACAGATCAATATCTGATCTGATCAGATCTATACTAGCGTCCCCAGCAATTTAGGGTTCCCAAAAACGCAGTGTTAGCGGGATCAGCCCAGATACCTGCTAGCACCTGCGTTTTGCCCCTCCGTCCAGCCCAGGCCACCCAAGTGCAGTATCGATCGATCACTGTCACTTACAAAACACAACACACATAACTGCAGCGTTCGCAGAGACAGGCCTGATCCCTGCGACTCCAGTGCTGTAGGAGGTGATTTCACCACCACAGTTAAAAAAAAAAAGCATATATGCCGAAGCATTGGGGCAGCAGGGGCGGAGGAGCGGAGGAGCGATTTTGCTTCCGAAATTCCGACGGAGGCATGCCCGTGGAAAAGTCTGACCATGTGTGTGCGGCATAACTTTTGCGGGAGGATGCCCCCATGCTTCAGCATATATAAATGGTGCATGTATGCCCATCATTAGAAGTGGGTGGATGAAGGGCGGTATTCTAATGGTGGGCATACCCACCGATCAATCTCTTTTTTCATTCAGCCAACAGGCTGCATGAAAAAAAAGATTACAATACATGTCCAACAAGGACCAGCATGTTGCTGGACTTTGAATGGTTATACCAGATTGATGCCTGCGGGTTTAGGTATCATCTTGGTATCATTCTTTTCAGCCAGCGGCCGGCTTTCATGTAAAAGCAATCCTAGTGGCTAATTAGCCTCTGGACTGCTTTTACAAGCAGTGGGAGGGAATGTCCCCCCCCCGGATATAAAAAGCGCCATTGGGAAATTGGGAAAGCATTTTATCACACCGATCTTGGTGTGGTCAGATGCTTTGAGGGCAGAGGAAAGATCTAGGGTCTAATAGACCCCAGTTTTTTCAAAAAAAGAGTACCTGTCACTACCTATTGCTATCATAGGGGATATTTACATTCCCTGAGATAACAATAAAAATGATTAAAAAATATATATATGGAAGGAACAGTTTAAAAATAAAATAGAAAAGCAAAATTAATAATAAAAAAAAAAAAAAAAAAAAAAAGCACCCCTGTCCTGCCCTGCTCTTGCGCAACGGCGAACGCAAGCGTTGGTCTGGCGTTATATGTAAACAGCAATTGCACCATGCATGTGAGGTATCACCGTGAAGGTCAGATCGAGGGCAGTAATTTTAGCAGTAGACCTCCTCTGTAAATCTAACGTGGTAACCTGTAAAGGCTTTTAAAGGCTTTTAAAAATGTATGTAGTTTGTCGCCAATGCGCGTTTGTGCGAAATTTTAAAGCATGTCGTGTTTGGTAACTATGTACTCGGCCTTAGATCATCTTTTTTATTTCATCAAACATTTGGGCAATATAGTGTGTTTTAGTGCATTAAAATTAAAAAAAGTGTATTTTTTCCCCAAAAAATTTGTTTGAAAAATCGCTGAGCAAATACTGTGAGGAAAAAAAAAATGCAACACCCACCATTTTTAATCTGTAGGGCCTTTGCTTTAAAAAAATATATAATGTTTTCATGTAAACAAAAAGTGTCAGAAAGGGCTTTGTCTATAAGTGGTTAGAAGAGTGGATGTAAGCTTCCTAATGTTGTGTATAAAATGCCAGAACAGTTCAAAACCCCCCAAATGACCCCATTTTGGAAAGTAGACACCCCAAGCTATATACTGAGAGGCATGTTGAGTCCATTGAATATTTTATATGTTGACACAAGTTGCGGAAAAAAGACAATTTATTTATTTATTTATTTATTTTTGCACAAAGTTGTCACTAAATGATATATTGCTCAAACATGCCATGGGCATATGTGGAATTACACCCCAAAATACATTCTGTTGCTTCTCCTGAGTACGGGGATACCACATGTGTGAGACTTTTTGGGAGCCTAGCCGCGTACGGCACCCCAAAAACCAAGCACCGCCTTCAGGCTTTCTAAGGGTGTAAATTTTTGATTTCACTCCTCACTGCCTATCACAGTTTCGGAGGCCATGGAATGCCCAGATGGCACAAAAGCCCCCCAAATTACCCCATTTTGGAAAGTAGACACCCCAAGCTATTTTCTGAGAGGTATGGTGAGTATTTTGCAGATCTCGCTTTTTGTCACAAAGTTTTGAAAATTGAAAAAAAAAAATAATAATTTAGAGCTGTAAAATACTCACCATGCCTCTCAGAAAATAGCTTGGGGTGTCTACTTTCCAAAATGGGGTCATTTGGGGGGGTTTTGTGCTATTTTGGCATTTTATGGCCTTCGAAACTGTGATAGGTAGTGAGGAGTGAAATCAAAAATTTGCGCCCTTAGAAATCCTGAAGGCGGTGCTTGGTTTTCGGGGGCCCGTACGCAGCTAGGCTCCCAAAAAGTCCCACACATGTGGTATCCCCGTACTCAGGAGAAGCAGCAAAATTTATTTTGGGGTGCAATTCCACATATAACCATGGCATGTGTGAGCAATATATCATTTAGTGACAACTTTTTGTAATTTTTTATTTTTTTTTTGTCATTATTCAATCACTTGGGACAAAAAAAAATTATATTCAATGGGCTCAACATGCCTCTCAGCAATTTCCTTGGGGTGTCTACTTTCTAAAATGGGGTCATTTGGGGGGGGGGTTGTGCTATTTTGGCATTTTATGGCCTTCGAAACTGTGATAGGTAGTGAGGAGTGAAATCAAAAATTTGCGCCCTTAGAAATCCTGAAGGCGGTGCTTGGTTTTCGGGGGCCCGTACTCAGCTAGGCTCCCAAAAAGTCCCACACATGTGGTATCCCCGTACTCAGGAGAAGCAGCAAAATTTATTTTGGGGTGCAATTCCACATATAACCATGGCATGTGTGAGCAATATATCATTTAGTGACAACTTTTTGTAATTTTTTATTTTTTTTTGTCATTATTCAATCACTTGGGACAAAAAAAAATTATATTCAATGGGCTCAACATGCCTCTCAGCAATTTCCTTGGGGTGTCTACTTTCTAAAATGGGGTCATTTGGGGGGGGGGTTTGTGCTATTTTGGCATTTTATGGCCTTCGAAACTGTGATAGGTAGTGAGGAGTGAAATCAAAAATTTGCGCCCTTAGAAATCCTGAAGGCGGTGCTTGGTTTTCGGGGGCCCGTACGCAGCTAGGCTCCCAAAAAGTCCCACACATGTGGCATCCCCGTACTCAGGAGAAGCAGCAAAATGTATTTTGGGGTGCAATTCCACATATAACCATGGCATGTGTGAGCAATATATCATTTAGTGACAACTTTTTGTAATTTTTTTTTTTTTTTTGTCATTATTCAATCACTTGGGACAAAAAAAAAAATAGTATTCAATGGGCTCAACATGCCTCTCAGCAATTTTCTTGGGATGTCTACTTTCCAAAATGGGGTCATTTGGGGGGGTTTTGTACTGCCCTGCCATTTTAGCACCTCAAGAAATGAGATAGGCAGTCATAAATTAAAAGCTGTGTAAATTCCAGAAAATGTACCCTAGTTTGTAGACGCTATAACTTTTGCGCAAACCAATAAATATACGCTTATTGACATTTTTTTTACTAAAGACATGTGGCTGAATACATTTTGGCCTAAATGTATGACTAAAATTGAGTTTATTCGATTTTTCTTATAACAAAAAGTAGAAAATATAATTTTTTCACTTTTTCCGTTTATATCGCAAAAAATAAAAATCGCAGAGGCAATCAAATACCATTAAAAGAAAGCTCTATTTGTGGGAAGAAAAGGACGCAAATTTCGTTTCGGCACAACATTGCATGTCCACACAATTTCCAGTTAAAGCAGCGCAGTGCAAAATTCTGAAAACACATCTGGTCCTTTAGCTACAAAATGGTCCGGGGCTTAAGTGGTTAAAGGTGCTATGAAAGATTTCTAGAGTAGGACGTATGAGAGGGTGCGATTTGATGGATTTTGAATGGTGTTTAGGATGAATCCATGGTAGAGACTTTATCTCTTGGGGGAACTGTGTTTGTTCTAATGACATCCAGTCCTTAACTGTTTGATGGATGTTCCAGTCCACTATTCGTGTTAAAAGGGCTGCTTGATGATATTTCCTTAGGTCAGGTAGCACTATTCCCCCTTTGTTTTTGGGTAATATTAACCACTTAACGACCGCTCACTGTATATATACGTCGGCAGAATGGCACCGACAGGCACAATCACATAGAGCATACGTGATTGCCTTTGTATAGTTGGGGGGTCCAATCGGACCCCCCTTCTGTACAGTGAGCGGTGGCTAAGTGTCCGGGAGCGTTCCGGGATGAGGGGGCAGCCATTCATTTCTGGCCACCCCCTCGCGATCGCTCCCGGCGAATGGAAATGCCCCCTCTGTCTGTGTCAGACAGAGGGAGCAGGAGGAAGTGATGTCATCTCTGGTGCGGCGCTCACATATACCGAGCGCCGTACAAGAGAAGATATCAGGTCAGTGCACACAACACTACACTGACACCAGGACACATAGGGACATAAATCGCCCCCCCAGGCCCCCCAGACACCCCAGATCACCCCCCCAGCCCCCAGTCACAGTGTCACTGATTGCAGTGACCATTTATTTAGTGATCACTGCAATCAGTGACATTTGTGACTGTAAAAGTGTCACCAAAGTTTAGTCTTAGGTCCAGTGTAGCCCCCTAACCCCCCTAATAAAGGTTTAACCCCCTGATCACCCCCCAGATAACCCTTTCACCGCCTATCACCACTGTCGCTTAGCGATCATTTTTCTGATCGCTGTCTTAGCGTCAGTGATGCCGATCGGCAGCCAGTAATTTTTTTTAGGTTCGCCGCAGGTTTTTATAGCGTCAGGTACCCCAATATATTATCTAATAAAGGTTTAACCCCCTTGATCGCCCCCCAGGTAACCCTTTCACCCCCTATCACCACTGTCACTAAGCGATCGTTTTTCTAAACGCTGTCTTAGTGTCTGTGATGCAGATCGGTAGCCGGTAATTTTTTTTAGGTTCGCCGCAGGTTTTTATAGCGTCAGGTACCCCAATATATTATCTAATAAAGGTTTAACCCCCTTGATCGCCCCCCAGGTAACCCTTTCACCCCCTATCACCACTGTCGCTAAGCGATCGTTTTTCTAAACGCTGTCTTAGTGTCTGTGATGCAGATCGGTAGCCGGTAAATTTTTTTAGGTTCACCGCAGGTTTTTATAGCGTCAGGTACCCCAATATATTATCTAATAAAGGTTTAACCCCCTTGATCGCTCCCCAGGTAACCCTTTCACCCCCTATCACCACTGTCGCTAAGCAATTGTTTTTCTAAACGCTGTCTTAGTGTCGGTGATGCAGATCGTAGCCAGTAATTTTTTTTAGGTTCGCCGCAGGTTTTTATAGCGTCAGGTACCCCAATATATTATCTAATAAAGGTTTAACCCCCTTGATCGCCCCCCAGGTAACCCTTTCACCCCCTATCACCACTGTCACTAAGCGATCGTTTTTCTAAATGCTGTCTTAGTGTCTGTGATGCAGATCGGTAGCCGGTAATTTTTTTTAGGTTCGCCGCAGGTTTTTATAGCGTCAGGTACCCCAATATATTATCTAATAAAGGTTTAACCCCCTTGATCGCCCCCCAGGTAACCCTTTCACCCCCTATCACCACTGTCGCTAAGCAATTGTTTTTCTAAACGCTGTCTTAGTGTCGGTGATGCAGATCGTAGCCAGTAATTTTTTTTAGGTTCGCCGCATGTTTTTATAGCGTCAGGTACCCCAATATATTATCTAATAAAGGTTTAACCCCCTTGATCGCCCCCCAGGTAACCCTTTCACCCCCATCACCACTGTCGCTAAGCAATCGTTTTTCTAAACGCTGTCTTAGTGTCGGTGATGCAGATCGGTAGCTGGTAATTTTTTTTAGGTTCGCCGCAGGTTTTTATAGCGTCAGGTACCCCCATATATTATCTAATAAAGGTTTTAACCCCCTGATTGCCCCTAGTTAACCCTTTCACCAGTGATCACCATATAAGTGTTACGGGTGACGCTGGTTAGTTAGTTTGCTTTTTATAGTGTCAGGGCACCCGCCGTGTATATAACCCAATAAAGGTTTAACCCCCTGATCGCCCGGCAGGTGATATCAATTAGGTTTTAGCGTCAGAGAGGGTCTGCGTCACACCCCAGGCAGCGTCAGGTTAGTGCCAGTAATGCTAACACCCACGCGTGAAGCATACACCCCCCTTAGTGGTATAGTATCTGAACAGATCAATATCTGATCTGATCTATACTAGCGTCCCCAGCAGTTTAGGGTTCCCAAAAACGCAGTGTTAGCGGGATCAGCCCAGATACCTGCTGGCACCTGCGTTTTGCCCCTCCGTCCAGCCCAGGCCACCCAAGTGCAGTATCGATCGATCACTGTCACTTACAAAACAAAAACACACATAACTGCAGCGTTCGCAGAGACAGGCCTGATCCCTGCGACTCCAGTGCTGTAGGAGGTGATTTCACCACCACAGTTAAAAAAAAAAAGCAAATATGCCGAAGCATTGGGGCAGCAGGGGCGGAGGAGCGATTTTGCTCCTAATGCCGCATACATACGGTCGAAATTCCGACGGAGGCTTGCCCGTGGAAAAGTCCGACCATGTGTGTGCGGCATAACTTTTTTGCGGGAGGATGCCCCCATGCTTCGGCATATATAAATGGTGCGTGTATGCCCATCATTGGAAGTGGGTGGATGAAGGGCGGTATTCTAATGGTGGGCATACCCACCGATCAATCTCTTTTTTCGTTCAGCCAACTGGCTGCATGAAAAAAAAAAGATTACAATACATGTCCAACAAGGACCAGCAACGTACTGGTATGTTGCTGGACTTTGAATGTTTATACCAGAATGATGCCTGCGGGTTTAGGTATCATCTTGGTATCATTCTTTTCAGCCTGCGGCCGGCTTTCATGTAAAAGCAATCCTAGTGGCTAATTAGCCTCTGGACTGCTTTTACAAGCAGTGGGAGGGAATGCCCCCCCCCCCGGATATAAAAAGCGCCATTGGGAAATTGGGAAAGCATTTTATCACACCGATCTTGGTGTGGTCAGATGCTTTGAGGGCAGAGGAAAAATCTAGGATCTAGAAGACCCCAGTTTTTTCAAAAAAAGAGTACCTGTCACTACCTATTGCTATCATAGGGGATATTTACATTCCCTGAGATAACAATAAAAATGATAAAAAAAAAAATACTTGGAAGGAACAATTTCAAAATAAAATAAAAAAGCAAAATTAATAAGAAAAAAAAAGAAAAAAAAAAGCACCCCTGTCCTGCCCTGCTCTTGCCCAATGGCGAACGCAAGTGTCGGTCTGGCGTCATATGTAAACAGCAATTGCACCATGCATGTGAGGTATCACCGCGAAGGTCAGATCGAGGGCAATCATTTTAGCAGTAGACCTCCTCTGTAAATCTACTGGGGTAACCTGTAAAGGCTTTTAAAGGCTTTTAAAAATGTATGTAGTTTGTCGCCAATGCGCGTTTGTGCGAAATTTTAAAGCATGTCGTGTTTGGTATCTATGTACTCGGCCTAAGATCATCTTTTTTATTTCATCAAACATTTGGGCAATATAGTGTGTTTTAGTGCATTAAAATTTAAAAAAGTGTATTTTTTAACCCAAGAAATGCGTTTGAAAAATCGCTGCGCAAATACTGTGTAGAAAAAAAAATGCAACACCCACCATTTTAATCTGTAGGGCCTTTGCTTTAAAAATATATATAATGTTTGGGGGTTCAACATAGTTTTCTTGCAAAAAAAAAATGTTTTCATGTAAACAAAAAGTGTCAAAAAGGGCTTTGTCTTCAAGTGGTTAGAAGAGTGGATGTAAGCTTCCTAATGTTGTGTATAAAATGCCAGAACAGTTCAAAACCCCCCCAAATGACCCAATTTTGGAAAGTAGACACCCCAAGCTATATACTGAGAGGCATGTCGAGTCCATGGAATATTTTATATGTTGACACAAGTTGCGGAAAAACGAAAATTTTTATTTTATTTTTTTGCACAAAGTTGTCACTAAATGATATATTGCTCAAACATGCCATGGGCATATGTGGAATTACACCCCAAAATACATTCTGTTGCTTCTCCTGAGTACGGGGATACCACATGTGTGAGACTTTTTGGGAGCCTAGCCACGTACGGGACCCCAAAATCCAAGCACCGCCTTCAGGCTTTCTAAGGGTGTAAATTTTTGATTTCACTTCTCACTGCCTATCACAGTTTCGGAGGCCATGGAATGCCCAGATAGCACAAAACCCCCCCAAATGACCCCATTTTGGAAAGTAGACACCCCAAGCTATTTGCTGAGAGGTATTGTGAGTATTTTGCAGATCTCGCTTTTTGTCACAAAGTTTTGAAATTTGAAAAAAAAAATATATATATATATATATATTTTCTTTCTTCATTTTCAAAAACAAATGAGAGCTGTAAAATACTCGCCATTCCTCTCAGCAAATAGCTTGGGGTGTCTATATTCCAAAATAGGGTCATTTGGGGGGGTTTTGTGCGATTTTGGCATTTTATGGCCTTCGAAACTGTGATAGGTAGTGAGGAGTGAAATCAAAAATTTGTGCCTAGAAATCCTGAAGGCGGTGCTTGGTTTTCGGGGTCCCGTACGCGGCTAGGCTCCTAAAAAGTCCCACACATATGGTATCCCCGTACTCAGGAGAAGCAGAAAAATGTATTTTGTGGTGTAATTCCACATATAACCATGGCATGTGTGAGCAATATATCATTTAGTGACAACTTTTTGTAATTTTTTTTTTTTTGTCATTATTCAATCACTTGGGACAAAAAAAATATATTCAATGGGCTCAACAGGCCTCTCAGCAATTTCCTTGGGGTGTCTACTTTCTAAAATGGGGTCATTTGTGGGGGTTTTGTGCTATTTTGGCATTTTATGGCCTTCGAAACTGTGATAGGTAGTGAGGAGTGAAATCAAAAATTTGCGCCCTTAGAAATCCTGAAGGCGGTGCTTGGTTTCCGGGGTCCCGTACGCGGCTAGGCTCCCAAAAAGTCCCACACATGTGGTATCCCCGTACTCAGGAGAAGCAGAAAAATGTATTTTGGGGTGAAATTCCACATATAACCATGGCATGTGTGAGCAATATATCATTTAGTGACAACTTTTTGTAATTTTTTTATTTTTATTTTTTTAGTCATTATTCAATCACTTGGGACAAAAAAATAAAAAATTCAATGGGCTCAACATGCCTCTCAGCAATTTCCTTGGGGTGTCTACTTTCCAAAATGGGGTCATTTGGGGGGGTTTTGTACTGCCCTGTCATTTTAGCACCTCAAGAAATGAGATAGGCAGTCATAAATTTAAAGCTGTGTAAATTTCAGAAAATGTACCCTAGTTTGTAAACTCTATAACTTTTGCGCAAACCAATAAATATACGCTTATTGACATTTTTTTTACTAAAAACATGTGGCTGAATACATTTTGGCCTAAATGTATGACTACAATTGAGTTTATTCGATTTTTTTATAACAAAAAGTAGAAAATATAATTTTTTTTCAAAATTTTCGGTCTTTTTCCGTTTATATCGCAAAAAATAAAAATCGCAGAGGCAATCAAATACCATTAAAAGAAAGCTCTATTTGTGGGAAGAAAAGGACGCAAATTTCGTTTGGGTACAACATTGCATGTCCGCACAATTTACAGTTAAAGCAGCGCAGTGCAAAATTCTGAATTCACCTCTGGTCCTCTAGCTACCAAATGGTCCGGGGCTTAAGTGGTTAATCTTGTAAATTTGATTCTAGGTGGTTTGCCCCTCCAGATAAAGGTAAAACATGCTTTGTGAAAGGAGGCAAAGAATGATGAAGGTATTCTAATGGGAATTGTTTGCATGACATATAAAAATCGGGGTAAAATTATCATCTTAATTAGGGAGGCTCTCCCAAACCAAGATACGTTTAAAGAATTCCATCTCTTTAAATCTTCATGTGTTTCTTTTAGTATGGGTATGTAGTTTAGTTTAAAGAGTTTGTTTCAATTTGAAGGGATTTCAATTCCTAGATACGTTATGTTTTGTTTGGCCCATGTGAAAGGAATTTTTTTTTTTACATAATTCTACTGAACTTGAAGGTAATGTGATGTTAAGGGCGTTGAATTTTGAGTGATTGTTTTTTAGATCTGATAGTAGATGGAAGTGCTCCAAATCTTGAAGAAGATTGGGTAAGGAGATATGTGGTTCTGAGAGAAAGAGCAGCATGTCGTCGGCAAAAGATGCAATTTTATATGTATTATTTTGGATCTCTATTCCCTTAATGTCTCGATTGGATCTGATTTTGTTTAATAGTGGTTTTAGAGTTAGGACAAATAATAGTGGAGATAAGGGGCAGCCCTGTCTAGTGCCGTTCCATAAGTTGAAGGCGTTCGACAGGTGGCCATTAACGCGGACTCGTGCTGTTGGGTTAGAATATAGTGCTTTGATGTAAGATCTCATTTGAGGTAAAATGCTTATGTGTTTCAATACTGTGTCAATGAAGTCCCAGGCCACTCTGTCGAACGCATTCTCGGCGTCCAGGGAGAGAAAGAATCCTTGTTTCTTTTTGGATGTTAAATTTGTTTGTATCTTCTGTTTCGTTTGTTTTCTGATACTATTCATCAAACTTTTTAGACACACCTCTTATGTTGCCCCTGAAGTTGGTGTGTTGAAAGCAAAAAATGGGCATCGCATTTGTGTATGGGGCTGTGTAGCCGCAGACCAGTCAGAGTACCCATGCTGACCCATGTCCACAGCCAAAAGCGCCTACAATGGACATGTGAGCATCAGGACTGGACCATGGAGAAATGGCAGGAGGTGGCCTGGTCTGATAAATGATGTTTACTTTTACATCATGGGGATGCAGGGTTGCCACCTCATCCCTTTAAACTCAAACACATATGAATTACACAGGTTATGAGGCTAATTTAATGCAGATAAGGCACCAAGCGAGTTTAATTACCACCTTAATCAGCCACAGAACTTGTGTAATTAATATGTGTTCAGTTTTAAAGGGATGAGGTGGCAACCCTATGGGAAAGGCCAAGTGTGTGTCCCTCTCTTACCTGGGGAAAAAATGGCACCAGGATACACTATTTGAAGAAGGCAAGCTAGCAGAGGCAGTATGATGCTTTGAGCAATGTCCTGCTGGAAAACCTTGGGTCCTGCCATTCATGTAGATGTTACTTTGATATGTATTACCTAAATAAACATTGTTGCTGACAAGGTACACCCCTTCATGGTTGGCGGTGGCCTCTTTCAGTAGGATAATACACTCTGCCACACTGCAAAAATGGTTCAAGAATGGTTCAACAACTTTTAGTTGTTGACTTTGCCTCCAGATTTTTCAGATCTCAATCTAGTCAAGCATCTGTGGGATGTGTTTTTTTTAAAAACAAGTCTGATCCAGGGAGGCCCCACCTCGCAACTTACGGGACTTTAAGGATCTGCTACTGATGGCTTTGTGACAGATACCACAGCATACCTTCAGCGGTCTAGTGGCCTCCATGCCCCGAAAAGTCAGGACTGTTTTGCAGGTTGGTGGTCATGTTATAGCTGATCAGTGTAGGTCACTTTTTATTTTGACCATAGTAATTCTACTTTAACCACGTTGTGTCCAGGGCAATTTTTTTTTAAATGGTTGTTTTTTTTTGTCACACAATATTTCCACAATATTTTCAGAAAAAAATACACTAAAATTAATTTTAGTAAACACAAAATAATACACTGTTTTTTTTAAAATATAAAAGATGAGATTGTGTCTTGTAAATAGATACCAAGCATAACTAGACTTACTACTGCATACACCTGTAAAATGGCGAAAAACTACTGTACTTAAAATTTTGGTGACACTTTAAAAGCCTTTAGCTGTTATCAATTTAGAGTAAACCATGAATTATGGTCATAGAATTATTGCTCTGGCTCTGATATTATTAGGGTTCTTTTAAATTTTACTTGTCCTGTTTATCTTTGTAGTATACAAAATAATTCCACTCTGCCCTTTGGATAAGCTAACACAACAATTAGACAAATAGCAAGGATGTGGAAACAAAAAATGTGTAGCGCTAATCAAATTATGAATGAAAATAAATAAATAAATAAAGGAATGTCAATAGACATAAATTAGTGAAGTGCTCAAATGGCAAATATGAACAATAAGAGTATGAATAAAGATAATTGGCAACAATGGAGTCCACCCAACGCGTTTCGTCTCCTAGGACATCGTCTGGGGTCCTAGGAGACGAAACGCGTTGGGAGGACTCCATTGTTGCCACATTACTTTGCAAAGCGCTTTTTATATCAACATAAAAGTAAGTGTTCTTACTTCATAAAATTTTGATACATAATACAGAGTTACGCTATGTGGCCGTTTCTTTTTCCCACTCTATGACACACATCCTTCCATATCCATTTGGAATTTCCCGGACCACTACTGCACATGAGATAACCTGTTAAGAAGTCACCCTCTTTTGCGGTTTATTCCATCCTGCTGACGTTTGGTCATCCCCGGCACAGCAACTTGCAGCATATAGGATTGTCCAGATTCCATCGTGGTTCCACCACACAAAGCCTGTTTGACCCATTGAACGTATGTTCTCTCGGGTTCAAACGCTCTTGTAAGCCTCTTACCTACCGGTGGTGATTCTCTTCACCTCATCACCTCTTCACCACTTTTGCTTTTGTTTAAAGCCCTCACCAAGTTTTGAACTTTGCTAATATTGAAGTTTGGTCACTTTAAGGACACACGGTTGTGCAATTTTGTACCTGTATTGAGTTTTCCTGCATACAGACATTCAAACGTGTATCTATGGGGATATTCATACTCTTATTGTTCATATTCACCATTTGAGCACTTCACTAATTTATGTCTATTGACATTCCTTTATTTTCATTCATAATTTGATTAGCGCTACACATTTTTTGTTTCCACATCCTGTTTATCTTTGTCACTTGGACAGAAAGTGATGGGAAATACAATACGTTTTCATCGGAACAGGTGGTGAGAATTTTTTTTTCAATAGGTGACAAATGCTCCAGTGAAGAATTCCTCCCACCTCCTAATGTGCCTCTGCGACAAGCTGTGAAGGGAAATCTCCCCAATGGGACAAAAAGAGAAAAAAAAGACAGGGTTTTTAAACAATTTTTTTTTTTAAATTAAAACATTATTTGACTATGCACCCACTTTAATCCAATACTTGTGCACCTTTGTTCTCAAGTTCTTTTAAACCTACTCTGGTTTATGAGTACTTGTTAAATTAGCATGCGCTTCCAAGGCCTTTATTACCTGGCTACTGCATTTATCAAACCTCACAATTTTCTGAGATGGGATTGAGGGGCACCTAACTCGTATGTTATTTTATTGAGTTCAAAATGTGTTCAAAATGTCGGAAAAGAAAAAAAAAGTAGGCCCCATTCACACTTCAAGTAACAGAGACTCGCTTTCCCACTCGCAATTTTGTGCGAGGGATTTTCACAAGATTTCGCATGTCATGCATAGGGCAGCCCATTCACTTCAAAGAACTGCCCTATTCATGTTTGTCTCTCAAAATAAACTCCTGCTACTTTTTGGGCCACATGCTTCACGCAATTGCAATTTCCTGCGATTGCAGCGCGATTCTGTTGCGAGACAATCAGAGCAAAATCACGTTGGGTCATTTAAAATGAATAGCACCCAAACGTGCATTTCGCACAGATTGTCGTATGATTTGGAATCGCGGGCAGGATTACAGCAATTTCGTCTGCGATTCTAAAATGCCAAGTGTGAAGGGGACCTATCTGTTTAAGAAAGAGAGACAGATGGATTTGGCTCCAAAAGAAGCACAGTCCCTCCAAATGAGCACTGTTGCAATGACTCCATTCACCTCTACAATAAACTGAGCTTGCCGCAGGTATGCCGTATGTCAGCTCAGGACCAAAAATCAACTGAACACAATGTTTTCCTATACCACTGGTATGTGGACCCATGCTGACAGGTAATGTGCCCTGCTATATCCACAGTTCATTCCAGAAAAGAATAGAGGCCCACAAACACCTGCAAAGTTAGCACTGAGATCTGGTAGTCAAGATCTGAGATCATGTCAACTCTTTTCTTTTACTGACTTCAATGTCAATACTGTATCCTGCAAAACTGAGTGAGAGTTCTGGAGGACCAAAAAATTTCAGTTTACCAACAGACTTCCTCAACAGAGTGGTGTTTGTAAATGCGAGGAGAAGGAGATCTACGCATATACATGATTCTTTACCAAAGCTTTATGGTAAATATTTACTATAGTAATAGGTAGTAAACAGAGGCAGTTTAACCCCCTTAGCGGTAATCCCGAGTCCGGCTCGGGTGAGTTTTTTATGCTAAGAGCGGTAGACTTGGGATTGCATTGCAGGATACAGGGAAGTAACTTACCTTGTTCCCTGAATCCTGCGATGTCTCCCCGCAGTGTGAGCGAGCTGTCTCCTCGCTCGATCCACACTGCCGAGTGCCGAGCTCCGTTCCCTGCGACGTTTCGGCGCACGGGGACGGAGTTCGGCGCCAAATTCAAAAAGTGAAACACATAGTATACATTCAGTATACTGTAATCTTACAGATTACAGTACTGTATCAAATAATTACACATCCCCTTTGTCCCTAGTGGTCTGTCCAGTGTCCTGCATGCACTTTTATATATTATAAAAACTGTTCTTACTGCCTGGAAACTGGAGATTGTCCATAGCAACCAAAAAGTGTCCCTTTATGTCAAAAGTGGTTTAAGACCGGCTAGAAAACAGCGATAATAAATTACAATCACTTGCAGAATTGAGCAATAGCGATTTGTGGGGAAATTCGTCATCAAACACTAAATCTAATGACAGCGACAATTCTGCAACTGAGCAAATTTCAGTGTTTTTGATTTGATTACATTATTGAATAATTTTTATTATAATTACATTACTATTTGTTATAATTATTTATAGGTATTTATTATATTATAATTTATGATTTTGTGTTTCAAACTTTATCATACCCGGGATGTCTACTAGACTCTTGTTTGGTCAGGTTTAAGTAAGTAATTACTAAGAATTGCAGGCCTACAATATAAAACGCCAAATTTCCATACTAAATAATTGTACCGCTTTTGGTACATAATTCCAGACAGAATCATACCGCCAGGGAGGTTAAACAAAAAAACCCTGTAAGGCAATTGCATATTATGCCAGTATGCATCGCATACAAGCACATTATGAAATACTTCCCTTAGAATGAAGCCCTCCAGCGGTGCGCTGTCACCACTGAGAGGGCTGACATCCTCCCCCGTTCTTTCTTCTGGGTTCACAAGCTCCAGCGGTGTGAGTGGTCGGAGCCACGATGAGGTCGCACGGGAGCCCTCGGTTCCGGTACAAAGCTCTGAAGGTCCGGCACAATATATGGCGGACCTTCAGAGCGCATGTGTTGGTGACGTCAACACCTGCATCCAGGGTGAATATCTCCTAAACGGTGTACGTTTAGGAGATATTAATTTTACCTACAGGTAAGTTTTATTATAGGCTTACCTGTAGGCAAAAATCACAAACTAGGCTTTACTGCCGCTTTAAAGTACATCCAAAGCCTAATATTATAGTTTAACGGTTAGGACAGCCATAGATGGATCGAAGTTCATCAGGTTCAGCAGGAACCAGACGAATTTAAATCTAGCTACGGACAGGCTGGTTGTACTGAAGTTGATTTATCAATCAACTTCAGTACAACCAGCCTGTTGTGTTTTTTTTATACAATCACAGCCGGCCCCAATAGCTGGCAGCAGTAATCACTGTATTCTGATGGTGGGGAAACCTCCCACTGTCAGAATACAATAGTGCAGTGCAAGGGTTACCCCTTGTGACAGGAGTCACTTTGGGCATAGGGTGACTGAGGAAATAGAACCTTGGACTACCTAAAATGGGATAGTAATATTTATCCACAATATCTCCCAGGATATAAGTAAAATAACTATTTACTGGTTGTTGATTCTGAACTCAACAGGTTAATTGAGAGATGCTAATGTCATCACCTCCAACCACCTGGCTGCCTGTGTAATGTAAATTAAGTCCAGGCTAACTTCTAAAGACCTTTTCATTGTGGCTTGTGGTAATTAAGTCTGCTACTGTGGTGATGTGGATTGGAGCTTGGTAGACAGTCTGGCTGCCTATTATGGGATGTTTAAGTGTCTTGCTGTGAGGAAAGGGGGAAAATCACCCCAGCAACCCCCCCTGTTTACTGAAGGAGAAGTTGGAACACACCTGACCTGTATCACCATTGTCATTGGACAGTTTAACCCGCCCTGTTTCCCAAGGGTGGGAGGGAAGTGTTTTGAAGAGAAGTGTGTTACAATGTGCTTGCAATAAAGATTCATTCCCTGTTTGGAACCTCAACACAGAGCGTTGTCTCGTTTGTGGGGGGAGAATTATTTGTATGGCATCTTATTCGGCTGGTTGGAGTGTCTGGTAGCTGCCGTGTGTTCGGGAATGGAATATCTTAAACGACGTTAACCCCTGTCGTTACACCCCCCATCAACACTGATTATGTTGATGAAGAAATCTAGCAATTTTCTTTTCTTCAACTCTGGGTTGAAGGAAAAAAAATGGCATAATCTCTGGCCAACTTAAGTTTTTAAACCCTTTACTGAAATAAAGTCAGTACGCTTGCCTGGACTTCTACTTTTATAGATTTCTTTAATGATCAGAACAACTGTGTCAAACACTGGTTTTCTACAGACGGATTGCAACGTGTAGAAACATCACAAGTGATTGAGTACATTTTATCCTACTTCAGATGGCTCAAGATGAAAAGCATGAATAAATTCCCATCTGAAACCTCAAAAAAACACCAAAGAACATCAATAGCAAGGTTGCAAGTTGGCTGGAATGGTGAAAGTATTAGAGAAGAAGAAATGTTTATGTAAGGAAATTTCAGGATATAGACACGGCACTCAAGGGTGAGCTTTTCAAATGTTCAAACAGTAAAAAGCAAATAGCTGAATACAGTGTGCTGCTTGTTAAGAGGGCAGTAAATGAAAATTGCAGCATTTTTACAAATAGAAAAGTTTGTAATAACCCTTACAGATATATGAATAACATCTGCAGACGAGCAGACCAACCAAAGATTCTCCAAAACCCTGGAAAATGTATTTGATCTTACGAAGAGGAATCAATTGTGACTTTAAGCAAAGGTTACTTTGAGCAAAACTCAATTGAAACAGTGGTCTGAAATGAGTTGCCAAGAGACCATATTATATCTACTAAAAGCCCCACTTGTTTAATAAAAAATTCCAGGCATAAATATTTTTACATAGTTACATTGATCCAGCTTGGACCAATGTAACTATGCATATACCATACCTGTGGGATCCCCTAGAAGCTGGAATCAACTTCAGTGATTTCCATTTGCTTCCTGGTCCCATGCTGAGCAGCATGGGTCCCAATATGGACCAATGTAATTATGAAAATTATCCATACCTGGAATTCCTCCTTAATACCAGATAAAAGACTTGGATAGGAAAGGAGTGCCTGGTGTCCAGAAAACTGCAACTTTAGATGTATGGTTTAACCATTTAAGCCCGGACCATTTTGTTGCTAAAGGACCAGGCCCTTTTTTGCGATTCGGCACTGCGTCGCTTTAACTGACAATTGCGTGGTCGTGCGATGTGGCTCCCAAACAAAATTGACGTCCTTTTTTCCCCACAAATAGAGATTTCTTTTGGAGGTATTTGATCACCTCTGCAGTGTTTATTTTTTTGCGCTATAAACAAAAATAGAGCGACAATTTTGAAAAAAATGACATATTTTTTACTTTTTGCTATAATAAATATTCCCCAAAAATATATAAAAAAACATATTTTTTCCTCAGTTTAGGCCGATACATATTCTTCTACATATTTTTGGTAAAAAAAATCGCAATAAGCGTTTATTGATTGGTTTGCGCAAAAGTTATAGCGTCTACAAAATAGGGGGTAGTTTTATGGCATTTTTATTAATATTTTTTTTTTATTAGTAATGGCGGCGATCAGCGATTTTTATCGTGACTGCGACATTATGGCGGACACATCGGACACTTTTGACACATTTTTGGGACCATTGTCATTTTTACAGCGATCAGTGCTGTAATAACTGTGAAAATGACACTGGCAGTGAAGGGGTTAATCTCTAGGTGGCGCTGTAGGGGTTAAGTGTGCCCTAGTGAGTGATTCTTACTGTAGGGGGGCGTGGCTTGGCGTGTGACATCACTGATCGTCGTTCCCTATGACAGGGAACAGACGATCACTGACATGCCATTAGGAAGAACGGGGAAAGGTTTGTTTACACTTACCTCTCCCCGTTCTTCATCTCTGTGACCTGATCGCGGGACACCGGCGGCGATTGGGTCCTCGGGCGCGGTCATGGAGCTTCGGAACGGGTTGCGAGCATGCCGGCGGCGGCGCGCGCGCGACCCATGGCTGGGTTCTTAAAGGGGACGTACCTGTACACCCTTGTGCCCAGCAGTGCCATTCTGTCGATGTATATTGTCGTGCGGCAGTCCTTATGTGGTTAAAGATGTTTATTGTAGGTGTAGACATATACATCAAACCAACATGCTTCAGGGCTAACGAGCAACCAGAAAAAATATAAAATATATGTCAAATGTACATGAATATGAATGATAACACAAATTTTTTTCTTTCACTCATGGTTAGTGTTTGGCTGAAGTCATTTATTATCAGTCAACTGTGTTTAATCTTTTTAAATCATAATGACAACAGAAACTACCCAAATGACCCTGATCAAAAGATTACATACCCCAGTTTTTAATACTGTGTATTGCCCCCTTTAACATCAATGACAGCTTGATGTCTTTTGTGGTATTTGTGGATGAGGCTCTTTATCTTCTCAGATGGTAAAGCTGCCCATTCCTTTTGGCAAAAAGCCTCCAGTTCCTGTAAATTCTTGGGCTGTCTTGCATGAACTGCATGTTTGAGATCTCCCCAAGAGTGGCTCGATGATATTGAGGGCAGGAGACTGAGATGGCCACTCCAGAACCTTCACTTTATTCTGCTTCAGCCATTGACAGGTTGACTTGGCCCTGTGTTTTGGATCATTGTCATGTTGGAATGTCTAAGTATGTCCCATGTGCAGCTTCCTGGCTGATGAATGCAAATGTTCCTCCAGTATTTTTTGATGACATACTACATTCATCTTCCCATCAATTTTGACCAAATTTCCTGTGCCTTTGTAGCTCACACATCCTCAAAACATCAGTGATCCACCTCCGTGTTTCACAGTAGGAATGGTGTACCTTTCACCATAGGCCTTGTTGACTCTTCGCCAAATGTAATGTTTATGGTTGTGGCCAAAAAGCTAAATTTTGGTCTCATCACTCCAAATGACTTTGTGCCAGAAGGTTTGAGGCCTGTCTCTGTGCTGTTTGGCGTATTGTAAGCGGGATACATTGTGGCATTTGCATAATAATGGCTTTCTTCTGGCGACTTGACCAGTCCTGTATTTCACCTGAAGTTATTTGTGGGTTTTTCTTTGCATCCTGAACAATTTTCCTGGCAGTTGTGGTCCGTCTCTGCTCACAGAGCGGGGAGGGGCCTGTCAGAGCGCCGCTGATTCCTATGGAGAGTTCAAACGAAAATGGACAGAATGTCCGTTTTCATCAGATCTCATCCGATCGGCCAAGACGGATGGCGAACCTATCGCCATCCGTCTGTTTTTAGTGGATTGGATGGCAGACGGGTGTCAACGGACACATCTCCGCTGACATCCGTCTCCCCATAGGAGTCAATGGATGGCCCGCTCGGATCCACCTGAAAAACTGACAGGCAAATCCGAGCAGGCTTGTCGTGTGAAAGGGGTCTTACAATCAAAGAATCAGCAAGGGCAAGTATTCTGGTGCTTATTGGTTAAAGTTTATAATGACTGCAGTTCTCCTTTAATAAAGTAGAAGAAGCACATATGAACAAAAATACAGGTGCTTGAGACAGTAAAAATCCATCAGCCTTTGCTTACTCTAGACATACTGAAAAGTGTATGCATTTATATGTGCTAATGCATCTGCATTTTTGATGCATTTTGGAAGTCTCCATAGAATTGACTTCAATGGGAAAACTGTGTTTAAAAGACCAAAAAACCTATGTGCATTATGTTTTCTTTAAACACATTAGCCCAGCACTTTAATGTGCACTGGTCTCATTAAATCCTCTGGGCTTTACGGATGGTCTATGTTTTAGATGTGTGGAAATGTTGATAAAAATTCATTAGAATGTACAAGGCCTTTAGGTAAGCATTCCTGCAGATCTGTGTTTCTCAACAAAAAAATATATTATGTTCTTCTTTATAACAGCAGATATCTAACAAGTAGGGATGAGCTTCGAGTTCGAGTCGAACTCATGTTCGACTCGAACATTGCCTGTTCGCATGTTCGCGGAACAGCGAACAATTTGGGGTGTTCGCAGCAAATTCGAAAAGCCGCTGAACACACTGTAAAAGACTATGGGAGAAATCTAAAGTGCTCATTATAAAGGCTTATATGCAAGTTATTGTCATAAAAAGTGTTTGGGGAACCGGGTCCTGCCCCAGGGGACATGTATCAATGCAAAAAAAGTTTTAAAAACTGCAGTTTTTTCGGGAGCAGTGATTTTAATAATGCTTAAAGTGAAACAATAAAAGTGAAATATTCCTTTAAATTTCGTACCTGGGGGGTGTATAGTATGCCTGTAAAGCAGCGCTTGTTTCCTTTGCTTAGAACTGTGCCTGCACAAAATGTCATTTCTGAAGGAAAAAAAGTCATTTAAAAGCACTCGCGGCTATAATGAATTGTCGGCTCCCGGCAATACAGAGAAAAGTCTTTGATAAAAAAAAAAATGCGTGGGGGTCCCCCCAAATTCAATTACCAGGTCCTTCAGGTCTGGTATGGATATTAAGGGGAACCCTGCGTCAAATAAAACAAAAAATGATGTGGGGTTCCCCCCAAATATCCATACTAGACCCTTCAGGTCTGGTATGGATTTTAAGGGGAACTCCACCCCAAATAAAAAAAAATGGCGTGGAGTTCCCCCAAAAATCCATACCAGACCCTTTATCCGAGCACGCAACCTGGCAGGCCGCAGGAAAAGAGGGGGGAACGAGAGAGTGCCCCCCCTCCTGAAACGTACCAGGCCACATGCCCTCAACATGGGGAGGATGTCCCCATGTTGATGGGGACAAGGGCCTCATCCCCACAACCCTTGCCCGGTGATTGTGGGGGTCTGCGGGCAGGGGGCTTATCGGAATCTGGAAGACCCCTTTAACAAAGGGGACCCCCAGATCCCGCCCCCCCATGTGAATTGGTAAGGGGTACATTGTACCCCTACCATTTCACGAAGAAAGTGTAAAAAAAATGTAAAAAAAACACAGACACCTTGGAAAAGTCCTTTATTAAAAATAAAAACACATTCCAGCGATGTAATCCAATGTCCCACGGCGATCCGATGTCCAGCGCTGCAGTCTCCACTCAAAACGTCATTGGCTGAGCGGACCTACACTGCGGAGGAAGTTCCCCATCAGGTCCGCTCAGCCAATGACGTAGGCGGGGTCTGAGGTACGAGGGGGCGGGGGCACCCTCGTATCTCAGACCACGCCTACGTCATTGGCTAGCGGACCTGATAGGGAACTTCCTCTTCAGTGTAAAAAAATGAATAGACCCGCCCCTTCTCACGTTCCCCATCAGGAGCATACCAGACCCCCGCCCCCTCGTACCTCTGTCATTGGCTGAGCGGACCTGATGGGGAACTTCCTCCGCAGTGTAGGTTCGCTCAGCCAATGACGTTTCGAGTGGAGACTGCAGCGCTGGACATCGGATTGCCGCGGGACATTGGATTACATCGCTCGAATGTGTTTTTTATTTTTTATTTTTAATAAAGGACTTTTCCAAGGTGTCTGTGTGTTATTTTTACATATTTTTTACACTTTCTTTGTGAAATGGTAGGGGTACAATGTACCCCTTACCAATTCACATAGGGGGGGCGGGATCTGGGGGTCCCCTTTGTTAAAGGGGTCTTCCAGATTCCGATAAGCCTCCTGCCCGCAGACCCCCACAACCACCGGGCAAGGGTTGTGGGGATGAGGCCCTTGTCCCCATCAACATGGGGACATCCTCCCCATGTTGAGGGCATGTGGCCTGGTACGGTTCAGGGGGGGGCACTCTCTTGCCCCCCCTCTTTTCCTGCGGCCTGCCAGGTTGCATGCTCGGATAAAGGATCTGGTATGGATTTTTGAGGGAACTCCACGCCTTAAAATCCATACCAGACCTGAAGGGTCTGGTATGGATATTTGGGGGGAAACCCACGTCAATTTTTATTTTAATCTGATGCAGGGTTCCCCTTAATATCTATACCAGACCTAAAGGGTCTGGTAATTGAATTTGGGGGGACCCCCACGCATTTTTTATTTTTTTTTATCAATGACTCTTCTCTGTATTGCCGGGAGCCGACAATTCAATATAGCCGCGAGTGGTTTTAAATGGCTTTTTTTCCTTCAGAAATTACATTTTGTGCAGGGACAGTTCTAAGCAAGGGAAACAAGCGCGACTTTACAGGCATACTATATACACACCCTAGGTAAGAACTTTAAAGGAATATTTCACTTTTTATTGTTTCACTTTATGCATTATTAAAATCACTGCTCCCGAAAAAAACTGGCATTTTTAAAACTTTTTTTTGCATTGATACATGTCTCCTGGGGCAGGACCCGGGTCCCCAAACCCTTTTTAGAACAATAACTTGCATATTAGCCTTTATAATTAGCACTTTAGATTTCGAACGTTCGGGTCCATTGTATTTAATAGGGTTCTAAAGTTCACGCAAACTTTAGGTCTGTTCGCAGGTTCTGGTGCGAACCGAACAGGGGGGTGTTCGGCTTATCCCTACTAACAAGTACCCAACTGTGTATGTCATATTATCTCAAGTACCCTATAAAGTGCAAAAACATATTACCAGTACTCTCAGAATGTGCTTTCATGTTTTCATAGCAAACCCTTCTGATTTTAAACAGCTAGTTTCTTTCTTTGAAGCAAACTTGCCTTAAAGTAAAGACTATCAAACCAGCATCAGATGTGAAAAGCCGGCACTTAATTATACCTTTTGTTTTCTTATAAGTGTCCTCTTGTACATTCCAGGAACCTCCAAAAATAGGAAGTATTAATATTAGTATGCTCCTGTTACAATGTCAGAACCATGCTACAACCCTTGCTTTCCACAATGAAATTTAGTGGTAAGTTGTTGTCACTCTTACCATTTAGCTCTTTGGCTGAGTCTTGGGTTTAAATCCCATCAGGGAATCCACTTTGCATTTTTATGTATGTAGCGACCTCACCCCATCTCTTTCTTCTAGGGGTATCACACACGATAGGGTGAGATGCGCTACGGCCCATGTCCTCCCCATAGCTGTACCAGATATTTCCTCGGGCCTGTGTGCTTCTGTAAAGGATTAAGTCCTGCTGTGCCAACACTTCCCCTTGCTCCCATTAACCAGAGTTCCACACACCGATCACAGTCCAACTCTTGTTTTATTGCATATCTCACAATAAACAGTGCTTCAGTAGCCAACTGGTTGCGTCTTGATAACATTTTGATACAGGGGATGAGCAGGTCGAGGCACTGTCCTGATTGTCAGCTAAACCACTGCAATCTCGCCAGCGGTTACTATAGCCTTAGCTAGAAAGGACTTAGAACTTGAGAGTCTCTACCAGCGACTCAAGAGAACATAGATAGGAGTACCTTCGCTGCGTTGTGGCCCCTGTCAGGGGAAGATGTCCCTCCAAGAGAGTTACCAGAGGCCCATCCGTCACTGGGTTGATGCTGCTCCAGACTCTCCAAATGGGTAACATCCCCGGCCTCCTCACCTCAGACATGGGCCCCATCCACCTCAGGGACCCTCGGACTTCTCCACCCTCGCGGGACCCAGTCGAAGTCACTGGGCCCCAGGTCTCCTGTTTTTTTTTTTTTTTTATAATTATTTTTATTGAAGTTTTCCAACACATACAACACATACAGCTTAAGCACCTACAGTTATAGAAACAGAGCATGCACAGAAGATAATACACTTTGCAATGTGAACCCAGCAATATAATGCATAACCATGTAAGGGCACAGCAGCACCGCCCAAATAAAATCTAGGAGGGCATCCACTATGATAAAACCCCCCAGTCAATAAAGATATATTAGAAGTCATTGGAGGAAAGGGGAGGTAGAAGGCAAGACCTTGACACGATGACCTGGTTCACCCCCAACTCACTAAGCTGTTTCAGGCTCGTCTAACCAATTGCGCCAGACCTTGTCGTACTTTAGTGAGCAGCCCCGATTAGCATAAGTATCCTTGTATAAAGGAAGGCTGCTGTTCACGAAGTGTTTCCATTGCGCCAAAGAGGGGGGGGCAGGCTTCCTCCACTGCATAGCGATATTCTTACGGGCATAGAAGAGCAGCAAGGTAATTAGTGTGCGCTTGGCAGAGGACGGTACAATGGTCTCAATGAGCCCCAGAAGGCACACCTCCATGGTCAAAGGCACATCGACTAAGGAGACTCTGTTGACCAAATCCAGCACCCCAACCCAATACTGCTGAACCCCTGAACAACGCCAGAAGATATGGGAGAAGTCGCCCGGTGAGGCGCCGCATCTCCAACACCCTGAGGAATGAGCAGGGTCCATCCTATGAAGTCTGTGTGGGGTGAAATAAGCCCTATGAACTATCTTATATTGCACTAACCTATCACGCATGGAGACTAGGGAGTTGAAGGTGAGGTCCCACACATCGTCCCAGTCATCATTATCCAACGTGGGAATATCAGACTGCCATTTATTCCAGAGTTTGTCCAGAGGTGGAAGAGACACGAAGATCAAGTACGAATAAAGATGCGAGGTGGGCTTTTCTTCACAACTCAATCTAAGTGTCTTCTCCAGTTCCGATTGGGCCATAATGCACGAAGATTGCGAAAATTGCGCCGCAAATGCATGGGCCAGTTGAAGGTATCTGAATAGGAAATGGTTGGGTAGGTTGTATTGGGAGGAAAGGTGTGAGAAAGGGAGTAAAGAGTTTTGAGATACTATGTGTGACACTAGTTTGATACCGTATTTTGTCCACGCGTAGGGGTCTGGGATTTTGTAAATGTGGAATAGACTAGGGTTCAGCCAAATAAGGGCGTTGGGGGAGATTTCAGACTGTTTACATTTCTCAATGGCTAATCCTGTCCGCCATGCCCGCAGGGTGGTAAGCATAGAAGGGGTCAGAGGATAAGGGGCGCGAGGGCCCCTAAAAAGTAATAATTGAAGAGCTTCCAGCGAACCGACCACTGTTGCTTCCAGCACAGTCGACGAGTTTGTTCTGTCCGGCTGTAGCCACCATGCCGCCATCAACAAATGCGCGGAGAGGTAATACTTATAACAGTCCGGGAATGCCATGCCACCCTGCGTACGTGGCCTCATTAAAGTCGTCAGTCGATATCTGGGAGGAGAGGGGCCCCATAAGAAGGAAGAAAAAATGCAGTTCAATTTTTAAAAAAAAGACTTAGGCACCCATTGTGGGGAGTGGCGGAAAAGATATGTTAGTTTGGGAATAATCTTCATTTTTATGAGATTAACTCGCCCCCATAATGACAGGGGCAGGTTACTCCAGGATTTGAGTTTCGCTTGGGACTCCAAAAGTACTGGGGCAAGATTTAAAGATATAAAGTCCGAGCCTGAACTGGAGACATGTACCCCTAAGTATTTAAAGGAATCTACCCACAGGAGGGGGCTATCAGGAGGGGATGTGGACCTGGCCGCTGGATCAATTGGGAATAGGAGGGATTTGGACCAATTTACCCTAAGACCAGTGACCTCAGCAAAGGTGTCCAGAATATTTAGCGCTCCCTGCAATGACGGGCCAGCATCATTCAGGAAGAGCAGCATGTCATCCGCGTATAGGGCTACCCTCTCCTCCAGCAACCTGAGTCGCAGACCCTTAATGTGCGGTGAGGTGCGAAGTGCCTCCGCCACCGGCTCGATAGCAAGGGCAAACAAAGCCGGAGAGAGAGGGCAGCCTTGCCTCGTTCCCCTGGTAAGCCCGAAGGGGACAGACAGTCCACCCCCCAAGCGCACCGAGGAAGTGGGGCATTTGTAAATCAAACAGGGGTGCTAAAAGTTCCACATGAGCCCTATAAAAGTCTATCGGAAGCCCATCTGGCCCCGGCGCCTTGCCGGGAGGGAATGATCAGATAGCCTTTATGACCTCCGAGACCGTAAAAGGCTGGACCAAAGTCTCTCTTTCGTGGTCAGAGAGCCAGCCAAGCGCCAACGGATCCAACAGGCCGTTCAGCGACTCTGGCTGAAACCCTGAGGGCAGACCGGACGAGTATAAAGTGCCATAAAAGGAGTTGAACGTCTGCAGGATATCGGAGGGGGAGGACACCGTCCCGCCCCCCAGGGTCTGTAAGGTGGATACAAGGGTAAGGGGTTGATCGTGTTGTGCCATCATGGCCAGCAGGCGGCCATTTCGGTCACCTTGTTCAAAGACCCTCTGTCTACCCCTATAGGACTCGAGTCGCGTGACCTCAGCCAGGTGTAACTGCAGTTCCCTTCGAGCCGACATCAGCAGGTCAAAGTGAACAGGGGTGGGGTCACCACTATACATAGCAGTGTGGTCATCAACAGCCTTCTGCAGCTCCAGAGTCGCTGCCGATTGTTGTTTTTTAACGTTAGCAATAGAAGAAATATATTGTCCCCTCGTGAAGGCTTTAAAGGCATCCCAGACAAAGTCAGGAGAAGAGGAGTCTTTATTCTTTTCCCAGAACTCAGACAGCAGGGGCGGCAGTTTGTCAGCAATGTCAGGAAGAGAGACCCATTGTGTGCCCAACCTCCAGAGCGCAGCGCTCCGGGAGGCTGGGGAGCAAAGCACCACCACCAGGGGACTATGATCAGACAGGCCACTAGACAGATAGGACGTCTCCAAAACATCCGCCAACAATGCAGGGTTGGAGAAGGCCAGGTCTATCCGCGACGCAGTCTTATAGGATGCCGAAAAACATGAGTAGGCCCTTGTGGTAGGGTGCTTCCACCTCCAGACCTCTACCAGCCCCACTGCCCGAGCCCAGGCAGAGAGGTCCATACACTGCTTCTTAGGCGGGGCAGGTCTATCTAGTTCAGGTGATAAAATGGCATTGAAGTCTCCCATGACCAGAACCCTCCCCGGACAAAAAGGTGAAATCTTTTCTAGAACCTCATACAGTAAAGCAGATGAAAACGGGGGAGGGATGTACGCATTAATAACAATGTATCTGACAGACCATAGCGTGAACACCACTATTGCAAACTTCCCCTGGGGATCAGTACGGATCTCCTCCATAACACAAGGGAAATTCTTGTGAATAAGGACCGATACACCTCTGGCGTATGTGGAATATGTGGCATGTATCGCTCGCTGTATCCACGGTTTTTTGAGAGTCAAAATCTTACTGCCCATGAGGTGAGTCTCCTGGAGGAGAATAATCTGGGGGGAGTGAGATTTTAAGTATTGGAATAAAAGGGCTCGCTTGAATTTAGAGTTAAGACCCCTGACATTCCAGGAGAGGACGGTGAAGGAGTCAGCTAATTGACTAGCCATTGGGTGATGGGGAAGAACAGTTGAGGAGATACTCTAAAGGGCGTGTACCGGTGCACCCCATGAACAGCAAGATCCCGGTCACAGTGCAGAAAATACTGACAGTACTTAAGCATAACACAAAACAGAAATAGACAAATAAGAAATAAAAAAACATAATAACAAAGGGACAGCTAGATCCCTAATCAAACTTCCCAGGCACAAGTGCCTATCCTACTATACCCCAGCCTTCCCCTTAACAGGGGGGAGGGTCTGGGAATAGTTTTTACCCAAAAAAAAAAACTTGAATAAAGAGTGCTAGTTAACCCCTAAACTGGGGCCCTACACTTCTGGTAGTAGGTCATCCACTCTGGTGACGGGCAGTGTCTCTTCCGTCTCGTAAGAACCGGGAGCAGAGGGACGAGGGATAACGATCCCAAAAACCAGTGACGACAGAGTCCGCGAAGAACAAAGTCCGCGACTCAAAAAGCGACAAAAAAAACAAAAAACAAAGGGCAAACAAAAACACTTGGGGGTCTCGTGTAAATGTACATTTGAGGTAACTCCGGTGGTTGAAGAAAGTATAGTAGGATAGAGCGAATAAGGATGTGGAAGATCCGTGCATCAGATGAACTAGTGAGAAGAACCCTTCAACGCAAGTTGGTCAGCCAGTCGTCAGCGTCCGCTGGGTTGTCGAAGAAGCGGACCGCCCTATCATGTTTGACCCGCAAGCGGCTTGGATAAAGCATGCCATACTTAATGTTCTTATCTCTAAGACGTTTGCGGACATCATTAAAGGTTTTTCTCTTTCTCTGCAAATCCGCCGAAAAGTCAGGGAAAAGGAGGACAGAGGAGTTGCAATAATTGAGCGTAGGATGTTGGCGGGCTTCCGAGAGAATCCTGACCCTGTCCCGATAGTTAAGGAAGCGGACTAAAAAAGGCCTGGGGGGTTTCCCCGGGATGGCTCGGCCCGTGGGCACCCGGTGGGCCCTCTCCACCACATAAGTAAGGGGAACATCGGTAAGGCCCAGGAGATTTTTAAAGAACTCTTCCGCAAATACAGCAGGGTGATCCCCCTCTTCTCCCTCAGGCAGACCCAGGACCCTAACATTATTGCGCCTCAGCCTGTTCTCGGCATCATCCGACTTTGCGACAAGGGACTGTACTGTGTGCTGCAGCTCGGCAATAGAGGCGGCATGGGAGGCCGTAAGATCTTCGGTAACTGACACTCTGGACTCGGTTTCGGACATTCTACCCCTCATTTTGTCAAGGTCATTTCTTATGAGGTTACACTCCTCTGCGAGGTGGTTGATGCGCACCAGCAGCGAGGTCTTACTCCGCTCGATCGCAGCGAGGATCACAGCTGTACCATCTTGAGCCAGTGGGGCTGGCCTCTCTGCCAGCGGAGGCTCAAGGGGATCCATTTCTAAGTCAGCCAGCAAGGCCCGAAGCCGACCCACAAGTATGGGATCAGATTGTGGGGAAGATGGCGGTGGCAACTGGTGTGGTGCGTCGGTCCTTGCGACTTTAGAGTACCCCCGCCCTTTTTTGGAGGAGGAGGGAATCTGACAGTCAACCAGGGGGACCCACTATACAGGAGATTTGTCCGTGTTCAGATGAGCACCCAGGAGGCAGGTAAGGGGCAACTCAGGCCGACGGCAGGTGTTGAGTCTCAGGAGGGTATATGCCAAACAGGCTGTCAGCGTCCAGCAACAGACCGGACTCCACCGCAGACACCAGGCAGAGACAGCCCACCGACTGGACAGGCCGTCAGTGGTCAGCAGCCCCCCACCCCACAGCAGTCAAATAGGTAGGGAAAAGGTGATAAGGGTGTGAAGCTGGGACCAGGGCAGCAAGACTGAGGCAGAGGGGTGGCAGAGGACAGGAGAAGTTGGGCTCCAGGAGCAACTCGTCTGACCCAGATTCAGCAGTCCCAATGTTGCAGCACCCCAGGTCCTGGCAGGGGTGACAGGGTGTGAGGAGACAAGTGATCCACGCTGTAGCGCTCGTCGACGTCGGCCGCGGTGCACCTCCGGCGGGACGGAGGTTCAGGAAACACCGGTGCTTCACAGGCCTCACTAGGCCGCACCAGGCCGCATCCTCCACGGACCCCTCCAGCAGCCAGGCGGGCCTCCGGATCGTGCCAGGAAGGTGGATAGGCAGGCAGATGTGGTCAGAGGACAGTCCCTTACCTCCAGGCAAGCTGGGATTGGGTCTCCTCCGAGCAGCACAGGCCGGAAAGATGGCGGTGGCCGCAGGTGTATAGAAAGTCAGGCGTGTAGGCAATCCGGGCAGCGAGTCTCCGCAATGTCGGCCCAGGATGAGACAGGGGACACAGGGGAATAGACTGGCATGGGTTTTTTTCTGTTTTAGGCAGTGTATGTGCACGGATGGCAAAGGATTTAGGTCAGGATACCCGGAGCTCCCCAGATAGACGTCCGCCGGCTCTCACATCAGGACACGCCCCCCCAGGCCTCCTGGTTTAGTACCTCACCCCAGGCTGAAGGTGCCTGGGATGGACTCCAACTCCATTCCGGTCAGGCCTAGGGCACCTGAGCCGGAATCCGGAACCGCCCGCACCCAGGCCTAAGGTGCCTGAGTGCGTGAAGAAGAACCTCCAGAAGAGCAAGACCTCGTGACCAGGGCGTCTCCCCCTTTTATCCCCTCCAATGACGCCACGGCAGGTTCCCCGCCCTCGCCATACCATCTCCGAGAAGGGACAAAAAAGGACAGCACTATGGCAGTGAATCTACCTTGAGCCTGCGGGCACCTGCCACCCACCGGCCGAGGAGATTATTACACCGCCCAATCCTCCACGAATACAAATGGTCCATTACTCCCATACTTACACACCTGGACTTCCACCCAGGTGTACCCCACCTAAATTTAGAGACCCCGCTACATGTACAACCTGTGTTTGCATGGGAGTGCTGGAACAGTCGTGACACCCTTTACTTACATGACTGTTGGAGGTCTTTGACCTTAGGTGTGATGGAAAAGGTCCCAAGATCTGACAGTCAAATAATTGCTCAAGGTCTGGAACAGGTCTTTACATCTGATAGCCATATGATTGTTCCACGTCAATAACTATGTGGGTGCCGGAACAGGACTGACACCTGATTGTTCCAAATCAGTGACTCAGCAAGCAGTAAAGGAAGGATCAGGATGTCAGCCTAAAGCCTTAAAGTGGATGTAAACCCAATTCATGAAATTTGAGCTGGGCACATATATCTGCAGTATTTTGTTATCTCTCTTCAATGAGCTAAGTCCCGTAGCTCTCTCCTGAACCGTTCCTCTGTTATCAGCCTGATAACTCCTGACCAATTCTCTGAAACTTTAGACAAAAGCAGCCTGAATCTTCTGTCAGGGGAGGTTGCTAAAATAGATTAGCAGGGAGAAGGCCCTATTACAAAACACCTCTGAGAGTCTCTGCCTATGATGAGAGGAGGTGTGTGCCTTTCCTACAATCAGCAATTTCAGCTATCTTGGCTGTATGCCCAGACATCACACTCTGTGTTAACCAGGAAGAGAAAATCTCCTAACACGATCTCAACTTTCTAAACAGTATATAAATGTGAAGACAGCAGATATACATGTAAAACCTATGTAGGGAGATTTGGTTCATCCCTGTGTATCATCTGAGGCTGTTCATTTCACTGGGTCTATGGAGGGTTTACATCCACTTTAACTTTCAAAAATAGGTCAGCGATGGTATCTCCCATATTTCTGTCCTGAGAGGTTGCTTTGAAATATTTTTCTTGGAAAGGATGCTCTGGGCTTCCTTTACCGCTGGACTGTGGGAGTGTTGGAACAGGACCTGACATTGCCAGTACAGGACTGACACTCCGGGCCGATGCTACCACTAGCCAAACTAGGCAGCCGCCTAGAGCGCCCGGCCACTGGTGTTCCTACTCTCTTCTCTCTGCAGCAAGAAACTGAGTCTCAGCATCAGCAGGCAGCCACCACTCCGTTCGCACATAGTGTCAGAGGCACAGCGGCGGTGGAGGACTGTGTCTATGTGCCGACTCCGAATGAATGAAAGCAAGCAAACATTCATTGATGGGCACTGGTAGGCTGCATTGATGGGCACTGGTAGACTGTATCTGATGGGCGCTAGTGAGGCTACATTTGATGGGCGCTGGTGAGGCTGCATTGATGGGCGCTGGTGAGGCTGCATTTGATGGGCGCTGGTGAGGCTGCATTGATGGGCTCTGGTGAGACTGCATTTGATGGACGCTGGTGAGGCTGCATTGATGGGCACTGGTGAAGCTGCATTGATGGGTGCTGGTGAGGCTGCATTGATGGGTGCTGGTGAGGCTGCATTGATGGGCACTGGTGAAGCTGCATTGATGGGCTCTGGTGAGGCTGCAATTTTGGGTGCTGGTGAGGCTGCATTGATGGGTGCTGGTGAGGCTGCATTGATGGGCGCTGGTGAGGCTGCATTGATGGGTGCTGGTTAGGCTGCATTGATGGGTGCTGGTGAGGCTGCATTGATGAGCACTGCTGAAGCTGCATTGATGGGCACTGGTGAAGCTGTATTGATGGGTGCTGGTGAGGCTGCATTGATGGGTGCTGGTGAGGCTGCATTGATGGGTGCAGGTGAGGCTGTATTGATGGGCTCTAGTGAGACTGCATTTGATGAGTGCTGGTGGGCTGCATTTGATGGGCGCTTAATTAAAAAGGTGGGGTTTACATGGGCAGGGAAAAGAGGGTGGAGTCAGGGGTGGAGCCAGGGGGTGCAGCAAAATGAGGTTTCGCCTAGGGTGTCAATAATCCTTGCACCAGCCCTGCTGAAACTTGATAGTCACATGACTGTTCCAGGTCACTGAATGTATGGGTTCTGGAACAGGGCCTACATCACACCCAAAAAATAAGTTAACAATGGTATCTCCCATATTTCCTTCCTGACAGGTTGCCTTAAAATATTTTTATTGGAAACAATGATTTTCCAGGTTCCCTTCACAGCCGATCACATATTTAAAAGCCTAGGCACTTGGTCATCTCTACCGAAGGCAGGAACCAGAGTTCAGAGTTGTTGACCTTCCCCATCTGCAGAGATCACATATCTAAGCCTTAAGACAAATAGCCAGCACTGAAGGATGCCCAAAACACTCAGTGGTCATTTAACTGGACAAGCCTACTTGCTAATGCAAATAGCAAACCAAGAACCTTGCGGATAAACCAAATACATAAAACATGCCTAGGGAGGTGTTTCGAATTGTGAGGGGGAGTGTACTGACTGGAGGAGGAGAGAGATCACTGTTCCTAATCACTTGGAACAGCAGATCTGTCTCTCCTCCCCTGACAGAAGGAAGATCTGTCCATTTACATTGACAGATCCCTGTTCTGTCTCTTTCAGGAGCAATCGCGGGTGGCCGGCAGACGTCGTGGCCGCAGCGGGCGCGTGCACACCCCCCTAGAGCTCTTAAAGTGGTTGTAAACCCTTTACAACCACTTTATGCTACAGGTAAGCCTATAATAAGGCTTACCTGTAGCTACCCAGGATATCTCCTAAACCTGCACAGTTTAGGAGCTATCCCCTGTCACTTGCATGTGCTGATGTCATCGGCACATGCACACTAAAGCAAACTGAAGCAATAGCACGTATGTGCCGTTGCTTCAGTCAGTGTGCCGTTACCGGCGGCTCCTGCGCGTGATACCCGGAAGTCACTCCGGGAGAGATGTCGCCGGCCAGAAGGGGGTATGAGGTCCGCTGCGGGGGCTTCAATGTAAGCTAAGCTATGCCTACTAGCTCATTATGCCTTTGTCTTCCAGGGTTTTTTATTTAATTACATTTTTAATAGGGTTTGCAACCACTTTAAAGCGTCTGACATGCAATGACGGCGATCCGCCCAGGAGAGCCAATCTGCCACAGTAGAACTGTGGCGGCTGGTTTTAAAATGGTTAAGCTGACAGGAAGTCCACAACCATTAAAAACCCTGTTAACAACATTGATAAGAAGACAATTTTGAGTGTACAATTGATTGAACCTTAACACTGGAAACCAGCGCGATTGCAGTGCGGGTTCCTGCATCGTATGTCACTCGCAGGCAGTTCATACTGTCCTCTGCAAACTGCTGCAGGTGTCAATGTAAAATTAATGACACCTCCAGATAGATTTGGAGATCGCAGTGCAAACTGAGAAATAGTACAGGAATCGGATTGCGATCCGTTTTTTAGTGCAGACCAAAAAAAGGGTCCTGTACCATTTTGGTCTGAATGCGATGCAAATTCCCACATCGCATGTCACTCGCAGGCAGTTCATACTGTCCTCTACAAACTGCTGCATGTGTCAATGTAAAGTTAATGACACCTCCAGATCGATTTGCAGAACGCAGTGCGAACTGTGAAATGGTACAGGAATCGGATTGTGATCCGATTCCAGTGCGGACCAAAAAAAGGGGCCTGTACCATTTTGGTCTGAATGTGATGCAAATTCAGCCATACAAACTGTATGGCTGAGTTTGCATCGCATAGACATTGCATGTGATCTGCACATTCGCACATGTGGTGCGAATCACATGCGATGTCTGTTTGCATCAGTGTGATCAAACCTTAAGGCATAATTCACACTACTGCAATTTCAGATGCGGCTTGATTTGCACAGAATCACATGACAAAAAATACCATTGGTGCTCATTCATATCAATGCAACTCAGCACGACACAATTTTGGAAAAGGTTTCCGTACTACTTTGGTGCTATTCCAGCAAGATTTTGGCCCCATAGAATATGCAAAACCACTTCAAAGTAGCACCAAAGTAGCATTCAAGTTGCATTACATAATCGCACTGAAAGTCAGAACAACATCGGATCACAGGAGTGTGAATCAAGCCTCAAGCAGAGTACACACGGCCGAGAATCTCGTCAGGAAAAAACACATTGTTTTTCCTGACGAGATTCTTGACAAGAATCTTGTCTCGGCCGAGTGTACACACGCTCGATTCAAAAGAACCGCCGTTCTTTTGAATGGAACGAACGCAGTGACGTCATTGACTACAATGAGCGTGCGCTCGTCACATTCGATGCCGTCGCCGCCATCTTGCTACACCCTACCTATGCCTAGGAAGCTACCGCGCATGCGTCAAAGTCATTTCGAGCATGCGCGGGTTTCCACTGCGACAGGTGAGTGTACACACTCTCGTCGAGAAACATGCCGACGAGAATCCCGACGAGAAAAAAGAAAGCAGGTTTTCCTTTTTTCTCGTCGAGATTCTGGCCAGTTTTCTTGATGAGAAACCTGAAAGCCTCGTACACACGCACGGTTTACTCAGCAAGAAAGCTCTGCAAGCAGTTTTCTTGTCGTTCCTTGACGAGAAAACCGGCCGTGTGTACGAGGCTTCAGAGATTTGCCTTCAGCAGCAAAGCACTGGGCTGGTTTCCATTAAAAACATGAAAACGAGGCTACAGAGGACACCGGATCACTGAAACTGGACAACCAAAGACTGGGAAAATGCTGCCTGGTGTCACAAATGTTGATTTCAGTTGTCACACACAGATGAGAGCGTCAGACTTTTGCATATGCAGCTTTAATTCTTTGTACGAGGTGCAGGGGAAAGCTCCCAGAATGGATACCTACATACAACAAATCTGTAGGAACTGTGTGGTACTACTGGACCAAAATGGACCAACATTTGCAATTAAAATTTCTAGTACCCTGTAGCAACTATGCATTCCATGAAGAAAGCATGCTATGCTAAAAGCAAAAAGGTCATACCTACTAATGCAAGGGTAATCCTGTCAATAAAAAATGCAGGTAAAAGCACAGAAAAATCCAGTATTTAAAATGCTATTCACTTGCAATGTGTCTTTGAACTTGGATACTCCGTCAGTTTCCCTGGCACAGCTGCCTCTCTCCTTGCCCATCATAGCTCCCTCTTCTTCTAGGATTGTGTAATTACTCTCTATGGTGGCCTAGCTCCTCCGCCTCTCTTATGTAAGAGTAGAGTTAAGTGGAATACTATAGTGTCACTTTAGTGACAGATCCGAGTCTGTTGACATCACAGATGTCAGCATCCAGCAGAAGCAGTCTCCAGACTGGATCTATACACAAGGGGGACCTTTACAGGGTTATAACATGTATGAATAATGTTAAACGCACATATCTTATATAAAGTTTTTGTTAAATTGAATGGTCTAGCAACAGGGTCTCTTTAACCACTTCAGCCCGGACCATTTGGCTGCCCAAAGACCAGAGCACTTTTTGCGATTCGGCACTGTGTTGCTTTAACTGACAATTGCGCGGTCGTGCGACGTGGCTCCCAAACAAAATTGATGTTCTTTTCCCCCACAATTAGAGCTTTCTTTTGGTGGTATTTGATCACCTATGAAAAAAAATAGAGCAACAATTTTGAAAAAAAAAAAAGCAATATTTTAATACTTTTTGCTATAATAAATATCCCCCAAAAATATATAAAAAAAATTTTTTTCCCTCGGTTTAGGCCGATACGTATTATTCTACGTTCTATTTATTCTTTTGGTAAAAAAAATAGCAATAAGCGTTTATTGATCGGTTTGCGCAAAAGTTATAGCGTCTACAAAATAGGGGATAGTTTTATGGCATTTTTATTAATATTTTATTTTTTACTAGTAATGGTGGCGATCTGCGATTTTTATTGTGACTGGGACATTATGGAGGACACATCGGACACTTTTGGCGCTATTTTGGGACCATTCACATTTATACAGCGATCAGTGCTATAAAAATTCACTGATTACTGTGTAAATGTGACTGGCAGTGAAGGGGTTAACCACTAGGGGGCTAGGAAGGCGTTAAGTGTGTCCTAGGGAGTGATTCTAACTGTTAGGGGGCGTGGCTACAAGTGACACGTCACTGATCGCTGCTCCCGATGAGAGGGAGCAGACGATCAGTGACATGTCACTAGGCAGAACAGGGAGATGCTTGTTTACACAGGCATCCCCCGTTCTGCAGCTCCGTGACACACGATCGCGGAACACCGGCGGACATCGAGTCCGCGGGTCCCGCGGGCATGATCACGGAGCTCGCGGGAGGGGCGCGCACGCCGGCGTCGTGTGTGCGCCCACACGGCGGCAAATTTAAAGGGACGTACCTGTACACCCATTTGCCTGTCCGTGCCATTCTGCCGACGTAAATGTTCGTGCGGTGGTCGGCAAGTGGTTGACAAACATGATCACAAACCTATTTTCAAATGCACAGGTCAGCATGAAGAAAATCCTGACTTATCAATGTTGCTAAATTGACTCTGTTGCTAAATTTGTGCAATAAAAAGCCCTCTGCACAGAAGACCTTGAATACTCATCTGTGTACGACTGCCCGTGCCACCGATTTTTGGATTAGCAAAGAAAAAACACTGGTCAGAGTTTCTATTCCCCCGCTGCGCTCACTGGTTCGATTCACCAGCCTTTGCTTTGCTACTGTGTCCTGTAGTAACAAAGAAGGAGTAACCACTGCCTTCAGTGGGGGATAAGATATCTGGAATTCTGCAGGTTCTTTAGCTGTCATTTTTTTTTTTTACTAGCGCATGGTAAGAAGTAAAGGTCACCCTCCAATGTGTTTCTTCCAGGGAGCCTTTTTTTGTACAGTTTCAGTTTAGTGACATTCACATCATTTACAAGGAATTCTTAAGCTCCAGTCATGTGACTATGTCTAAGCCTGAGAGTAGTAGAGCAGCATCTTGGGAGAAAGATGTCATCAGTCTAGTGCAGGCAGGAGGAAGCGTTTCCTCTAATCACTGTCCCCCAGTGATCAGTCACTGGGGCTGGTGTAGCATTGTGACATTTTGGCATTTCATAATTCATAGGTCAGACTAAAAAAAATATATATATATATATATATATATATACATTGTCAGGTCACCTGTGGCCAGATGACAGATGCACACCGTTGGGGGTCAGGAGTGCACCACAAGGTAGTGAACCATATGGCTGACTGCTTCGGATGGGATACTGTGTGGTTGTGGAAAGCGGGACCAGTGGAGCACAACAGGGATCCACAGGAAGCTAGAGCCAAGATTCCTCCAGGGCGCGGAGTCTAAGACCCAGCAGGTTTTCACCAGAGCCTCTAGTGGTGAGGATGTTACGCTGCAGCTGGGTCCAGGTCGCGGCCCCCAGAGTCCCCTAGCTCACGCTCCATAGGGTAAGGAGGATAGAGGGGCAGCAGCAGCACAGGATACAAGAATAGTGAGGGGAAAGGCCAAGGTCAGGGCAACAAGCAGACAAGGATAAACAAAGGACAAACCGAAGGTCAAGGTCACAAGCAAACAGGGATAGTCGGGAACAAGCCAATATCAGTAACAGAGAGACAGACGTAGCACACGGCAGGCAGGAACCCAAACACACAATGCTTAAACAAACACATTGATCAGCAAGGCAGACTTGCAGTGCACAGGTTAACATAGAGTTCTGTGATAGGGCCTGGGGTGGAGCCAGACTGGGAGGAGAGATTATAAAAGCAGCCAGGTGAGGAGAGTCTGGCCTCTAAGGTGAACACATGAGGAGGAAGGTAAGCTGACAGACAAACATTACTGCATATCCATGACAGTACTCTCCCTCTTATGGGCCCTCCCCCTCCCCCGCCTGGGCCCAGGCTTAAAGGGAAATCTCAGATGAAACCTCCTCAACAGACGAGGTGCAACGACCTCAGATGCAGCGATCCAAGACGCCTCCTCAGGACCAAAACCTCTCCAATGCACAAGGTACTGAAGAATGCCTCTGCAGAGCCAAGAATCCAGAACTTGTCTAACCTCGTACTTTAGATTATCCTCAGAGACCAGAACCGAGGTAGGGAGATGACGAGAAAATTTATTGGGGATCAAAGGCTCTCTAGGAATAAGCAAGGGCATGAGAGGATCAACAGGAATCTGAGGAGGGTCCCCCAGACCCCTAAAGATGAACTGAGCATCTAGCACAGGACCATCAGACTGGGCAGATGTCAGTGGAACATGACATGTTACAGGTGTCAAGCTGAATAGCTGAAAGACAAGCAGAATGTCCTGAACAAGAAAAAGAAGGAGGCTCACTGGGCATGGGCTGGACTGGCATAACTAGTACAGAGGCCGAGTGAATAGCAGAGTCAGGTGTAGCGACTACCTGAATCGCATCGCAAGGTGTAGCGACTGTAGAACTTGTAGACAAGCTAGCCTGGCTGTGCGTCCAAGGGTGATTAGGGACAGACAAATGTAAATGGTTATGCAAACTGGAGTGAATGATCGGCTCAGGTTCACAGGGTGCAACCTTGGGTAGGCAGGACGAGGAACAGGAGGAACCCTACGCCAGGATCTGTCCAGTAGTCCAGTCAACGTGTGGAGAATGGAGCCGTAACCATGGGAGACCCAAAATGATAGGAGTTGAGGCCTTAGGTAAGATAAGGAAGGATATCCACTCCTGGTGGAGTGTCCCTACCGACATCTTAACAGGGAGGGTCTGGAAGTGGATAGGACCCCCTGGGAGAACAGTGAAATCAATCGCCAAGACCACCAAGGGCGTGGTGAGTGGCAAAAGGGTAAGTCTCATAGAAGATGCAATTTCCCAGTCCATGAAATTGCCAGCGGCTCCGGAATCCAGATATGCTGCGACCGAATGAGAAGAAGCAGCAACATGAAGGAACACAGAAAGAAGAAGGCGAGAAGGTGAGGGTGACATTTCTGGGTCCAATACTCCACTTTCCAGATGTATTGGACCCGAACGTTTTACCGGACAAAGAGAGCAAGTGTCACGAAAATGACCTTTGCCCCCACAGTAGAGACACAGGCCTAGAGTTCTGCGCCTAGCACGTTCCTCTGGGGATAGCCTGGTCCGGCCCAGCTGCATGGGTTCATCAGCTGGCAGGAGATGCTCCACGGGTCGAAGAGAGGGGAGCTCAGGCTGACTAAGGACCAAGGAGTGCTGGCGTCGCTTTTCTAGGGTCCTTTCCTGAAAGCGAATATCGATCTGGTTACACAAGGAGATATCTCCGTCCAGATCAGTGGGAATGGTTCTTCCTGCTAATTCATGCTTCACTCTATCAGAAAGGCCATGCAAAAAGGTTGCAACTAAGGCCTCATTGTTCCAGCTCAACTCAGCCGTCAGAATGCGGAAATGAAGAGCATACTGTCCCACAGAAGCATACTCTTGGCGGAGACGTAAAAGGGCGCTGGCCGCTGAAGAGACACGAGCCGGTTCTTCGAAGATATTCCGAAAAAGTTTCAAGAAGTCAGACAGGCTAGAAACCACTGGATCATTCAGTTCCCACAGAGGGGCTGCCCAGGCTAAAGCTTCACCGGAGAGGAGGGAAATGATATAGGCTACCTTAGCCCGATCAGACAGGAAGTTTTGGGGCTGGAGCTCAAAATTAATCTTGCATTGGCTAAGGAACCCCCTGCAGGCCTTGGAGTCCCCAGAGAAACGGGACGGAGCTGGCAGTTGTAGTGAAAGTGTGGCTGCGACTGCGACTGGAATAGGTGCAGCCGCTGATAGCGGTTGAGGTTGTTGAACCGGGGGTCCTAATGAGGCCTGAACCTGTTCAAAACGGGGGGCCAAATCCTGAAGGAATTGGATGACCTGGGTCTGATTAGATTCCTGTGTCTCAAGTCTGCGGACTATGCCCTGCAATGGATCATCTACGGGAAGTGGCACGTCAGCCGGGTCCATGGCTGATCAAACTGTCAGGTCACCTGTGGCCAGATGACAGATGCACACCGTTGGGGGTCAGGAGTGCACCACAAGGTAGTGAACCCTATGGCTGACTGCTGCGGATGGAATACTGGGTGGTTGTGGAAAGCGGGACCAGTGGAGCACAACAGGGATCCACAGGAAGCTAGATCCAAGATTCCCAAGGGCGCGGAGTCTAAGACCCAGTAGGTTTTCACCAGAGCCTCTAGTGGTGAGGATGTTACGCTGCAGCTGGGTCCAGGTCGCGGCCCCCAGAGTCCCCTAGCTCACGCTCCGTAGGCTAAGGAGGATAGAGGGGAAGCAGCAGCACAGGATACAAGAATAGTGAGGGGAAAGGCCAAGGTCAGGGCAACAAGCAGACAAGGATAAACGAAGGACAAGCCGAAGGTCAAGGTCACAAGCAGACATGGATAGTCAGGAACAAGCCAATATCGGTAACAGAGAGACAGACGTAGCACACGGCAGGCAGGAACCCAAACACACAATGCTTAAACAAACACGTTGATCAGCAAGGCAGACTTGCAGTGCACAGGTTAATATAGAGTTCTGTGATAGGGCCTGGGGTGGAGCCAGACTGGGAAGAGAGATTATAAAAGTAGCCAGGTGAGGAGAGTCTGGCCTCTAAGGTGGACACATGAGGAGGAAGGTAAGCTGACAGACAAACATTACTGCATATCCATGACATACATACTGTGTGTGTATATATATATATATATATATATATATATATATATTAATTATAACAGGAAGGGAGTTTTGCGCTGCTTACAAGTATTTGAAAATCGTGCATACTTATAACTGTGATATACAATTAATTAGTAAAATATGCGTGAGTTCCTAAAAAATATATATGAGCAAACTGGAAAATAATAAACATATGTCTCTTATATCCAATATGTGATAATTGAAAAAATGCTTAGTGAATCAAGTGACATAAAAAAACAACATAAACAAAAACTCAAAAGAACGAAATTAATATATAAGTCTAAATCTGTAATACAGAAAAACTATCTGCAAAATATGTCCAATATTTCGAAATTCCCAACGTGACTTGTGCAGAATCCAAGTGGTGACACTGTATTGCAATTTCTTTGCAGAGAATTAAGGTGACTTTTCCGTGCTCCCCTTTTGTTTATGCACTCACCAGAAAACCCTACCCCTGCAGGGGTAAAGAGCGTGTAATCAGATATGCCTCTGGTCCTAGTATCCCAGCGATCAATATGACCTTCTACTCCTTGGCGTTGCTTATGGGTATCCACATAGAATTAATGGTAAAAACGGGCACTCATAGCATGAATCTGGTAAGAATAACATTTATTTTCAGATGAAAAAACTATTAAAAATTTGAGAAAGTTTTCAATATGGGCATTTTGAATAAAAGGGAGAAGGAACATCGGGTACCCCTGGCCCCTAGATTGCCTACTATGTACTCGCTGCCCAAAATTCATAAAACTTTAGTAAATCCCCAAGGATGACCCATCATCATGACTGGGCTATTAATATTCCTGGCTATGCTCTCTTTCGAAAAGACAGGGTAAAACGGAGGGGTGGTGGTGTCAGTCTCTATGTGAGAAGTGTCTCAAAGCGAGTGTGAAAGAGGACCTAGTTGATGGAGAGTGTGATGAGTGTGAAGCATTATGGGTGGAACTGTACATGGGTGTGGGTACTACAAAGGTTGTCATTGGAGTTTGTTATAGACCTCCCAGTGTTAGTGAGGAGGTGGAAACTCAGCTGCTTGCACAGATGGAAAGGGCTGCAAGGACTGGGACAGTGATAATAATGGAGGATTTTAACTACCCGGAAATTGACTGGACTAATGGTACAGCTGAGACAATTAAAGGGCAAAAATTTATAAACCTACAAGACAAATTTATGTTCCAGTTTATTAAAGCCCCAACTAGGAATGAAGCTCTGCTGGACCTGGTATTCTCAAACAGCTTATTACCAATATTCATATAAATGAACATCTGGGTAGCAGTGACCATAACATGAATTTATTTAATGTTAGCTGTAAGCAACAAACACATACGGGTAAGATAAAAACACAACTTTAAGAGAGCAAATTTTCCAAGGATGAGGGCTGCTCTCTATGACTTAGACTGGGAGGGAATATTGGCATCAATGGACACAGAACAGAAATGGGAATTTTTCAAAGTGACTGTATGTAAACTCACTGCAAAGTATAATCCCATGGGCAATAAGTTTAAACAAGTCTAAAAATAAAACCTATGTGGCTCAAGGCCAAAGTTAAAATGGCTATAAATAATAAAAAAAAGAGCTTTTAAAAAATATAAAAATGATGTTCCAAAGAATATAACAGAATTTGTAAAAAGGAAATCAAGGATGCAAAAATTCTAAACGAACGACAGATTGCAAAATATAGTAGGACGAACCCCAACAAAAATCTTTAAATATATTAATAGTAAAAAGGTCAAGTCTGAGCATGTAGGCCCTTTACAAAATAATCTAAAGCAGGTGATTGGGGACAAAGAGAAGGCAAATTTAATAAATACTTTCTTCAACTCTGTGTATACAAGGGAGCATGGGGGAGCTCATGCCCATAATGGGGGTGGTAGTGACACAGCCCCAAATGATGCACAATGGCGCAAAAGTGATATGGTACAGAAAAGCACCTGGACCAGATGGCATCCACCCACCGATCCTAAAAGAATTGAGCTTTGTCATTTCAAGGTCATTGTTTCTAATATTTAGGGACTCATTTATAATTGAAATGACTTGACACCATGTGAACCAAATAAGTTTATCTTGGTCTCATCAGACCACAGGACATGGTTCCAGTAATCCATTTCCTTAGTCATCTTTAGAAGAGGCTTCCTTTTGGGACAACAGCCATGCAGACCAATTTGATGCAGTGTGCGGCATATGGTCAGCACTGACAGGCTGACCCCCCACCCCTTCAACCTCTGCAGCAATGCAGGCAGCACTCATACGTCTATTTCCCAAAGACAACCTCCGGACTTGACGCTGAGAACGTGCACTCAACTTCTTTGGTCCACCATGGCTAGGCCTGTTCTGAGAGAAACCTGTCCTGTTAAACCACTGTATGGTCTTGACCACTGTGCGGCAGCTCAGTTTCAGGGTCTTGGCAAGCTTCCTATAGCCTAGGCCATCTTTATGTAGAGCAACAATTCTTTTTTTCAGATCCTCAGAGAGTTCTTTGCCATGGGGTGCCATGTTGAACTTCCAGTGACCAGTATGAGAGAGTGAGAGTTTAACACACCTGCTCCCCATTCACACCCGAGACCTTGTAACACTAACGAGTCACATGACACCAGGGAGGGAAAATGGCTAATTGGGTCCAATTTGGACATTTTCACTTAGGGGTGTACTCACTTTTGTTGCCAGTGGTTTAGACATTAATGGCTGTGTGTTGAGTTATTTTGAGGGGACAGCAAATTTGCATTGTTATACAAGCTGTACACTCACTACTTTACAAAATATTTACAAAAATGTGAGGGGTGTACTCACTTTTGTGAGATACTGTATACACAGGTATATACACAGTGGGGTTGATTTACTAAAACTGGAGAGTGGTCACAATCAGAGTATCGTCTCTCCTGCTCCATGCCTGGATTTTGGAATAGAAGAATCTGGATGCTATGGGGTTGATTTTCTAAAACTGGAGTGCAAAATCTGGTGAAGCTCTGCATGGTCAGCTTCTAACTTCAGCTTGTTCATTTAAGCTTTGACAATAAATACCTGGAAGCTGATTGGTTTCTATTCATTCTATGCAGAGCTGCACCAGATTTTGCATGCTGCAATTTTAGGAAATCAAAATATATATATTATATTTATGCACTGTATACATAAATAATACTGTGCAGGTATCAGGATTCAAATGATTGTAACATCTGTAAGCCTGCATCTTATGCCCCGTACACACTATGAGAAAATCGAGCGAACGATTGGCCAGTTTTCCTCAATGTTTCACAGCAAGTCAGAACCGAAGATAGAAATAATGTTCGAAAGTTCTCGTACGACAAAGGCTTTCTTTTGTTATTTCTGATCATGAGCAGTCTTTCGTATCTGATTTTTCTTGTATGAAAACTGTACACATTAAACGAAAAATTTTGGAATTTGTCCCTTCGGAAATTTTTGTTCGAAAGGTCGGAATCGTCGTGTACTGTTCACACTATCAGAAAATCGTATAATCGTTCCTCAGACGAAAATGTTCGCCCGATTTTCTTATAGTGTGTACAGGGCATGAGTCTAGAAAGAAGATACTTACACTAAATGGTGCATGAGAAAAAGATAGTTCTGGCTTTCTTGGGAGCAAGGTATAATCCAATGTAAAGAGTACTGTGAGTTCTTTGAGAGGTAATACTGTACATAATTGTAAGGCTGCTTTCACACTGAAGCGGGCGAGCGTTGACGGTAAAACACTGCTAGTTTTAGCAGCGTTTTACCGTCATTTTAGCGGCGCTATTCGAGCGCTAGCGGGGTGCTTTTAACCACTTAACGACCGCCCACTGTAAATATACGTCGGCAGGATGGCACCGACAGGCAGAATCACGTATATGTACGTGATTGCCTTTGTATAGTTGGGGGGTCCGATCGGACCCCCCTTCTTTACAGTGAGCGGTCGTTTTACCTTCGGGAGCGATCCGGCATGAGGGGACGGCCGTTCGATTCCGGCCACCCCCTCTCGATCGCTCCCGGCGAATGAGAGCTTCCCCTGCCTGTGTGCTTGTTTACACAGGCTGGAGGAAGTGATGTCATCTCTCCTGCGGCGCTCACATATACCGAGCGCCGTACAGGAGAAGATGCAGGTTAGTGCACACAACACTACACTGACACCAGGACACATAGGTACATAAATCGCCCCCCCAGGCCCCCCCAGCCCCCAGTCACAGTGTCACTGATTGCAGTTAGGGATGAGCTTCGTGTTCGAGTCGAACATACGTTCGACTCGAACATTGGCTGTTCGATCGTTCGACGAAGATCGAACGATTTGGGCCGTTCGCGCCAAATTCGAGTGACGCGAACGGCCCACAATGCACTACGCCATCGCAGTGTCATCCAGGCGCTGTGATTGGCCAAGCATGCACTGTGACCCCGCATGCTTGGCCAATCACAGCGCCGGCAGCGAGGAGAGCAATGATTGGCCACAGGCAGGATGCCTGTGGCCAATTATTGCTGAGGGTGTTTAGTACACGCCCCACACTATAAAAGGCCGCCAGCACGGCGGCCTAGTGTAGTGTGTTCCGGAGCAGGGATAGAGTAGCATAGGCAGGGACAGTGACTGTTATTTCTTTCTTGCTTAACCTGGATTCCTTTAGTTTAGGGAAAGAGAAGGATAGGTAGGGAGAGTGTCAGTGTGTTTTGTGCTTCTGCTATAGTGTGCTTAAAAAAAAACATTTATTCTAGGGACAGAAAACTCTAGGTAGGGACAGTGTCAGTTTCTTTCACTCTGCAAGTCCTTGTTTCCAGGGACCTGGAAGGACAGTGAGTGAATTGTCCTTTTGCTATATTGTGATTAAAAAAAACATTTATTCTAGGGACAGAAAACTCTAGGTAGGGACAGTGTCAGTTTCTTTCACTCTGCAAGTCCTTGTTTCCAGGGACCTGGAAGGACAGTGAGTGAATTGTCCTTTTGCTATATTGTGATTAAAAAAAACATTTATTCTAGGGACAGAAAACTCTAGGTAGGGACAGTGTCAGTTTCTTTCACTCTGCAAGTCCTTGTTTCCAGGGACCTGGAAGGACAGTGAGTGAATTGTCCTTTTGCTATATTGTGATTAAAAAAAACATTTATTCTAGGGACAGAAAACTCTAGGTAGGGACAGTGTCAGTTTCTTTCACTCTGCAAGTCCTTGTTTCCAGGGACCTGGAAGGACAGTGAGTGAATTGTCCTTTTGCTATATTGTGATTAAAAAAAACATTTTTTTCTAGGGACAGAAAACTGTAGGTAGGGAGAGTATTTTTTTTCTTTCACTCTGCAAGTCCTTGTTTCCAGGGACCTGTAAGGACAGTGAGTTAATTGTCCTTGTGCTATATTGTGCTGAAAAAAACATTTATTCCAGGGACAGAAAACTCTAGGTAGGGACAGTGTCAGTTTCTTTCACTCTGCAAGTCCTTGTTTCCAGGGACCTGGAAGGACAGTGAGTGAATTGTCCTTTTGCTATATTGTGATTAAAAAAAACATTTTTTTCTAGGGACAGAAAACTGTAGGTAGGGAGAGTGTTTTTTTTCTTTCACTCTGCAAGTCCTTGTTTCCAGGGACCTGTAAGGACAGTGAGTTAATTTTCCTTGTGCTATATTGTGATTAAAAAAAAACATTTATTCTAGGGACAGAAAACTCTAGGTAGGGACAGTGTCAGTTTCTTTCACTCTGCAAGTCCTTGTTTCCAGGGACCTGGAAGGACAGTGAGTGAATTGTCCTTTTGCTATATTGTGATTAAAAAAAACATTTATTCTAGGGACAGAAAACTCTAGGTAGGGACAGTGTCAGTTTCTTTCACTCTGCAAGTCCTTGTTTCCAGGGACCTGGAAGGACAGTGAGTGAATTGTCCTTTTGCTATATTGTGATTAAAAAAAACATTTATTCTAGGGACAGAAAACTCTAGGTAGGGACAGTGTCAGTTTCTTTCACTCTGCAAGTCCTTGTTTCCAGGGACCTGGAAGGACAGTGAGTGAATTGTCCTTTTGCTATATTGTGATTAAAAAAAACATTTATTCTAGGGACAGAAAACTCTAGGTAGGGACAGTGTCAGTTTCTTTCACTCTGCAAGTCCTTGTTTCCAGGGACCTGGAAGGACAGTGAGTGAATTGTCCTTTTGCTATATTGTGATTAAAAAAAACATTTATTCTAGGGACAGAAAACTCTAGGTAGGGACAGTGTCAGTTTCTTTCACTCTGCAAGTCCTTGTTTCCAGGGACCTGGAAGGACAGTGAGTGAATTGTCCTTTTGCTATATTGTGATTAAAAAAAACATTTATTCTAGGGACAGAAAACTCTAGGTAGGGACAGTGTCAGTTTCTTTCACTCTGCAAGTCCTTGTTTCCAGGGACCTGGAAGGACAGTGAGTGAATTGTCCTTTTGCTATATTGTGATTAAAAAAAACATTTTTTTCTAGGGACAGAAAACTGTAGGTAGGGAGAGTATTTTTTTTCTTTCACTCTGCAAGTCCTTGTTTCCAGGGACCTGTAAGGACAGTGAGTTAATTGTCCTTGTGCTATATTGTGCTGAAAAAAACATTTATTCCAGGGACAGAAAACTCTAGGTAGGGACAGTGTCAGTTTCTTTCACTCTGCAAGTCCTTGTTTCCAGGGACCTGGAAGGACAGTGAGTGAATTGTCCTTTTGCTATATTGTGATTAAAAAAAACATTTTTTTCTAGGGACAGAAAACTGTAGGTAGGGAGAGTATTTTTTTTCTTTCACTCTGCAAGTCCTTGTTTCCAGGGACCTGTAAGGACAGTGAGTTAATTGTCCTTGTGCTATATTGTGCTGAAAAAAACATTTATTCCAGGGACAGAAAACTCTAGGTAGGGACAGTGTCAGTTTCTTTCACTCTGCAAGTCCTTGTTTCCAGGGACCTGGAAGGACAGTGAGTGAATTGTCCTTTTGCTATATTGTGATTAAAAAAAACATTTTTTTCTAGGGACAGAAAACTGTAGGTAGGGAGAGTGTTTTTTTTCTTTCACTCTGCAAGTCCTTGTTTCCAGGGACCTGTAAGGACAGTGAGTTAATTTTCCTTGTGCTATATTGTGATTAAAAAAAACATTTATTCTAGGGACAGAAAACTCTAGGTAGGGACAGTGTCAGTTTCTTTCACTCTGCAAGTCCTTGTTTCCAGGGACCTGGAAGGACAGTGAGTGAATTGTCCTTTTGCTATATTGTGATTAAAAAAAACATTTATTCTAGGGACAGAAAACTCTAGGTAGGGACAGTGTCAGTTTCTTTCACTCTGCAAGTCCTTGTTTCCAGGGACCTGGAAGGACAGTGAGTGAATTGTCCTTTTGCTATATTGTGATTAAAAAAAACATTTATTCTAGGGACAGAAAACTCTAGGTAGGGACAGTGTCAGTTTCTTTCACTCTGCAAGTCCTTGTTTCCAGGGACCTGGAAGGACAGTGAGTGAATTGTCCTTTTGCTATATTGTGATTAAAAAAAACATTTATTCTAGGGACAGAAAACTCTAGGTAGGGACAGTGTCAGTTTCTTTCACTCTGCAAGTCCTTGTTTCCAGGGACCTGGAAGGACAGTGAGTGAATTGTCCTTTTGCTATATTGTGATTAAAAAAAACATTTATTCTAGGGACAGAAAACTCTAGGTAGGGACAGTGTCAGTTTCTTTCACTCTGCAAGTCCTTGTTTCCAGGGACCTGGAAGGACAGTGAGTGAATTGTCCTTTTGCTATATTGTGATTAAAAAAAACATTTATTCTAGGGACAGAAAACTCTAGGTAGGGACAGTGTCAGTTTCTTTCACTCTGCAAGTCCTTGTTTCCAGGGACCTGGAAGGACAGTGAGTGAATTGTCCTTTTGCTATATTGTGATTAAAAAAAACATTTATTCTAGGGACAGAAAACTCTAGGTAGGGACAGTGTCAGTTTCTTTCACTCTGCAAGTCCTTGTTTCCAGGGACCTGGAAGGACAGTGAGTGAATTGTCCTTTTGCTATATTGTGATTAAAAAAAACATTTATTCTAGGGACAGAAAACTCTAGGTAGGGACAGTGTCAGTTTCTTTCACTCTGCAAGTCCTTGTTTCCAGGGACCTGGAAGGACAGTGAGTGAATTGTCCTTTTGCTATATTGTGATTAAAAAAAACATTTATTCTAGGGACAGAAAACTCTAGGTAGGGACAGTGTCAGTTTCTTTCACTCTGCAAGTCCTTGTTTCCAGGGACCTGGAAGGACAGTGAGTGAATTGTCCTTTTGCTATATTGTGATTAAAAAAAACATTTTTTTCTAGGGACAGAAAACTGTAGGTAGGGAGAGTATTTTTTTTCTTTCACTCTGCAAGTCCTTGTTTCCAGGGACCTGTAAGGACAGTGAGTTAATTGTCCTTGTGCTATATTGTGCTGAAAAAAACATTTATTCCAGGGACAGAAAACTCTAGGTAGGGACAGTGTCAGTTTCTTTCACTCTGCAAGTCCTTGTTTCCAGGGACCTGGAAGGACAGTGAGTGAATTGTCCTTTTGCTATATTGTGATTAAAAAAAACATTTTTTTCTAGGGACAGAAAACTGTAGGTAGGGAGAGTATTTTTTTTCTTTCACTCTGCAAGTCCTTGTTTCCAGGGACCTGTAAGGACAGTGAGTTAATTGTCCTTGTGCTATATTGTGCTGAAAAAAACATTTATTCCAGGGACAGAAAACTCTAGGTAGGGACAGTGTCAGTTTCTTTCACTCTGCAAGTCCTTGTTTCCAGGGACCTGGAAGGACAGTGAGTGAATTGTCCTTTTGCTATATTGTGATTAAAAAAAACATTTTTTTCTAGGGACAGAAAACTGTAGGTAGGGAGAGTGTTTTTTTTCTTTCACTCTGCAAGTCCTTGTTTCCAGGGACCTGTAAGGACAGTGAGTTAATTTTCCTTGTGCTATATTGTGATTAAAAAAAACATTTATTCTAGGGACAGAAAACTCTAGGTAGGGACAGTGTCAGTTTCTTTCACTCTGCAAGTCCTTGTTTCCAGGGACCTGGAAGGACAGTGAGTGAATTGTCCTTTTGCTATATTGTGATTAAAAAAAACATTTATTCTAGGGACAGAAAACTCTAGGTAGGGACAGTGTCAGTTTCTTTCACTCTGCAAGTCCTTGTTTCCAGGGACCTGGAAGGACAGTGAGTGAATTGTCCTTTTGCTATATTGTGATTAAAAAAAACATTTATTCTAGGGACAGAAAACTCTAGGTAGGGACAGTGTCAGTTTCTTTCACTCTGCAAGTCCTTGTTTCCAGGGACCTGGAAGGACAGTGAGTGAATTGTCCTTTTGCTATATTGTGATTAAAAAAAACATTTATTCTAGGGACAGAAAACTCTAGGTAGGGACAGTGTCAGTTTCTTTCACTCTGCAAGTCCTTGTTTCCAGGGACCTGGAAGGACAGTGAGTGAATTGTCCTTTTGCTATATTGTGATTAAAAAAAACATTTATTCTAGGGACAGAAAACTCTAGGTAGGGACAGTGTCAGTTTCTTTCACTCTGCAAGTCCTTGTTTCCAGGGACCTGGAAGGACAGTGAGTGAATTGTCCTTTTGCTATATTGTGATTAAAAAAAACATTTATTCTAGGGACAGAAAACTCTAGGTAGGGACAGTGTCAGTTTCTTTCACTCTGCAAGTCCTTGTTTCCAGGGACCTGGAAGGACAGTGAGTGAATTGTCCTTTTGCTATATTGTGATTAAAAAAAACATTTATTCTAGGGACAGAAAACTCTAGGTAGGGACAGTGTCAGTTTCTTTCACTCTGCAAGTCCTTGTTTCCAGGGACCTGGAAGGACAGTGAGTGAATTGTCCTTTTGCTATATTGTGATTAAAAAAAACATTTTTTTCTAGGGACAGAAAACTGTAGGTAGGGAGAGTATTTTTTTTCTTTCACTCTGCAAGTCCTTGTTTCCAGGGACCTGTAAGGACAGTGAGTTAATTGTCCTTGTGCTATATTGTGCTGAAAAAAACATTTATTCCAGGGACAGAAAACTCTAGGTAGGGACAGTGTCAGTTTCTTTCACTCTGCAAGTCCTTGTTTCCAGGGACCTGGAAGGACAGTGAGTGAATTGTCCTTTTGCTATATTGTGATTAAAAAAAACATTTTTTTCTAGGGACAGAAAACTGTAGGTAGGGAGAGTATTTTTTTTCTTTCACTCTGCAAGTCCTTGTTTCCAGGGACCTGTAAGGACAGTGAGTTAATTGTCCTTGTGCTATATTGTGCTGAAAAAAACATTTATTCCAGGGACAGAAAACTCTAGGTAGGGACAGTGTCAGTTTCTTTCACTCTGCAAGTCCTTGTTTCCAGGGACCTGGAAGGACAGTGAGTGAATTGTCCTTTTGCTATATTGTGATTAAAAAAAACATTTTTTTCTAGGGACAGAAAACTGTAGGTAGGGAGAGTATTTTTTTTCTTTCACTCTGCAAGTCCTTGTTTCCAGGGACCTGTAAGGACAGTGAGTTAATTGTCCTTGTGCTATATTGTGCTGAAAAAAACATTTATTCCAGGGACAGAAAACTCTAGGTAGGGACAGTGTCAGTTTCTTTCACTCTGCAAGTCCTTGTTTCCAGGGACCTGGAAGGACAGTGAGTGAATTGTCCTTTTGCTATATTGTGATTAAAAAAAACATTTTTTTCTAGGGACAGAAAACTGTAGGTAGGGAGAGTGTTTTTTTTCTTTCACTCTGCAAGTCCTTGTTTCCAGGGACCTGTAAGGACAGTGAGTTAATTTTCCTTGTGCTATATTGTGATTAAAAAAAACATTTTTTCTAGGGACAGAAAACTGTAGGTAGGGAGAGTGTTTTTTTTCTTTCACTCTGCAAGTCCTTGTTTCCAGGGACAGAGAAGGACACCTGAAGGTAGCCCTTATTGCTTTTTTCCCATCTCCCTGCAGGCCATCTATTAGAATGTCTGGAAGGCAAACAAGGAGAGGCAGACAGTCAGGAGGCAATAAAAGAGGGCAAGCAGGCTCTGTGTCTGGGGGCAACAGTGCTGGTCGTGGACGCGGTGCATTGTCATCAGCACATGGCCATGGGACACGCTTGTCCTTCTTTTCGGCAGCTGGACATGTTGAGCCACATCATGCCGAAGACTTGGTAGAGTGGATGACCAAGCCCTCCTCCTCCTCCTCATCCTCTCTCACCCAGGCTCAGGGTACTGGAAAAGCAGCTGCCAAAGCGTCGTCTTCCCTGGTATCAATGTCAGACAAATCATCAGTCACTCCTTCCCTAGACCCACCATGTCCTCCTCCTGAGGAGTCCCCCGAACTGTTTCAGCACAGTGTTGGGTACATGCTCCAGGAGGATGCCCAGCGTTTCGAAGGGTCTGATGATGAAACCCAGCTAGAGGAAGGCAGTAGCGTGAGAGCAGACAGAGGGGATGCTCAAGAAGGACACCAATCTGGCAGTCATGTTCCAGCAGCTGCAGCATACTGCCAGATTGGCTCCAGTGATGAGGAGGGAGGGGATGATGAGGTCAATGACTCCACGTGGGTGCCTAATAGGAGAGAGGAGGAGGAGGAGGATGAGGAGGAGGCACATCTCCAACGAGGCAGGATGCCCTTTGGTGGCCAGCGTAAGGGCAGTACACCGACGGAATCACACCGCAGAGCTCCGCCTGTGCAGGGCGCTGCCTCTGCCCGTCATTCAAAAAGTTCTTTGGTGTGGGCCTTTTTTGAGGCTAGTGCATCAGATCGCACAGCTGCTGTTTGCAACATATGTCTCAAGCGTATATCGCGTGGCCAAAACATCAGCCGCTTGGGTACCACATGCCTGACCAGACATATGTTGACCTGCCATGCAGCTCGTTGGCAAGCCTACCTCAAAGACCCACACCAAAGAACAAAGCGGACCTCTCCTTGCACCGCATCAGCTGGGATCTCCAACCCCACTATAACTTCAGTCCTCTCTGAAACATGCACTGAGAGGAATGAAGGTGTAGAATTAGGTGTGTCACAGCCAAGTACTTGCGCCCACTCTGCTAGCAGTACACCGACGTCCGATTCTAGCAGGCAAATTTCCCTGCCCCAGCTGCTGGACCGTCGAAAGAAGTTCACTCCCAGCCATCCACATGCCCAGCGGTTGAATGCTAGCTTGGCTAAATTGCTAGCGCTTCAACTGCTGCCTTTTCAGTTGGTAGACTCGGCCCCCTTCCGTGAGTTTGTGCAATGTGCGGTTCCTCAGTGGCAGGTTCCCAAACGCCACTTTTTCTCACGGAAGGCTATTCCGGCTCTCTACCGGCATGTGGAAGGCAATGTCTTGGCCTCGCTGGACAGGGCGGTCAGCGGTAAGGTGCATATTACCGCTGACTCATGGTCCAGCAGGCATGGACAGGGACGTTACCTTTCTTTCACGGCCCATTGGGTCACTCTTTTGGCAGCTGGGAAGGATTCAGGACAAGGTGCAGTAGTGTTGGAGGTTGTCCCACCGCCACGCCTCCAAAATGCTACTACTGGTTGTGACACACCTCTCTCCTCCACCCCCTCCTCTTCTTCTTCCTCCATGGCCTCTTCCTGTGGTTTGTCCTATGAACCAGCGGTGCTCCGTAGCCGTTCACGGGGCTACGCAAGTACGCAGGCAAAAAGATGCCATGCCGTGCTTGCGCTGGTGTGTTTGGGGGACAGAAGCCACACTGGGGCAGAGGTCCTGTCTGCTCTGCAGGGCCAGGCCGAGAGGTGGTTGACGCCACGCCAGCTTAAGCCAGGAATGGTGGTTTGCGACAATGGCACCAACCTCCTCTCCGCCCTCCGACAGGGACAACTGACCCATGTGCCCTGTGTGGCTCACGTCCTTAACCTGGTGGTGCAGCGGTTCTTGGGCAGGTACCCGGGCTTACAGGATGTCCTGAGGCAGGCCAGGAAAGTCTGTGTGCATTTCCGCAGATCTTATAATGCCAGTGCTCGCCTGGCTGAGCTGCAAAAGGAGTTGAACCTGCCCAAGAACCGCCTTATATGTGACATGCCCACCAGGTGGAACTCAACGTTGGCCATGCTGCAGCGGCTGCACACGCAGCAGAGGGCCATCAATGAGTACCTGTGCGACTACGGCACCAGGACAGGGTCAAGGGAGCTTGGTTTTTTTTCTCCACGCCAGTGGGGCATGATCAGGGATGCATGCACTGTCCTGGCACCATTTGAGGAGGCCACGAGGATGGTGAGCAGTGACAGTGCATGCATCAGTGACACTGTACCTCTTGTCCACCTGTTGGAGCACACGCTGCGTGGAATAATGGACAGGGCACTTGAGGCAGAACAGAGGCAGGAAGAGGAGGACTTCCTTGCCTCTCAAGGCCCCCTTTACCCAGACAGTGTTCCTTCTGTCCCACCCATCGCACAGGAAGAGGAGGAGGAGGAGGAGGAGGAGGAGGATTGTGTCAGCATGGAGGTGGAGGCTGGCACTCAGCATCATCAGCAGCAGTCTTTTAGGGATGATTTACAGTCCCAAGAAACCAGTGGACTTGTACGTGGCTGGGAGGAGGTGGCTGCGGATCATGTCGTCCTTAGTGACCCAGAGGACTCCGGAGCGAATGCCTCAGCAAACCTACGCTGCATGGCCTCCCTGATCCTGCAAAGTCTGCGGAAGGATCCTCGTATTCTTCGGATCAAGGAGAGGGACCATTACTGGCTGGCCACTCTCCTTGATCCACGGTACAAGGGTAAGGTTGCGGACCTTATGTTACCGTCGCAGAGGGAGCAGAGGATGAGACAACTCCGGGAGGCCTTGCAGAAAGGTCTGTGCAACGCGTTCCCAGAGACTGGGAGGTTGCAAACTCCTGGTCCTGGACAACGAGTTGCTGAGGCTTCGGCCAGTCAAAGAAGGAGCGGTGGGGAAGGTGGCCGTCTGACCGATGCGTTCAGACAATTCTTTAGTCCGCAGCCCCAAAGTATGATTGGTTCCAGCAACCATCGCCAGCGTCTGATAAACATGGTGCAGGAATATCTAGGGGCAAGGTCAGACTTGGACACCTTCCCCACCGAAAATCCTCTGGCTTACTGGGTCTTGAGGATGGATCACTGGCCAGAGCTTGCACAGTATGCAATTGAGCTACTGGCCTGTCCTGCATCCAGCGTTCTTTCGGAACGCACATTCAGTGCTGCTGGAGGATTTGTCACGGATCACAGGGTGCGCCTGTCCACCGACTCGGTTGATCGACTGACTTTCATCAAGATGAACCAGTCTTGGATCACCACCAGCTACCACACACCTGATGCTGATATAACAGACTAATTGATTTTAAAATGTCACATCCCTTCAAGACTGATGCTGATGCTGAGTGCCTGTGCTGTTATGTTGACTGGCTATCCTCCTCCTCCGAGTCCTCAATGATACGATTGATGATGATAGCTTGGAAGATCATTTTTGTTTATGGGTGCCGCCACCAGTGCCTAACGCCCAATTTTTCAGCCCCTGTTTAACAGGGGCGTGTAATTACAATTTTTGAAGCAATACTTTGCAACAGGGCTCATTGCTGTGCTCCAAGTACAGTATCTGTGAGGAGTTGCAGTGTTGTGCCACCAGTGCCTAAGGCCCAATTTTTCAGCCCCTGTTTAACAGGGGCGTGTCATTACAATTTTTGAAGCAATACTTTGCAACAGGGCTCATTGCTGTGCTCCAAGTACAGTATCTGTGAGGGGTTGCAGTGTTGTGCCACCAGTGCCTAAGGCCCAATTTTTCAGCCCCTGTTCAACAGGGGCATGTAATTACAATTCTTGATCTAATAATTCACAGCAGGGCCCATTGCTGCACCCACCAAGAGTAACTGTCAGGGCTTACAGTGTTGTGGCACCAGCACCACCATCAAAGGCCCAATTTTTAGTACCACTGTTCAACAATTATATGTAATTAAAATTCCTGATATAATAGTTGACAGCAGGGCGTTCCAGCACCAACCAAGAGTAACTGTGAGTGCTTACAGTGTTGTGCCAACACCAACAACTAAGGGGCCTATTTCTGCAGAGTATATACGGCAGGTCCCTACTTTCAAACATCCAACTTACAAACGACTCCTACTTGCAAACGCAAGAAGACAACAGGAAGTGAGAGGAAATCTACCACTAGGAAGGAAAATTCTCTCCTGTAAGAATAAATATGGGAGAAAGGTGTCTCCTCTGTACTGATGCTTTATCAGCAATCCTTGTTTCAAGAAAAACACCACATTTCAAAAACAGTTGTCATTGGGACGGAAAGTGAGGTGAAATGTTCTGAACAGGGGCACAGACAGCAAAACAAATGTTACAGGGGTGATAACCCTTACCTATGTTTTCCAAAAAGTTTAAAAATAGATTTTTGGGCTGGAGCTACACTTCAACAATGTACCTGTTCAAAATTACAAACAGATTCTACATAAGAACAAACCTACAGTCCCTGTCTTGTATGCACCGCCTGTATACGGCTGTTCAGAGTATATAGGGCCTTTTTTATTTTATGTGCGGGGTTCCCCTTAATATCCATACAAGACCCAAAGGGGCTGGTAATGGGCTGGGGTAGGGGGGGGGGTCATGGGGTAGCTATGCCATTTTTCTTAAAGAATTTCATCCATATTACCGGGACCAGACATTACATTAAAGCCGCAAGCAGTTTTAAATGGCTTTTTTTTCCTTTAGAAGTGTCATTTTGTGCAGGGACAGTTCTAAACACGGGAAACACGTGGCACTTCACAGGCATACTTTAGACACCCCCCAGGTACGATATTTAAAGGAATATTTGACTTTTTTTTTTTCACTTTATGCATCATTAAAATGACTGCTCCCGAAAAACGACCGTTTTTAAAACTTCTTTTTGCATTGATACATGTCCCCTGGTGCAGAACCCGGGTTCCCAAACCCTTTTTAGGACAATAACATGCATAATAGTTGTTATAATTAGCACTTTAGAATTCGAACGTTCGCATCCATTGTATTTAATAGGGTTCTAATGTTCGTTCGAACTTCCGGTCCGTTCGCGGGTTCTGGTGCGAACCGAACACGGGGGTGTTCGGCTCATCACTAATTGCAGTGACCATTTATTTAGTGATCACTGCAATCAGTGACATTTTTGACTGTAAAAGTGTCAGTACATTTAGTTTTAGGTCCAGTGTAGCCCCCTAACCCCCCCTAATAAAGGTTTAACCCCCTGATCACCCCCCAGATAACCCTTTCACCCCCTAGTACCGCCGTCGCTAAGCGATCATTTTTCTGATCGATGTCTTAGCGTCGGTGATGCTGATCGGTAGCCAGTAATTTTTTTTAGGTTCGCCGCAGGTTTTTATAGCGTCGGGTACCCCCATATATTACCTAATAAAGGTTTAACCCCCTTGATCGCCCCCCAGGTAACCCTTTCACCCCCTATCACCACGGTCACTAAGCGATAATTTTTCTGATCGATGTTTTAGCGTCGGCGATGCTGATCGGTAGCCAGTAATTTTTTTTAGGTTCGCCGCAGGTTTTTATAGCGTCGGGTACCCCCATATATTACCTAATAAAGGTTTAACCCCCTTGATCACCCCCCAGGTAACCCTTTCACCCCCTAGCACCGCCGTCACTAAGCGATCATTTTTCTGATCGATGTCTTAGCGTCGGTGATGCTGATCGGTAGCCAGTAATTTTTTTTAGGTTCGCCGCAGGTTTTTATAGCGTCGGGTACCCCCATATATTACCTAATAAAGGTTTAACCCCCTTGATCGCCCCCCAGGTAACCCTTTCACCCCCTATCACCACGGTCACTAAGCGATAATTTTTCTGATCGATGTTTTAGCGTCGGCGATGCTGATCGGTAGCCAGTAATTTTTTTTAGGTTCGCCGCAGGTTTTTATAGCGTCGGGTACCCCCATATATTACCTAATAAAGGTTTAACCCCCTTGATCACCCCCCAGGTAACCCTTTCACCCCCTAGCACCGCCATCACTAAGCGATCATTTTTCTGATCGATGTCTTAGCGTCGGTGATGCTGATCGGTAGCCAGTAATTTTTTTTAGGTTCGCCGCAGGTTTTTATAGCGTCGGGTACCCCCATATATTACCTAATAAAGGTTTAACCCCCTTGATCGCCCCCAGGTAACCCTTTCACCCCCTATCACCACTGTCACTAAGCGATCATTTTTCTGATCGCTGTCTTAGCGTCGGTGATGCAGATCGGTAGCCAGTAATTTTTTTTAGGTTTGCCGCAGGTTTTTATAGCGTCAGGTACCCCAATATATTATCTAATAAAGGTTTAACCCCCTGATCGCCCCCCAGGTAACCCTTTCACCCCCTATCACCACTGTCGCTAAGCGATCATTTTTATGATCGTTGTCTTAGTGTCGGTGATGCAGATCGGTAGCCAGTAATTTTTTTTTAGGTTCGCCGTCAGGTTTTTATATAGCGTCAGGTACCCCCATATATTACCTAATAAAGGTTTTAACCCCCTAATTGCCCCTAGTTAACCCTTTCACCAGTAATCACCATATAAGTGTTACGGGTGACGCTGGTTAGTTAGTTTGCTTTTTATAGTGTCAGGGCACCCGCCGTATATAACCCAATAAAGGTTTAACCCCCTGATCGCCCGGCGGGTGATATCAATTAGGTTTTAGCGTCAGAGAGGGTCTACGTCACACCCCAGGCAGCGTCAGGTTAGTGCCAGTAACGCTAACACCCACGCGTGAAGCATACACCCCCCTTAGTGGTATAGTATCTGAACAGATCAATATCTGATCTGATCAGATCTATACTAGCGTCCCCAGCAGTTTAGGGTTCCCAAAAACGCAGTGTTAGCGGAATCAGCCCAGATACCTGCTAGCACCTGCGTTTTGCCCCTCCGTCCAGCCCAGGCCACCCAAGTGCAGTATCGATCGATCACTGTCACTTGCAAAACACAACACACATAACTGCAGCGTTCGCAGAGACAGGCCTGATCCCTGCGACTCCAGTGCTGTAGGAGGTGATTTCACCACCACAGTTAAAAAAAAAAAAGCATAAATGCCAAAGCATTGGGGCAGCAGGGGCGGAGGAGCGAGTTTGCTCCTAATGCCGCGTACATACGGTCGAAATTCCGACGGAGGCTTGCCCGTGGAAAAGTCTGACCATGTGTACGCGGCATAACTTTTGCGGGAAGATGCCCCCATGCTTCGGCATATATAAATGGTGCATGTATGCCCATCATTAGAAGTGGGTGGATGAAGGGCGGTATTCTAATGGTGGGCATACCCACCGATCAATCTTTTTTTTTCGTTCAGCCAACAGGCTGCATGAAAAAAAAGATTACAATACATGTCCAACAAGGACCAGCAACGTACTGGTATGTTGCTGGACTTTGAATGTTTATACCAGAATGATGCCTGCGGGTTTAGGTATCATCTTGGTATCATTCTTTTCAGCCAGCGGCCGGCTTTCATGTAAAAGCAATCCTAGTGGCTAATTAGCCTCTGGACTGCTTTTACAAGCAGTGGGAGGGAATGACCCCCCCGGATATAAAAAGCGCCATTGGGAAATTGGAAAAGCATTTTATCACACCGATCTTGGTGTGGTCAGATGCTTTGAGGGCAGAGGAAAGATCTAGGGTCCAATAGACCCCAGTTTTTTCAAAAAAGAGTACCTGTCATTACCTATAGCTATCATAGGGGATATTTACATTCCCTGAGATAACAATAAAAATGATAAAAAATAAATAAATATGGAAGCAACAGTTTAAAAATAAAATAAAAAAGCAAAATTAATAATAAAAAAAAAAAAAAAAAAAAAAAAAGCACCCATGTCCTGCCCTGCTCTTGCCCAATGGCGAACACAAGCGTCGGTCTGGCGTCATATGTAAACAGCAATTGCACCATGCATGTGAGGTATCACCGCGAAGGTCAGATCGAGGGCAGTAATTTTAGCAGTAGACCTCCTCTGTAAATCTAACGGGGTAACCTGTAAAGGCTTTTAAAGGCTTTTAAAAATGTATGTAGTTTGTCGCCAATGCGCGTTTGTGCGAAATTTTAAAGCATGTCGTGTTTGGTATCTATGTACTCGGCCTAAGATCATCTTTTTTATTTCATCAAACATTTGGGCAATATAGTGTGTTTTAGTGCATTAAAATTAAAAAAAGTGTATTTTTTCCCCAAAAAATGCGTTTGAAAAATCGCTGCGCAAATACTGTGTAGAAAAAAAAATGCAACACCCACCATTTTATTCTGTAGGGCCTTTGCTTTAAAAATATATATAATGTTTGGGGGTTCAACATAATTTTCTTGCAAAAAAAAAAATGTTTTCATGTAAACAAAAAGTGTCAAAAAGGGCTTTGTCTTCAAGTGGTTAGAAGAGTGGATGTAAGCTTCCTAATGTTGTGTATAAAATGCCAGAACAGTTCAAAACCCCCCCAAATGACCCCATTTTGGAAAGTAGACACCCCAAGCTATATACTGAGAGGCATGTCGAGTCCATGGAATATTTTATATGTTGACACAAGTTGCAGAAAAAAGACAATTTTTTTTTTCTTTTTTTTTGCACAAAGTTGTCACTAAATGATATATTGCTCAAACATGCCATGGGCATATGTGGAATTACACCCCAAAATACATTCTGCTGCTTCTCCTGAGTACAGGGATACCACATGTGTGAGACATTTTGGGAGCCTAGCCGCGTACGGGACCCCAAAAACCAATCACCGCCTTCAGGCTTTCTAAAGGGTGTAAATTTTTGATTTCACTTCTCACTGCCTATCACAGTTTCAGAGGCCATGGAATGCCCAGATGGCACAAAACCCCCCCAAATGACCCCATTTTGGAAAGTAGACACCCCAAGCTATTTGCTGAGAGGTATTGTGAGTATTTTGCAGATCTCGCTTTTTGTCACAAAGTTTTGAAAATTGAAAAAAAGAAAGAAAAAAAATAAATAAATGTTCTTTCTTCATTTTCAAAAACAAATGAGAGCTGTAAAATACTTAGGCCTTAAAGCAGTACTGGTTTTAGAAGTTTCAAAGGGTTCTGGTGAGGTTCAGCACTGTGACCACAAGTTATCAGTGGCAGCTCTGGTTCATCAATCAGTCCTGGGCTTCCAACAAAATGAAAGGTAACTTTTGTTTTTTACACTTCACTTTACACTTCACTCATTTAAAGCAGACCTTTACATGTTTATTTCGTTAGTATAAAGTTTTATGTATTCATGTTCCAGCTGCCGCCCATTCTACATCCTTTGCCTAGGCGAGAATGACATACTCGCCTTACTCCTGTTGCCTCCTGGGCTATGCACGTCACATATCCAAGCCGGCATCGGCTTCCGTACAGAGGAGGAGGGCGTCAACAGGGGCAAGTTGCCTGAACTCAAAAGAGACAGCTGGCTCCCAAAGATGTCAGGAAAGTTATTGGCAGCGAGGAACCTGGCATGTGGCAGCGGATTGCGGATAACATGTCAATGCAGGATTCGCTGAGTATGTGGATTGAAGACAACCCAGCATCATCTAAATGGGGGAGGGGGAGGAGTGTATTTTTTAAGCACGTGATTAGAGCCAGAGGCTCTAATAGGCTTCAAAAAAGGGTGTGACGATAGCAAATTAATATTTGCTATTTTCACACTAAATCTCCTCCCCGCCAATCAGGAAGCGAGTCGCGAGACCCTTTTCCCGATTGGCCAAACGTCAGGCGATCCTATTGGACACCTAGCCTAGGAGGAGGAGACGCACGGCGGAAGCTCAAGCTCGACACCAGAGCCCCTGCCCGCAGCCTGCCATGCTGGAGGACACCGGAGCCGCTGCACGCAACCCACCACCTAATAGGGTGAGTGCCGGAACAACCGACCGTCAGACAGTGGGGGGGCGGGTTTTAGTGCCGTGCTGCCGGCCCCCAGGGGGGTCGGGAGTTTGTTAGTACCATGCCGCCGGCCGCTCGGGGGAGGTAGTTGTTTGCCCCCCCCAAAAAAAAAAAAACAGCCACCACTGGTTCCAACTCATCTTAATGATGTTCAATAGACCACTTAAGTTCCTCTACATATTTTTATCCAAATCCCCCCCACTTCAAAAAATGAATAATATACTGATTACGACTACAAGGGTGTAGTGTTATATAGAACAAGGTTTAGACATATCCATAATGGAGAAAAAAATTGCTCTGTCCTTGAAGGAGACAAAGATTGTGGTAAATTTCCAAATGTATTTTGAACTGTTGTAACGTCCATGTGCTGTACTTCTCATTTCTTACTTTTACAGATTTCAATTCCTTTTAGAAACTACAAACTGATTCTTCAGACAGATTTTCTATGAAGTAGATGTTTTTCTATTTGTTTAGAGTGATGGATTTCTTGAGGGAAAGCACAGTTTATATTAAAATGTACACTATACCCTGCATAAGAATTGTTTCTTACTCAGACGGCATAGCAAATTACATTTCCATTGCAAGGTGCCTGGAAGAAAAATTTCTTCAGGACATTAGGTAGTATTATGTATTTTCTGATACAAAATTATATTCTTAAAACAGAAAATGAAAAAGTTGCTAACTGTATGGTGCACATTCGTAATATCCAATCCCTTTTTCTATGTTGAAACAAAGATGAAAGCCGTAAAAACAGACAGATAATAGTTTTAAAGTTCAAAGGTAGTTTAAGAAAAAATTACCTTTTTAATTACCGTATTTATCGGCGTATAACACGCGCCGGCGTATAACACGCACCCCAAGTTTAAGAGGGAATTTTAGGGAAAAAAACTTTTAGGAGGGAAGTTTAAGGAAAAAAAACTTACATTTAAATGCAGCCTTACCAGTGTCCATTGCAGCCTTGTCAGTGCAGCCTTGCCAGCAGTGTCCATTGCAGCCTTGCCCCAGTGTCCAGTGCAGTCTTGCCAGCAGTGTCCATTGCAGCCTTTCCCCAGTGTCCAGTGCAGCCTTGCCTCAGTGCCCAGTGCAGCCTTGCCTCAGTGCCCAGTACAGCCTTGCCTCAGTGCCCAGCACAGCCTTGCCTCAGTGCCCAGCACAGCCTTGCCTCAGTGCCCAGCACAGCCTTGCCTCAGTGCCCAGCACAGCCTTGCCTCAGTGCCCAGTACAGCCTTGCCTCAGTGCCCAGCACAGCCTTGCCTCAGTGCCCAGTACAGCCTTGCCCGCATTTCAAAAATGGCGCCGTCGAGATCGCCGCAGAGACTGGGCGGAGCGGGACGACGCCCCCGAGAACACAGGGACTGGGCGGAGCTGAGATACACATAGCCCAGTGTACTCGGCTCTAGTCGGTTCTTCTCGGCTCCGTTCACAGTCACGCTGAGTCCCGCCCTATGATGGACATAACATAGGTCCAATGGCGGGACTGGGCGTGACTGTGAGCGGAGCCGAGAAAAGCAGAGTACACTCGGCTATGTGTATCTCGGCAGCGATCGCTGCGCTCCGCTCAGTCAGCGGAGATCGCCAGGATGAGTGAGTATCGACGTATAACACGCACCCACGATTTTCCCCTGATTTTAAGGGGAAAAAAGTGCGTGTTATACGCTGATAAATACGGTACCTTTTTTTCTTAAAGGTAATTTCCAGTTTTAAAGAATAATTTTAGGATATTTTACACCATCATTGTTATATATTTTCTTGTCATTTTAATTGACATCATATATTACTTTAAGTATTTCATATTATATTACATCTAAACTCGAAGCTGTTTTTTTTTTATGTAGATGGAATAGTTTCTCCTTCAGTACAAATCGACCAGTTTCTGTGGCTGTACAGACGAAGGCACTCACCTACATATTTGGTTGTTTTGCCCGGTGGCTTAATGTTTTTGGACCGAGGTCTTTGCTATAGCATCTACGCTGTTTGATTACCCTAGTCAGCCAGATCCCACTTTAGCGCTTTCTAATAAGAATCCTGCAGAACGAACACATCAACAAAATAAAATTCTCCTGCAGGTTATTAGGACAGCCAAACAGATCCTAGCAAGGTGATGGAAAACCCCCTAAACGTTACGTTCTGGCCAGGGCCGGCCCTACCATGGGACCCGATGGTACCATTGTACCAGGCGGCACATTCAGGGGGGCGCCCGCTCCTCTCCCCCACTCCACCTATCACTGTGAAACAGCAGCAGCGGCTTTGTAAAGAATACACTGTGCAGTGTGCATGCGGTGTGTGTTTGGGATTCAAAGCTCCTTCCTGTCTCTTCCCCCTCCCTCCAGTCTCGTGCAGTGCGGGGTCCCTGTTATCTCTGACATCAACCCCCTCCAATCACCAGTGCGGAGTGTTGTGAGAATTGGGGGGCGGAGCTCACTGGATCTCCTGTCGGGCTGGCCAGAGGAAAAGAGGAGGTGAGCTGATTTTTCCTGGGAGAAGTTTCCTAGGGTGGAAAGTAGTTGGAAACTTTCAAGGAGATTTTTTCTTCAGGAGATGCAGTGAAGGGTTAAGTTGACAGAAGAATCGGAGGAGATAGTGAGTTTGAGGGGGGGGGGGGGGGTCTGCACCAGCCTGATCACGTTTGACAGATCACTTCTAAGCATGAACAGTCTGTGCAAACATCCTCCAATCCAATTCTTCAGACTAGATAATGTGAAGTCATTTATAACCATTCATGTAACCTGTATATATGTGGTGAGTTCACATCTCTGATTGCCCTGACTCAGAGCCTGGATACCACAGGGTTATATGAATGGTCATACATTACCTTCACATTATCTGGGTATACAGAGTGCTGGGAGCTGGATTACATAGATCTGTAGTACCGTTGTATGATTTATTGTTGTATGTTTTTAGTGGATGAGTTTTTTTTTTATTATATACATCGCTATCTGACCACTTCTCAGCCCCCAACTCCCCCCAGCTTGCATCACCCCCCCCCCCCAGACCACTTCATACAGACGTCACTCCTACCCCCCCCCCAGCTGAGGGACATCATTCCGTGGTCACTTTCCTTCCCTTATCTTCCCAACATCACTCCCTGGTCACCCCACAGACACCGCAAGAAATCCCTCCCCATTCTGCCACCGCCATACCCCCTGCACTCCTCTTCTGCAGAACCCTGTGCATTCAGATGTAAAGGGGAACTCTGCGGATTCAGATCTAAAGGAGAACTCTGTTGACTCTGATATAAAGGGGGACTCTTGTGATTAACTCCATATGATTAGAAATTTTATTTAATCACAAAAATATATGTACAGTGTATACTACATTAAAAAAAAAAAATAGCTGTGCATTGCTTTGTACAGAGGTAATGAATTTATTGTACTACAAAAAAATATATATATTGGCGTGCACTGCTAATGTGTCCGGGTTTGGCTTGACGAAAAGGTGGCAACCCTACGCTGCACTGTGAGGCAAATTGTCGCCAACCGGTTCTGCCCGCTCCGCGCTCCACTGTGAGGCAAATTGACGCCCGCCAGCCAGGCAGTCCGCTCCGCTCCCCGCACGCTCCATTCACCTGGGTGTCGGGCCCAGGTGAATGGAGCATGCGGGCAGAACAGGGGAACAGTCAGCGGGCGGGACAGTCAGCAGGTGAGCGGGCTTGCTGGCCAAACAGCGGGCGAGGGAGCAGAGAGATGACATTATCTCTCACTGCCCGCCCTGCATCACTGCAGTTCCGCCCCCACTGTGCTAGCAGCTGAGAGATTACATTATCTCTCTGCTGTCTGCCTTTACTCTGGGACACAGCAAGTGACAATCCGTTACGTGTGGCAGGTGACGTGGCAAGTGACAATCTGCAACGTGTGGCACGTGGCGTTGTGGCAAGTGACAATCCGCAATGTGTGGCTGGTGACATTGCAGCCGCCGGCCACGCACAGGTCCTTTTATACTCCTACATACATGTATAGAGCCATGACAGGTCCTCTTTATACTCCTACATACATGTATAGAGCCATGACAGGTCCTCTTTATACTCCTACATACATGTATAGAGCCATGACAGGTCCTCTTTATACTCCTACATACATGTATAGAGCCATGACAGGTCCTCTTTATACATGTATAGAGCCATGACAGGTCCTCTTTATACTTCTATATACATGTATAGAGACATGACAGGTCCACTTTAGTTATCATGATCTAAAATGATGAATGTGGGGGCATTTTTGTGGGCGTAATTATTTTTTTTGGGGGGGGGGGCAGCATTTCGTTCTTGGTACCAGGCAGCACAATGTCTTGGGCCGGCACTGGTTCTGGCAGTAAAACACATAATAACGCAAGCTATGATAGAGGCTGCTTTCACAGACTAAGTTATCAAATTTGAAGCCCTTTGGTGTACCGGGGTGACCCATTGCCTTCCAGCGGACTTTGAAGAGTCCTTATTGCTCCCATAATTATGCAACACACTTCCCCTAGACATTGAAGTCCCCTCCTTCATTCAGCAGTCTCCCTTGGTTCCCTCCTCCTACTTTCTTCTTCTACTCCATTATCCTAGACCCTTTCCATTCCTAGCCCCCCCCCCCCCCCCTTTACCCTCCTCATCTTTCCTTTTACTTTAGTTCCTCTTCTTAGTCCCCTCATCGTTTTGATAAAAAGCCATCATTGTCAATGACCCTTTTTATGTACAGATATGCTACAGTAATATTTAAATTTCCTTCATTACCATATTAATGTCAGTCGTTTTATTTATTTTTATTTTTTATGTACAGTGCAGCGCATTCTGGAATTTTGACCTGTTTTTCTTTTTACTCTTATGTGCCTTATACTTGGGAACTTTGTTATACAAACGTCATTTTAATGTACCCAGATGACTGTTTTTGTATTTTATTGTAATTGATTACATTACGATACAATATTAGCATTATTTTGTACCTTGTTGTTAACCAAATAAACAAATTGTACAAGAAACCCCGTTTGCCACTGGGGAGATATCTGTACATTTCCTGTCCCATAGACACAACAGAAAGTGGGAGGAAAACTCTCCAAAGAGAAGGAAATCCCCTCATAGGCCAGCTGCCACCAGAACAAATCTGCCATTGGAAGACTTCCCTTCTATTCCTGTTTTTGCTCTGTGACAAGAAGTGAGGGAAAACTTTCCCAACAGGGTCACCGATGTCAATAAGAACCTGATCCACGCTATCGAAAATGATATATACTGTATTTTCTGTATAAGACGACCCCCTAATGCTACTGTATTTCCTATGTTTTTGCTAATACTCACTGTATAGGACGACTCCCCTTCTGAGGCTTCATATTGCCTAGATTTCCTTCTCCTCAATCGACGTTGGAGCCATACGGCGATGAGCCAGTCAAGGTGAGCGATGTATTCTATTGAATACAAAGCCTGCTCAGATTGGCAGAGGCTGTGACATCATCAGCCCGCGCCGCTCTGACTCACTGTAATGTATCCTGCTCGGATTGGCAGAGGCTGTCTCCAATCCGAGCAGGCTTAGCAGGCTCTGTATTCATCAAGAGAGTGCATTGCCCAGAGTGCATACTGTATATATACAGTATTACAGAGCACCCGGCGGCGCTGACATCCATCTGGCGGCCACTTCACCGGCCGTATAAGACGACCCCCGTTTTTTGGCTGTGAAATTTAGGTGTAAAAGTTTGTCTAATACGCCGGAAAATACGGTAATAATTTGTCTGAAATTGGCATTAAATGTAACATGCAATAAAATGTAATTCAGTAAACATCATTGCATTTATTTTATTTTATTATGTTAATATGACAGTTTATCATTTTATATATTATCCTTGCTTGGGTAAAAGGATTGTTTTTACCTAGGCATCATTACAAGTGAGTCACTGAGCCAGGAACATATTTGTGTATATTAAAGCAGCGTTTCTCAACCTTTTTTTAGTCAAGGCACTCTTTAAAATTCTACACACTCTCGAGGCACCCTATTCTAAAAAGTAAAAAAAATATTGTTTTACACAGGGCTGGGACAAGGGGTGGGCAGGAGGTGTGGCTGCCCTCGGCACTGTGGTATCAGGTACAGGTGAAACTCGAAAAATCTGAATATTGTGCAAAAGATCATTTATTTCACTAATGCAACTTAAAAGGCGAAACTAATATATGAGATAAACTCATTACATGTAAAGCAAGATAGTTCATAATTGTGATGATTATGGCTTACAGCTCATAAAAACCCCAAATCCACAATCTCAGAAAATTTGAATATTGTGAAAAGTTGCAATATTTTCTCTATAATATTTGCTCTAATCAGCTAATTAAGCCATAACACCTGCAAAGGGTTCCTGAGCCTTTAAATGGTTCAGTAGGAATCACAATCATGGGAAAGACTGCTGACCTGACAGTTGTGCAGAAAACCATCATTGACACCCTCCATAAGGAGAGAAAGCCTCAAAAGGTAATTGCAAAAGAAGTTGGATGTTCCCAAAGTGCTGTATCAAAGCACATTAATAGAAAGTTATATGGAAGGGAAACGTGTGGAAGAAAAAGGTGCACAAGCAGCCTGGAGAGGATTGTCAGGAAAAGGCCATTCAAAAGTGTTGGGGACTTTCACAAGGAGTGGACTGAGGCTGGAGTCAGTACATCAAGAGCCACCACACACAGACGGATCCTGGACATGGGCTTCAAATGTCGTATTCCTCGTGTCAAGCCACTCCCGAACCACAAACAACGTCAGAAGCGTCTTACCTGGGCTAAAGAAAAACAGACCTGGTCTGGGGCTCAGTGGTCCAAAGTCCTCTTTTATGATGAGAGCAAATTTTGCATCTCATTTGGAAACCAAGGACCCAGAGTATGGAGGAAGAATGGAGAGGCACACACTGCAAGATTCTTAAAGTCCAGTGTGAAGTTTCCACAGTCTGTGTTGATTTGGGGAGCCATGTCATCTACTGGTGTTGGTCCACTGTGCTTCATTAAGTCCAAGGTCAACGCAGCCATCTACCAGGAGATTTTGGAGCACTTCATGCTTCCTTCCGCAGACGAGCTCTATCGGGATGCTGACTTCATTTTCCAGCAGGACATGGCACCTGCCCACACTGCCAAAAGCACCAAAACCTGGTTCAATGACCATGGGATTACTGTGCTTGATTGGCCAGCAAACTCACCTGTAATATTCTAATTTTCAGAGATTGTGGATTTGGGGTTTTCATGAGCTGTAAGCCATAATCATCACAATTATGACAAATCACGGCTTGAACTATCTTGCTTTGCATGTAATGAGTCTATCTCATATATCAGTTTCACCTTTTAAGTTGCATTAGTGAAATATATTAACTTTTGCACGATATTCTAATTTTTCGAGTTCCACCTGTAGAGGGGGGAATTTGTGCTGGGAAGGAAAGGATTTGAAGTAAGGGGGAGATGTGTACTAGGAGGCAACATTTAAGTGGTAGACGATTTGTGCTAGGATAGTGAATTTTTTTTTGGGGGGGGTGGGCATTTGAGCTAGGGGGATTTAAGGGATGGGGGGCCAAAATTTGTGCTGAGAGGAGGGATTTCAGCAGATGGGCGGGCTTGTACTGGGAGGGGAGGAGAGGGAATTTATGCTTAGGGGGTAGGCATGCAGATTAATGCTCAGTGTTTTTGTGGGGGGAATTTTGCTGACACATAATGCTCATACATCTTGGAGGGGGGGCGTGCAGTTTGTTTTGTTTTCCCTGGGCTCTAGATGGCCTTGTCCCAGCACTGGTATTACATATCACAGCAACATCTACACATGTAGGACACCCAATGTTAGAGGTGATTTATTCTTCCAAAGCAAACACACCTTTGCACACTGGTACTGACTAGTATTCCAATGTTTCTCTTCTCAATCAGTTTTTCTCACTCACTTAGCTAATGTGATCCCAGTGCTTAAGGAGAGGTGACGTGATTGGTTGTTAGGACATCAGCAGCTATAAGTTTGTAATGGTGCACTATGGAAACCAGTGGCTATGTGTAACTAAAAAGCAGGCTTGATGAATTTTTAGGCATTTTGAAAAGGCACCCCTGAAGAAACCTGAAGGCACCCCAGGGTGCCTGGGCACCATGTTTGAAAAAGGCTGCATTAAAGCATAACTCCAGGAAAAAAATAATATTCAAAATGAATAGTCTAGTAAAAATAAAAAAACAGCTTTTGATACAACACTAACCTTCAATCTTGCACTGTCCCCCTTTATACCCGTCCAACATTACATGCCACCAGCCTTACCCCACTTCTTCAGAGCCCGCATTGTCAAGAACCTGCCCACCAAGAATGCAACATTATGCAAGCCTGGGCTCAGGATACTACTGCACTAAATGGAGCTCTCACATCATTATGTGTACAACATTCAGTGCAGGAGTAGGGACCACTCACTGCTACCACTATCGAAGAAGAGGCAGGACCTGTGATGTCATAATGATATATTACACACATACACACAGTATATACATTTTGATCTTTCTTCAAGTTTGTGAGGAAAGACGGTGGGTATTGTAAAGCTGAAGTCAGGGGCAGATCCAGGGGGGGCAACAGGTCAATTGCCCCCCCCCGAGACCATCTGTCACACTCACTTGCTTGCTCTGTTTTTTTTTTGCGCCTGATCTCCCGGATTTTGGGGACCCAGTACCGGCCGGCCAAACGTGGCACACATGTAGCCCCATGTCTCCTCTACAAGTGTGCAAAGTTTGGTGTCTGGGGGACCTAGGGCCGGGGAGCACTGACTTTTTAAAGCCGGGCACCCCTTCCATAGACTCCAATGTTAAACGGTAATTTCTCCTGTGAATTTGCAGACCCGGTACTGGCCGGTGGTAGATCCCCTGGACTCCAATCTTGGCACACGTGTAGCCCCATGTCTCCTCTATAAGTGTGCAAAGTTTGTTGTCTGGGAGACCTACGGCCAGGGAGAACCGATTTTTCAAAGCCAGGCACTCCTTCCATAGACTCCCATGTTAAACATCAGTCTAGTCATGGGCACAGTGAAGCATGAGCACAGTGAGGCATGGGCACAGTGAGGCAAAGTGAGGCACAGTGAGGCATGCAGATGGACACCTTAGGCTTATACTTGAGTTAATACGTTTTCCCAGTTTTTTGGGGTAAAATTAGGTGCCTCGGCTTATATTCGGGTTGGCTTATACTCGAGTATATACAGTACTTGTTCTGCGGCTTCTGCTGCCTCTCTGAGTCTCTCTCTCAGTTTCTCACATCAGCCGATCAGCGGCGCTGAGAGAGAGACTCGTCTAATGTAGTTACGCGGTGCACTGACACAATACCAGGAGCGGAGGAGGAGGTGGGTGGAGCCTCTTCCCTGCACTCGTTGCTAATGCCTGGGCCGCTTGGCGTCTAGCAACGAGTGACATCAGTGAGTCACGTCGGGCCGATCTGCAGGCAGGTGCGATAGCGTGCGGCTCCACAGACGCGTAAGAAAGCAGGCAGCTCCACTTGTGGCGCGGTTTGTGGGCGGGCGGCGCGGTTCGTGGGCAGACCGTGCTGCTCAGTGTGTTGGCAGCGCAGGTGAGAGTGAGAGAGCAGGCTCAGTGTGGCAGCTGGCCAATCAGCTAGCCAGGAGCGGGGGAGCAGAGAGATGAGGTCATCTCTCACCGCCCGTGCCTGCCCTGCCTTCCTGCAGTGACTTCCGCCCTCACTATGCAGGCAGCAGAGAGATTACATTATCTCTCTGCTGCCTGACTCTGGGAGTCTGGGACACAGCAAGAGACAACCAAAACTACACCTTAGCAGGCAAGTTAGTGACAATCCGCAAGGTGTGGCAGGCGAGGTGGCAAGTAACAATCCGCAAATTGTGGCAGGTGACGTGGCAAATGACAATCTGCATCTGGTGGCAGGTAAGTGACATTCAGCAAGGTGTGGCAGGTGACGTGGCAAGTGACAATCCGCAAGGTTTGGCAGGCGACGTGGCAAGTAACAATCCGCAAATTGTGTCTGGTGACGTGGCAAATAACAATCTGCATCTGGTGACAGGCAAGTGACAATCAGCAAGGTGTGGCAGGTGACGTGGCAAGTGACAATCCGCAAGGTGTGGCTAGTGGCAATCCGCAAGGTGTTGCAGGTGATGTGGCAAGTGACAATCCACAAGGTGTGGCAAGTAACAATCCACAAGATGTGGCAGGTGACGTGGCAAGTGACAATCTGCAATGTGTGGCAAGTGACACGCTCAGGGCTCCCACTAATTGCAGGCGACGGTGGCAAGTGACACACTCGGGGCTCCCACTGATTCTGCCTTGAACTATTTAATTTTATATTACAATGTAATAATAGAAATATTGTGCTTCAATCATCCTGACACCATAACAACCATGGTGCCGGGATGATTGAAGCGCCGACACCAGCCATTTCCCCGATAAATTTCCCACAAAAAAAACACATACTTTTTGGCAGTGCCCCTCCCGAGAAAAGACTCTGGATCCGCCCTTGGCTGAAGTTTCACTTTAACTGTCCTACTATAGTTCCAAGGGCTTTAGCATCTAGTAGAGAGCCATTATAAGCACACCAGCAACTGTGACAGTTATCAACAGAGGCACAGTTAGATCAATAGGTTTTACACACGTGGTAAAATATCCATTCAAGAACCAGTCAGACTTCATATTTCTATCCAGACAAATTATTTTTAAAAGCTACCTGCGTATAGATAGGAAAATAAGGGTGGTTTATACATCTGCCTGTTTTCAGCGAGACTTTATTCAAGAAGTGTATGTGCACTGTGACTGAATTGTAATCTTTTCTAGAGAATCAATACAGTGTCAGTTACTAAAAAACGTTGATGCAATTAAACAGGTTTGAGGTTCCATATCACTCACTAATCACCCCCACACAACATAAAATATTAGCCTGTAAGGGGCTTGGTCTTCAACACACCTTCACAGATTTTTCAAAAATAATAATAAAAAATGCAGAACTTCAGTCCTACTGCTCCCCAGTGAACCCACCATCCCCAATCATAAAAAAAAAAAAACAATATATACATACCTTTTTTGAGGATGTCTCCTGCCCTTCCCCTTCTTTGTTAATGGCAGTGGTAGGCAGTCCCTTGGCATGTGAGCACTACTCAGTGCAAGAGTGCAATGAGCCTGACTGCATGGTGTCAGTCCCACAGGGGGTATGTCCTTGACAGCCTAGGTCCCTTGGAAGTGAGTTGAATGATGAAGGCCATTATTCATCCTGGAGAACTAATGGAGTTGGACCTAGGCACGGTAAACCTATGGGAGACAGTGCCGGAGATAAGGTGGATATTGCAGCAACATCTGCTTTTTATTTTAAAAGAAGGCAGCACATAAAAAATTGAGTCCTACTTAAAAACCTTTTTTTGCTAATACCTACAGTATACTATCACATGTAGGACTAGGTGAGTCAATAAAGCCATGGTGGCTCTTACAAGTTGCCACCTGACACAAGATCCTTTTTTTAGCAGCTGCTCCTCTTACTGCCAGCATTCTAGGCTTTAGCAGAGTCGTTGCTGCAACGTTGACAAAGAATTGGTTTCCGGATGGAAGCCTGTACATGTATAGGATTACATTGTGCATGTAAATATATGCAAAATGGCATAAGCCTGAAGTCTAGGCTGACTTGTTTTGCAATTAAACCCATTTTATTCAAAATGGCTAAAGTGTACAAAGATAGAAGCAGTCATTGTAAATGAGCTAAAGTAAATATTTTTAACTGCTCAAATAGTGACTGCATTCCATCTGGTCTGTAGGACCTGAGCCATTTCTCCTGCATGATGCACGTAGTATTGATGTGGTAACTTAGCTACTGAAAAGTGATCTGGCATCTATTGTAAAGAATAATAAGCATGAATAATGGAACTCATCCACTCTCAGAACATACTGCCTAATCTTAACTATGTACAGTACCAGTCCTAAAGTTGGAGAGATAAATAGTGGGAATGTGTAATGATTTCCAGCTACTGACTTTACAGTTGACCTACCATTTCCTCCTCAGGATTTCTGCATCAGTAACTAGTGTATTGCGCATAATTATTAGCAATTTTCTCAAATCTTTAAGGCTTTGACATTCAAAAGCCCCAATACTACAAGCTTGTAATCGATGAGAAACTTTATAAAAAGTGTGTACACATAATATATATATATATATATGTACACACACATATATATATATATATATATATATATATATATATATATATACACAGTATCTCACAAAAGTGAGTATACCCCTTTGTATATCTTTTCATGTGACAACACTGAAGAAATGACACTTTGCTACAATGTAAAGTAGTGAGTGTACAGCTTGTATAACAGTGTAAATTTGCTGTCCCCTCAAAATAACTCAACACACAGCCATTAATGTCTAAACTGCTGGCAATAAAAGTAAGTACACCATTAAGTGAAAATGTCCAAATTTGGCCCAATTAGCCATTTTCCCTCCCTGGTGTCATGTGATTTGTTAGTGTTACAAGGTCTCAGGTGTGAATGGGGAGCAGGTGTGTTAAATTTGGTGTTATTGCTCTCACTGAGGATCTGAAAAAAATAATTGTTGCTCTACATAAAGATGGCCTAGACTATAAGAAGATTGCCAAGACAGTGAAACTGAGCTGCAGCACCGTGGCCAAGACCATACAGCAGTTTAACAGGACATGTTCAACTCAGAACAGGCCTCGCCATGGTCGACCAAAGAAGTTGAGTGCACGTGCTCAGCGTCATATCCAGAGGTTGTCTTTGATTTTCTTTGGGAAATAGACATATGAGTGCTGCCAGCATTGCTGCAGAGGTTGAAGGGGTGGGGGGGTCAGCCTGTCAGTACTCAGACCATACGCCGCACACTGCATCAAATTGGTCTGCATGGCTGTCGTTCCAGAAGGAAGCCTCTTCTAAAGATGATGCACAAGAAAGCCCACAGTTTGCTGAAGACAAGCAGACTAAGGACATGGATTACTGGAACCATGTCCTGTGGTCTGATGGGACCAAGATAAACTTAATTGGTTCAGATGGTGTCAAGCGTGTGTGGCGGCAACCAGGTGATTAGTGCAAAGACAAGTATGCCTTGCCTACAGTCACGCATGGTGGTGGGAGTGTCATGGTCTGGGGTTGCATAAGTGCTGTCGGCACGGGGGAACTACAGTTCATTGAGGGAACCATGAATGCCAACATGTACTGTGACATACTGAAGCAAAGCATGATCCCCCTCCCTTCAGAGACTGGGCTGCAGGGCAGTATTCCAACATAACAATCCAAAACACACTTCCAAGACGACCATTGCCTTGCTAAAGAAGCTGAGGATAAAGGTGATGGACTGGCCAAGCATGTCTCCAGACCTAAACCCTATTGAGCATCTGTGGGGCATCCTCAAACAGAAGATAGAGGAGAGCAAGGTCTCTAACATCCACCAGCTCCGTGATGTCATCATGGAGGAGTGGAAGAGGACTCCAATGGCAACCTGTGAAGCTCTTGTGAACTCCATGCACAAGAGGGTTAAGGCAGTGCTGAAAAATAATGGTGGCCACACAAAATATTGACACTTTGGGCCCAATTTAGACATTTTTACTTAGGGGTGTACTCACTTTTGTTGCCAGTGGTTTAGACATTAATGGCTGTGTGTTGAGTTATTTTGAGGGGACAACAAATTTACACTGTTATACAAGCTGTACACCCACTACTTTACATTGTAGCAAAGTGTCATTTCTCCAGTGTTGTCACATGAAAGGATATAATAAAATATTTTCAAAAATGTGAGGGGTGTACTCACTTTTGTGAGCTACTGTATATATACACACACACACAGTATACACAAACACACACAAATACAATAAACTTGCTGTCATATATCGGGTCATAGGTGTCACTAGCCTCGGTGAGTGCCCTGGGTACCGATGCTGCCACCTCCAGGATCTTTAATTTGTGTTCTTTGGCAGCTGATAGCCTCTGTCCCCACCTGTAGGCTTGCCTGCCACCTGGCAGACCTGTAGCACAGTCTTCCGAAACTGCTCTTATACTCTGTGTCACAGGCCTGACAGGTGGAGGGAGGGCAGCAATTGGGAACACAAATAACAGAGAAAACAACAAAGACGGTCACAGCGCCTGTCACAGTGCAAACAGAGGGCCAGAATGAAGACTTGCTAAATAAACTGGTGGTTATGACTAAGGCCTTATAGGCTGAAACGCGACAACCATTTCTTTTTGCGTTTGTCCACTGTGACTTGCTAATAAATACTACAAATTTTTAAGAGCAATGACCGGAGTGTGGATCATCCTTTCCTCATTGCTATATAAACTACATCCAATATGAGAGCAAGCAATCTCTAATAATTATTATTATTACAGTAGTACCTTGGATTACAAGCATAATCCATTCCAGAGCAATGCAAGCGCGGTACTGCACACCCCAGCGGCTTGAATCATGCTCGTCTTCTGAGACAATGCTCGCAAATCCAGTCAGGATTTTTCTTTTAAATAACTCGTATTGCGAAACACTCGTAAACCGCATTACTCACAATCCGAGGTTCCACTGCATTATAAAGGATTTATATAGCGCCAACAGTTTTTTTACAGCGCTGTACAACATGAGGGCAGACAGTACAGTTACAATATCATACAATACAGGAGGAATTAGAGGGCCCTGCTCGTTACAGCTTACAATCTAGGAGAGCGCTAATGCACTTAAATTCTTTACTGATGCGTATCCTGACAAAGTTTAGAAGCTAACGGTTAGACAATGCAATCTATATTCCAAACAAATTTCAAGGTCGACAAAAAGATTTTTTTTCACACTTGAAACATTTTATGTTAAAGCGGTATTAAACCCAAAAGCATATTTATTAGCGCACAAAGGGGCGACAGTCCATTTACTTAAATGGGCTGCTCGTCACGCGCCAAAAAGCAAAACGTGACATGCCACTATACCCTTTTCAACTTGGGGGTCAGATAAAATCACTTAACTATTAGCTCTTAGAAATGGATAGTTTCACAGACTAATAGCAAAGTGCAGGAGGAGGAAGAGAAAGAGCAAGGTTAAAGTGGTTGTTAATCCACTTTCACACATTTACACTATTCGTTCTGTCTCTTTATACAGTGCCCCCTTGTCTCTGTGTTTTATTAAAAAAATTCCTCCTTTAGCGTATTTCACGGTGGCTCCCGGGGCTCATGTAACCGGCCGTGTCTCCTCTTTGCCCGTCTGACAGAAGCAGCGGGCGGGGCCGAGGTTTCTCCATGGACGTCAGCAGGACATGAAGGAGGAGAGGAGAGAGGAGACACTGCCAGTCACGTGACTGCCGGGAGCCACCGTGAGATACGGTAAAGGAGGATTTTTTTTAATAAAACACAGGGACGAGGGGGGGGGCACTGTATTAGGAGACAAAACTGATAGTGTAAAACAATACTGGTTATTCCTGCAGCAATAGGGGGATGGGGCGGCACTGTGACTAGGTGACACGAGAGAGGGGAGGGGGGGGGACAGAGGAGACGGACACAGAAGAGCAGGCTGCAGATGAGGGAGGCACATAAACAGACCACAATGTCAGGGTTCAGCAGCCATGATAATAGTGGTCAGTTTACAGAGGGGAGAAACTGGCAGGATCAGCCAGGTATTTCAGGTGTTACAGAGGTCTAAATTACAAAGCACAAGCACTGTGCTGTATAAAAATGCTTTAAAGGAGCAGGATCCATATTTTTTGGGGGTTTAACAAACGCTTTAACTACAGATTTCGGTGGAAATGAGCATACAGGAGCACCTCTGGTCTAGGAGCTCTCAGAGTGCTTAGTAGCCCCTTAATATAATGGTGGATATACTGTAGTGGCATTAACATTAATAAAGCAATTTTATCCTTATTAGTATTTGCCTTTTAACTACTGGGTAATTTTACTGTGCCTTCATTGTGTAAGGATTAGTACAAGGGTATATGACAAAATGCACAATCTTTTATCTCTTAAAAGAAAAGTTTGGGTTACATAAAAAACAAACATACACACTCACCTATATGGATACAGCATCAGTGTGTTGCTGCAGCTGTCCCCAGCTGGCTCTAACACCGAAAACTGAGCAATCACACGAGCGCTCAGTTCTTGGTCCGGGGACTGTCAGTCACTGGGTCTCTGCTCTGCCCCTCCAGAGCTCACTGGAGCGCTGGTCTGTGGATGGGGGTGGGAGCAGCTGGTTTAGTCTCTCAGAGGTGCTCTAAAAGACTGAGCCAGCTGCCAGCCAGGCATTCGGGTGGATCCCGACATTATTTTCCGGATCCTTCCAGAGCCTGGGGTGGCTCTTTGATGTCAGCAGACAGTGGGCTTTAGATCTCTGTTGGCTGATTATGGGTCATAGGAGAGCAGGTAAGTGCACTCCTGTGACCCAGAAAAGAAGTTTGACCAAAAAAGCTTTGGCCATGCTTCTTTTTTAAGGGTCCATATAAAAACCATCTCTTGTCAGAAAAGAAAAAAAAAATATTCAAATGTGCATCATGAAGAATAAAAAGAAATGATTAAAAATATTGTAAAGGGTTTTTTTTTTTTTTAAATAACAAACATGTTATACTTACCTGCTCTGTGCAAGGGCTTTGCGCAGAGCACCCCTGATCCTCCTCTTCTGGGTTGCCCCGGCGGCGCTTCTGGTCCCTCCTCTTCATCGGGTGCCTCCACAGAGAGCCGCTTTCCATAGGAGCACCCGTGCGGGCACGCTCAAGAGTCCTGCTGCTGTGTTCATTGACCTGGCCTGCCCCGCGCTCTCATGTCACTGGATTTAATTGACAGCACCGGAAGCCAATGGCTCCTGCTGTGATCAATCTATCCAATGAGGACAGAGACACCAGCTGTAGCCGCTGGGCTCGTGTTCGTCACTGGAATGAATGGGTTCAGGTAAGAAAAAGAAAATAGAATGCATTAAGGTGAAAAACCTTGAGACTTTACAACCCCTTTAATGATCCTACTGAAGCAGTGCTGAACGGCAAAACCTATAAATCAGTAATATTCCTGTGTTTGGTCATTCCAGGTGTCATAAGTGGAAGACCCAATCACCAAAGATTTCAATAATTATCTCTCTGCCAGTGATAACTGTGACTATGTTTTACAATATTAAAAAGCATTTTAAAGAAAGATGATACATTCACTGAAGGCATTAGGAACATGCCTACAGTGATGGGGAATGGTGCAGAGAATACAAAAAGGCAGCCATGATACTGGAAAAAACAGACTGCTAAACACCTAATTAGATTGTAAGCATCTCATGTATCACTGAGAATACCTGAATGTTCAATAACAGCTCCAGGTAACCTCAAACACAGGAGGGTTTGAAATCAATCTCAAGTCAGACAGCTTTGGCAGACAATCTAGAAACCTAATACATATCACAATAGCGCATATACAGACTCATTGGTGCTAGATTCACAATAGGGAAGGCTATGATAACCACATCAAAAGAAGCTTCTAGTTATAAAATGACCATTGGCCTTGCCAGGCTTATGTTGGAAATGATGCACCTAGAAACCGACTGAAGGTTTTTCACCCCTTAAAGCAGGGGTAGGCAACCTCGCTCTACCCCTGCCTTAACCACTTCAATACAGGGCACTTATACACCTTCCTGCCCAGACCAATTTTCAGCTTTCAGCGCTGTCGCACTTTGAATGACAATTGCGCGGTCATGCTACACATGCTCCCACAAATAGAGCTTTCTTTTGGTGGTATTTGATCACCTCTGGGATTTTTATTTTCTGCTAAACAAATAAAAAAAAGACTGAAAATTTTGAAAAAAAAATAGTTTTTTTTGTTTAATTTACAAAACTTTGTAAATAAGTACGTTTTCTCCTTCACTGATGGGGCTGCACTGATAAGGCGGCACTGATGGGCACCAATGAGGTGGCACTGATGAGGTGGCATTGATGGGCACTGATGATGAGCACTAATATGCGGGACTGATGGGGCATTGATAGGTGTCACTGATATGCGGCACGGATGAGCACTGATAGGCGGCACGGATGGGCACTGATAGGCGGCACAGATGGGCACTGATAGGTGGCTCTGATGTACTATAATGTATGTCACTGATGGATGCCAATCAGTGCCAAACAATAATGCCTGCCAATCAGTGATGCCCATTGTGGGCACTGATTGGCATCCATTGTGGGCACTGATTGGCATCCCTGGTGGTCTAGGGTGGCATACCTGGTGGTGACATCCCTGGTGGTCCTAGTGGCATCCCTGGTGGTCCAGTGTGGGCATCCTCGGGGGGGGGGGCTGCGCTGATAATCGATCAGCACTGACCCCCCCTGTCAGAAGAGCAGCCGATCGGCTCTCCTCTACTTGCATCTGACAGACACGAGTGAGGAAAAGCCGATCACCGGCTCTTCTTGTTTACATCGTGATCAGCCGTGATTGGACACGGCTGATCACGTGGTAAAGAGTCTCCGTCAGAGATCGGTGTTGGACTGACACCCCGCAACAACGATCGCCGCGATGCGCGCCCCTGGGATTGCGCAGCGGTTTAATATCCTGCAGACGTCATATGACGTCCGGTCAGGATATTGAAACCACTTTGCCACCGTCATTTTGCTATATGGCGGGCGGCAAGTGGTTAAAGTGTATGTAAACCCTAACAATGAACTTGTCTTATTTGCATCCTATCGGTCGGTAAATCCACAATTGAGAGAATCTTGTATATTGTATCTGGACTTTTAGTCGTGCCTCAAAATAGTTTTGAACCATCAGCAGCTACAACCCCATTGGTTCATAGCCCATGAATCTATCTGTTTCTTCATGTTACGATGTGTATCCTGTAAAATGTCAATAAAAATGTATTTACTGTACAGTGGAAGCATTTTTTTATATATCATTTTTAAATGTGCGAAAAATACCTTTTTAACCTGCCAGAAATCCTAAAAGCTTGTAACTCAGGGATGAGCCGAACACCCCCCTGTTCGGTTCGCACCAGAACCTGCGAACAGACAAAATGTTCGTGTAAACTTTAGAACCCTATTAAATACAATGGACTCGAACGTTCGAAATCTAAAGTGTTAATTATAAAGGCTAATATGCAAGTTATTGTCCTAAAAAGTGTTTGGGGACCCGGGTCCTGCCCCAGGGGACATGTATCAATGCAAAAAGAAGTTTTAAAAACGGCCGTTTTTTCGGGAGCAGTGATTTTAATAATGCTTAAAATGAAAAAATAAAAGTGAAATATTCCTTTAAATTTCGAACCTGGGGGGTGTGTATGATATGCATGTGAAGTGGCGCATGTTTCCCGTGCTTAGAACTGTCCCTGCAAAAAATGTCATTTTTGAAAGAAAAAAATGCATTTAAAACTGACTCGCGGCTATTAATGAATTGTCGGCTCCCGGCAATACATACAAAAGTCATTGATAAAAAAAAAAAAAAAAGCGTGGGGGTTCCCCAGAATTCAATTACCAGGCCCTTCAGGTCTGGAATGGATATTAAGGGGAACCCCGCCGCAAATTTAAAAAAAAATTGACGTGGGGTTCCCCCAAATATCCATTCCAGGCCCTTCAGATCTGGCATGGATTTTAAGGGGAACTCCACCCCAAATTTAAAAAAAAAATGGCGTGGAGTCCCCCTAAAAATCCATACCAGACCCCTTATCCGAGCACGCAACCTGGCCGGCCGCAGGGGAAAAGGGGGGGACGAGAGAGCGGCCCCCCCTCCCTCCTGAACCGTACCAAGCCACATGCCCTCAACATGGGGAGGATGTCCCCATGTTGATGGGGACAAGGGCCTCATCCCCACAACCCTTGCCCGGTGGTTGTGGGGGTCTGCGGGCGGGGGGCTTATCGGAATCTGGAAGACCCCTTTAACAAAGGGGACCCCCAGATCCCGGCCCCCCTCCTATGTGAATTGGTAAGGGGTACATTGTACCCCTACCATTTCACAAAGAAAGCGTAAAAAAATGTTTAAAAAAACACACAAACACCTTGAAAAAGTCCTTTATTTAAAAAAATAAATAAATAAACATTCCAGCGGTGAAATCCAGTGTCCCGCGGCGATCCCGATGTCCAGCGCTGTCCTTCATTGGTTGTGCCTGAGCGGACCTGATGGGGAACTCCCTCTCAGTATTTTAAATGTATAGACCCGCCCCTTCTAAAGTTCCCCATCAGGTCCGCTCAGCGGACGAGATGCAGAACATGAGAAGGGGCGGGTCTATACATGTATTACCAAAGTGAGAGCAGTTCCCCATCAGGTCCGCCCCCTCGGTATGTCGGACCCGCCTACGTCATTGGCCTGAGCGGGGAACTTCCTTCACTATGTAAATTTAAATTACACAGTGAAGGAAGTTCCCCGCTCAAGCCAATGACGTAGGCGGGTCCGACATACCGAGGGGGCGGACCTGATGGGGAACTGCTCTCACTTTGGTAATACATGTATAGACCCGCCCCTTCTCATGTTCCGCATCTGGTCCGCTGAGCGGACCTGATGGGGAACTTTAGAAGGGGCGGGTCTATACATTTAAAAATACTGAGAGGGAGTTCCCCATCAGGTCTGCTCAGGCACAACCAATGAAGGACAGCGCTGGACATCGGGATCGCCGCGGGACACTGGATTTCACCGCTGGAATGTTTTTTTTTTTTTTTTTTTAAATAAAGGACTTTTTCAAGGTGTTTGTGTGTTCTTTTAAACATTTTTTTACGCTTTCTTCGTGAAATGGTAGGGGTATAATGTACCCCTTACCAATTCACATAGGGGGGGGCCGGGATCTGGGGGTCCTCTTTGTTAAAGGGGTCTTCCAGATTCCGATAAGCCCCCCGCCCGCAGACCCCCACAACCACCGGGCAAGGGTTGTGGGGATGAGGCCCTTGTCCCCATCAACATCCTCCCCATGTTGAGGGCATGTGGCTTGGTACGGTTCAGGAGGGAGGGGGGGCCGCTCTCTCGTCCCCCCCTTTTCCCCTGCGGCCGGCCAGGTTGCGTGCTCGGATAAGGGGTCTGGTATGGATTTTTAGGGGGACTCCACGCCATTTTTTTTTAAATTTGGGGTGGAGTTCCCCTTAAAATCCATGCCAGATCTGAAGGGCCTGGAATGGATATTTGGGGGAACCCCACGTCAATTTTTTTTTAAATTTGCGGCGGGGTTCCCCTTAATATCCATTCCAGACCTGAAGGGCCTGGTAATTGAATTCTGGGGAACCCCCACGCTTTTTTTTTTTTTTTTATCAATGACTTTTGTATGTATTGCCGGGAGCCGACAATTCATTAATAGCCGCGAGTCAGTTTTAAAAGACTTTTTTTCTTTCAAAAATGAAATTTTTTTGCAGGGACAGTTCTAAGCACGGGAAACATGCGCCACTTCACATGCATATCATACACACCCCCCAGGTACGAAATTTAAAGGAATATTTCACTTTTATTTTTTCATTTTAAGCATTATTAAAATCACTGCTCCCGAAAAAACGGCCGTTTTTAAAACTTCTTTTTGCATTGATACATGTCCCCTGGGGCAGGACCCGGGTCCCCAAACACCTTTTAGGACAATAACTTGCATATAAGCCTTTATAATTAACACTTTAGATTTCTCCCATAGATTTTTCGAATTTGCCACGAACACCCCAATTTGTTCGCTGTTCGGCGAACGGGCGAACATGCAATGTTCGAGTCGAACATGAGTTCGACTCGAACTCAAAGCTCATCCCTATTGTAACTCAATGCTGTACTGAAATCTCAAACATTTCTGTCTTGCCTGAGTGTTCCTGCAAATTACAGAGCACTTCCCCCGTTGTGATATAAAAATATAGAGATGGAATGTAATGTATAGTCCCAACATACTTTGGGTGACCACGCTGTTCCTCCAGAAATACAGTACAGTAAGTAGGCATTGTCAGCCTAGGACAGGAAGTTTTTTGCAGAATAGCCAAGTGAAAGGGGATAAAGAAAATGAATGCAGCCACTACATGTACGGATTAAACACATACACAAATAGTGTCTTGTTTTAAGTGTCTTGTGTGATGCCTTAAGTGATAACAGGTTCACTAATCTAAAGTGATAGTAAAGGTTTTTTTTTTTTACAAACATGTCATACTTCCCTGCTCTGTGCAATGGTTTTGCACAGAGCAACCACAATCATCTTCTTCTCAGGTCCCCTGCCAGCACCCCTGGCTCCTTCCCCTTGACCAGTACCCATAATAGCAAGCCTTTTGCTATGGGAGCATTGGTGCGTGCTTGCTCCCAAGCCCTGCTTTATGCATCCATAAGACTCATATGCCCCGTACACACGATCGTTTTTCATGCCGTTAAAACTGCCATTTTAAAAAATGGCCCTGAAAAATGATCGTGTGTAGAGCATTTTTAACGACGTGAAAAACGGCCATTAAAAATTCCGGACATGCTCTCTTTTTTCACGTTGTTTTTCATGTCGTTTTTTTTAACGACGTGAAAAACGATAGTGTGTATGCTTTAACAACGTGAAAAAAAAACGCGCATGCTCAGAATCAAGTATGAGACGGGAGCGCTCGTTCTGGTAAAACTAGCGTTCGTAATGGAGATAGCACATTCATCACGCTGTAATGGACTGAAGAGCACGAATCGTCGCTCAACAAACTTTACTAACATGAAGGGTGGCGCCATTCGAACGGAACTTCCCCTTTATAGTGCCGTCGTACGTGTTGAACGTCACTGCGCTTTGCTTGATCGTTTTTTTTAATGATGGTGTGTACGTAAGGCAGGCTTGAGAGGAAACATGAAAAAAAACGAGGAGAAAAACGTCGGGTTAAAAAATGACATTAAAAACGATCGTGTGTACGGGGCATTAGAGCTGTGACTCAGCTCTGCACCCCCCCCCATGGCTCCCGCTGCTGTATCTCAGCCAATAAGGAGAGGGGGGGCAGGGACAGCCAAGGATCCTGTGCACATCACTGGATCAAGAGAGGGCTCAGGTAAGTATTAGGGGAGCTGTAGGGGGTGCAGCACACAGGTTTTTCTACCTTCATGCAATCTTGCTTGAAGGTAAAAACCCCTCAGCCTTTACAACCACTTTAAAATGTGATTAAACCCATGAACTATTAAAGTGGTTGTAAACCCACTTAAAATAAAAATAAAAACCTGCAAGACAAAGGCATAATGAGCTAGTATGCATAGCATACTAGCTCATTATGAATTACTTACCTTAGATCGAAGCCCCCGCAGCAGTCCTCGTACCCCGCTCCGGCATGCTCGCGGGAGCCTCCGGTAACGGCACATTAACTGAAGCAACGGCAGTGCGCATGTGTTGATGACGTGCAGGTTTAGGAGATATCCGGGGTAGCTACAATTAAGCCTTATTATAGGCTTACCTGTAGCAAAAAGTGGTTGTAAAGGGTTTACAACCACTTTAAAGCTGAACTGCAGGAAAACTCCCTTGCAGTTGGGCTGCATATGCTGGCAGATATTTCAAGTACAGTCCCAATGCAATTGACAAGGCAAAATGCCTTGTTTTCTCTGCTGTCAGTTTACACGACAGCCTGGTGTGCACTTAGAAGAAGTACTTTAAGTACAGTCTTTTCTTTCTTTTTCAGTGCAGCATGTTGCGACCAGAACCACTGTATCATAATTCTGCTGTGGTGAACTGCACTGCATTAAAAATATCACTTATGAAATTTCAATAAAGTTGTATCAAAAGAAAAAAGTCAGGGCATCGACACTGTGTCTTCCAGTGAACACCAGTGGCTGCGCATTGCATCTTGCTGGTATGAATAAACTGCAAAAATTTGTTGAGGATTTGAGGGCAGCGTGCTAAATGCATGACCACTGGTATGCACCATGAGACCCCATGCCGATCCTAGCATATCATGCTGTTTACTTTGTTTTTCCCCCAGAACTTTATTAATGTCAAATTGACATTTTAATATAGTTCTTTTCGCCACAGCACTATTACACTGAAAAAAGTACTGCATGCAGTATATTTCTTCAGTGCACACCACAGCAATGCACTAGAAATAGCCCCAACGCATCTGGTGTGAAAGAGACCTAATACTACTTTAAAGGAGAAGTACAGCCAAAGCTCGTTTTGGCTGTACTTCTACTGTAAATCACAGGAGTGTAGATTGTTCTGCACTCCTGTGATCCATTTTCAGCAGATAGCAGGCTGAAGCCCGCTGTGGGCTGATGTCGCAGACCCATTCAGGCTGGAGCAAGATCGTGACAATATGGTCGGGATCTGCCCACATGCCTGGACTGGCACCTGGCTCAGCCTCTCAGCAAGCCGCTGAGAACCTGAGCCGGTCTCTCCCACCCCCTCCCCAGCCAAACATGCCAGTGAGCTCAGGGGGGCAAAGCAGAGAGCCGGTGACTGACAGTGACTAGCTCTCTGCTCAGGGAGCACTGAGAACTGACCGATCAGCGATGTTTGATCGCTTGGTTCTAAGCCTTAGAGCCGGCTGGGGACAGATGTAGCATCGCACCGATGCTGTATCCACCTAGGTTAGTATGATTTTTTTTTTAAATGTGAAAAATTACCCCTGTAGCAAACCATTCCCTTAGGCATATATAAATAGTTTTTCCTAAAATTGTAAGCAATTTGTATGTGCAGCATTTTGTTTAGTAAAGCATTATTACACTACAGAGGTTTTATTTCTTCCTTGGATTTATCGCAAAGAACTTTGGAAGATGCAAAGCACAAACTAGTGATTCTGTTGCTGACAACAAACGTTCTCACTTATCTTTTCCTATGATGTCAGTGCCAAATCAGGGGGATGTTGCTCCGCTCTTGCTACCTTGGTAGCTATTGGGCTTCTGCCAGCAAGAGAGAGACTTGATTTAAAGGAGAAGTACAGCCAAAGCTCGTTTGGCTGTACTTCTCCTGTGGATCACAGGAGTGCACTTTGTTTTGCACTCCTGTGACCTGTTTTCAGCAGTGAGCAGGCTGAAGTCCGCTCTCTGCTGACGTCACAGAGTCAGCCCATTCTCCACATCATCACGACCATGGAGTCGGGATCTGCCAGATCCCTGGACCGACACTCGGCTCAGCCTCTCAGCGAGCCGCTGAGAGGTTGAGCCGGCTGCTCCTGCCCCCTCCACCGCCCAGCATTCCAGTGAGCGAGAAGGGGGCAGAGCAGAGAGCTGTAACTGAAAGTCACCAGTTCTCTGTTAATGCAGATGTGAGAACCGAGCGATCGGTGGTGTTCGATCGCTTAGTTCTCAGTGTAGAGGCGCTGGGGGACAGATGCAGCATCAGACCAATGCTGTATCCACCAAGGTAAGTATAAACAAATAATAAAAAATAAAAAAACGATGCTTCTCTTTTAAGTAAACTGGCTGCTGCACCTTTGAGATTATGCAGCTAGTGACACCTAATTGGCAAAAGCACCAATTTGACATGGGTCCCAGTGAATGTAAGATCTGAATGTAAAGTGTGCTGTAAAATATGTGCTTGAACCTGACAAAATCTGTATTCTGGTAGATGTGTAGGAGACACGAAGGACTTGTAAAGTACATAAGATCATCACCACTCCCATGTAGACCTCATAGACACATCAGATTTAAGGTTCCAAGAGCTGGCTGCAAAGTAAATTGACATTCAGCTGTATGATGGTATTGTTTATTTTTTTAATTGCCTAGTAGTGTTCTCACAGTGACTTTAGGACAGGCATGTCCAAAGTTCGGCCCGCGGGTTTTATACGGCCCCCACTTGCAATTTGTTTTTGTCACTTTTGTGGCCCCCCAAGCTCCGCACAGGGTAAGGATGAGCTCAGTTTAAATATATATATTGTGACAGCAGGAAGGTAAAGTCACCTGGTTGCATCCAGGGGGGTAGGTATATTTCTCCCAGATTCAGGCTTTATGCCGACTTATACAACTAGGGAGAGAGTTGATGAAGCCCAGCTGAGGCTAGTGGGCTCATGGATGATTCATACCTCTAGGGAGAGTGCTGGGCGTCGTGCAGGCAGGGAGTTGATGAGACCAGCTGAAGCTTGTCAGCTCGTTTAAGGCCTCTATAAAAACTCCCAGCTTCATTAGGTGTTTGCTCATGCCTGGAACCAGACCTGTGTGGACTGTCTAGGGAGAGTGAACCCCTGTGCGGTGAGACAAAGCCTGTGTGGCTATTTGTTTGGACATTTACTAAACCAGGGACTTAGGGACTAGGACAGCACAAGGCTGATCCCAGTTGTTAGTTAGGAAACCTGCATGTTTAGTCAGAGGTCAAGCTGACCAGGGTTTATTTTGTTTATGTTTCTTTTTGCTTTGCTGTGTTTTTTTGTCACTGTAAATAGAGAAATAAACCGCACCTTTTTGATCTTGAAAACCACAACCTCCGTCTGCTGGGCCTGTTTTTGTGTGGGGAGCCCATCCAGGGGATCACACACACCCGCTGCCGAGCTAACCCCCTCACAGTTGGTGGAGAACCAGTGGCAGTTTTTTTTTAAGCTAGCATGGAGGAGATACTGAAACAGCTGGCTCTAGCAAATGCCAATCAACAGCAGACTAATGCAGGTTTGCAAAAGAGCCTTGCAGCTCAACAACAGAGCTTCGCAGCCCAGCAGCAAGCTCATCAACAGAGCCTTGCAGCCCAGCAGCAATCTGAGGCCCGCTTCATAGACCTGTTACAGAAGCAAGAGCAGAGACTACAACAAATGGAAGCAGTAATGCAGCAACATCCGCAGACCAGTGAGGAAAGCCGTCCCACTAATACCGCGTCCTTTGGGGTGAGTCGTTTATTGCCAAAAATGACTGGAGAGGATGATCCAGAGGTATTTTTGACCACATTTGAAAGGACTGCTGAAAGAGAAAAGTGGCCTGAGGAGCAGTGGGCTGGACTGGTGGCTCCTCTGTTAACTGGTGAATCGCAGAAGGCTTACTATGACCTAGAGCCTGACCAAGCAAAAGACTATGTGATGCTAAAAGCTGAAATATTGGCAAGGCTGGGTGTCACCCTGGCTGTCCGGGCTCAGCGTGTGCATAACTGGACTTTCCAGCTTGGAAAACCCCCCAGGTCTCAAATGTATGATCTCATTCACCTGAGCAGGAAGTGGCTACAGCCAGAGACTTTGTCCGCACCAGAGATTGTGGAACGTGTTGTAATGGATCGGTTTTTGAGAGCTCTTCCTACTGCCATCCAAAAGTGGGTAAGCCATGGAGACCCAGAGACGGCCGGTGGTCTTGTGGATCGTGTAGAGAAATACTTGGCTACAGAGAACCTGACGGCCTCTTCCAGAGACTCTCAGACTTTCCACCCTAAGACCAGACCAGACCATCCCCAGGGGCGGATAAGAGGATTCCAAGGGGTGAGGGTGGAGAGAGTGAGAGGGTGGGAGCTCTACCCAAAGTTTGGCGAGAACAGCCTGGGAAGTCAGGGGCTCAAGAGGCAGCCAAATGGATTGTTTGCTACCGCTGTCGGCAAGCGGGACATATTGCAGCAAATTGCCCGGTTGTGGAGGAACCCATGCAATGTGACTTTCTGACGGACAGACGTCAGTCGCTGTGTGCGACAGTCGCATGCACTGCCATTCGGGGAACTGAGAAACATTTATGCAAAATGTGTATTAATGGTAGAAATGTTGTGGTATTACTGGATTCAGGTAGCCTTGTGACCCTGATAAAGGCTGAATTAGTTAAAACAGAGGTCTCTGGGAATAGCAAGGTAGCTGTTATTTGTGTGCATGGGGACACCCGAGAGTATCCAGTGACTACAGTGTGTTTCAAGACCCCCAAAGGTACCCTCTCTCATCCAGTGGGGTTAGTATCTCAATTACCGCATGATGCCATTGTGGGAAGGGATTTTCCGAAGTTCTGGGAACTGTGGGATGATCCTGAGCCCCCCACTGGTGCCCCTATGTACCAGGAAGGTGATAGCCAGAACTCCTCTGAGAGTGGTGAGGACTCTCCAGAATTTCCCTTGTCAGTATTGGCAGGCGAGACTCAAGAAACTGGAGAGGAGCCCACCTCCTCAGACGAAAACCTACCGTCTGTGGAGTTTTCTGATCTTGAGGTTCACAGGGAAAATTTTGCCACAGAACAGTTAAAAGACCCCGCCCTAATAAAGGCACGGGAAAACGTAGTGGAAATAGATGGCGAGTTAGTGAACCCAGATAATACCTGCACTTACCCATACTTCAGCGTAGAGAAGGACCTACTGTATCGGGTGGCAAAAAGGGCAGAAGAAACCGTTGAGCAGCTTGTGGTGCCCAAACCTTACAGGAAGTTGGTGTTGGAGTTGGCCCATGGGCACATTCTTGGAGGTCATCTGGGGACAGAGAAAACCCGAGAGAGGGTATTACAGAGATTCTATTGGCCTGGGGTGATGAAGGACATAGAAAATTATTGTTCCTCCTGCCCTGTGTGTCAGAGGTCGGCCCCGATGCCACATTTCCGTAGCCCGCTGGTCCCTCTACCCATCATTGAGGTCCCGTTTGAGAGGATCGCAATGGATTTGGTAGGTCCTATAATCAAGTCCGCTAGGGGGCACCAGTACATATTAGTTATAATGGACTATGCCACCCGTTATCCAGAAGCGATCCCTCTCCGAAATACCTCGGCCAAAACCATAGCCAAAGAGCTATCTCTTGTTTTTAGCCGGGTGGGTATTTGTAAAGAACTGCTTACGGACCAAGGTACACCCTTTATGTCCCGGGTTATGAAAGAGCTGTGTAAATTGTTCAAAGTGACGCAATTGCGTACGTCTGTGTATCACCCCCAAACCGATGGGCTGGTTGAAAGATTCAACAAAACCCTAAAACAAATGTTGAAGAAAGTGGTGGATAGAGATGGAAAGGATTGGGACTGTCTACTTCCTTATTTGATGTTTGCTATTAGGGTGGTGCCCCAATCCTCTACGGGATTCTCCCCCTTTGAGTTACTGTATGGGAGACACCCAAGAGGGCTGTTGGATATTGCCAAGGAAACTTGGGAAAGTGAGAGTTCTCCCCACAGGAGTGTGATTGAGCATGTCGCCCTGATGCAAGATCGACTTGCACAGGTAATGCCCATCGTGAAGGAACATTTGGCCCAAGCGCAGTTGGCACAGCAGAGAGTGTACAACCGTGGAGCCAAGACCCGTACCTTTTCCCCGGGGGATAGGATATTGGTACTTGTCCCTACGGTTGAAAGTAAATTCCTTGCCAAATGGCAAGGCCCCTACGAGATAATGGAAAAAGTGAGCGAAGTGAATTACAAGGTCAGACAACCAGGAAGGCGAAAGCCCGAACAGATCTATCACGTTAATCTGTTGAAAGCCTGGAGGGATAGAGAGTCCCTAGTCGCAGAAACTTGGTCACCAGCTCAAACTGGTTGCGTGATTCCGGAGGTTGGAATAGCAGCCACCTTGTCACAACCCCAACAACAGGAGGTTAAGGAGTTTGTGCTTCGCAACAAGGAGGTGTTCTCTGAGCTGCCGGGACAAACATCTGGGGTAGAGCATGATATTATTACCCCGCCCGGTGAAAGGGTGAAGTTAAAACCCTATCGGATCCCAGAGGCCCGACGGGAGGCAATACGGGAGGAAGTACAGAAAATGCTGAACTTAGGGGTGATAGAGGAGTCCCAAAGTGATTGGTCTAGTCCCATTGTGTTGGTGCCTAAACCGGATGGGAGCTGGCGATTTTGTAACGATTTTCGTCAGTTGAACAAAGTTACAAAATTTGACACCTACCCCATGCCACGTATAGATGAGTTGATCGACCGGCTGGGAACAGCCCGATACATGACGACTCTTGACCTCACAAAAGGGTATTGGCAAATTCCCCTGGCCAAGTCGGCCAAAGAGAAAACCGCATTTGTAACCCCAGACGGGGCGTTCCAATATAAGAGAATGCCGTTCGGGTTACAGAATGCGCCGGTCACATTCCAGCGGAAAATGGACCAGATACTGAGGCCCCATCGGAAGTATGCTGCGGCTTACCTGGATGACGTAATTGTCCATAGCACAGATTGGGCCTCACATCTGCCAAAAGTGCAAGCAGTCCTAGACTCTATTCGGGAAGCGGGGTTTACGGCTAACCCCAAGAAGTGTACCATTGGGCAGGAGGAGGCCAAATATCTTGGGTACACCATTGGCAGGGGAGTAATAAAACCCCAACTCAACAAAGTCGAGGCCATCCAGAGTTGGCCACGTCCCAACAGCAAGAAGCAGGTACGAGCCTTTCTGGGAATCGCGGGTTATTATCGGCGCTTCATTCCCCACTTTGCTTCTAAGGCTGTGCCCCTAACCAACCTGACGAAAGGGAAAGGGTCGGTCATGATTAAATGGACCCCCGAGGCTGAGGCAGCGTTCCAATTCTTGAAACAAGCCTTATGTAGCCAGCCAGTGTTGTACTCACTCGACTTCTCTAAAGACTTTGTCGTACAAAGTGATGCGTCAGATGTGGGGTTAGGAGCAGTATTGTCCCAGGTCTGGAACGGGGAAGAGCACCCAGTCATTTACCTCAGCAGGAAGTTGAAGTCCCATGAGGTAAATTACGCCACGGTTGAAAAGGAGTGTTTAGCGGTGAAGTGGGCTCTAGATTCCCTTCGGTACTATCTGCTAGGTAGGCACTTTGACATGGTTACGGATCACGCTCCGTTAAAGTGGATGGCTCAAAACAAGGAGACAAATAGAAGAGTAAATAGGTGGTTCCTGGCCCTACAGGAATTCAACTTCACAGTAAAGCATCGCCCTGGCGTTCAAATGGGGAATGTGGATGCTTTGTCTCGAGTACATGAATGCCTGATTGCTGGTGTTCCAACCCCAAGGTTAAAACAAGAGGGGGGGGTATGTGACAGCAGGAAGGTAAAGTCACCTGGTTGCATCCAGGGGGGTAGGTATATTTCTCCCAGATTCAGGCTTTATGCCGACTTATACAACTAGGGAGAGAGTTGATGAAGCCCAGCTGAGGCTAGTGGGCTCATGGATGATTCATACCTCTAGGGAGAGTGCTGGGCGTCGTGCAGGCAGGGAGTTGATGAGACCAGCTGAAGCTTGTCAGCTCGTTTAAGGCCTCTATAAAAACTCCCAGCTTCATTAGGTGTTTGCTCATGCCTGGAACCAGACCTGTGTGGACTGTCTAGGGAGAGTGAACCCCTGTGCGGTGAGACAAAGCCTGTGTGGCTATTTGTTTGGACATTTACTAAACCAGGGACTTAGGGACTAGGACAGCACCAGGCTGATCCCAGTTGTTAGTTAGGAAACCTGCATGTTTAGTCAGAGGTCAAGCTGACCAGGGTTTATTTTGTTTATGTTTCTTTTTGCTTTGCTGTGTTTTTTTGTCACTGTAAATAGAGAAATAAACCGCACCTTTTTGATCTTGAAAACCACAACCTCCGTCTGCTGGGCCTGTTTTTGTGTGGGGAGCCCATCCAGGGGATCACACACACCCGCTGCCGAGCTAACCCCCTCACAATATATATATATATATATATATATATATATATATATATATTCTCTAATCCCTGAGCGCCTCTCACTGATAAGCTGGGCGTGTTGTTGGGTGTTGCTGGGGCATGTTCCAAAGCCCATTGGGAAGCGTGCATCGCCAATAACAGACACTGTCATTTCCCGGTCCACAGCTGCAGAGCTCTGTGTCTCAGTGCCTGTGATTGGCTATGACGCTGCATGCTGTCAGCGTCCTAGCAGGCTCGCCAGAGGTCATCGAGGATTTCTCAGGGGATAAGATAAGTTTACTACTGTAACAGATATAAAGCGAATATTTCAATATATATAAGAATTTTAAAAAAGGAGCTCATCCTTGCCCTGATCAGAGCTTGGGGACCACAGGAGAGATAAGGGCAAATTACAAGTGGGGGCCAGAGAGAATATAAAAAAAAAAATGGTCGGCCCTCACGCACGTTCACTTTATCAAATCTGGCCCTCTTTCAAAAAAGTTTGGACACCCCTGCTTTAGGAGATTTCACTTGGTGATCATATATATATATATATATATATATTACAATAAAGCGGAATGTTAGGTATTCTTAACTTGCTTCAGCTTTCAGAACCTTGGGGCTTCCAGGGAATCAGCTGCATTAATGTATACAACCATGGCATTATTTATATGCAGAGCCATGGCCGTGTCACATGAACGTGTCTTTTTATCTCTTCAAACAATCTCAAAGTGCAGCTGTAAACTGGGAAATATTCTTGCAAAGCTAACCTTTTCTTTTCATAAATTATTAGATCACAGTCTGCTTTTTACAAGCTTATAAAACAAAACCGTTTTAAACGATTTTTTTTTTTTTATGGAGCATGTTTAATCAAAGGACAGCATCTCATTAATTTTAAAAAGCAATTCATTTAGACAAATACTAATTGACCTAAAAATCTGTTAAACAGGTGAAAAAAGGAAAACAAAAAGGCACACCTAAAACAGAAAGCTACCTGCCAACATACATTTAGGAAGGCTGCAATGATTAAAAGATGCAGAATAGATCAAATCATTTTCAACACACTAAAAACCAGAACCAGAATGCAAACTGAGCCATTAAAATCAAATGCAATAAAATGTATCAAAAATGCCATTGAAACATGTTTTCTTGACTTTCCCTTTTCTCATAAAAAAACTGTTCTAATAAAAAAGATAACTAAAGGACCCTCGCTCTATTCGTGGAAGCAGTGGTCCCACTGCAGAGATCCAATACACCCCCTTCGGAGTCAGGCCTAAAGCTTTGCATTAGGGAATCCGGGGTTTGCTAATTAGAGAGCTGATCACCACCATTACTAGCATAAAAAAAAATAATAATAAAGATTTCAGTATTTATACTATAGTTTGTAGACACTATAACTTTCATGAAAACCAATTCATTTACACGTATTGGGATTTTTTATTTATTTTTTTACCAAAGACATGTAGTAAGATATATTTGGCCTAAATTATGAAGAAATTCGATTTTTTTTTTTTAAATATTGCATATGTTTTATAGCAGAAAGTAAAAATTATATTTTTTTCAACATTTTCTGTGCTTTTTAACCACTTCAGCCCCGGAAGATTTTACCCCCTTCCTGACCACCGCACTTTTTACAATTTGGCACTGCGTCACTTTAACTAACAATTGCACTGTTGTGCGACGCTGTACCCAAACAAAATTTGCGTCCTTTTTTTCCCCACAAATAGAGATTTCTTTTGGTGGTATTTGATCACCTCTGCGGTTTTTATTTTTTGCGTTATAAACAAAAAAAGAGCGACAATTTTGAAAAAAAAAACAATATTTTTTACTTTTTGCTATAATAAATATCCCCAAAATGTTTTTTAAAAACAAGTTTCTAAATAAGTTTAGGCTAATATGTATTCTTCTACATATTTTTGGTAAAAAAAAATGCAATAAGCGTATATTGATTGGTTTGCGCAAAAGTTATAGCAAAAGTTATAGCGTCTACAAACTATGGGAAAGATTTATGGCATTTTTATTATTTATATTTTTAATAGTATAGGCGGTGATCTGCGGTTTTTAGCGGTACTGCGACATTGCGGCGGACACATCTGACACCTTTAAAACATTTTGGGACCATTGACATTTATACGATCAGTGCTATAAATATGCACGGATTACTGTGTAAATGTCACTGGCAGGGAAGGGGTTAACACTAAGGGGCGCTAAAGGGGTTAAATGTGTTCCCTCAGTGTGTTCTAACTGTATGGGGATAGGACTGACTAGGGGAGGAGACATATCGTTGTTCCTACTTACTAGGAACAAACAATTTGTCTCCTCTCCCCTGACAGAACAGTGATTTTTGTGTTTACACACACAAATCCCCGTGCTGGCTCTCGTGCGTGGCCGGCGGTGGCTCTTAAAGGGTGCCGATGCCTGAGCCTCCATACTCGGGTGAGCTCACAATCCACTGTCTGTGACTGAAGTCTTTCCCCTCCCTTCCTTCTCTAACCTGCCTCAGAGTGAGTACACTAAGATAAGGGGGACTCTGATGTAGGGGGGCTTTGGAAACCCTGATTTAAGGGGGAATGCTGGGAACTCTGATGTAAGTGGGGGCTTGGGTGAGCACAAACCGCCTTACATTAAAGTTACGGTACCTTTACACCAGAGTCCACAGCGCTACCCCTTAAAAAAAATGACTGTGCGCCGTTAAAATGTTGGGATTTAACTTGAAGAAAAGATTGCAAGCCTAGCTGTACATCAGACAACCCCATCTGGCTGTCTCACAATACAGACTACAACAGGGGCAGATCCAGAGTCTCTTCTCGGGAGGGGTACTGCCAAAAAATATGGTTTTTTTTGTGGGAAATTTATCGGGAAATGGCTGGTGTCGGCGCTTCAATCATCCCGGCACCATGGTTGTTATGGTCTCAGGATGATTGAAGCGCATTATTTCTATTATTACATTGTAATATAAAATTAAATAGTTCAATGCAGAATCAGTGGGAGTCCCCAGTGTGTCACTTGCCACCGTCGCCTGCAATTAGTAGGAGCCCTGAGCGTGTCACTTGCCACACGTTGCGGATTCTCACTTGCCACGTCACCTGCCACATCTTTTGGATTCTCACTTGCCACACCTTGTGGATTGTCACTTGCCACATCACCTGCCACACCTTGTGGATTGTCACTTGCCACATCACCTGCCACACCTTGTGGATTGTCACTAGCCACCCCTTGCGGATTGTCACTTGCCACATCACCTGCCACACCTTGCTGATTGTCACTTGCCTGCCACCAGATGCAGATTGTCATTTGCCACGTCACCTGTCACAATTTGCGGATTGTCATTTGCCACGTTGCCTGCCACACCTTGCGGATTGTCACTAACTTGCCTGATAGGTGTAGTTTTGGTTGTCTCTTGCTGTGTCCCAGACTCCCAGAGTCAGGCAGCAGAGAGATAATGTAATCTCTCTGCTGCCTGCACAGTGAGGGTGGAAGTCACTGCAGGAATGCAGGGCAGGCACGCGTGGTGAGAGATGATCTCATCTCTCTGCTCCCCCGCTCCCGGCTAGCTGATTGGCCAGCTGCCACACTGAGCCTGCTCTCTCACTCTCACCTGCGCTGCCAACACACTGAGCAGCACGGTCTGCCCACGAACCGCGGCGCCCGCCCTCAAACCGCGCCGTAAGCGGAGCCGCCCGCTTTCTTACCCGTCTGTGGAGCTGCACGCTATCGCACCTGCCCGCAGAGCGGCCCGACGTGACTCACTGATGTCACTCATTGCTAGACGCCAAGCGGCCAAGGCATTAGCAACGAGTGCAGGGAAGAGGCTCCACCCACCTCCTCCTCCGCTCCTGGTATCATGTCAGTGCACGCGTAACTACATTAGACGAGTCTCTCTCTCTGCGCCGTTGATCGGCTGATGTGAGAAACTGAGAGAGAGACCGCAGAACAAGTACTGTATATACTCGAGTATAAGCCGACCCGAATGTAAGCCGAGGCACCTAATTTTACCCCAAAAAACTGGGAAAACATATTGACTCGAGTATAAGCCTAGGGTGTCCATCTGCATGCCTCACTGTGCCCATGCCTCACTGTGCCCATGCTTCACTGTGCCCATGACTAGACTGATGTTTAACATGAGAGTCTATGGAAGGAGTGCCCGGTTTGAAAAATCGGTTTTTCCCGGCCGTAGGTCTCCCAGACACCAAACTTTGCACACTTGTAGAGGAGACATGGGGCTACATGTGTGCCAAGTTTGGGGTCCAGGGGTCCTACAGCCGGCCAGTAACCGGTCCCCAAAGTCACTGGAGAAATGACCGTTTAACATTGGAGTCTATGGAAGGGGTGCCCGGTTTAAAAAAATCAGTGCTCCCCGGCCGTAGGTCTCCCAGACACCAAACTTTGCACACTTGTAGAGGAGACATGGGGCTACATGTGTGGCAAGTTTGGGGTCCAGGGGTCCTACGGCCGGCCGGTAACCGGTCCCCAAAGTCCAGGAGATCAGGCACAAAAAAAAAAAACAGAGCAAGCAAGTGAATGTGACAGATGGTCTCGGGGGGGGGGGGCAATTGCCCTGTTGCCCCCCCCCCCTGGATCCGCCCCTGGACTACAAGCTAATACTGAATTATCTATAAATACTAGGGATGAGCCGAACACCCCCCCAGTTCGGTTCGCACCAGAACATGCGAACAGACAATAAATTAGTTCGAACATCCGAACCCCGTTAAAGTCTAAGGGACACGAACATGAAAAATCAAAAGTGCTAATTTTAAAGGCTTATATGCAAGTTATTGTCATAAAAAGTGTTTGGAGACCGGGGTCCTGCCCCAGGGGACATGTATCAATGCAAAAAAAGTTTTAAAAACAGCCGTTTTTTCGGGAGCAGTGATTTTAATAATTGAAAGTCATTGATAAAAAATTAAAAAAAATGCGTGGGGGTCCGCCCAAATTCAATTACCAGAACCTTCAGGTCTGGTATGGATTTTAAGGGGAACTCTGCGCCAAATTTTAAAAAAATGGCATGGGGGGAAAAATCAATACCAGACCCTTATCTGAGCACGCAACCTGGCAGGCCGCAGGAAAAGAGGGGGGGGACAAGAGAGCGCCCCCCCCCTCCTGAACCGTACCAGGCCACATGCCCTCAACATGGGGAGGATGCTTTGGGGCCTCCTCCCCACAACCCTTGCCCGGTGGTTGTGGGGGTCTGCGGGCGGGGGGCTTATCGGAATCTGGAAGACCCCTTTAACAAAGGGGACCCCCAGATCCCGCCCCCCCCATGTGAATTTCACAAAGAAAGTGTAAAAAAAAAAACACACAGACACAGTTGGGATAAGTCCTTTATTATAAAAAAAAAAAGAATAAAAAAAAAAGACTCCAGCGGTGGTAATCCACTCTCGATCTCCACTCCAGTGATGTCGGTATCCTGCGATGGATGATCTCTCCAGGCTCCAGCGACGATGTCCAGCTATGAGGAACAGCACACGGTCCTCTCTTCACCGGAGCGGAGACACCCCGGGAATGACGCGGCTTCAGCCAGTGACAGCTCTTATGTAGCTGAGGGCGGGGCCACCCATCATGTGACCATGTCCCCCTCTGACGCAAGGGGAAACCCGGGCTTCCCCAGTGATTTGCGGGTGACCCCGCCCCCCTCTGATGCAAGGGAAACCTGCGTTGCATCAGAGGGGGGCGGGGTCACCCCGCACGTCACTGGGAAAGCCTGGGTTTTCCCTTGCGTCAGAGGGGGACGGGGTCACGTGACGGGTGGCCCCGTCCTTGGCTACATAAGACCTGTCAGGCTTCGGCGGCGTCATTCCCGGGGTGTCTCCGCTCCGGTGAAGAGAGGACCGTGTGCTGTTCCTCGTCGCTGGAGCCTGAATAGATCATCCATCGCAGGATACCGACATCGCTGGAGTGGAGATCGAGAGTGGATTACCACCGCTGGAGTCTTTTTTTTTTTTTATTCTTATAAAGGACTTATCCCAACTGTGTCTGTTTTTTTTTACACTTTCTTTGTGAAATGGAAGGGGTACAATGTACCCCGTTACCAATTCACATGGGGGGGGGCGGGATCTGGGGGTCCCCTTTGTTAAAGGGGTCTTCCAGATTCCGATAAGCCCCCCACCCGCAGACCCCCACAACCACCGGGCAAGGGTTGCAAGGATGAGGCCCTTGTCCCCATCAACATGGGGACATGGTGCTTTGGGGTCCATACCCCAAAGCATCCTCCCCATGTTGAGGGCATGTGGGCTGGTAAGGTTCAGGAGGGGGGGGCGCTCTCTCGTCCCCCCTCTTTTCCTGCGGCCTCCCAGGTTGCGTGCTCGGATAAGGGTCTGGTATGGATTTTTGGGGGGAACCCCATGTCATTTTTTTAAAAAAATTGACGCAAAGTTCCCCTTTAAATCCATACCAGACCTGAAGGGTCTGGTATGGATATTTGGGGGGAACCGCACGCCATTTTTTTTTATTTGGCGCAAGGTTCCCCTTAATATCCATACCAGACCTGAAGGGCCTGGTAATTGAATTTGGGGGGACCCCACGCATTTTTTTTTATCAATTACTTTTCTCTGTATTGCCGGGACCGGCAACTCATTACAGCCGCGAGTACTTTTAAATGACTTTTTTTCCTTCAGAAATGACATTTTGTGCAGAGACTGTTCTAAGCACGGGAAACAAGCGCTGCTTTACAGGCATACTATATACACCCCCCAGGTACGAAATTTAAAGGAATATTTCACTTTTATTGTTTCACTTTAAGCATTATTAAAATCACTGCTCCCAAAAAAACTTCAGTTTTAAAAAAAAAATATTTGCATTGATACCTGTCCCCTGGGGCAGGACCCGGGTCCCCAAACACTTTTTATGACAATAACTTGCATTTAAGCCTTTAAAATTAGCACAAATTGTTCGCTTTTCGCCGAACGGACGAACAGGCAATGTTCGTGTCGAACATGAGTTTGACTCGAACTCAAAGCTCATCCCTAATAATTACTAAGATTCAACCAAACACTTTATGAATTTGAAATGATCCTATAGTCAGTAAAGTTTATTTTCATTCTTAAAACAGAAAAAAGAAAAGCTATGCCTAAAAAAACCTTTTTAGCTATGCCTAAAAAGTTAGCCATTGATGACCACCTTAAGAACAAATCTAGTGTGGCTGTCTATGTCTCCCAAAGCTTTTAGACATTGACCTAGAACAGGGGTCTCTAAACTTTCTAAACAAAGGGCCAGTTTACGGTCCTTCAGACTTTAGGGGCCCAGACTAGGGCCATTGGGAGTAGAAAGTGTCCAGTGGGAGTAAATAATACCATATCTTTGGTGACAGTGGGAGGACTAGTGCCCCATCGTTGGTGTCAATGGAAAGAATTGATGGTGTCAGTAGGAGGAATAGTGCCCCATTGGTGTCAGCAACAAGAATTATTCCCCATTGAAGTTGGATGGAATAGTGCCCCAAGGGCTGCATTAAGGCAAGCAAATGGCCGCATCCGGCCCCAGGGACGCAGTTTGGAGACCCCTGACCTAGAACAAGCATACAGATCAGGAAAGTCACAATGCAGTCAGAACCCCTTACACATAATTGTTCCAGGTCAGTGACTCAAAAACGACTGAAGCCACTGAATCAGTATGGAAGTCAGGGACCAAGTCATTGTGGAAGCAGAAGTCAGCAATGGCACCCTTTATGCTTCCTAATTTCCGACTGAAAAATAGAGAACCTGCTCTCTATCTAAGTCCGTCGGAAATTCCGACAGAAAAAGTCCGATGGGGCATACAAACGGTCGGAATATCCGACGAAAAGCTCCCATCGGACTTTTTCTGTCGGAAATTCCGACCGTGTGTACGCAGCATCAGTAGAGGTTTCTTTTAAATAAAGCTGGACTTTATGTAAAACTAGCTTTAAATGTTAAAGTATAACGTGAACACACACGCTAAAACAGGGCCTGTAGAGATCACCAGGTACAGTGCCTTGAAAAAATATTCATACCCCTTGAAATTTTCTACATTTTGTCATGTTACAACAAAAAACGTAAATGTATTTTATCGGGATTTTATGTGATAGACCAACACAAAGTGGCACATAATTGTGAAGTGGAAGGAAAATGATAAATGGTTTTCAAAACTTTATATAAATATGTGAAAAGTGTTGCGTGCATTTGTATTCTGCCCCCCTGAATCAATCAAAATCAACGTGTAGCGCTGTCAAACATAACCCTATTTGAATTATGTGCAAAATGTCCATCTATTATATGAAAAAAAAAATTAAAAAAAAAAAGGGGGGGGGGGGAGGATATAATAGTCCAAATATCCCAACTAAACATCCATAGAGTGAACTGAAGAGTGTGTTGATTCAATATTCAATCAGTAAAGACACCCGGTGCTCCCCATAGGATAGATAGGGCAAGTATATCTGCTTACCAGATATTAGGACCTCCCAAGTTCTATATGCGCATCAGTGAGCTTTCACCCCTCACTATGGGTATAACTGCATCAGCTGTCCAGCCTGCTTGGTTGGATTACACAGGTGTATCCCCCACAGCTATCAACAATCAAGGGAATTCCAGAGTCAGGTCATACAGTGTGCATATGGGAGAGGACAATAAACTCATTGCGCAACATTCTATAAAAGCACACAGGAGTTTATTAAAGGTTCTACTTACAGCAAAAATGCTAAAATAGACTCAAATGGAAACACTCGTTTGTCCAGCACCCTCCACTGGTGAGCACCAGTGGAGGGTGCTATACAAACAAGTGGTTCCATTTAAGCCTATTTTATCGTTTTTTTTTTTTTTTTTTAAACGTAAACATTTACTTTAACCACTTCAATACAGGGCACTTTCACCCCCTTCCTACCCAGGACAATTTTCAGCTTTCACTGCTGTCGCACTTTGAATGACAATTGCGCGGTCATGCAATACTGTACCCATATGATTTTTTTTTTGAGACAGATAGAGCTTTCTTTTAGTGGTACAGTATTTAAACACCATTGAATTTTTTTTTTTTTTGCTAAACAAACAAAAAAAGACTGAAAATTTTGAAAAAATACGTTCTTCTTTGTTTCTATTATAAAATTTTGCAAATAAGTATTTTCTCTTTTTCACTGATGTGTACTGATGAGATGGCACTGATGGGCACTGATAAGCTGCACTGATGAGGATGCCCTAATGAGGCTGCATTGATGGGTACTGATAAGCTACACTGATAGGTCTGCACTGATAATTATTAGTTAAAAAAATGTACTGGCAGCCTTACCAGTTATGAGCTCTCCTTTCCTCACATAGACACAGAGCAAGAGGAAAAGACTGCCGATAACGGCAAGTCTGTTTACATGTAATCAGCTGTGACTGGATATGGTAAAGGTCCGCTGTGATTGGCCCTTTCCCTGATCTGTGATCATCTGTATCCAAAGGATACAGCGGTTACAGAGTGCGGTGCATCCATGGTTGTCCTCCCAGAACTGGACAACTGAGCTCTAGCCATATTTTGGCTACAGCGCAGACGGCAAGTTGTTAAAATAATCCCTGGTGACCTTCCCATGAATGTTCTTGTTCAGAACTTCCTGTCCTGTCTTCCAATTGCACTCCTGTGCAAACACACTATGAGGTTGTTGATTTACAAAAACTGGATCATGCAAAATCTGGAGGAGATGTGCATGGTTGTCAACCAGCTTCTAATTTCAGCTTGTTCAATTAAGCTTTGACAAAAAAGCCACTGGCAGTACGTATCCGGTCCTCCCCTTCCATCAGGGGTCTCCCAATTGCCACTATAGAAGAACGCATTTCACTATATGCGGATGACACATTGGTGTATCTGGCTGATACAGATGGGTCACTGCAGGTTTTCTTGATGGAGATTACCGCCTTTGGTGATTATTCAGGCTTCCGGGTAAACTGTAAATCTTTTTCCTCTGGACGTGGCTGTGCCCCCCCTAATTCACCCGGATTTCAAACTTCAGGTGGTGTCCTCCTTTAGGTACCTTGGGGTTGTGGAGCAAACCCTTTTATCTTCATATATCATCAATAACCTAGATCCCCTATTGGTCCGCCTTCAGGAGCAGACCAAGCAGTGGATGGACTTGCCATTGGACCTCATGGGAAGGGCCAATGTTTTAAAAATTATTTACTTACCAAGATTACTTTATATCCTTGCTAACTCCCCTTGCAAGGTGCCTAAAGCTATCTTTAAACGCATAGACACAATATGCACGACTTTTCTGTGGAAGGGCGGCTCCCCCAGGGTGGCACTTGAAACATTGAGATTACTGGCACACTTGGCGGGCCTGGCATTTCCAAATTTCTTCCTCTATTACTTAGCATCCCAGTTGGTGCACATCCATGATTGGCTGTGTCCAGTCCCAGCAAATGCTTGTACCTCCACGGAGGGGACTATAGCATCCTCTCTGGAGACTCTGCATAATATCATCTACAGAGGACGGGTCCCTGACCGCCCCGGAACCTCTCTATTGGCCACCTCCCTTTCATCTTTCCGTTACATTGTCAAGAAGGTATCCACGCATACCTGGTTGCAGTCCCCTAACAACCCTCTGTGGTTCAACCCAAACCTGCAGGAACTGTACTCTCTTCCTGATCCCAATTGTTGGTACTCTAAGGGGGTCAAATACCGTATTTTTCGCACCATAAGGAGCGAATACTGACCAGGCACTGCCCCCCCCCCCCCGTCGCCGCCGCCGCGTCAGAATCCCAGCACTCGGCTTCTCTGTGAAGGAGAGAGGACAGGATGTGAGGCGTATCCTGGCAGGGGCATACCAAGGGGGAGCGGGGGGAGGCATTTTGCCCCGGGTGTCAAAACATAGAGGTTGTCAGTAGCATTACTATGGGGGTGTGTTCCGCACCCAGGTCGGGTGTCATCCGCCAGAGGTGACACCATCCCAAAAGCAGTGAGAGCCCTTGCTGGGTTTTTTTTGCAGCCGGAAACCCCCCCCCCCCCCCGGCGCCGTGGTCTGGTCCAGTCTGACTTCCTGCTCCTTCCCTCAGCATCTGCTGCTGTAAACGATGTCCCCAGTCCTCATTTCTAGCTGCTTCCTGGGTACATCTGAGGCTAAGAGCCAGCCAGCCAGCACAAGAGGGGGTTGTGGATTGTAATAGCAGTGTCCTCCGCTGCCTGAGGTGAGCTGTTGATAAGGGGGTGGGAGGTGTAAGCTGGCATGGTATCCACAGCCCAGTCACCTGAGCTGTTGTGATAGAATTGGCTTAAGGGGTGTTTGTGTCTGCGCTGCCACCCTGAGCTGATCTGGGAAGGGGGGGGGGGGAGGTTGCTGTGTCCACCACCAGATATAGTGTAGCTGGAGCTGATTTGATAGGGGGGCTGGTATTGCTGTGTGTCCACCACCCACCTATAGTAATAGTATAATATAAAATATTTTAGTACACCGTTTGGTTCAGAATATTTTTTTTCTTGTTTTCCTCCTCTAAAACCTAGGTGCGTCTTATGGTCAGGTGCGTCTTATGGAGCGAAAAATACGGTACCTATGTCACTTATACAACGTTCAGGGCTTTCAAACGTTCTCTCAACTACGCTTAGACTTTGACCCACCAAACTCATATTTATTTTACTACTACCAGCTTCGGCATGCTATGCAGGCCCAGCTTGGTTCCCTGAAAGACCCAACTGAACTGCCACCATTGGAAAAATTGCTCCAACAACCAGATCCCACTAAACTTATTTCCACTTATTACGCAACCCTGCTGATCTATTCTAACCCCAGATTCCATAGAGCTCAGGACAAATGGACCTCTATGGACATCTCCTTAGAGGACTGGTCGGAATTCAGTGATACCTACAAAATGTCTGTCATTGCGTCCTGAGACCGAGACCGAGTCATAGAAGTTAAGATTTTCCACCAGACCCACCTTACTCCTGCGAGGTTGCATAGGATGGGTCTCCTGTCCTCAGCCGCTTGCTTCTGCGGCTGTGGCTAGGAGGCCGATTTCTTACACTGTTTTTGTTCATGCCCAATGATTCAGGACTTCTGGGGGGAGGTGAGTGCCTTTGTCTCCTTGGCGTTGGGCCTCCCAAATATAATTCACCCCAAGAACTGCCTACTAGGCATTTTTGGTGACTTACACCTATCAACGCATGCCAAGAGACTGCTCCGTATACTATATTTTTATGCTAAAAAAAACATTCTACTGTCCTGGAAGGGTGCACAGACCTCTTTGATAGCCCTTTGGTTAGAAACTTAATAATGACTCCATCCTGCTATATAAGCTTACTTTTGAAATCCGGAAACGGACCAAAACCTTTCATAAAATTTGGGGTAGGTGGCTGGCTAGCCCACTTACTCTCTCTCAGCACTAACTAAAGTACACTTGTTTGACCAGTGGTAGACCGTGCCCTAAGAATCTCCAACATCTAGACTCCCAACTTTGCTGTGCCCGTATTGGTCTACATGCACCTTTTCCCGGTGTGCCTACTGTATATCCTTTGTATTGATATCTCTTTATTTGTCTGTCTGAACATATTGCCTACCGTTTTGGACCAGTCTATCTGGTACGGTAATTGTGTTTTTTTTCTGTGTGTGTATTGTGTTTTTTTTTCTGTTTGTTAGTTTGTTAAAAAACTTCAATAAAAATATCTTTAAAAAAAAAAAAAAAAAAGCTTTGACAAAAAAAAAAAAAAAACCTGGAAGCTGACTGGTTTCTATACAATGTCAGGAGTAGGAGAATTATTATTATTATACACGACTTATATAGCACCAACAGTTTACGCAGCGCTTTACAATGTATAGGGGGGACAACAAAATTTCAGTACAGTTCAATAAAAAAGGTACAGGAGGGCCCTGCTCGTAGAGCTTAAGCCGTGTACACAGGATCGGTTTTACTCGGACGAACCGATCGTGTATGGGTCCCATCGGTCTTTTTTCCATCGGTGTGAAAAAATAGAACATGTTTTAAATTTATCCGATGGGAAAAAAAACGATAGCAAAATCCGATCGTCTGTGTGGAAATCCATCGGATAAAAAACCCACGCATGCTCAGAATCAAGTCGACGCATGCTCAGAAGTATTGAACTTAATTTTTCTCAGCTCATCGGAGTGTTTTACGTCACCACGTTTGAAACGGTTCGTTTTTTGACTGATGGTGTGTGGGCAAGACTGATGGAAGACAGTTTCATCGGATTTCAGATGGAAAAAACCATCCAATTACAATCCATAGGATATCCGATCGTGTGTACAGGGCTTTACATTCTAAAGGGAGGGGGTGGTGGTACAAAAGGTAATAAATAGCATTACTTAATAGAATTAAGCCTCATACACACAATCAGATTTTCTGCGGACAAAGCGTAGGACTTTTGTCCGAAGGGTGTTGGCCATGAACTTGTATTGCAAACAAACAGCAAAGAATTGTCGGCCAACAAACACGAAACAACGTGTTTTTTCAGCTCTTAAGCGTCACCCTTTGGGCAACTTCTGCTAATGTTTTGTTATTGTGAGCATTGCTTCTGAGCATGCGTGTTTGTACTTTGGAGTTTTGTCCGATGGACTTGTTTACACAAGATCGGATAATCCGACAACACACATTTGTTGGTGGAAAATCCGACAACAATTGTCCGATGGAGCGTACAAACGGTCGGATTTTCTGACAACAGCCTGTCATCACACAATTCCTGTCGGATAATCCGATCGTGTGTATGAGGCTTTAGTTTTGGGTTGTTCTTTGGTTATAGGTTGTGGTAATGAGATATATAATAAATATATAGCTACATTTCTAAAACATTTTTTTTACTATTTTGGGCCAGTTTTCCTTTGATAATAGAAAGATGAATAGGATTCTTTACCATTTACCACCAAATGAAAGTCCAATTAATCCTGAAAAAAACTAAGTATTCACCTGGATGCCCTTTGTAGTTGTGGTGATATATTACTAACACATGCCAAAGCGGTAATAGCATTTGCTCTACCTTCATTTAGAGGGGGTAACAAATAGTTTACTGGGAAATGCTTATTTTATTGTGCACATTGTGTTGAGCTAAAAAATGCTGAGAGTTTAATGCCGCGTACACACGACCGTCTTTAATGACGAGAAAAATGAAATTTTTTAAAAAGGTCATTAAAAATGATCGTGTGTGGGCTTCAGAGCATTTTTCACGACGTGAAAAACGGCCATGAAAAAATTGGAACATGCTTCAATTTTTCGCGTCGTTTTTTTACATCGTCGTTTTTCTCGTCATGAAAAACGGCCGCGTGTGGGCTTTAACGACGTGAAAAAAAAATGCTCAGAATTAAGTATGAGACGGGAGCGCTGGTTCTGGTAAAACTAGCGTTCGTAATGGAGACAGCACATTCGTCACGCTGTAACGGACTGAAAAGTACGAGCCTTAAATAGCGTGAATCGTCGCTCAACAAACTTTACTAACATGAAGGGTGGCGCCATCCGAATGGAACTTCCCCTTTATAGTGCCGTCGTATGTGTTGTATGTCACCGCGCTTTACTCGAACATTTTTTTCCACGATAGTGTGTAGGCAAGGCAGGCTTGAGAGGGAAACACGAAAAATCACGTCGAGAAAAAATGCCGTTTTTTTCAATGACATTAAAAACGGTCGTGTGTACGCGGCATAATACTACTTTAACCACTTGCCCTCCCTAAAGTGTACCCCTCATCATGACCTGGCCATTTTCTGTGATACAGCACTGCATTACTTTGACTGACAATTGCGCAGTCGTACGATGTTGTACCCAAATAAAATTGATGTAAAGGGTTACTCTGGCTATAGTGGGTGAAGTGCCATCATCCCTAATATATATATACGGAAGGAAAGACCCTCCGAAGTGGGACTATGTGGGCACTAAACAGACGTCAAATTGATAAAAAATAACATTTATTGGTACAAAAGATTAAAATCTTATAGGACATACAGAGCATCATGCAAATGTATATGTAATGGTACAAAATGATAAAAAAAAAAGGTTATGACACCTTTCCAAATAAAATTAATGTCCGTTTTTTTCACACAAATAGAGCTTTCTTTTGGTGGTATTTGATCACCTCTGTGGTTTTTATTTTTTAAACTATTAACAAAAAAAACGACAATTTAGAAAAAAAACAAAAAAAACAATATGTTTTACTTTCTGCAATAAAACATATCCAATAATTTTTAATAATTTTTTTTTGAAAAATCGCATTTCTTCATCGATTTAGGCCTTTATGTATTCTGTTACATATTTTTGGTAAAAAACAAATCCCAATAAGCGTAATTTGATTGGTTTGCGCAAAAGTTATAGTATCTACCGACCTAGTGCATTATCCTAAAACCGCAATTTTATTATTAAAAATGGTAAGTATTATACTCAAAAAATATACAATTAAGTTAAGGCTAATCACATGGTACAGCATCAAAGGTCATCACATGGTACAGCCTCGTCCAGATCGCAGCACATCTACATCTGGGGCAGGAGGTGAAGACCCAATAGGCTAATGCGTTTTGAGGTTAAACCTCTTCCTCAGAGATGGCTCTGAGGAAGAGGTTTAACCTCAAAAACGCGTGAGCCTTTGTGAGTATAATACTTACCATTTTTAATAAAATTGGCGTTTGGAATAATGCACTGGGTGGGTGCGCCCTTTCTTTCTGTTTCTTGTGGTTCCAGAATATCAGACTACCCCAGTCTTTAGAGGGCAGCAAGACTTGGCTTAACCTTATTGAACCAAGATGGAGTTAGTGATATAGTATACTCCTTCTGAGCGGGCTCACTCCCAAGCACAGGAGAATTTGTGTCAAACCCCTACATACTACATAAAATGCAAGATCCTACATTAAAGTTTTCTGTATGCTGTACACACGTAACGTTTTTACTATGATTACATGCATACAGTGTAAATGTGCGTAACTGACCGCCACTACTGCTCAAGGCTGACGTATCAAAATATATGTAAACCAACAGAGCCAATGCCACTGATTACACACAATGCATGGACTTGTTTTATTTTATCCCTGAATTATTCAATCATGCAGTACATGCACAGGATGACCCCAGCAGTCATTTATGAATGACTAAGGCCCCTTTCACACTGAGGCGTTGCAATAACGCGCTAAACATTATTAGCGTTATTACCGCATTTTTAACGCGTTATCGCTAAAAATAGCGCCAACGCCTATGTGTTTTTTACCGCGTTTTTGCGGTAAAAAGGATTATTTGGTATCCCACAATCCTCCACTTTACTGCGGTCATGTGACCTTCCCACAGCTTCTGGGTTGTTTTTACAGCGGTACTCATTCATTTAAATGGGGATAGGCGTTTTTAAGGCGCTATTTTATGCGCCCCAAAGATGCTCCAAAAAAGCTGTTTGCAGGATTTTTTCCAACGCACAGCCAGCACAACGCCTCAGTGTGAAAGCTCTCAGGGCTTTCACATTGAGAATGCTGGGGCAGGATTATTTCAGGTGTTTTTACAGTGCTAAAACGCCTGAAAAACGCCTCAGTGTGAAAGGGGTCTTAGAGCTGGTCATTCTCCACAGGTAGGTGCCGCTGGCTATGCATTATTGATGCGGGTAATGCAGAGCATTACTCTGCCCAATGTAGCTGCCTGAATGGACCCTTAGGCCCCTTTCAGATGGTCTGGATCCATTTTTGCTCAGCAGAGGATCCATCCATGGATCCCCTGGTGAGTTAAGCGGAGTCGGTGGATGACAGGTCCGTGTCCACTCGGCTGACCTCCAATCTGATCCAGCCAGCCGGAGGGGATTGGATCCCCTTCCGTTTTTTCTTTGCCAGGCCAGATCGGACCCGGAGGTTGCCAGGTGTAAACAGACACAAGTCCATTTACATCCAACTCCTCATAAGGGAGAATGGAGGGTCTGATCGGATCTGTCGTGTGAAAGGGGCCCTACATTTATATATTGCTGCATACAAAATTAGATGCCGTACACATCTGCTTGCAGCGTTTATTTGTATCCATGTGAATAAACGTAAATTTTGCCGAATTTTTCTATTTTGATTATTTGGTTTGATTATTTTAACTGATTGTAACTTGGCCTTTTTTATTTTATTTTTTTACATTCAGTCTGAATTGCCATGGTTTGTGACAGATTTTCTTTAACCACTTGACCTCCAGAAGATTTATCCCCCTTCAGACCATTTTTGTGATCCGTCACTGCATTACTTTAACTGACAATTGCGCGGTTGTGCAACACTGTACCTAAATAATATTATTGTTCTTTTTTTCCCACAAATGGAGCTTTCTTTAGGTGGTTTTTGATCACCTCTGTGGTTTTAAATTTTTTGAGCTGTAAACAAAAACAGACCGTCAATTTTGAAAAAAAAAAACAAAACAATATTTTTTATTTCTGCTATAAAGCACATCCAATAAATAATTAGAAAAAATCCAATTTCTTCTTAAATTTAGGCCAATATGTATTCTGCTACATATTTTAGGTAAAAAATCCCAATAATTATTTATTGATTGGTTTACACAAAAGTTATAGTGTCTACAAACTATAGGATAGATTTATTTATTTTTTTAAATCTCTTTTTTTTTTTTTTTTTACTGGTAATGATGCCATTCAGCAACTTATATCAGGACTGCGTCATTGCAACAGACAAATCGGACACTAACTGACACTTTTTGGGGACCAGTGAAACTAATACATGGATCAGTGTTAAAAAATATGCACTGTCACTGTACTAATGACACTGGCAGGGAAGAGGATAACATCAGGGGTGATCAAAGGGTTAAATGTGTGCCTGACTGGTGTTTCAGTGTAGTGTTGGAGGTGCTTTGATTAGTGGAAGGCATGGATCGGTGTCTGCCATACCCACCGATCAGCTCTGGTTGCCTATAATTACAGCGGGAGCGGGCTGCTGGAGGCGCGTGTCCCAGACCCAGAAGTGCAGGATCACGTACTAGGTAAGTCGCCTTTCCACCGTATATATATAACTTATAAAGTCGGCATGTGGTTAACTACTTGCCGACCAGCCGTCGCAGTTTTACTGCGGCAGGTTGGCTCGGCTGGGCAAATCGACGTTAACTTACGTCGCTTCCCATTGTGGCCACTATGGGCGCACGCCCACGGCTCACCACCGGAGCCGATGCGAGTGCCTGGTGGGCGCGATGACCGCCGGGCACCCGCGATCGCTCGTGACAGAGTGAGAACCGGGATCTGTGTGTGTAAACACACAGATCCCGCTTCTTTCAGGGGAGAAATGACTGAGTGTGTTCCCCTAGTAAGTCCCATCCCCCCTTCAGTTAGAACACACACGAGGGAACACAATTAACCCCTTGATCGCCTACTGTTACTGTTAAGCCCTTCCATGCCAGTGACATTTTTACAGTAATCAGTGCATTTTTATAGCCCTGATCGCTGAAAAATTGTCAATGGTCCCAAAAATGTATCAAAAGTGTCCAATGTGTCAGCCATAATGTTTCAGTCCCGATAAAAATCGCAGATCGCCACCATTACTAGTAAAAAAAAAAAAAATGCCATAAAACTACCCCCTATTTTGTAGACGCTATAACTTTTGTGCAAACCAATCAATATATGCTTATTGCAATTTTTTTTTACCAAAAATATGTAGAATACATATTGGCCTAAACTGAGGAAAAAATTATTATTACATTTTTTTAAAAGTGGGATATTTATTATAGCAAAGAGTAAAAAATATTGCTTTTTTTTACGAAATTGTCGCTTTTCTTGTTTATAGCACAAAAAATAAAAACCGCAGAGGTGATCAAATACCACCAAAAGAAAGCTCTATTTGTGAGAAAAAAAGGAGGTCAATTTTGTTTGGGTACAGTGTTGCACGACCGCGCAATTGTCATTTAAATCTACGAAGTGCCGAATCGCAAAAAGTGCTCTGGTCAGGAAGGGGGTAAATCCTTCTGGGGCTGAAGCGGTTAAACAAAATATAGTTTAGTTTTTTCCCCAAATAGGTTTAAAATGAAGTGACAAAGGTAGGCTTGTTCTACATACACTAAAAGCGGAAAGGTCACACATAGTATAGCGATATCGTTACCTTGCATGTAAAGCAGTGGTAAGACAAGTAACATTTTTGTCTTCTCTAAGAAACATACATGGCATTTTTTCAGTATACAGCAAATGAAAGCATTTTAAGAATAAAGGCATTGGTAACAAACATACTGCAGAATAGATTTACGGCTTTTGTGCCTCAGGCCTCTTTAAAGGCATAGTTCACCTTCTTCAAAAATGTAGTCGATGCACCCGCATTAATAAAAGAAAAATGTGCAATCAAGTAAGAAGAGCATTATGTGTGCAATGCACAGGCTTCTGCATAGTTTACATCCCAGCCTTGGCTCTGTATGAACCTACCATTATGGGGCTGGAGGAAGTAATCAATGGATTACAAGTGTGGGGACGTCACCGCACTTGTGCTCCCTCCATTGAAATTTGTGAGTTTGTCTGCCGCAGTGGAAATAGGACTTGTAGTCTTTCTGTTCACACATCCCTCTGAATAGATGACATGGCTGTGTGGGCACGAATGAAACAGAAAGCTGCATTGAGAAGAACCCTTCATATGGGAGGGGGGCAAGGGGTTTGGGGAATGTGACCATGTTATAAACTAAATATGGGTGTAACATGGTCGCAAAGGTGGACTATGCCTTTAACTTTCTTTTTTTTTCAATTGCATACACGTCTGGGAATACCAATTACAAAAAAAAAAACATACATGAAAGGACTCCAGGAGTTTATCATCACAGCACCTTCATAAAACACATAAAAAAAAACAGATCATGAAAAGATGCACATAAGCAAAATTGATACTTCAGACTCTCAAAGGGCACACAATGTAAAATATTGTACTGTGTAAGATTTAAACATATCTCCAATCTGTGTTTCATTTATTCTTCCCACCCTTCATCAAAAACCTGTAAACCTTCCAACTCTTTTCATGGCCAAATTCAACACAGCAAACCCTCGGTGATCATTTCATTCGTTCTTGCTGATATACTATATCTGCTAAAACCACAAACATTCTGAGTCAGTCACATCGGGATAAGAAGAGTCATTTTGGTATTTCAGAAGGCCCTGATGGAAACAATCTGCCAGTTCACTTATGACTGGAGTTGGATGTGTAGGGCAATGCCAGTAGCAGATTGGAACATTTCTAAGACCCTTATAAACAGGCGTTTTGTTAGATACATTTTTGTGCTCTGATTTTTCTGAGGTGATAAACGTAAAAATGTGTTGAGGTCAAGTTTTTACAAATGTTTAGGTTTAATAGCTCATGTACAGGGGTGTCAGATCTAGATGCAAGTCAAATGAAGCCACACAAAAAACAATCCTTTGGGTGATATTAAAAGAGAAGCATTGTTTTTTTTGTTTTTTTGATTCGTACTTACCTAAGTTAATGCAGCATCAGTCTGATGCTGCATCTGTCTCCCGGTAACTCTAACACTGAGAACCGAGCAACCAAACACCTCAGATTACTCAGTTCTCACAGCTCCATGAGCAGAGAGCTGCAGACTGTCAGTCACAGCTCTCTGCTCCCTCCTCGCTCACTGGAGCGCTAAGCTGTGGAGGGTCGGGGCCGGATCAGGCTCTCAGCGGCTGGCCGAGAGGCTGAGCTGGGTGCCGGTCCAGGGATCTGGGCAGATCCAGACTCCATGGTCATGTTGACACCCGAGCCTAGACCGACTCTGTGACATCAGCAAAGAGCGGACTTCAGCTCGCTCTCTGCTGAAAATGGGTCATACGAGTGCAGAACGAACTGCACTCCTGTAATCCATAGGAGAAGTACAGCCAAATGAGCTTTGGCTGTACTTCTCCTTTAACTACTTCCCACCCAGGCCGATTCTGACATTTCTCTCCTACATGCAAAAATCTGTATTTTTTTGCTAGAAAATTACTCAGAACCCCCAAACATTCTATATGTTTTTTTAGCAGAGACCCTAGAGAATAAAATGGTGATTGTTGCAGTTTGTTATGTCACACAGTATTTGTGCAGCGACCAAAACAGATACCCATTCCCCCCTCCCCCTGAAAGATGGCAAATGTGGCACCAGAGGGGGGGGGAGGAAGCAGATCAGCGGAAGTTCCACTTTTGGGTGGAACTCCACTTTAATGCAGAAAAAAACACAATATATAACCCAATTTTTTTGTAAAATAAAAAAAAAGATGACGTTACGCCGAGCAAACAGATACCTAACATGTCACGTTTCAAAATTGTGCATGCTCTGATTTCCAGGGGGAAAAAATGGCAGTGTTTACATCTGCCAGAGCCGGAAGTGATGTCATGACGAATGGGGGAGCATATAGAATGGGAGAGCCTGGAGAGGCTCCAATGGGCAGTGAGACACCCCCTATCGATGCCTGTAAAAGTCATCCAGTGGCTAATCATCCGCTAGGATGGCTTTTACAGTATAGGGAATCGGTAGCTGAATAAAATATATCTGGGTGATGCCTGTAGCTGCAAGCATCATCCAGATATAACCACTTCAAGTCCACAACATCATATGATATCATGCAGGCAGAAAGTAGTTGAAGTAGAAGTAAAATAAAAAAATAAATTTTTTTTAATGGATTAAGGAGGGTTATAACCGCTGCTGTGGGAATGAAGCCGTGCGAGTTCAGCTGAACTCGCACGATTTCACTTCCGCATGTCAGTCCTGATTTTGGCTGCAATTTCACAGACATCTGTGCGGGTTTCTGCACAGATGTCAATGGAAATCGCACCCCGAAATTGCAAAAAGTAGTACAGAAACTACTTTTTGAAATTGGTACGGCGCCGCAAATGCAGCGTCGGACAGTGCCATTGCCGGCAATCGCCGCCGATTTAACATGCAATTTGACATGTCAAATTGCACCAATGTGAACCCTGCAGGGCTTACTCTCAGTGATAACAGTAAACAAGACCAACAGAGAAAGTAAATTTCCCTCATGGGGGCACAGAAAAAACAAAATCACACAGATATTTCTTTAATCCCTCTTTACTCTATCCAAAATTCAAGAAAAAAAAAAAGGCTTGCCTTTAGTTATACTTTAAAGCTGAACTTCTCCCAAAGGGGGAAGTTCCACTTTTCCATCTCCTCATGTTTGGAGTGTCTTTTGGAGTGGAAGTGGGTACCTGATTTAGATAGGTACCCGCTCCCACTCCGGCCGCCTAGGCGAATGGAGCCAAAGTCCCCCCTTTTCCCTGCAGCTTCTTGGGACAAGTCAAAGGTCCCAAGAGACTGCGGGCTAAATCATGGGGTGCAGGGCGGCTCACGCATGAGCAGTGGGCTGCCGGCTATGAAGCTGCAGGAAGTCATAGTCGGCTGCCCACAGTGAAAATTTAATTACTAGGGACCCAAAGACAAGACGAAGAACTGGGTCGGGTGAGGACATCGCTGGATCCTGGGACAGGCAAGTGTGTTTTTTTTTAAAATTCAGCAGCTACAGTATTTGTAGCTGCTGACTTTAACATTTTTGTTTACAGAGTAAAGATCCTCTTTCAGGAAAAAGGACAAAAAACTGAACAGAATTTCTTCGGGAGACAGCAACAAACACGCTTTTTTCTAAGGGAGCGCCTCTCTTAGGTTTTGTGCTGTGTCCCCACAGGAGAGATTCCCTTAATTTCCCATGTAGTTGCCAAGTCAGGAATTAGGATAAAGTATTGGGTCACTTACGCCATTTATCCCTTTGCCATGACCTAAACCATTTCACCATCCACAGATGCGTTCTTACCTAGATCCGATGCCCTCAGCCTCTATTTATTGTTTACATTCTGGCCACGCCTGCGCATTACAATCTCATTGACATCTAAAGAACGGGCTCTGGCCCAAGGCCATAGGAGTCTATGTGCAGGTGCAGCCAGGACAGTGAAGCCCTGTACACACGGGCGGGAATCCCGTCTGAGAAAAAAACGTCGGTTTTCGCGACGGGATTCATGGCAAGCTTGTCTTGCCAAGCCCTGTGTACTGACGTTCATTCAAAAGAACCGCCGTTCTTTTGAATGGGAACGCGGTGACGTCATTGACTAAGACGAGCCGGCGCTCGTGAGATTTGATGCCGTCGCCGCCATCTTGCTACACCCCACACTAACCTTGTATGCTACCGCGCATGCGTCAAAGTCTTTTCGAGCATGCACGGGTTTACCGTGGAACAGGTAAGCATACAGACGACCAGTTTTCTCGGCAGGTTCTCTATTTTTCTCGTCGAGATTCCAGGCAGTTTTCCAGACGAGAAACCATACACACGAACGTTTTTCTCGGCAAAAGGCTCTCCTAGCAGTTTTCTTCCTGAGAAAACCGGTCGTGTGTACGAGGCTTGAGACTTGCATCTCTTAGACTGCTTTCACACTGGGGCGGGGGCGGCGTCAGCGGTAAAGTGCTGCTATTTTTAGCGGCACTTTACCATCGTTTTTGCAGAGGTATTCGGCTGCTAACGGGGTGCTTTTAACCCCCACTAGCGGCCGAAAAAGGGTTAAAAACCACCCGCAAATCGCCGCTGCAGCGGCGCTTTGCCGGCGGTTCGGCCGCGCTGCCCATTCATTTAAATCGGCAGGAGCGGTGTATACACCACTCCTTCACCGCTCCAAAGATGCTGCTTGCAGGAGTTTTTTTAACGTCCTGCCAGCGCATCGCCTCAGTGTGAAAGCACTCGAGCTTTCACACTAAGATTGCAGGGGAGCCATTTTTCAGGCGCTTTACAGGCGCTATTTTTAGCCCAAAAGCGCCTGAAAAATGCCCCAGTGTGAAAGGGGTCTTAGTATAAACTAATACCAGAGGCTGCGCTCGTCAGTTCCCAGTAAATATACATCTGCGGAGGGAGAGGTGAGTTAAATTAACTTGATACTAAACACACACTGTTTAATTTACATTGTCCGGTTTTTTTTCTGTATATGGATGATGGCACTGTAATTATTTTAATAAAATAAAAATAAGAGTACCTTTTTTCTAATCGATATAGAGCTGTCACATGACCCAGCTCTTCAAAGCCTGTCTGCAGGGAAACATGAGCAGGAGGAGCTTCTAGTCCTCTGCTGCTGGTCATATGTTCAAAATAAAATAAAAATGCCTTTGGGATACAGAGTAACAATAAATAAATAAATAATATCAATAAACTGTATAAATTGGCATACAATTATATACAGTGGGTACGGAAAGTATTCAGACCCCCTTACATTTTTCACTCTTTGTTATATTGCAGCCATTTGCTAAAATCATTTAAGTTCATTTTTTTTTCCCTTATTAATGTACACACAGCACCCCATATTGACAGAAAAACACAGAATTGTAGACATTTTTGCAGATTTATTAAAAAAGAAAAACTGAAATATCACATGGTCCTAAGTATTCAGACCCTTTGCTGTGACATTCATATATTTAACTCAGGTGCTGTCCATTTCTTCTGATCATCCTTGAGATGGTTCACCTTCATTTGAGTCCAGCTGTGTTTGATTATACTGATTGGACTTGATTAGGAAAGCCACACACCTGTCTCTATAAGACCTTACAGCTCACAGTGCATGTCAGAGCAAATGAGAATCATGAGGTCAAAGGAACTGCCTGAAGAGCTCAGAGACAGAATTGTGGCAAGGCACAGATCTGGCCAAGGTTACAAAAACATTTCTGCTGCACTTAAGGTTCCTAAGAGCAGGGCCTCCAAAAATCCTTAAATGGAAGATGTTTGGGATGACCAGAACCCTTCCTAGAGCTGGCCGTCTGGCCAAACTGAGCTATCGGGGGAGAAGAGCCTTGGTGAGAGAGGTAAAGAAGAACCCAAAGATCACTGTGGCTGAGCTCCAGAGATGCAGTCGGGAGATGGGAGAAAGTTGTAGAAAGTCAACCATCACTGCAGCTCTCCACCAGTCGGGGCTTTATGGCAGAGTGGCCCGACGGAAGCCTCTCCTCTGTGCAAGACACATGAAAGCCCGCATGGAGTTTTCTAAAAAACACCCAAAGGACTCCAAGATGGTGAGAAATAAGATTCTCTGGTCTGATGAGACCAAGATAGAACTTTTTGGCCTTAATTCTAAGCGGTATGTGTGGAGAAAACCAGGTACTGCTCATCACCTGTCCAATACAGTCCCAACAGTGAAGCATGGTGGTGGCAGCATCATGCTGTGGGGGTGTTTTTCAGCTGCAGGGACAGGACAACTGGTTGCAATCGAGGAAAAGATTAATGCGGCCAAGTACAGGGATATCCTGGACGAAAACCTTCTCCAGAGTGCTCAGGACCTCAGACTGGGCCAAAGGTTTACCTTCCAACAAGACAATGACCCTAAGCACACAGCTAAAATAACGAAGGAGTGGCTTCACAACAACTCCGTGACTGTTCTTGAATGGCCCAGCCAGAGCCCTGACTTAAACCCAATTGAGCATCTCTGGAGAGACCTAAAAATGGCCGTCCACCAACGTTTACCATCCAACCTGACAGAACTGGAGAGGATCTGCAAGGAGGAATGGCAGAGGATCCCCAAATCCAGGTGTGAAAAACTTGTTGCATCTTTCCCAAAAAGACTCATGGCTGTATTAGATAAAAGGGTGCAAATACTAAATACTGAGCAAAGGGTCTGAATACTTGTGATATTTCACTTTTTCTTTTTTAATAAATCTGCAAAAATGTCAACAATTCTGTGTTTTTCTGTCAATATGGGGTGCTGTGTGTACATTAATGAGGAAAAAATTTACTTAAATGATTTTAGCAAATGGCTGCAATATAACAAAGAGTGAAAAATTTAAGGGGGTCTGAATACTTTCCGTACCCACTGTATATATTTGAAATCAAATATTTATTATTTTGTGGAAATACTGTGGTGTGGGTGGATTTCTGCAAGTCACAGGCAATGTCACACCCCTCCAGCCTGTGTCTTAGGATAAGAGGGAGCGGAAGCCACCATCAATCTACATAAAATATCCCACCCCCATTGTGTTTAGCGGTGTGGTTAGTGGGCATGCAGGAGGAGGGAGGGAGTGGGCTGTCAGTTACCATTGTGTATACACCCACATGTGTTGCTCTATAATTATATGGGCTGCTCAGATCATAATAGGGAGGAAATTCTCAGCATAGAAACTCACTGAAAATTGAGCATGTGCAGAGCTGCCAACACTACTCTGCAAAATCCCTAGATAAAGTGGGGACATGGACAGAAGATGGAGATAGAAAGCAGCAGGATCAACCAGGTTTTTTGCAGACTACAGAAAACGAATCTCATAGTGACTGTGTGAGTATGAACTGCATGTAACACACCGTTTATTGTTTTTGTTTTTAAGATGTGAGTTTAGTGACACCTTAGGCTTCATTTACACCAGATGCGGTGAAACAGCATGACAAGGCAAAATGCCTTGTACCCGACTCACCGTGTGTTGCGATGGTGTGCGGGCACTGAAAAAGAGTGCATGCACTGCTTTTTTAGCACTACGGCAGCGCAAGGCACCGAAGGGGCAAATTGAACTTTATGAACCATCTGTGTGACATTTCAATGAAGTTTGTTTTAAAAAAGGAACGGTGTGGTACCAAGTGATTCCCTCTGCACCGCACATCAGTCCACTGCATTATGAAGCACTGGCTTGTGTGAAAAGATGCTAAATCAGAGCACAAAGAATATGTGCACTTTGTTTGAAACCACACTTATTCTTTAGACAAAGAAAAGAATCACGGAGGCAGCCTTGGCTCACCTAATTCTATAAAATACTACTTGCCTGGCTGCCTTGCTGACTATGTTGCCTCAATACAGAATAATTAACTTGAATCAAAAATGCATTTAAGGACACTTGACTTTCTTGACATGCATACTGGTTTCTTGTCATTGACTAAAGATAGTAAAGACATACGGGTTGATTTAATAAAACTAGAGAGTGCAAAATTTGGTGCAGCTGTCCATGGTAGCCAACCAGCATCCAGGGCTTTTTGTCAAAGCTTAATTGAACAAGCTGAAGTTAGACGCTGACTGGCTACCATGTATCAGATTTTGCACTCTCTAGTTTTAGTGAATCAACCCGATGGGGTCAACATAACAGCCTGTTAACTAGCAGTATAACCAATTCAGCTCTTTTGATGTACTACATTCATCCAAAGAGTGAAACTTTAGGCTGCATTCACACTCAGTTTCAGGTCCAAATTCAGCCTGAATTTTGGGCTTAATTCGGACCTGAAACGGACCAAAAGACGCACAGGGCTCTTGTGCAATTCGCACCGAAACCAATGCGATGTGTGAACCGGCTCCATAGAGAGCCGGTCACAATCTCCTACTACGTGAGTTGGATGCGGGGAATAATGTGAACCCAGCCTTAATCACAAGCTGATGGCTGCAGTAGTAGACATGAGCTTGTGTGGGTTTTGTTTAGCTTGCTCCCAGCTTGAAAGTGAAAGTGATACGGCAGCTCCATAGCCGATCACTTTGACAGAGCCGGCAGCGCGGTACCTACCCCCCCTCTCCCGACGGCGGCCCCCCTCTTCCCAGGCTCTCCCGCTCTTACTTGCGCCCAGGAACACCACCACCGGCTAAGGAAGAGAGATCGCTGTGAGGCAAATCCATGCTTCGATCTCACATACAAACAATGAAACCGGAATTGAGGTCAACGAAATTTCAGATGCACCCTTTCCTGGCCAGTAAAGCCAGGGGACACATCTAACCAAGCCGATCTGTGCTTGGTTAGATGGTGTGAAGGGCAGGGGAGACATTGGGGGTCTATTAGTCCCTTAATGTCTCTATAAAGAGTACCTGTCACCTGCCCAATGCTATCACATAGGTTTATTAACCTCTTGTGATAGCAATAAAGTAAAAATAAAAGAAAAACGTTTTAAAAAATACAATTGTAATAAAATATATTAAAGTTAAAAAAAATTGCCATAACCCCCGTTGCACCGCACATCTGCGCAAACGCAGATGCAAGCCCATGTAGTAAACCGCAGTTTCACCACACGTGTGACATATCGGTGCGAACATCAGAGTGGAAATAATAATTCTAGCACAAGAGCTCCTAGTTGACTCTAAACTGATGAGCTGTAAAGGCTTTTAAATTGTCACCTATGGAGATTTTTGGGCAACCTAGTTTTTTTCAATATTGCAGGCGCACGCAATTTTAAGACATGGAATATTTGATATTAGTGTGTGCCCCTGTTGTAAATGTTTCCTCACTTTCTCTATGGTCAATATATGAGTCACCATGACAGTAGCTGAGAAGGAATCACTTAGTCCCGGATACCAATAAAATCCTAATCCTTCCCTTGTCTATATATAAAAAAAGATGGCTGCTTTAACAATAAACATACATACTTGTTTTGGCAACCAAAGTTGAGAGTAGCTTTCATAACTGGGAAAATTAAGCTGAAAAATTAAAAAGGAAAAAATTTACTCTGTATTTCTACCAGATTAACAGAAGCACTAAACGCATCTAACAAAATATGCCTGTGTATGAAGCCTAATTCTGGCCGCACACTGCAGTTTTTTTTTTTTGTAGAAAATTTTCAACCGTTTTAAATAAAAAATGACTCAACAGATCCCTGCAGTCTGCCTTCAACAGCTTCTATCAAAACCTTGGCGGTAGGTTGCCCTGATCCAGTCAGTTGTTTGCACACTCACAAGTAGACATAAACTCCCTGAAAACCACCACATTTATGGCCATTATTAGAATTAAAAATTGACCCTGATTTGCTAAAAGAGGAGAGCATGTTCACTTATAAAACAAATGGTCACTTAGCAAAGCAAATTTTTACTCATCTTAGTGAATGAGGTGAATACTTAATCAGATGTAAGGAAGATGAAAACAAAATGTTTTCATGTAAATGATTGGATGATTGAGGTCAGCATAATTTCACCGAATTCACTAACTAAAGCCTGCCATACATGCATGGAATTTAGATTCCTGACAAAATTTGAGCCATGGGTGACCCCCAAATTTTCATCTGCACAGTGACTACATCCTATCAGATTCGGTGACTGCTTGAGTATTATGACAGCCGTGGGTGCTGGCTGTCAGAATACAATAGCCAGGAGAGAAGATTCTTCCATGTAGTCTGTTTAGCATGGAATGAGCCTAGATTCACACTGGTGCAATGTGGAGAACCGCATGTGATTCGGACAGGAATCACACCGCATTCCTGTTCAAATCACATGATTCTTTGCATTGACACCCGCAGAAGATTGCATAAATGCCATGCAATTTCAATCGCACAGGATTCGCTGCGTTTTCCGCATCGCGTTTATGTAAACCAGGGCTGAGGACTCTATTCGATTTCACTTGTTTAGTCCATGGCCTGAATGGGAGAAGCCTGTTGGGTCGATTTACTAAAGGCAATTAGACCGTGCACCTTGCAAGTGCAGTTGTTTTAGACTAGAGCTTAATAAATTAGGTAAAGCTTCACTTTGCAAAGATTACCCAATCAAATGCAAGGAAAAAATAAACAGCATTTTTGCTTGCACATGATTGAATGATGGAAGTCAGCAGAGCTCCACCTCATCTAATAAGCTCTGGAACAACTGCACTTGCAAAATGCAGTCTATAGGGCTGATTTACTAAAGGCAAATAGACTGTGCACTCTGCAAGTGCAGTAGCTCCAAAGCTTAGTCAATGAGGTACTTCACTTTGCAGCGAATACCCAATCACTTGCCAGGAAAAAAAAAAACAGCATTTTTGCTTGCACGTGATTGGATGATGGAAGTCAGCAGAACTTCTGCTCATTTACCAAGCTCTGGAGCAACTGCTCTTCCAGAGTGCAACTGCACTTTGCAAAGTGCACAGTCTATATGCCGTTACGAAATCAAACCCTGTATGGCTATAGAGAGCCTAAGTTAAAATTTGCTTTAAAGGCAACATTTATTTTAAAAGTGAACATGTTCTACTACTTCAGTAAATCAACCCCATTGACTAAATTCTTTTTTTTTTATTTTTTTTTATGATATCTCTACTGTGAAGATTAACAAAACTACAATAAATATATTTCATTGGAGACATTGCTTTAATTCCATTGTAATCTAGTTTGCCTGTAATGCATGATTGCAACATGACAGTGTACACTTAAAAAAATAAAAAAAAAGAGAACAATCTCATTCATGATTAATCTCCAGTTCTGTTTCACATACAAATTGTATTTCGAGATGAGGCTGAAAATTAAAATTATACATACCAAGGTGGAAATCTGCTGTTAAATTGATAAAAAAAAAGCTGTACTTACCCAAAATCCACCAATTTTAGTTATCAATGGAAATTTATTAAGAATAATTTCACAAAAAAAGCATGTTTGCAGAAACTAGCATTCACAAATATGAAAGGTTTCCACTCAGTTGTGAAAAAGAGGAGCTTGTTGGATTGAGATGAACATTGAGTACCATTTTCATTACATGCAGATATGTATTTTGCTTGTAAAAACCCATATTGCAAAGATGGCAGCATGAGCTTCTCTTAAAAAGAAAAAAAAAAAGTCCACAATATTTCTCTGGATCCAAATACCTCATTTTATTTTACCCTTTAACTGCCAGGGAGGATGGCGATGCAACATATCTGCAAGGTTGCAACAGCCCCACCTAGTAGCAAAAATGGCTCCAGGATAAAGTGGCTCTGATGTAATATAGATAGATAGTTCTGAAAATATTCCCAAATTGCACTTTGCATATATTGGAATGCTTCGTTTACTCTAAACAATGAAACTGGATAGAGATTTTTGTTTAACTAATTTGATGGCTTTCATATAAAACCACCTAATTATGTGTAAAAACTCCGCCAACTGTAAACCGGAACTAGACAGAAGGGGGGGGGGGGGGTTTACTAAAACTGGTAAACACAGAATCTGGTGCAGCTGTGCATAGTAACCAATCATCGTCTAACTTCAGCTTGTTCCGTGAAGCTTTGACAATAAGCCCGCGTTCACATTGTAGCGACTTGTCATGCATGATAAGTCGCAACCTATTGCTAGCAAATCGGTGCAACGCCAACTTTGCGGTGCTGCACCGATTTGAAAAGTAGTTCCTGCCCTACTTTTGGTGATTTCGGGTGCGACTTGCATAGACATCTGTGCATGAAGTTGCACAGATGTCTTCCAAGCCGCACTGACATGCAGCTTTGAAATTGTGCGATTTCAGATGAAGTCACGCGATTTCAAAGCCGCAGTCAATGTGAACGGGGGCTAAAAGCTGGAGGCTGATTGGTTACTCTGCACAGCTACACCAGATTCTGTGTGCACCAGTTTTAGTAAACCTCCCCCAATGTTAGGCACATGCTCACATTTATCCTATACCAAAAAAAATATATAAGATACACCTAGAAGGGCAGATTAACAGTTTGTTACTGATAGAAGAATTTCTTTGTGATCTATCAGCAACCGACAACATTACACCAAACTACTTTAAAAAATAAAACCAACTGTTGAGTTGGAGGTAGCAGCTTTCCAGCTCATTTCAGTTTCTTTGTTTCCTCATAAACTGCAGTAAAACTTGTTTGGGCTTTGGTATGTATCTGTTTGAAATATTAAGGCCTGCCATTCACAATGCAGCAAAAACGTGGCAGAAAAATAAATATATATGTAATATATATATATAGATAATCGATCATTAAGATAGTAGGATTGACTTCACCTTGTATAAGTAACTCCTACATGAAGCAATCCTCTGCAGTAAATATATAGCAGCCCATATGTAGCTGCCTGTATAAAAATAATAATAAAGCTGTCTTAAGTCTTAAGAGTTTTCTTTTACAATGTGTTAAACACGCTCTTTTGAAGCAGCATCAATACTTTACAATGCATTGTATCTAAAAGGGTGCTACGGAGATCATATTGTAACGATTGTCCTTAAGGTTTAAAGTTACACAAATGGTTCACAGTACGAAGTCTCTTTAGATATTATGTATCCAGATTAGACTGTAGTGCAAAGAAAGCATTCCCTATCACCGATAAACATGCAGATGTGGAAGTAACTCCTTAGTATCACCCAGTAAATGCTCTACTAGCTGAAGTTGTGGCTTGGCAGCCCTTACAGATTGCAGTTTGTAATGAATTATTTGTAGAAGCCATCGTCAAATGAATGAATAGGTAGGAATTTCTTACGTCACGGACTGAATTCGGCTTTGTTAAGACTAGTTTTACTGAACCGGAGAATCAAAATTACCGAGCTTGTCAAAAAGCACGCCAATGTTGTATTTTCGCTGGCTCAGTTAAAACGCGATAATCACGTTAAATGCAGTAATGGTTACCAAAAATATAGAGTACTTTTTATTTTATTTTCTTTAAAGCCTTTGGGGTTGATTTTTTATTTTTTTTTAAAGCAAACAGGCTGTTCAATTAGCAAGGGAAGTTGCATTTTGCAAGGGAATTCTCCCCAGAGCTTATTGAATGTGGTGAAGTTTCACAGGAGATGATTTACTAAACCCGGAGAGTGAAAAAGCTGGTGCAGCTGTGCATGGTGGCCAATCAGCTTCTAACTTCAGCTTGATCAATTAAGCTTTGGCTGGCCGGACATTATACAATTTTCTTGATCAATTATCCAAAACCATATAATATGAAGTCAAACCTAAACACTTCCAATCTGTGTGCAATCAGGCAGACCCTCGCACTACATAGTTGAGGAATAGTCTAAAGGAAATTGAACAAGAAAATTGTATAATGTATGGCTAGTCCGTTTTTTTTTGCATGCTAGTCTCATATCGAAAATGAAGTGATATTTTTCTTATGATTTTCTGATCGTGTGTAAAAGCTGACTGGTTTAACCAGTTGCCGACCAGCTGCTGTTGTTATACGGCGGCAGGTTGGCTCCCCTGCGCAAATCTTCGTAGCTGTAGGGTGGGAGCTTTAATGGGTATAGGGGGCACCCGCCGCGTGATGTAGGAGCTAATGCACATGCCTGGCAGCCGCGATGTCCGCTGCGCATCCGCGATCGCTCCTGAGAGAGACAGAACAGAGGTCTGTCAATGTAAACAGACAGATCTCCGTTCTGTCAAGAGAGAGGAGACAGATCTCCTGTTCATACTGGTTATGAACAGCGATTGGCCTCCTCTCCCAGTCAGTCCCCTCCCCCCACAGTTAGAAACACTCCCTAAGACACACATTTAACCCCTTGATCACCCCCTAGTGTTAACCCCTTCCCTGCCAATGACATTTATACAGTAATCAGTAGCTATTTTTTAGCTCTGATCGCTGTATAAATTTAAATGGTCCCAAAAAAGTGCCAAAAGTGTCCGATGTGTCCGCCACAATGTCGCAGTCCCGCTAAAAATCGCAAATCTCCACCATTGCTAGTAAAAAAAAATTTTTTATAAAAATGTCATAAATCTATACCCTATTTTGTAGACGCTATAATTTTTGCACAAACCAATCAATATACGCTTATTGCATTTTTTTTTACCAAAAATATGTAAAATACATATTGGTCTAAACTGATGAAGAAATTTGTTTGTTTGTTTTTTGGGATATTTATTATAGAAGAAAGTATAACATTTTGTGTTTTTTTTTTCAGAATTGTCACTCTTTTTTTGTTTATAGCGCAAAAAATAAAAATCAAAGAGGTGATCAAATACCACCAAAAGAAAGCTCTATTTGTGGGGGAAAAAATACATTAATTTTGTTTGGGTACAGCATCGCACGACCGCGCAACTGTCAGTTAGAGCGATGTAGTGCCGTGTCACAAAAAATGGCCTGGCCATTAAAGAGGAAGTAAACCCTCTGACAATTTTCATGGAAAAAAAAACCCTGCAAGAAAAAGGCATAATGAGCTAGTATGCTATGCATACTAGCTAATTATGTGGCACTTACCTGAAATCGAAGCCCCCGAAGTCCTCCTCGTTCCCCTCCGCCGCCATGTCCCCTCGGAGCTTCTTCCTGGTATCGCCTCTCCGGCGCTGTGATTGGTTGGAACGGCTATGACGTCACACGCATGCGCGCGGGGCCGGCATTCGCCCATTGAGAAAACCGGCATGTCCCATTCATTATGCAGGGACGCTCAGTGCGCCTGCGCCATTGTCTAAGGTGCACATGCGCCGTAGACATCGGTGCAGTGTTATCTGCAAATATCTCCTTAACCGTGTAGGTTAAGAAGATATTTCATGCACAGGTAAGCCTTAATCTAGGCTTACCTGTAACTGCATGTTGTCAAAGTGGGTTTACAACCACTTTAAGGGGGCAACTCCTTCCGGGCTGAAGTGGTTAATGCACAGCTGCACCAGATTTTGCACTCTCCAATTTCAGGCTGGCCATACATTATACAACTTTCTTGTACAATTTTACTTTAAATTTATCAAACCATATAATATAATGTCAAACCTAAATACTTTTTGTATGCAATCAGGCAGGCCCTTGCGCTACATAGTTAAAGGTGAATCTAAAGTAAATTGAACAAGGAAAATTTATAATTTATGACCAGCCTTATGGCACCCATACACGAAACAGAAAATCATTCGAAAATCTGTCATTTGGTCAGTTCTTTTGTTTTTCGGACAGTAAATAGGCAGAAATCGGTTGTGACATTTTTGAGCCCAAAAAAATGAAGGAAAAGTTTGGAAAACTTCTGCCGATAAATTGAAATATTATTGTGTTTCTCGCCTGTTAAAAATGTAACTGTTGCTACTGGGCATATGTGACCCAGAAGCAAAAAACAAATGAGAAACTGATTCCTTTATGTCCATTGATCGATTTAACATTTGAAATTTGGTCATTACACGATAGCAATATCGTTTGCTCTCACGACCGAGTATTCGTTTTTTGGAAAAAGCTTTGAACGATTTTTTGACTAGTGTATGGCTTGCATTAGACAAAAGAAAAATCTGGAAGTTGATTGGTTTCTATGCACAACTGCAGATCTTGCACTCAACCCTACTATGCAAGGCTGGCCATACATTATACAGTTTTCTTGTCCTTTAGATTTACCAAAACCATATAATATGAGGTCAGTCTTTCAATGTGTATGCAATCAGGCCAGCTCTTGCACTACATTGTTGAATGTAAATCTAAAAGAAATTGAATTAGAAAATTGAACAATGTATGGCCAGCCTAAAGAGTACTCAGCACACATATAAGAAAAAATAAATAAAAAATGTTTTTCTTGCACAACACAAAATCACCTTATTCACTCAGCTCTGGGGCAAATTCCCCTTGCAAAATGCAATTTCCAATGCAAAACGAACAGCCTATTTGCTATTAGTAAATCAACACCTTTTGTTACCTTTGAGAACAAATATCACATCAAGTTAAAAACAGCCCCTTAGTTCTTATCTGTGCAAAACAATTGCATTCTATTAAAAATATATATATATATTTATACTTTAATACCCTTTTTTTTTTTTTTTTGTCTACCGTTTTCCTTTGATATGTTAAGCATGATGAAATAAAAGAACAATTACAGTGGACTCCACATATAAGAATTTAGTTTACACAGTTGGTAAATTCCTCTTCTAAGAACATTCAGTCAAGTTATGGTATGACCACCACCGGAGATAGCGTTTATACCACAACTGAAGTTACCGTCATCCACCCTGAAATACACCATAGGCTAAAATCCTTGTCATGTGGAAATTTGAGAGCAAAAAAAAAAATGCACAGTATCTGGACAGACAAAAAAAAAAGAAGAAGAAAAAAGTAAACCTTAAAGTTGACTGATCACCTGTAATCCACTGCAGTCACACACAAAAATAAACATATTCAAAGTTTTCTCTCTCTTTCTCTTAAAAGAATAAAAATGCCCCGCAGCTACAAGGCATAAAGATTCGCTCTGTATTGTATTTTTATTTTTTTTTTACATATATATATATATATAAAAGGCTTTACAACGCTGCGTGTACACCTAACGCACGCGTTTTATGTGGGTTGCTTTAAAAAACAAAGCCAAAGAACAGGCACTAGAATTCCTGTATGAGAATAATCATTCTGTTTGCGTCTGGTCCCGAGGTTGGATGTTCTTACAAGAGGAAGCCACTATATTTCATATCTAATCAGAAACCTATTCTTTTGTTTGTTTTTCTGATTAGATTTGCATATTTCGGTTTTAGATCACTGCACTCATCAATGCATAAACTTTTTAAAAGTTCCAGAAAAAAAAAAATACACATCTCACACATCAGTTTCCAGAGTCTTTAAATTCACACAGTTATACTTAATGGTCTCGTTGCCATTCCCTGTGCTCTGGCTAGACTTGTCTCTGACACATAAAGACTCTTTGAGCCCTTCCTCCATCTCTAGATAATCGGACTTGTCCTGCAGAGAGGAAGAGGTGGAACTCTTTAACTTTTTGAGGAGATTGGTGGGCAAGTAGGGGCAACTGGAGCCATTGGAAGTCGGCTGGGTCTGCTCATCGTTCTCCGTTTCCCTGTGGTAGAAATAGTTAAAGTTGGAGACTATAACAGGCACAGGGAGTGCAATCGTCAAAACCCCCGCTATGGCACACAGCGACCCCACAATCTTGCCCCCCACAGTGATGGGCTTCATGTCCCCGTAGCCCACCGTGGTCATGGTCACCACGGCCCACCAGAAGGCGTCGGGGATGCTGTGGAAGTGTGTGGTGGGCTCATCCGCCTCGGCAAAGTACACCGCACTGGAGAACAGGATGACCCCGATGAAGAGGAAGAAGATCAGGAGCCCCAGTTCCCTCATGCTGGCCCGCAGGGTGTGCCCCAAAATCTGCAAGCCCTTGGAGTGCCTGGAAAGCTTGAAGATGCGGAAGACCCTGACCAGGCGGATGATCCTCAAGATGGCAAAGGACATGGCCTGCTGCTGCTGCCCCGGTTGTGGCTGTGAATAGTTCTGGGCAGGCGGCTGCTGGTTGCCCAGCTCGGTGCCCAGGGTGATGAAATAAGGCAGGATGGAGACGATGTCAATGATGTTCATGATGTTCCTGAAGAAGCCCGGCTTGCTGGGGCAAGCGAAGAGCCGCACTGCAAACTCAAAAGAGAACCAGACGATGCACACCGTCTCCACAATGAAGAAGGGGTCGTTGAAGGCGGTTTGGCTGCTCTCGGGGGCCCCTATACTCCTGTTGTGGTAGTGGTGACCGTCCCCCCCATCAAACCCTCCAACCCCATCCTCCTCCAGGGGCAGCAGGTTGTCCTTGTCGTCCCTAAACTCAGGCAGGGTCTCCAGGCAGAAGATGACGATGGAGATGAGGATGACGAGCACGGATACAATGGCGATGCCCCGGGCCGGCCCGGAGCTCTCCGGATACTCGAAGAGCAGCCACACCTGGCGCTTAAACTCGTTGTCCGGCAGCGTCTTCTCCTCCTCCTTGACGAAGCCCTCGTCCTCCCGGTACTTGAGCAGAGCCTCATCGCCCAACTCGTAGAACTTCACCTCCTCCGAGAAGATGTCGAAGGGCACGTTGACCGGCCGCTTCAGCCTCCCCCCGGACTGGTAGTAGTAGAGGATGGCGTCGAAGCTGGGCCGGTTGCGGTCGAAGAAGTACTCGTTGCGGAGCGGATCGAAGTACCTCATGCGTTTCTGGGCATCGCCCAGCAGGGTCTCGGGGAACTGGGACAGGGTCTTCAGCTGGGTCTCGAAGCGGAGCCCGGACACGTTGATGACCACCCGCTCGCAGCACTCAAATTCGCTGTACACCGGGTGGTACCCACCGCCTGCCGGGCTCCTCTGCCCGCTCCGCTGCTCCTCATCACACAGGTAGAACTTTTTGCCCCCCACCTCCTCCTCCTCCTCTTCTTCTTCTTCTTCCTCCTCTTCTTCCCTCAGCATCATCTCCTCAGAGCCGCACGGAGCCAGCTCCGAGGGGAACGTGCCTCCGTCTCCTTCTCCGCCGTCGCCGCATTCGTTGCCTGCTGACTGGTGCCGGCTCCTCCACCTGCTGCAGCCGCTCAGGGGCCAGTAAGACTTGGCGCGCCGGTGGTGTTGCTGCTGCCCGGCTCCTCCGACTTTCTTCTTCTGAAGCGGCTGCTCCGACTGAGGAGACAGCGGCGCGCGCTTCGAGCTGCCCGCGCCCCCGCCGCTGTTCCCTTGGCCCGAGGAAGCGGACACGCCCCCTGAGTTCCCGCCCTCCTGCTGCTGTTGAGCGGCCACCGCGCGCGAGTGGGCCAGTCGCTCCCGCTCGCGGGCGCGAGCCTGCGCGTAGCCGTACGGCAGGTGGCTGCTGCAGCCGGAGCTTTCCGCGCTCACCATGGCAACCTCCATCTCTCCTCAGAGAGAGTGTGCGCGGGAGCGCGCCTGGGGGATGAGGGCGAAGCTGTTGCTGCTCGTTACTAGTAGCTCAGGTGACAAGTTATGGGCCCTGGAGGCTTCACAGGGGCCCCAGCCATGCCATTCATCCAAAGTTTTTACACAGGACTTGGGGGGAGGAGGTAAAATAAATCCCTAGGTTAGTCAATGGTGGACTTTTCCCCTCATATTGTAATAACCATCCTGGCTGGTAAGGGTTAATCAAAGAAAACAAAAAAAGTAGCGGCGGTGGCTGCCGTCCAAAACCGCCTGGAGGTATTGTGTGTGCGAGAAGACGGGAGCGCCCGCCAAACTGCCCTAATCCACGAGGGGGGCCGCCATCCGATATCAACAGGTAAAAACGATTGCCAATGTAAGAAGAAGAATGTCAGTGTTTTGTGTTTTTATTTGTTGTTTCCTCGCAGCGTCACAAGAAGAGCCGCCGCCACCGCCCGCCCGTTCATTTCACCACAGTCAATCTGATCATGGTGCCGGAGGTCGGAGGAGGCGGGTAGGTGGGAGCCATCACTGTGTAGACGGAGGAGAGCTCCTCGTGAGGGATCCAGGATCCGGCGTCACTAGGAAGAGATGGGCGCCGTCATGGGTCTCCGTGGGAAAGGCAGAAGAATGATGAAGCCTCCTATCAGCCTGGAACAAAAAAAGAGAGAAAAAAATATTTTACTATTGATAACATTACAGGTCACCTCCACACTATACAATCTGATTGTACAAAACTTTACGGCCGGTTCGCACCAGATGCAGACCAGCGCATTTTTATTCTATATCAAAAACACGCTGGACAGTGTTTAACCACCTCAATATAGGGCACTTTTACCCCCTTCCTGCCCGGGGCATTTTTCGGCGCTGTCACACTTTGAGAGCCCTTTCACACTGGAGGTGTTTTTCAGGCATTTTGGCGCTAAAAAGAGCGCCTGAAAAACGTCTCCTATGCCACCCCAATGTGAGAGCCCAAGTGCTTTCACACTCGGGTGCTGCGCTGGCAGGACGTTAAAAAAAGTCCTGCAAGCAGCGTCTCTGGGGCGGTGAAGGAGCGGTGTATACACCTCTCCTCCACCGCCCCTGCCCATTGAAATTAATGGGCAGCGCTGCCAAAGCGCCTGCAAAGCGATAAGGCAGCGACGCTTTCCCGGCGCATTTGACCCTTTCTGCGGCCGCTAACGGGGGTTAAAAGGACCCCACTAGCGGCCGAATAGCGATGGTAAAGCGCCGCTAAAACTAGCACCGCTTTACAGCTAACGCGGCCCGTAGCTCAATGTGAAAGGGCTCTGAATGGCAATTGCGCGGTCATGCAATAATGAACACAAATTCATTTCTAATCATTTTCTTCACACAAATAGAGATTTCTTTTGGTGCTATTTTTTTACCCCCCAAAAAAAATTTGGAAAACAAAAAAGTTTTTCTTAGTTTCTGTCAGTAAATGTTGTAAATAAGTAGTTTTTCTCCTTCACTGATGTGCGTTGATGAGGTTGCACTGATGGGCACTGATGAGGTGGCACTATTATGCCGCACTGATGAGCACTGATAGGTGGCATTTATGGGCACTGATAGGTGGCACTGATGGGCACTGATAAGCGGCACTGGTGGGCAGGGCACTGATGAGCACTAATGGAAATTGATGGGCAGCACTGAGGAGCAGGCACTGGTGGGCAGTAAAAGGCAGCGATGACTGGCACCAGTAATGGGCACTGATTTGTGTCACTGATTGGTGGCATTAATGGGCACTGATTGGTGGCAATTCTGAGGCTTTACTGTAATCAGGGCACTGATGATCAGTGCCCTGATTATATGCTCTGTTCCCCCCTGCAAGGAGATGCCGCTGATTGGGTCTCCTCGCCACACACTCTGTCAGTGTGAGGCAAGGAGAGCCAATTAACAACAACTTCCTGTGTGTACATGTGACTGGCTGTGATTGGACACAGCCGGTCACATGGTTAAAGAGCCACGTCAGCGGCTCTTTACAGAGATCGGGGTCGCACCATGTCCTAGCATTTTGGAGCGGGCGCACAGGAGCGGCCATTCTGGTGCGCTGTCATATGACGTCCACCCAGAACTAGAGCCGCACCTCCCCTCCGTCATTTGACAGTGGGCGGGCGGCAAGTGGTTAACATAGAGTCCAATGGCCAAAGTTTACACCAGTGCAATGCATTCCAGTGCAGTCAACAAAAGTAGAACAGGCTGCATTTTTTCTGTATGGAAGGCGTCACAACTCATCAAAAACTCACTGGAACACACAAATCCTCAACTGAGAAAAAGTGGGGGAAAAAACACACACCAGAACGCATTAAAAGTAAGCATGCAGAAACACATTCGGAAAGCAGAAATTGGGCTTTGAACCGGCCAATTAAGCAGCCCATAGATGACTTGATTTTCTTTACTTCCACCACAGATGAAAGGAAATTAAATTGCGTAATTCCCCCAGTTAGAGCTCGTTCACAGTGAATGCGGCTTTGAAATTGTGCAACTTCATCTGAAATCTCACGATTTCAAAGCCGCATGTCAGTGCAACTTGGAAGCCATTCATGCACAGATGTCAATGCAAGTCACACCTGAAATCGCCAAAAGTAGTGCAGAAACATCTTTTTTAAATTGATGTGGCACGCAAAGTCGGCGTCGTACTGATTTGAACATGGTCATTGTCGACAATAGGGTGTAACTTGTCATGCGCATGACAAGTCACTCCGGTGTGAACAGGGTCTAGTGTTCATGGGAAAATGTCTCCTGCAGTGCTATTGTGTTCTTCTAGCGGTTGGGAGGAGGGGGGGCAGGGAGCATTTCCAGCTGGCAGAACACAATGATTACTGTCTATGTCTACACAATGATTATTGTCTACTGCCAGCAGCTATAGCTGCCGGCAGTAATCGAATGTAAGAAAGGGCAGACTGGTTGTGCCTAAGTCAATCGATGGATCAGCTTGGGCACAATCAGCCTGCCCATACATGGATCAAATCTCAGCCGGTCCCTGCTGAACCAACTAAATTTCAACCCATGTATGACCAGCTTTAGGGTCATAAGCATTACAATCTGTATAAATCAGTTTTAAGGTGCGTACACATTTGTTTTTGTTTTTTTCATTCAACCAGCAGGCTCAACAGAAAAAAAAAACGAAAGCTGGCCATAGATGGGTCTTTTTTTTTTTTTTTAATCAGTCAATTGGCTGGAGAAATCCCCCTGGAACTCCCCCCCCCCCAGTGTGCCATTGTATTCTGACAGCAGGGACCCTCCAGTGTCAGAATACTCTGATCAGCAGCTGCAGCCGATCAGCTACATGCGAGATCACAGCAGTTTTCCAACAAGCCTGTTTAAGAGAAGTCGATCATTAGACCAAATTTTCTCGAGCAGGAACGGCCATAGATGGATTGCAATTTGGCAAGTCCCTGCTGAACCAGCTGATTTTCAATACATCTATGGCCAGCTTAACAGATCCCTGTATCAACAGAAGCCCCCCACAACCCCCTTAGGGACTTATCTGCTGTCAGAATACACTGGTCGGTGCTGCAGCCACTGTCTGCAGACCTCTGATCAATAAAGGTTTTCCAGTAGGACTGTTTGACTTCAGCCAATCTAACGATCGTGCTTCTGTAGAGAGGATCCATTGAACTGACCAAATTTCGATCGGTGTGTACCCTGCCTTAGATTTACCAAAATGATGTCATATGAGGACCTACCTAATCTATCTAATCAATTTCTAAGCAGTCAGGCCAGCCCTTGTACTACATAGTTGTTGGTAGATCTATAGCTCACTACACACGTTACAGACTTAAGCCCTGTACACACGATCGGTTTTACCGATGAAAACAGTCCGATGGACTTTTCTCATCGGACAAACCGATCATGTATGGGCCCCATCGGTCTTTTTTCCATCAGTGAGAAAAAATAGAACATGTTTTAAATTTATCAGATGGAAAAAAAAAATGATAGCAAATTCCAATCGTCTGTGTGGAACTCCATCGGAGAAAAAACCCACGCATGCTCAGAATCAAGTCGACACATGCTCAGAAGCATTGAACTTAATTTTTCTCGGCTTGTCGGAGTGTTTTACATCACGGCATTTTGGACGATCGGTTTTTTGACTGATGGTGTGTAGGCAAGACTGATGGAAGTCAGCTTCATCGGATTTCCGATGGAAAAATCCATCGGATTAAAATCCATAGGAAAACCGATCGTGTGTACAGGGCTTTACAGTCTGATTGTACAATCCTTAAAGTGGTTGTAAACCCTTCCATATACAGAAGTGATTGGCCTCAGGTGATACACAGTGATGGAACAAATCCTCCTACATAAGTTGTATCTGTTTATCTAAAGTCTTCTCTTCAGCCATTCAAAGTGTAGAATTTACAAAGCTTATCTGAATTGTCCAAAAACAGGATGGAGAGCTAAAGTTACACTATTTAGAGGTGAGTGAGGAGAGCTCTGATAGCTGATTGGAGGGAAGTGACACACCCTCTTTACACAGCACACTGGAATAGAGCTGAGGCTGCCAATTAGCTGAAGGGCCCTCCCCTGTCACCTTTTATCTCTTGGTGTCAGGAAAACTTGTCAGAAGAAATTCATACTGATATCAGAGGAACAAAGCAGCAGACATAAATTACACTTAATGCTCAGTATAGAGACAAGTACACACTATAGAGGGATATGCTTTGTTCGAATTTCATGTCTGAGGTTTACAGATACTTTAGGTCTTTTCACACTAGGTGCACCGGGCACCATTGCCCAGTAAAGTCCCAAGACAAGGTAAAAAGCCGGTTCCCTATGATACCGGCTCACAGCACTGTGCTGAAATAAATACAGCATGCAGTACTTTTTTCAGAACAGCGTGGTGCAGCACAAACCACCACATGGTACTCAGCTGTGGGCCAATAGAACGTATGAAATGTAATTTGTCAAAAAAGTTCTGACCAAATGAAGAAAGTGAACAGTATGATGTGCCTGGATTGGTACGTTAACACTGTATCCTTCCAGTGCACACAGCGGCCGTGTCTTCAGCGTGGTGTGATAGAGTCCGTGTGGTGGCCACACACATTTAAATTTTTATGAACCAATCGATGTTCAATTCAATCAAATCTGTGAATAATCAAATATCCATAAATGCCTTTTGGATCAATTTAGATTTTATCCATCTAAGTCCATCGGCCAGGGTGGAATACCATTGTATGTGCTGCAATTGATTGGAGCGCTGAGATTATAGAGGAAACAAATATGTAATAAATAATTTGCAATTGTACGTTACAATCATGGCTTACCAATCAATCAAAATCCACTTCCCCTTGTGTGTGGCATATCGATTGAATGGGCTGTTGACTTTAGATTGATTATTCCAATCAGGAGCAATCAATCTGAAAATAAATCCATAATTTATTGAAGTTGGGCAACGAACAGATGCTGCAGCGCATGGCATCGCACCATACTGCATTGCTGCAAAAATGTTGTGGCACATTCATTTGGAAGCTTGTTGATTTCAATGAGCTGCCTTAATGGATTGCACAGTAATCTGTGACATATCCAATGTGGATGCCCTGCACCAATGTGATGGGGACCTTAATAGAAGTCTTAAGGCCTGTGTGGACTTCCGTTGTTGCGTGTGTTGTTGCATTGTGGCACCATTCATTTTGAATAGCACCCAGTGCACTAAGACAACGCACATGTGCTGCAAAGCATTATATTGCCTTAGAATGTGCTAAAAACTGTGTGGGATGTTTTGGTCGCACTGGAAGTCCATTGATCTCATTGGTCTCCATTAATGCAATGCATGTTAACCTGTGACTTAATATATGTGCGTTATCGCACATCACCGCACAAATGTAAATGAGACCTTGTGCTGTCCATACACGATACAATCTGATTGTACAATTTTCTTTTTGATTTATCAAAACCATGTAATATGAGGACAAAACAAACCAATCCACTAAAATATTATCACATCAGACAACCCCTATACTACATAGTTGTTGGTAGATCCTATGGTGGTCATACACAGAACAATTTTAAATGATTTTATTGCTGAATGATTTATTGTCTACAACCAGAAGAAATCCACTTTACTGTCTGTTATTTTTTGATCAGGGAAGGTCAATGGAAAGAGAACCGATCGTAAATGAAAGCATGTATGGCCACCATTAAATAGATTGTACAATCAGATTGTATAGTGTATGCTCAGTCCCCTTTCCACACTGATGGGGTGTCATTACTCCCATGGATACCAGATATGGGGTACCATTACGTCAATGGATACCAGTAATGGGGTATTATTACTCTCATGGATACCAGTGATGGGGTACATTAATCCCATGAATATCAGTGATAGGGTACCATTACTCCCATGGATACCAGTGATGGGGTATCATTACTCCCAATGGATACCAGAGATGGGGTACCATTACTCCCATGGATACCAGAGATGGGGTACCATTTCTCCCATGGATACCAGTGAAGGGGTACCATTACTCCCATGGGCACCAGTGATGGGGTACTTTACTTTACTTCCATGGATACCAGTGATGGGGTACCATTACTTCCATGGATACCAGAGATGGGGTACCATTACTTCCATGGATACCAGTGATGGGGTACATTACTTCCATGGATACCAGAGATGGGGTACTATTACTCCCATGGATACCAGTGATGAGGTACCATTACTCCCATGGATACCAGTGATGGGGTGCCATTACTTCCATGGATACCAGTGATGGGGTACCATTACTCCCATGGATACCAGTGATGGGGTACCATTTCTCCCATGGATACCAGTGAAGGGGTACCATTACTCCCATGGATACCAGTGATGGGGTACAATACTCTCATGGATACCAGTGATGGGGTACCATTTCTCCCATGGATACCAGTGATGGGGTACATTACTCCCATGGATACTAGTTTAGCACACCCCCGTAGAAGCTGCTGGTTTAATTTTGGGCCTTGCACGTTACCTCACTGTTCGTTGTCCAGGGGTTGAGAGTCTACAGAAAGTTCAATGTCCACACAAGTTATGAATCCTTTTCTTCAGGCTTTATTTCCAAACAAACTTGTATGGGTAGAGGGATGGAAAGTTAGGGAAAGGTTCAGGCACACCCAGCAGATCACTGGGGAAAACTTCTAAGTTTCAAAGTCACACTCACCACTCTCCTTCAAGTGTGTATTGCTCACCCGGATAGGCCCCTCTCACTTGGCCTAGCAGCCGGGATGATGCACAAACACATAAAGAAATAAGAGTCTCTGCCACAGACCTTTAAAACGATTAAGTTGAACTGTTCATGGATCCTCTGCCACAGGATTTTAGTACCCGAATATCCAGCCTTACAGTCTAAGAGCCTTTAAGCCAACTCGGCAGACTGTAAAGTAACTTTAGCTACGGTGCATCCTCCAATAGAGTCACCAGGCCTTCCTCAAGACACCAGCCTCCCGCTCGGTCTTCTCCAGGACAGGTCCTCCCTTGGTTTCCTCCATTGAGTGGCTTCCTCCTGCAGGACGGACAGCACAGGATCACCTTCAAAGTGTAGGCCCCAGTCAGGACAATTGGGCCTACCTGACATAGATGCAGCCTTGAGCCAGCGTGGCTCCGAGGCTGAAATTCCAGTAACACATACCTCGAGCCAGGAGGGCCACGAGGCGTCTGCCCCTTAAGTACCCTTCCCCAGCATGCTCAGCGGGGAGACCACTCCCACTGAACTGTTCCCGGGGAAAGACACCCAATGCACATTGGCCTGCTTTTCTTCCACATTGGTCTGGGGTGGTAACGCCACCTACAGGCAAACAGTGGGAAGTTCTTCCAAACACAGCCATAGCCGGAACATTGGCTAATTTAACCTTCATCATTATAAAGTCTGAGCTAATTACCAGCTCAGATACCCACTAAATTTAACATAGCGCCTGATCACCAGGAGTAGGGCGCTACACTAGTGATGGGGTACAATACTCCTATGGATACCAGTGATGGGGTACAATTACTTCCATGGATACCAGTGATGGGGTATCATTACTCCCATGGGTACCAGTGATGGGGTACTTTACTTCCATGGATATCAGAGATGGGGTGCCATTACTCCCATGGATACCAGTGATGGGGGACCATTACTTCCATGGATACCAGTGATGGCATACTATTACTCCCATGGATACCAGTGATGGGGTACAATACTCCCATGGATACCAGTGATGGGGCACATTATTTCCATGGATACCAGAGATGGGGTGCCATTACTCCCATGGATACCACTGATGGGGGACCATTACTTCCATGGATACCAGTGATGGGATACTATTACTCCCATGGATACCAGTGATGGGGTGCCATTACTCCCATGGATACCAGTGATGGGGTACCATTACTCCCATGGATACCAGTGATGGGGTACCATTACTTCCATGTATACCAGTGATGGGGTACCATTGCTTTCATGGATACTAGTAATGGGGTACCATTACTTCCATGCATACCAGTGATGGGGTACGATTCTTCCCACTGGCACCAATGATGGGGCAATAATGCTCCCTTGAATACCAACAATGGGACATTATTCCTCCCAATAGAACCAAGGATGGGGCACTGTTTAATCCCACTGGCCAAAGTCCGGCCCACCTAAAGCCTGAAGGACAGTAAAATGTGTTTAGAAAGCTTGTAGACCCCTTTCCTTAGTACATTGCTGTGCTACTTTAACAAATGAATGGCAGTGCAATGTGTACCAGTAATGATGACATACTAATAATGTATTACAAATCAATAGCAATGTCAACATGTGCAATGTCAGCTGCCATGTGAAGCTGTAACAGGCATGGTAACCTGTACATTCCTGCAACACAAAGATGTAAATGGGCACTTCTCTTGCTGCCCATGAAGCGCATGTGTGGCAGCAAATAGGGCGGACTTTAACGCTTATACACCTGACCACACAAATTCGTACATGGACGCCCGAGGTTCTGTGCTGACAGTTTGCTTACTACACACTCCCAATACAGTGACTGAGCTGTCAAAGACACGATCGAGTGCCAGAAGGAGGGGATCCTGATCATGTGACCAACGTGACAGCCAATTGCAGTAGTCACATGATTGGCAGTCCTTCCTGCCCCCATGGTGTAAATAGCCATTTATAGGGATGGAAGGGCTGGGCAGGAAGGGGTTAACCTAAAACACCTAGTACCCATTTCAGTGATTGATATGTGTGTGTACAGATTTCTTCCTCTGGGGAATATAAAACAAACAAAGCTGTGTCCTCCTGTACATAGCACTGTCATATCCCGAGCTGTGTGTACAGATCTCCTTCTCTGGGGAAAACCAGATAGATAGATGACACTAAAGGCCGGCCATACAGGAAAGAAGCCGTGCCCACTGGGAGAACATATATACCAGCCACTAGTGATATTCGTATGCAAAATCCAGCAGGCTGGTTGATCAATCGATCAACTTGGGAACATGCAGCCTGCCCATACATGGTTCAAATCTCAGCTGATTCCTGCTGAACCGACCGAGATTTGGACTGTCTATGGCCAGCCTAACATCTTTCCCAGCCCAATACTTCAGCTGTCCTTACTCTATACAATCTAATTGTACAATCTCCTTTAGAGTTACCAAAATGATGTAATATGAGGACCTACCTAAACCATCTATTCATTTAGCATAAAAAAGAGAGGATCAAGAAAGATGATTTCTGATTGGTTATCGCAGAATACTATGGTACATTGTTCCTATTAATTCAATACAAAAAGTGTGGTTTCTACTCAGCAGGCTTCAGCTGGCCATAGATGGATAGAATATTGAACGAAAAAAATCTGGTAGTGTTTTCTATTTTCTCCCATTTTCATGAATCAGTCAGAGCCTCTAAAGTTGGCCTACACTATACAATTTGATTGCACAATCTCCTTAGGCTAAGGGCATGCCATATGCACTGGAAGTTGCACCCGCACTGCACTTGCAGTTCCCGTGTGGGCTGCGATTTCTGAAACGCTGCAGGGACATTTTCTCTGTGTTTTTACCAGGTGCGGTAGCCCATTTAAATAAATAGGCAGCCGTGCCCATGCAAAATATGGCTTGCAGGGCCGCATAGGTGTGAATCTACGCTTAGAGGTCAACGCTAAACAACCAAATAAACTTATATCCAATCAGGCAGACCCTTGCCCTTCATAGCTGATGGTAGGTCTAAAGCTCACCATATGCGTTACAATCTGATTGTACGATCTCCTTTAGATAAACCGACCAGTATGTAGCGCAAGGGCCTGTCTGACTGCATACAAATGAATTCAATAGTTTAGGTAGGTCCTCATATTACATAGTTTTGGTCGATCTAAAGTTGATTGCACTGAGATTGTATGGTCAGGTTGTAACATTTATGGTGAGCCTTAAGAAGCTTGTACAATCAGATTGTCTAGTATAGTTAACCTTAAAGTGTAAGAAAAGCCTGACTGTAACTATTCTTAAAAATGTTCCCTCCCCCTCCTCCAACCTATCCTGCCTATCCCGTAAGAAAAAAGATCTGTGTACTTACCTATTTATAATCTGCTCCGGCCCAGTCACATGATCCCACAGCTCTGGCTCCCCTGTGTGTGGCTGCCGAGGAGGGAACACCGACAATTGCTGGGCCATGAGATCCTACAAGTGAAGTCACAGCCCCGGGAATTCACAACCGTTGTCAAGCGTTCCCTTACGTGACCAAACCAGAGAGGATTATAAATAGGTAAGTACACAGATCTGTTTTTATACAGGGTATGCAGGATAGGTAGGAGGAGCGGGAGGGAACATGTTTAGCAAAGGTTAGTGTTATGCGTTACTACCACTTCAAAGTGATTCTAAACTGGTTGTAATTAAAATATATATATATAACAAACATGTTATACTTACCTGCTCTGTGTAATAGTTTTGCACAGAGCAGTCCAGATCCTCTTTTGGCTCTACCCCCCTGCCAGGTTCCCCCAATGGCAAGCCTCTTGTTATGGAGGCACTAGTGCCGGATCACTTCCATTCACACACAGAGCGTGGCTCGGTCCCTCCCCCCACTCTCCCCTCATTGGTTCTCTGGCTGTGATTGACACCAGCAAGACCCAATGGCTCCCACAGCTAGGTGAGGCAATGAGGAGAGAGAGACCCGGGAAAGCCTCTGCTTTCATGCACATCACTGGACCAGGATGGGGCTCAGGCAAGTATAAGGGGGGGGGGGCTGGGAAGGGGGAGTAGCTGCACCCAGAAGTTTTTTTACCATAATGCATGGATGCATTCAGGTAAAAAACCTTCAGCCTTTAGAACCACTTAAAGCTTACCATAAAGCTTCCCATACACGATACAATCTGATTGTACAATATCCATCAACTGTAGTGCAAGGGCCTGTCCTACTCGATATACATTGAATGGATTATTTAGGTAATAAATAGTTTGTACAATGAGATTGTATAGTGCATGGCAAGTTTAAAGATGACCATACACAATACATTCTGATAGTAAAATATCCTTTAGAAATAGCAAAACTATGTAATATGAGGGCAAACCTTAACAATTCATTCATTCTGCATCTAATCAGGCAGGCTCTAGCATTACATAGTTGATGGCTGATCTGAAGTATATTGTACAATCAGATTGTATAGGTCAGACATAGGATGGCCATACATGTTCAGATCAGACTGTACAATCTCTTTTAACCAGTTCGTATCCGGGTCATTGTAGTTTGACGGACACAAGGTGGCTCTACAATGCCGGGAGGCCATCTATTGACGGCCTCGGGCCGCCCGCCGCGTCACTCAGGTGCTGATGCGTGTTCCTGGCGGCCGCGATGTCCACCACGCACCTGCGATCTGCAGTTACAGAGCCAGGACCGTGGATCTGTGTGTGTAAACACACAGATCCATGTCCTGTCAGGGAGAGGGGATGGATAGTGTGTCCCTTCTACATAGGGACAACCTTCGGTCCCCTCCCCCAGTCAGTCCCCTCCCCCCACAGGGCACACATTTACCCCTTGATCGCCCCTTAGTGTTAACCCCTTCCCTGCCAGTCATGTTTATACAGTAATCAGTGCATTTTTCTCTTATCATCCATGGACTGACACGGTGTCTCTTTACACTTTACACGTGGGTTATGTCCCTGCTTGCAGGAGAAGACCTAGGCAGAATGTGAGATGTTATACATACATTCTAAAAGCCAGAGCTGAACAGCCCCACCCAGGGGGCGGTCCCTCCGGGCATAACCCTCCCACTACAGTCAGCAGACTTCAGTTTTTTTCTGCCTAGCAGAAGGAGAAGACGTGGCTCCCTTAGGAGCCAGTCTCCTGACCTATTTTATTCCTTTTTGGAATTCTTTTTTATTTTATTTTTGAGAATCTTCTATCAACTGTCGGCTGGGCAACAGGTTGGGTACAAGATATCCTCGTAGTCTTCCCTGTCCGACCATCGAGCGTGCTGATCCTCGCCTTCTGTGCATGAGACTCAGTTCACGACAGGCCCCATGACTCCAGGGGTGGCCGGGTTTGCTTTCATGCTCCCACGGTCCTCTCAAGACTGAACAGCTCCTGACTGACTGTATCTTTCGCGGTGGACCGGGCCGACAGCTACTCAGTACTGCACTGTGATAGTCCTGTCAGAAACACCAGTGTGTCCCTCAGGGGACGGGTAAGTAGTCTCTCCTGCCTGCAGGTGAGTACAAAGGGCTGTGTGTTTCTCTGTGGGGGATTTTCCCTGTCTCCCCCTGTATTTTATTGTTGCTCTCTGTCACCATTACTGGCGCTGACTGTGTGGGGTGCTTGGGGGTCACACTGTTCTTGGGGGGCTCATGCTGGTCTGCAATGTATGCCTTGGGGCTTTTTTGTGTGGTTTTTGTTTTGGGGCCTGAGCGCCGAGTGGCGCTGTGCCTGTGTGCTGTTTCATTTTAACTGCGTCATGGCGGCCATCTTGCCGCGGATCGCCTCAGTGAAGTGTGGCGGCCATTTTCTTGTAGCCCGCGCGCTTTTCAGCACTAGTTTGGCCTCTAGCGCTGCTATAGCAGCGCGAATCTCCTCACAGTCTCCTCACAGCTTACCAGCGCTGACACAGCGCGGTACAGACAGCAGAACTAAGCGGTCCCTGGTCCGGTTTGGTGAGTCCCCTGGGCGCCCCCTCCTCAGTCAGCACAGCCTGTGGGTGGACTTTTTATCTGAGAGAGTCTCAGAGAGGGACAATATGGAGTCTGTGTCACCAGCTTCCCCTAAAAATGTCAGTGGCAACAGGCAGTGCTTCAGCACTGCGGTCCCTATGGACCTGTTGTGGGCAGCCCTGGAATCATTTTCTGACCAGGATGGGAGCTGTGTGCAAGCGCAAGGTGCAAAAAGGCGCCCTCTCCCCACTTTATCTACTCGAGGGCAGTGCGCTGATTCAGATATGGGCCTAGCCACTATCGCTCAGGACCCTAGTTCTGAATGTATGGATGGTTTTGAACAGGACATTCCTTATGAGGGAAACTCCAGTTCTGAGTCAGTAAATGACAGGGCGCTTGTTAGTGTGCTCATGACTGCGGTGAGGGACACTCTCAAGCTCAAATGCTGCGGATGCAGAACCTCAGGCGGATACTGTCTCCTTTGGTTCTTTTAAGGCCAGGCCTTCTAAAGGGGTTTTTTCCATTGTACTTTCTTTGACCAGCTCATTGATAAGGTCTGGGAAAAGCCGCAGAAGAATTTTTTTATGGTCCCGCGGCGTTTGTCTATCAGGTACCCCTTGAAGATGCCCTACTTAAAAAGTGGGCTTCTCCCCCAGTGGTCGACCCTCCAGTCGCCCGGTTGAACAAGGCCATCACTCTCCCGATGGAGGGGACTCCTGCATTTGAGGACCCCACTGACAGGAGGTCAGAAGTGGTGAGCAGAACCATGTTTGCCTTGTTGGGATCCGCATACGACCTGTGGTAGCGGCGACCCTTGTGTTTAAAACACTTACAGGTTGGGCAAAAATGTTGCACCTAGCTGTACAGGAGCATATTCTTCCTCCAGACACAGTTGCTCTGGCCCACCAACTGGTTCAGGGCCTGGTTTCTGTGTGCGACGCCACGCTGAACGCGGCCCCTTTAATATCCAGGGCCTCTGTCTCGGCAGTGGTATTGCGTCGTCTTATCTGGTTGAAATGCTGGTCTGCTGACCTAGCCTTAGGAAGCTCCTGACGGATCTACTATTTTAAAGGCGGTAGACCTTTCGGTGCTGCTCTGGATGACATCGTCATGGATGTCACGGGAGGTAAACGCACTCTTCTTCCTTAGACTAGCAAGGGTGAGGAGGCCCGCCACAAACAGGGGCCTTCCTTTCCAGAAAAACTGGGTTTTTTTCGTCAGTCAGAGTCCACAGGTAGGCCCTCTCAGACTGACGGCAGTGCGGCTGGTGGGCACAAGTGCCCCTGGGTGCGTAAGCCAAACAAGCGGCTCCCAAGCCCGTCTCCGCGTGAAGTCTTGCCTCCGCCCGACTCTGGGGTGGGGGGACGACTTCGCAGGTTCACGGATCGGTGGACCTCCCGAATCTCCGACTGGTGGGTGTGCGAGGTGGTCACCTCAGGTTATAGGATAGTATTCGGATCCTGGCCCCCACACAGATTCTTTCCCTTGAATCTTCCTCTCCTTCCTACCTGTCGGGCAGCCCTCTTGGGGGCTGTACAGGATTTGATCAGGTCCGGAGTGATTGTGCCGGTTCCATCACAGGAGAGTTTTCAGGGATTCTGCTCGAATCTGTTTGTCGTCCCAAAAATAGGACGTGGTTCGACCTATCCTGGACCTCAAGGCCCTGAATGCCTTCGAGAAGGTGCAGATATTCCGCATGGGATCCATTCGCACGGTGATCGCTACACTCCACCAAAGGGATTTTCTTCTGGCGTCCTTGGACTTCAAGGACTCCTACTTGCATGTTCCGATCTGCGCAAGTCACCAGAAGTTTCTGCGCCTTGCGATCAGCGAAGTCCACTCTCGATTGTGGCTCTTCCTTTCGGCCTTGCCTCGGCACCAAGGGTGTTCACCAAGGTGCTTGCTCCGGTTCTAGCCTTCTGTTACAGCGAGGTATTGCTGTCGTGGGCTATCTGGACGGTCTTCTGCTATGAGCAGAAAGTGGCTCAGACTTAGAGGAAAGGTGACTATCGTCAGTTAGACCCTCAGGGACTTCGGGTGGTTCCTGAACATTCAGGAGTCAGTCCTGGTCCCGACTCAGTGTCTGGAGTCTCTAGTTCTGGTTCTGGACTCCTTGGAGGCAAAGGTATCCTACCTCTGGAGAAGTTGCTGACACTTCAGTCTGCGGTGAGGGTGCTGACATCCCGAACATGGTTGTCAATCCGTTGTTTGCATGAGAGTCCCGGGACTCCTGGTGGCCTCCTTCGCGGCCATTCCGTATGCCCAATCACACACCAAGGCATTGCAGAAGGAGATCTTGTCCACCTGGGACAAATCCCCGTTGTCCTTGGATCTTCGGATCCAGGTGATTCACCTGGTCAGGGCGTCCCTGACAGGGTGGTTGGGACCCTCGGCTCTTCGGTCCGGAAAGTCGTTCCCCTCCCATCCAATGGACGGTACTCACGACGGACGCCAGCCTGACGGGCTGGGGTGGAGTCTGGGGAGTCCTGTCGGCTCAAGGCCTTGGACTCCGGACGAGCCCGTTTACCAATCACTGTTCTGGAAATGCGGGCCATCAGACTGTGTCTCTCCTCAGGTCGGAGAGAGTACGGGGTCGCTCCATCAGGAGCCAGTCGGACAACGCCACGGCGGTGGCGTATGTAAACCATCACGGGGGGACTCGGAGCTCAGCTGCGGCTTCCGAGGTAATCCGTATCCTGAAGTGGGCCGGAAGAAACGTGCCGGCTCTGTAGGGGCGGACTATCTGAGTCGCCAATCGCCAGACGCCGGACCAGGAAGAGTGGTCCTTGCATATTTCAACTCCTTTGCCGACGGGGGGGCACGTCGGATGTGGACCTGATGGCCTCTCGACTCAGTCGCAAGGGTCGAGGTTGTGGCCAGATCCAGGGATCCTTGGGCGATGACTCGGATGCGTTGGTGGCCCCATAGTGTCCTTATCGCCTGATATAAACTCCGGTGATCCTAATTGTTCTGGATTGGCCTCAGCGTCACTGGTACGCTGATCTGGTACGTCTCGTTGCGGACGTTCCCTGGCGGTTGCCGATGAGGGAGGACCTTCAGTCTCAAGGTCCTATGTTTCATCCGGCTTACAGTCTCTGGCTTTAACGGCAGAGCTGTTAAAAGCCAGGTGTTGAGGGACCGAGGTCTCTCGGACTCTGTCATTTTGACCATGTTAAGGACACGGAAGTCTTCCTCCAGGTAGATCTATCACCGTGCCTGGAAAGCTTATATCGCCATATGCAAAGCGCTGGACTGGCGTCCTCGGACGTATTCCGTCCCCAGAATCTTGCGTCCTCTACAGTGGTGAGTGACCCAAAAGCTTGCTTTGAGTACCATCAAGGATCAGATTTCGGCCTTGGCCGTCTTCTTTCAGCGACCTCTAGCGGGTCATTTCTTGGTTAGCACCTTGTGTTGGGGGTTCGCCATGTGCTCCCTCCTGTCAAGCCTTCTCTCCCACCGGGGGATCTGAATTTGGTGCTCTAGGTCCTCCAGGAACCTCCTTTTTGGGAATATCCGGGATATTCCTCTCTTGTCTTGTCTCAGAAGGTGGCCTTTTAGTGGCAATCACTTCTGTTTGACGAGTGTCTGAGTTGGCGGCTTTGTCCTGCAAGTCGCCATATTTAGTCATCCATAAGGATAAGGCGGTGTTGCATCCGCGACCTTCCCTTTTGCCAAAGGTGGTGTCTACCTTTCACCTACATGAGGACATTGTCCTCCCGTCCTTGTGTCCTCACCCATCGCATCCCAGAGAGTTTGCGCTGCACATATTGGATGTGGTACGAGCCTTACGGGTGTACCTGTCTGCTACTGCTTCTATTCGGAAGTCCGACTCACTGTTTGTGACTGCCCCTGGTCCATAACAGGGCCAAGCGGTTTCGTCTGCCATCATTTTTAGGGGAATCAGACAAACCGTCATTCAAGCCTATGCTCTCAAAGGGCGGGCGCCTCCCTTTCCGGTTACGGCGCATTCCACCAGGGCAATTGGTGCTTCCTGGGTTTTCCGACATCAAGCGTCGGTTGCATAAGTGTGCAAGGCGGCGACCTGGTCGTCTGTTCATACCTTTTAAGTTTTTTATAAGGTTGATGTGGCTGCATCTTCGGATGCTTCCTTCGGCCGCAGGGTGCGGCAGGCCGCTGTTTAAAGTTGCGACTCCTCCGTTGAGGAGCTCTGCCTTCTTGGAGTGAAAGTTTTTGGTTTTTCCATTTATACTGCTCCCATCCCTCTTGACACTGCTTTGGGACATCCCACGTGTAAAGTGTAAAGAGACACCGTGTCAGTCCATGGATGATAAGAGAAAATAGGATTTTTTGTACTCACCGTAAAATCCTTTTCTCTGACATCCATGGACTGACACGGCACCCACCCTTCCTTTTTAAGTTTGTACTGCTTTGTTACGAACTGAAGTCTGCTGACTGTAGTGGGAGGGTTATGCCCGGAGGGACCGCCACCTGGGTGGGGCTGTTCAGCTCTGGCTTTTAGAATGTATGTATAACATCTCACATTCTGCCTAGGTCTTCTCCTGCAAGCAGGGACATAACCCACGTGTAAAGTGTAAAGAGACACCGTGTCAGTCCATGGATGTCAGAGAAAAGGATTTTACGGTGAGTACAAAAAATCCTATTTTTATAGCACAGATCGCTGTATAAATGTGAATGGTCCCAAAAATGTGTCAAAAGTGTTTCCGATGTGTCCGCCGTAATATCGTAGTCCTGACAAAAATCGCAGATAACCGCCATTACTAGTAAAAAAAAATAGAAAAAAAAATCATAATTCTATCCCCTATTTTGTAGACGCTATAACTTTTGCGCAAACCAATCAATATACGCTTATTGCGATTTTTTTTACCAAAAACATGTCGAAGAATAAGTATCGGCCTAAACTGAGAAGAAAAAAAAAATGGGATATTTATTATAGCAAAAAGTAAAAAATATTGTGTTTTTTTTCAAAATTGTCGCTCTTTTTTTGTTTATAGCGCAAAAAATAAAAACCACAGAGATGATCAAATACCACCAAAAGAAAGCTATATTTGTGGGGAAAAATAACTTTTGTTGGGGAGCCACGTCGCACGACCACGCAATTGTCATTCAAAGCGTGACAGTGCTGAAAGCTGAAATTTTGCCTGGGCAGGAAGGCGGTATATGTGCCCAGTAAGATGGTATAGTTCATTGTCAGCTTTAAAGTGGTTGTAAACCTCAGACATGAAATATGAACAAAGCATATCCCTCTATAGTGTGTACTTCTCTATCTAGAGCACCAAGTGTCATTTCTGTCTGCTGCCTTGTTCCTCTGTTGTCAGTATGAATCACTTCTGACAAGTTTTCCTGACACCAAGAGAAACAAGTTGACAGGTGAGGGATCTCCAACACACATCCTGTGATTGACAGCCTTAGTTCTGTTCCTGTGTGAAGGAGGGTGTGTCCCCTCTCTCTAATCAGCTCTCACAGCTCCCCTCACTGCCCCCTTTTTAGACAGCTCAGACAAGCTTTATAAATTCTGCACTTTGAACGGATGTAGAGAAGCGAAGACTGCAGATAAACAGGTATAACTTTTGTAGGAGGATCTGTTTCATCTCGGTGTATCACCTGTGGCCAGTCACTTCACATCGCATACCAGCTCATTATGAAATACTCACCTTAGAAGGAAGCTGTTGCAGCAGCCCCGCGCACCGCTGACATTTTCCCCGGAGCTTCTTCTGGGTTTGCGGGCTCTGGCACTGTGATTGGCCGGAGCCGCGATGATGCCACTCCCGCGCATGCGCATGGGTGCCGCTGGTCACAGTACAGGGCCCTGAAGAGATGGCACCATCAGCTGTTCCTTCAGAGCGCATGTGCCGATGACGTTGGCGGTGCTGATATAGTGAATATCTCCTAAACTGTGTAAGTTTAGGAAATATTTACATTACCTACAGGTAAGTCTTATTATAGACTTACCTGTAGGTACAAGTGAACAGGAAGACTTACTTACTCTTTAAGCTCTCCACACACATTGCAGACTAATGTACAATCTCTATTAGATCTACCGACAATCCCAAAGGCCAGCCTGATTGGATCCAGTTTGATTGGATTAGGAAGGTCCTCCTATTACATAGTTTGGGCAGATTAAAGTTGGTTGTTCTGTCAGATTGTATATTAATCTTTGGAATCTACAGTATGGCTCTGTTTATCGATGTTTCCCCCCAAGATTCAGACAATTTATTTTACACTGAGGATTCACCTTAAAGCCTGGATTAGAATGGGGTGAACATTATGTGGCCCCGAGGATCTCCTCTAAGAAGGGCCCTGTGAGTGATCTGTGGAGGTTCCCTCTATCTGTCCACACATCCAATTTCTTATCTCTGCTGCTTCCTAAACACCAGACAAGGACATGGCTTGGCCTGTGCTCAGGGCTCCTTTACACCGCAGTCTCAGTGTGCGCTTCCAAACGCACTTATACATGCGTTTGTAAAGCGTTTGCATGGGTTTTTTTTGTTGTTTTTTTTTTTTTGAACTGAGATGCATTTGTGCCATTCACATGTATTCCATTGTGTTTAATGACGGCAAAAAAAAAAAATGCAGCATGCTGTACTTTTTATAAACGCACCAGAAAGCACCGCAGCGGTGTAAACTAGGCTCATTGAAACACATTAATTAGTCTTCCACGTGTTTGTAATCCGTTTATAACTACATCCGACTTAATTTGGCATTATCGAGCCCTTAGGACTCTTTACACCACAATCCCCGTGTTCAGTGTACAGTTGACATGCATTTATAATGTGTTTATGGTGCGTTTTTGGGCATTTTTCTTTTCTCCGGTTCACACAGATGGGATGCAAGAAACGCAGCGATTCCTATGTGTTTCCCACACTGCATAGCAATCGCACTGTGTTCATGAAACAGGTATCTATTAAAAGTTAACAACACCCCAAAAGCAAAACGTGTGTTTGCCTGAACCGGATCACATGGGTATGGACACTTCGGTTCCAGTGTGATCCGGTTCCAGTGCGAACAAAAAAAAGCTGCAAGCATCTTTTTCAGGCGGATTGGGTGCGATTTGAGCCAAACAAAATGAATGGGCTTATATCGCACCGAATAAAATCATTTGTGATTTGAACAGGAATGCGATGTGACAGTGTGAGCCGGGGCTCACAGAGTTCCATTTTCATGCATGTGCGATGTGTTGACATGCATTCACATCTGTTGTGTTGCAGTTCCACGCACATACATTGCAGCATGCTGTACTGTTTACATCCCATAAAAGTAGCACAATGATGGAAGTTAGGCTCATTGGAATACATTAATTTCTTTTTTTGCATGTGCAACCGTACTGCATTTAAAAAGTGTCTGACTGCATGTGGTGTGAGTGCTCATTTACACCACAATCCCCGAGTTAAGTGTGATATTCCGCATGCGTGTTTACAGGCGTTTTTGTAACATTTACATGTGTTTGCGGTGCATTCACATATGTTCGCCTCCGAATTTTTTTAGCATGCTATACTTTTTTAAACGCACAGAAATTCACCACAAATTTTGCAAATTAGGCTCATTGATATGCATTAATTTTTCTTGCACGTGAGTTCCTACTGTTTTTAAAAATGCATCTGGCGCAATGCGTTTGTTATGTGTTTCATTTGTGTCGCATTTGCAGTAAATTTCCTTGGCATTTACATTTTTTTTTTATTCTTAACTGAGTTTCATTTACATGTATCTGTGATGCGTTCACATCCACTCAGGTGCCTTTACATGCAACATGCTGTTCTTTCTTTAAATGGCGTCAACTAGGCTCCTTGACATACATTCATTTTTCTTGCATGTGCGTTCCTACAACATTGAAAAATGCATTCAAATGCATTTACTGTAAGTGCCGGTTCACACCAGATGCAGTCCAGTGCTTTTTTTTCCTGCATCAAAAACGCATGGACAATAAGGTATATGTATTCCAATGGCATAGTTCACACCAGTGCAGACAAAAAAATTAGAACATGCTGACTTTCTTTCTGCACTGAATTGTACTGGAACATGGAAAAATGCATTAAAAACATACTGGAATGCACCTAAACAAATCAAAAAATGCACCGGAACGCAATGCAGAGAAAAACAAAAAGGGAAACCTTGAAAAAAAAATAAAAAACAAGAGGTGGAAAAATGCACTAGAACACATTGAAAATGCATAAAAAATGCACTGGAACGCATCTAAAAGCATGAAAAACACACTGGAATGCATTACAGAAAAAAAATAAAGAAAACCTTGGGGGAAAAAAAAATAAATAAGAGGAGAAAAAAAAAATGGAACACATTGGAAAACACATCAAAAGTGCACCAAACGCATCAAAACGCATCAAAAATGCACTGGAATGCATTACATTTTGTAAAACGCTGTGCAAGCTGTTGGTGCTATATAAATCCTGTATTATAATAATAATAATAATTACAGCAAAAAAAAAGGGGAACCTTAAAAAAGGGAAAAACAAGAGTGGGAAAAACACACTGGAGCGCATTAAAAACGCATCAAAAACGCGCCTGCAGAAACGCATCCAGATTGAGTTTTTGTGGCGTGAACTGTAAGCAAAAACGCATCTGGAGTGCATTTTTGTGGCGTTAGCTGGCCCTAGGGGTTCGTTAACAGCGTAGCGTGTGCAATAAAATGCACTTTTACATGCATCTGCGGTGTGTTTTTTAGCCATTTACATTTTTTTTTTTGCATTCACATGCAGTCTGTTTACGTGTAGAAAAATGCAGCAATCTATACTAATTTTAAATACACATAAAAGCCCCGCAATGGTGTAAACTAGTTTCGTTGACACACATAAATTTTTCTTGCATGTGTGCCCGCATCGCGTTTAAGGTGAAGAAAAAAATAAGAGGGGAAAAAGGCACTGTAACGCATCAAAAACGTGCATGCAGAAACGCATCTGGACTGCGTTTCTATGGTGCAAATTGGCCCTAAAACCGCGTTTGTCTGCGTCTGAGCTGGTTTGCACTACAATCCCTGTGTTGAGTGTGTGCAATCCAACGCATGTGTGTTTACGTAAAAAAATAATAATGCATTTGCGTCAGGTTTTAGTTTTTTTTTTCTGTAACAGAGTCGCATTTCCATGCGTTCATATGTGAAATAAATGCAGCATGCTTCACTTTTTATAAACAAAGATGAAAGCCCCATAAATGATGTACACTAGGCTCATTGAAATACATCCATCTTTCCTGCTGCTGCGTTTAAAATCAGCGTGCCGCTGCCTGTGCAATCCGGAGGAGGATTGCTTCCTGCAGTATCTACAGGTTTGCCCGGACTAGTGAAAGCAGCATTAGCCCTGGGAGAGAGGGACCGGGGAGAGAGGGATCTAGGAGAGAGGGATCTGGGAGAGAGGGATCTGGGAGAGAGGGATCTAGGAGAGAGGGACCGGGGAGAGAGGGATCTGGGAGAGAGGAATCTAGGAGAGGGGAATCTAGGAGAGAGGGATCTGGGAGAGAGGGATCTAGGAGAGAGGGATCGGGAGAGAGGGATCAGGTCTGGGAGAGAGGGATCGGAGAGAGAGGGATCTGGGAGAGAGGGATCAGCTCTGGGAGGGAGGGATCTGGGAGAGAGGGATCTGGATGAGCGGGATCTGGGAGAGAAGGATCAGCTCTGAGAGAGAGGGATCTGAGAGAGAGGGATCTGGGAGAGAGGGATCTGAGAGAGAGAGGGATCTGGGAGAGAGGGATCGGAGAGAGGGATCTGGGAGAGAGGGATCTGGGAGAGAGGGATCTGGGAGAGAGGGATCTGGGAGAGAGGGATCTGGGAGAGAGGGATCTGAGAGAGAGGGATCTGGGAGAGAGGGATCTGAGAGAGAGGGATCTGGGAGAGGGGGATCTGGGTGAGAGGGATCTGAAAGAGAGGGATCTGGGAGAGGGGGATCTGGGAGAGAGGGATCTGGGAGAGGGATCTGAGAGAGAGAGGGATCTGAAAGAGAGGGATCTGGGAGAGGGGGATCTGAGAGAGAGGGATCTGGGAGAGGGGGATCTGAGAGAGAGGGATCTGGGAGAGAGGGATATGGGAGAGAGGGATCTGGGAGAGGGATCTGAGAGAGGGGGATCTGGGAGAGAGGGATCTGGGAGAGGGGGGACTGAGAGAGAGGGATCTGGGAGAGAGATATCTGAGAGAGAGGGATCAGAGAGAGCGGGATCTGGGAGAGAGGGATCTGGGAGAGAGGGATCTGAGAGAGAGGGATCTGGGAGAGGGGGATCTGGGCGAGAGGTATATGGGAGAGAGGGATCTGGGAGAGAGGGACATGGGAGAGAGGGATCTGAGAGAGAGGGGGATCTGGGAGAGAGGGATCTGAGAGAGAGGGGGATCTGGGAGAGAGGGATCTGAGAGCGAGGCATCTGGGAGAGAGAGGGATCTGGGAGAGGGGGATCTGGGAGAGGGGGATCTGGGAGAGAGGGATCTGGGAGAGGGGGATCTGGGAGAGAGGGATCTGAGAGAGAGAGAGGGATCTGAGAGAGAGGGATCTGGGAGAGAGAGGGATCTGGGAGAGAGGGATCTGGGAGAGAGAGGGATCTGGGAGAGAGGGATCTGGGAGAGGGGGATCTGGGAAAGAGGGATCTGGGAGAGAGGGATCTGAGAGAGAGTGATCTGAGAGAGAGAGCGATCTGGGAGAGGGGGATCTGAGAGAGAGGGATCTGGGAGAGGGGGATCTGGGAGAGGGGGATCTGGGAGAGAGTGATCTGGGAGAGAGGGATCTGGGAGAGAGGGATCTGGGAGAGAGGGATTTGAGAGAGGGGGATCTGGGAGAGGGGGATCTGGGAGAGAGGGATCCGGGAGAGAGATCTGAGAGAGGGATCTGGGAGAGAGATCTGGGAGAGAGGAATCTGGGAGAGAGATCTGAGAGAGGGGGATCTGGGAGAGAAAGATCTGACAGAGAGGGATCTGAGAGAGAGTGATCTGGGAGAGAGATCTGAGAGAGAGGGATCTGAGAGAGAGAGGGATCTGGGAGAGAGGGATATGGGAGAGAGATCTGGGAGAGAGGGATCTGGGAGAGAGGGATTTGAGAGAGGGGGATCTGGGAGAGGGGGATCTGGGAGAGAGGGATCCGGGAGAGAGATCTGAGAGAGGGATCTGGGAGAGAGATCTGGGAGAGAGGGATCTGGGAGAGAGATCTGACAGAGAGGGATCTGAGAGAGGGGGATCTGGGAGAGAAAGATCTGACAGAGAGGGATCTGAGAGAGAGTGATCTGGGAGAGAGATCTGAGAGAGAGGGATCTGAGAGAGAGAGGGATCTGGGAGAGAGGGATATGGGAGAGGGGGGTCTGGGAGAGAGGGATCTGGGAGAGAGAGATCTGACAGGGGGGATCTGGGAGAGAGGGATCTGGGAGAGAGAGATCTGACAGAGAGGGATCTGAGAGAGAGTGATCTGGGAGAGAGGGATCTGGGAGAGAGATCTGAGAGAGAGGGATCTGAGAGAGAGGGATCTGGGAGAGAGGGATATGGGAGAGGGGGTCTGGGAGAGAGGGATCTGGGAGAGAGAGAGAGATCTGACAGAGAGGGATCTGAGAGAGAGTGATCTGGGAGAGAGGGATCTGGGGGAGAGATCTGAGAGAGAGGGATCTGGGAGAGAGGGATATGGGAAAGAGGGATCAGGGAGACAGGGATCTGGGAGAGGGGGATCTGGGAGAGAGGGATCTGGGAGAGAGAGATCTGACAGAGAGGGATCTGAGAGAGAGTGATCTGAGAGAGAGGGATCTGGGAGAGAGGGATCTGAGAGAGAGGGATCTGCGAGAGGGGGATCTGGGAGAGGGGGATCTGGGAGAGAGGGATCTGGGAGAGAGATCTGGGAGAGAGGGATCTGAGAGAGAGGGATCTGAGAGACGGGGATCTGGGAGATGGGGATCTGGGAGAGAGGGATCTGGGAGAGAGGGATCTGAGAGAGAGGGATCTGGGAGAGAGATCTGGGAGAGAGGGATCTGAGAGAGAGATCTGGGAGAGAGATCTGAGAGAGGGATCTGGGAGAGAGAGATCTGAGAGAGGGGGATCTGGGAGAGAGAGAGATCTGACAGAGGGATCTGAGAGAGAGTGATCTGGGAGAGAGGGATCTGGGAGAGAGATCTGAGAGAGAGGGATCTGAGAGAGAGGGATCTGGGAGAGGGGGTCTGGGAGAGAGGGATCTGGGAGAGAGAGATCTGACAGAGAGGGATCTGAGAGAGGGGGGTCTGGGAGAGAGAGATCTGACAGAGAGGGGAATCTGAGAGAGAGAGAGTGATCTGGGAGAGAGGGATCTGAGAGAGAGGGATCTGGGAGAGAGATCTGAGAGAGAGGGATCTGGGAGAGAGGGTTCTGGGAGATAGGGATATGGGAGAGAGGGATCTGAGAGAGCGGGATCTGGGAGAGAGGGATCTTGGAGAGAGATCTGAGAGAGAGGGATCTGAGAGAGAGGGATCTGGGAGAGAGAAATCTGGGAGAGAGGGATCTGAGAGAGAGGGATCTGGGAGAGAGATCTGAGAGAGAGGGATCTGGGAGAGAGATCTGAGAGAGGGGGATCTGAGGGAGAGGGATCTGAGGGAGAGGGATCTGGGAGAGAGAAATCTGGGAGAGAGGGATCTGGGAGAGGGGGATCTGAGAGAGAGGGATCTGGGAGAGGGGGATCTGGGAGAGAGAGATCTGACAGAGAGGGGGATCTGAGAGAGTGATCTGGGAGAGAGATCTGACAGAGAGGGATCTGGGAGAGAGAGATCTGAGAGAGAGAGGGATCTAAGAGAGAGGGATCTGGGAGAGAGGGATCTGGGGGAGAGATCTGAGAGAGGGATCTGGGAGAGAGGGATCTGGGAGAGAGATCTGAGAGAGAGGGATCTGGGAGAGAGATCTGAGAGAGAGGGATCTGGGAGAGAGATCTGAGAGAGAGAAATCTGGGAGAGGGGGATCTGAGAGAGAAGGATCTGGGAGAGAGGGATCTGGGAGAGAGATCTGAGAGAGAGGGATCTGGGACAGAGAAATCTGGGAGAGGGGGATCTGGGAGAGAGGGATCTGAGAGAGAGGGATCTGAGAGAGAGGGATCTGGGAGAGAGGGATCTGGGAGAGAGATCTGAGAGAGAGGGATCTGAGAGAGAGGGATCTGGGAGAGAGGGTTCTGGGAGATAGGGATATGGGAGAGAGGGATCTGGGAGAGAGATCTGAGAGAGAGGGATCTGAGAGAGAGGGATCTGGGAGAGAGGGATCTGGGGGAGAGATCTGGGAGAGAGGGATCTGGGAGAGAGGGATCTGGGAGAGAGATCTGAGAGAGAGGGATCTGGGAGAGAGATCTGAGAGAGAGGGATCTGGGAGAGAGATCTGAGAGAGAGAAATCTGGGAGAGGGGGATCTGAGAGAGAAGGATCTGGGAGAGAGGGATCTGGGAGAGAGATCTGAGAGAGAGGGATCTGGGACAGAGAAATCTGGGAGAGGGGGATCTGGGAGAGAGGGATCTGGGAGAGAGGGATCTGAGAGAGAGGGATCTGGGAGAGAGGGATCTGGGAGAGAGGGATCTGGGAGAGAGATCTGAGAGAGAGGGATCTGAGAGAGAGGGATCTGGGAGAGAGAAATCTGGGAGAGAGAGATCTGGGAGAGGGGGATCTGAGAGAGAGGGATCTGGGAGAGAGAAATCTGGGAGAGAGAGATCTGGGAGAGGGGGATCTGAGAGAGAGTGATCTGGGAGAGAGAAATCTGGGAGAGAGAGATCTGGGAGAGGGGGATCTGAGAGAGAGAGGGATCTGGGAGAGAGAAATCTGGGAGAGAGAGATCTGGGAGAGGGGGATCTGAGAGAGAGTGATCTGGGAGAGAGAAATCTGGGAGAGAGAGATCTGGGAGAGGGGGATCTGAGAGAGAGGGATCTGGGAGAGAGAAATCTGGGAGAGAGAGATCTGGGAGAGGGGGATCTGAGAGAGAGGGATCAGCTCCAGCACTTCAGTGTCACACAGGGCCAAGCAGCAGAATAAATAGAATACATCCAAACCCATCACACCAGCCCCCCACAGATCTGGAGTTTTTATTATGTAATAATAAAAACATGCAAAGGTTAAAAAAAAACACTATCTTGCATCTCCCAGACTAATAATATTGTGATGTACCAAGAAAAAAAAAAAAAGCTTAGATTATTTTCTCCCCTTTTTAATCTGGATTTTCTCCACCTCCCCCCTAAAACATGTACTTACAGCTCCATTCTTGTAGGCATCTGTTGGCTGGGAGGTCACTATGCTGGGTAGTTGGAAGTGATGCTTCCTTATGCATTAGATTGTTTATTTTTATTTGTATTTAATCTCGCACACAGGTCTGATGATGAATGTACTCAAGGCAGAGAAGAAGAAGAAGAAGAATTGTAAAGCCCAGGTTTGCTTGCTTGTCTTGCTGCTGCTGCTGCTGCTGCTGCTGCTTTGCTCCTGGTCCACCTGTTCTGTGTGTTTTCCCATGTCCTCAGCTGACTGTCATATTGACAAAAAGGGGATGATGACTGTTTAGAGATTTCTCTCCCTCAACAAGCATTTAATGCCTCTCTGTCTGAACCTCTTGTATCAAGCTGGACCAATCTACAGGCTAAGATGATCCTCAGCAGCATCCAGTGGATTTGCAGTGCAATTGCTTGGATCCAAGGCATACAAAAAAAAAATATATAAAAAAATCCAATGATCAGCCCCCAAAAAATAAAAGAAGCTTCATAGAATTCAGACCGTGCTAGGAGCAAGTGTTGTGTTCTCCCTACGAAGTCTCCAATTCCCAATTGTGTGTTGTGTACCACTGAAGGACAAACGAGTGAGCCCAGCCTGATTTATTCCCAGGGCTCGCAAGCTCCATGTCGGCCTCTAGTGGGCTCAAGTCAGAACTGCGCCTCTGTCTGGAGCTGCCATTGACATTCTCTCCCCACTCTTTTTGCTGTAAAAAGAAATATTAATTATTGAAGTAACTATTTCAAATTCAAATTATGCATATCCCTCTAATAAAACATTTTGCAGGAGGGGATGCTGCTGTGAATCAAGAGTCCAAAAGAAGGAAAGGCAGCCTTGTGAGAGGAAAGAAAAAAAAAAAAAAAAGAGAATGATGACCTGTTTAATAAAGTGGCCTCTGCTGAAATTTTTCAGCAAAAGTGATTCAGTTTTAAAGGATTTAATATTATCTTATTCTGTCAAATATCTGGTTAAATAGAAATATACCATGCTGCAAGGTAGCCCACTGTCAATAAATTTACAAACAGTTTGTAAAATCTGTAATTTTTGCATCTGTCCATAAATGTCCCTGAATTAGACAGACAGATTTTCTTTTTTTCTGTCCGGGGTGATGCTGAAAACGAAAAACAAAAACCGTTAAGTGTACAAAAGATGCGCACACTAAAAGAAGCACTTAAGGGTTTGCTTTGTCCACCCCCCCCCTCCCCCCCCCCTCAAAGGGGTAGGACCTCTCCCTGATCCCCCAGAGTGCAAGGCTCCCGACAGGGACACAGGGTACGGATTGGTCCACCTAGCCTAAAAGGCCAGTCGAAGCCGACCCCGAGTACTAGGTCAAGACAGTCACAGACTAATACAAAAATTATGGATTTTATAAACTGTTCATAAACTTATTGACAGTTGGCAACCCTGCCATGCTGGCACAATGAGGTTGATTTATGAAAACTGGAGAGTGAAAAATCTGGTGCAGCTCTGCATGGTAGCCAATCACCTTCTAACTTCAGGTTGTTCAATTAAGCGTCGACAATAAAACCTGGAAGCTGATTGGTTTCTATGCAGAGCTGCACCAGATTTTGCGCTCTCCAGTTTTAGTAAATCCGGTGTACATTTCTGAAAGTAGATGTAAAACATTATTAATAGTTTACACTTGCAGGTGGAGGGGGGGGGTAGTAAAAAATAACCGTGTCTTACTGCCCCCCAACAGCCCCCTCTTAGGGCCGGTTCACATCTGTGCAGTCCGCATACCTCCCAACTTTTTGAGATGGGAACAAGGGACACCTTTTCGCAAAAGTATGTAGACATAGGACACACCCCCTTGCCACGCTCCCTTAAAGGAAAATTATACAAAAAAAACAATTATTTAAACCCACAAGTGTTTTTTTTTTTTTTTACCACTACTATTCCTTTATATTGGCTTCTGAAATTTACAAATGCAGCATATATATCAATATATATATTATATATACATACACACGTAGACACCCACACTCTTATAAATAAATGTAATAGAAACGTAAACATACGTGACTAATTAATGTTAAATAACAACAAAATTATTAGTTTTATTTAACATTTATTAGTCCATATGCTTATGGGGTTCTATTACATTAATTTATAAGGGTGTGGGTGTCTATGTGTGTATGTGTATTTCATTAATGCTTAACAATGCAAAAAAAACAGTGCATGATAGCTCAAAACTAAAAAAAAAAACTTGATTCGAATCGTGAATCGCGTTTTTTTTTTTTTTAAATCGCAGATTTTTTTTTTGAGAAAATCTCCCAGCTCTAGTTTAGCGACCATACTATTATAAGTGAATGAAAAAAGTGTGGCAACCACAAGCCAATTACTAGGCTCACGGTTGTGGCACTGCATCCCCATTCAAAAAGTTTGTTTGAATGTAAAAAAAAAAATGGTGGTAGAATCACCTTCTGAATATATGTTATCATTACCTGCACTGCTCAGTAGCGTTCTACCGCAGATAACTCTTCAAAGAGAGATGCAGATGTAAAAGCGCCCATACTGAATGATACTTAGTTTGCTCTGTGCACTGTGTATCATAAAATAAATGTCATGGTTATTTATAATAATAAAATATTTGAAGTCGGCATTCAGGGTATTCATCCCTGGGCGCATACCGCCCTAAACATTCATACCGCTAAGCACACCTTCCAGCTGCAGCAGCTGTCAGCCTCTTATAGACATTTACAGGCTATCAGCAGCAGGGCTGGGCGGTGCACTTGTGCAGCCCAGAGCTAAGCGCCAGAGCCCTGTGCACTGTGGCTACACGCCCAGTAAGCATGGGGGCTAAGGAGCAGTTTTTCTAGTAAGTGCAGATATTTTAGTTCCTTAGACAGTTGGAGTACAGGTAATAAATCTCACCCTTACGTGCAAAATAAAATATAAAATGCACAACCACATTCATTGCGACAGTGGGGGATATTTATCAAAACTGTTTTATACTACTAGAGCGGATATGTTATATTGGTAATTTTATTGTTTGCAATCTCTACTTTCAGTTTTGTGATGCAAGTTAGGGACAGATTTATTTTCTGCACACAAATTGCATAATAAATTAGCCGTTATAAAAAAATGAATATACAGTATCTTACAAAAGTGAGTACACCCCTCACATTTTTGTCAATATTTTATTATATCTTTTTATGTGACAACACTGAAAAAATGACACTTTGCTACAATGTAAAGTAGTATGTGTACAGCTTGTATAACAGTGTAAATTTGCTGTCCCCTCAAAATAACTCAACACACAGCCATTAATGTCTAAACCGCTGGCAACAAAAGTGAGTACACCCCTAAATGAAAATGTCCAAATTGGGCCCAATTAGCCATTTTCTCTCCCTGGTGTCATGTGACTCGTTAGTGTTACAAGGTCTCAGGGGTGAATGGGGAGCAGTTGTGTTAAATTTGGTGTTATCGCTCTCACTCTCTCATACCGGTCACTGGAAGTGGTCATTTCTTCAGTGTTGTCACATGAAAAGATATAATAAAATATTTACAAAAATGTGAGGGGTGTACTCACTTTTGTGAGATACTGGGGTTGATTTATTAAAGGCAAATAGACTGTGCACTTTGTAAAGTGCAGTTGCATTCTGCATGTGCAGTTGCTCCAGAGCTTAGTAAATGAGCAGAAGCTCTGCTGACTTCCATCATCCAATCATGTGCAAGCAAAAATGCTTTTTTTAAATTTTCCTTGCATGTGATTGGGTGTTCTTTGTAAAGTGAAACTTTACCTCATTTACTAAGCTCTGGAGCAACGGCACTTTGCAAAGCGCACAGTCTATTTGCCTTTAGTAAATCAACCCCACTGTATCTACATCTATTGACATTTTAAAAGGATCTTCACCCAAGAGAGAAAAAATTAAAAGTCAGCAGCTACAAATACTGTAGCTGCTGACTTTTAATAAAAGGACAGGATCCTCACCTGGGCTGGTTCTTCACTGGTCTCCAGATCCCTGGTTCCAGCATGTTTACTGTGGGAGGATGATTTGCTGCTAGACAGCTGGCTTCACGCTGCGCATGTACAAGCCACACAGGCTTTGCGAATGGTCCCACAGCCTTCTGGGATCTGTCGCGCATCCCAGAAGGCTGCAGGCAAAGAGAGGGGGTACCGAAGCTCCATGGAAGTGGGAGCAGATACCTAGTAAAAGTAACATTTATGAACACAAATTGTACAATAACTAGTTTGCACCTCTGTGTTGCGGTAGCACATGCATTATTTCAAAATGCAGTACCACGTATAACATGCGTTGCAGTGCTATTCATTTTGCCGGGGACCCCAACACAATACTTAAGGCATTGCACCTGCATAGTCCCCAACTGTCCCTGATTTCGAGGAACTGTCCCTGATTTCGAGGGACTGTCCCTGATTTGGAGCAATGTCCCTCTTTCCCCCTCATTTGTCTCTCATTTTGATCTGATCTATATAGTTGTATATAAAATGCACTTTTTATCTTTCAAAAAATGTTTCCCAGTGCTAAACCTTTCATCCAAATTCTAAATTGCTGCATTTGTAAATTTTTAAAGCCAATAAAAAGGAATAGTAGTGGTAAAAAAAAGCTCTTGTGGATTTAATTAACCTTTATTTTGGTTGATTCTCCTTTAAGGGGGTGTGGCAGGGGGAGTGTCCTATGTCTACATACGTTTGCTAGTAGGTGTCCCTCATTCCCATCTCAAAATGTTGGGAGGTATGCACCTGCATTGTAGTGCCCCATAAGGCATGGCAATACACACAGTGCTTTGTATTAGAAAACCGGGGTCGGGTGCATTGGCAGCCTATTCATTTTGACATAACACATGTTAGCAAAAGTAATTGGGCCCCCTAAATATTTTTGGTTTAAAGAAAAGATTACAGTTTAATTTTATTCAAAAACTCACCGGGTCATATTAATAATTTCTGATTCTAAGGCTAAAATCTTGGTAATACTTTTCTTTCTATGGAGCTGGTAGTACCAGTAAGCTGGGAAATGCCATTCTTTTCTAACTGCTTTATCAGCACATTTGTGTTTATAGTGATGTAGGGAGGTTCCACAAAGTGTAGCAGGAGACCAGGAAAATGACACTTTCAGAAGTGTCAGATTCTGTAGAGTCTTCAGATGGTGATTTCTCTTCATTACAGTTGTTCCTATGGGCCCAGGAGGTGGGAGAGATTTCCTACTTTCCTTCTTGCTGTGGGCACATTTCTTGGCAAAGTAATTTTTTAGTGATAGAGTCTGTTTGTTTCCCCCAACACTTGATATTCCTGATATGTCCCTCCTGTACCATGTACTTGTATGAGAAAGTCTCCTGTTCTATTTGTATTGCTTCCTTTGTGTGAGATCCCTGGTGTTCCTGCCAGTCCCTCTGCTTTCCTGACCACACTAGGCAGGAGAACAAATCATAGTTAGTTCTCCAGCTATGCTGGGAACTCAGCCTACTCTCCTCCAATGATCAGACTTGTCCTGACACGCCTCCCCTGTACAGCCTATCACTGGCAAGCTCATTGTGCTGCTGCTGCTTCTCCTTCCCCCCAGTTCTTATGCAGCTGAGAACAGAGGGAATGTGATCATTTATAAAAAAAGGGAAACAAGGTATTTACAATGTTTTTTATATCTATACATTTTTATTTTAAACTGAATGGGTTTTATTACAAGGTGATTGTTTACAATCACGTTTACTGTGGGCAAACAGCTAAATACCCAATTGAAATACAGTTATGTGTATCTACTTTCCTCCTTGCTAAAGGATTTGTGATTCCGTCTAGCCACTGTTGTGATCCAGACATCCCCGCCAAATTGCATGGCCACGTTCTTACTTTGATCAAGAAAACACCTCTGATTGGGGGAATGGTAAAGGTGCAGAGAAGGGCAACCAAACTGATAACAGGCATAAATATATAAGTGGTCTATATAGTGAACTTGGTGCAGTTGTTCACATTCAAGTCGTTACATGGGACAAGGGGGCACTCATTATGTCTGGAGGAAAATAACTTTTAACCTCTGCATATCGAAATGTGGAATAGAGTCCCTAAGGAACTAGTTGTGGCCAACTCGGTAGATTAAAAAATTCCTTGATACATTAATAAATGCACAAAATATAACTGACTAGTAACAATTATAGATAATAACACCAGGGGTTGTTTATACAGGGACTATACAATTGTCTTCTGGGGGATCTCCCTGCTGGAGAATATTGGACCATGCTTCATAGGGGTTTTTATTTTACCTTCCTCTGATTCAACTGTGGGTAAGCCCAGGTTCACACTGAGCTGCTTGAATGAAGCCGTGCGAGTTCAGCCGAACTCGCACGATTTCACTCCCGCATGTCATTCCGATTTCAGCGGCGGTTTCACAGACATCTGTGCGGGTTTCTGCACAGATGTCAATGGAAATCGCAAGCTCAAATCGCAAAAAGTAGTACAGAAACTACTTTTTGAAATCGGTGCGGCACCGCAAACACCAATTAGGACGGTGCCATTGCCGGCAATTGCCACCGTTTTGACATGCGATTTGACATGTCAAATCGCATATCAAATCGCAACAGTGTGAACCAGGGCTCAAGGATTGTGTATATGGAGGTTTTCTATTTATTTATTTTTCTAGTGGTTGAACTAGATGGTCTTTTTTTGACCTGACTAAATATGAAACTGTTGATTGGCCAAGGAATGATGAAGTCCTTGCTCCACTGAGCCTGGATCAACACAGGGGCCTATTTGAAAACAACAGTATGGGCAGACCCACTGTAAAAAAAAATGTAGGCTACATTCACACCGGTCGATATCTAAGTGGAGTGAATGTAGCTTTATAAAGCATAGCGTGAATGCAGCTTAAAGAGGAAGTAAACCCCCCCCCCCCCGAAAAACGGGATAAAATAAGACCCTGCAAGAGAAAGACATAATTAGCTAGTATGCATATCGAAGCCCCCGAAGTCCTCCTCGTTCCCCTCCGCTGCCGCCGCCATGTCCCCTCGGAGCTTCTTCCTGGTATCCCCGCTCCAGCGCTGTGATTAGCCGGAGCGGCAATGACGTCACTCCCGCGCATGCGCGTGGGACCAGCACGATCCCTTTCATGCTTGCGGGACCGGCATAATCCCAGCATGTCCCATTAATTATGCCGGGACGCTCAGTGCGCCTGCACCGTTGTCTATATCGCGCATGCGCCGTAGACATTGGTGCAGTGTTTTCTGCAAATATCTCCTTAACCGTGTAGGTTAAGGAGATATTTCTTGCACCTACAGGTAAGCCTTATGCCCCGTACACACGATCGTTTTTCATGCCGTTAAAACTGCCATTTTAAAAAATGGCCCTGAAAAATGATCGTGTGTATGCTCCAGAGCATTTTTAACGACGTGAAAAACGGCCATTAAAAATTCCGGACATGCTCTCTTTTTTCACGTCGTTTTTCATGTCGTTTTTTTTAACGACGTGCAAAACGATAGTGTGTATGCTTTAACGACGTGAAAAAAAACGCGCATGCTCAGAATCAAGTATGAGACGGGAGCGCTCGTTCTGGTAAAACTAGCGTTCGTAATGGAGATAGCACATTCATTACACAGTAACGGACTGAAAAGCGCGAATCGTCACTCAACAAACTTTACTAACATGAAGGGTGGCGCCATTCGAACGGAACTTCCCCTTTATAGTTCAGTCGTACGTGTTGAACGTCACTGCGCTTTGCTTGATCGTTTTTTTTAATGATGGTGTGTACGCAAGGCAGGCTTGAGAGGAAACATGAAAAAAAACGAGGAGAAAAACGTTGGTTTAAAAAATGACATAAAACGATCGTGTGTACGGGGCATAAATCTAGGCTTACCTGTAGGTGCAAGTTGTCAAAGTGGGTTTACAACCACTTTAAGACCCCTTTCACACTGAGGTGTTTTTTAGGCGCTAAAGGGCTAAAAATAGCACATGTAAAGCATCTGAAAAACGCCTCCCCTGCAGCCCCAGTGTGAGAGCCGAGTGCTTTCACACTGGAGCGGTGCACTTGCAGGACGCTAGAAAATGTCCTGGAATCAGCGTGAAAGTGCACTAAAGCAATTTCAGTCAGAATTCGGACCTTAAACAGACCAGAAGACACGCAGGACTCCTGTACAATTCGCTCTGGAGCCGCTTCATTGAGAGTCAGTCACAATCTTCTGACATGCGAATTGGACGCAAGGAAACCCGCATTCAATTTGCAATAGTGTGAACCCAGCCTTAAAGGGGTTGTAAAGGTTCGTTTTTTATTTTCTAAATAGGTTCCTTTAAGCTAGTGCATTGTTGGTTCACTTGACTTTTCCTTTGATTTCCCTTCTAAATATTTTTTTTCTTTGTTTTCTTTGCCTGAATTTCTCACTTCCTGTTCCTCCTCAGTAAGCTGTTCAGTAAGCTGTTCTGGCTGACTAAACACCACTCGGATGATGGTGTAAAGTTTAGTGAGGAGAAACAGGAAGTGAGAAATTCAGACAAAGAAAAAAAACATTTAGAAGGTAAATCAAAGGAAAAGGTAAGTGAACCAACAATGCACTAGCTTAAAGGAACCTATTTAGAAAATAAAAAACGAACCTTTACAACCCCTTTAAAAGGAGGAGAGCCTGGTCATATGTCATCATGTCAAAATCACATGACCATCTCTCCTCCAATCACGGAGCTCCCTCTGATCAAGTGAACAAGGCGGGCATCAGTGAGCTCAGAGAAATGCAGTATAATGGAGAGCGGATAGTGTTATCTACTCTCCATTATACATGACCCCCGCAGAGCACTGCACCCCCCCCCCCCCCCCCACTGCATGTCAGCACTTCTGTGCAGAAGATTACAGGAGGCTGACATCAATATTCTGCCCCCAAATTTTTTTTTATGCTTCTTGGGGATTTACACAATAGGCAACAAGCGACACAAAACTCTGGTGTGAACGGGCCCCTTGAAAATAACAGGATTCTTTATCTTAAGTGTTATCAATCTGTTGGAATTGTGAAATAAAACGCTCAGGGGTGAATGAGAATTCAATGTTTTTCCTAAAAAAACATAACAGGAATAAATTATGTTTTATAACTGGCTGAGTGAAGATTTAACTCTTTGTTACTTTTACCGTGTGCTTGAACTTGTGGGTCTCTGGTCATTCTGAGCACGCTCTGCATTTTTCAGCGCATTACTGTGCTAATTAATGAAAACGGCAGCAAAATAGACATATACTGTATAATTCAGACATCTTTACATAAGCCATCCTTTTTCTATAGAGCAGGAATACCCACATACTGCGTGTGGAATGACATCCCTAGAATGCAGAGGACATGTGCGGCTTGTCATTGGAGGGACACTGCTGTAGCCACAGCTGGCTGGGCAGAAGCTGCCAAGCTTCAAATAACTTGTGTATTCCAGGAACGGTACATCGGTAGTGGGATTGTGCATTACGGAATCTTTTTAATAAATGTACAAAATTGTGTGTTATATGATTGTCCTACAACTAAAGCCCAACTCCAGGCTTGAAGTCTTCCTCCCCCTTCAGCCGCCCCCCCCCCCAAAGCAATATATACACCCATATTTGCCCCAGCTTCCCTTGGAGTACCCCTGCAGCATTAATATAAAAAAGGAATATAAACCCCTCATTTGCCCCAAGCTGTCTTAGAGTATCCCTGCACCCTTTATTAAAAAATCAATAAACACCACCCCTATTTTCCCCAACCCCTCTTGGAGTATCCCTGTACCCTTTAATAAAAAAAAAGCAATATACACCCCCCCATTTGCCCCAACCCCTCTTGGAGTACCTCTGTACCCTTTAATAAAAAAAATAATATACAGTACACCACCCCTATTTGCCCCAACCCCCCTTGGAGTTCCAGTTCCCCTGTACTCTTTAATAATAATAATAATAGAAAAAAAACAATATACACCCCTCATTTGCCCCAACCCTCCTTGGAGTCCCCCTGCACCCTTTAATAAAAAAAAAACAATATACACCCCTCATTTGCCCCAAACCCTCCTGGAGTACCCCTGCACCATTTAATTAAAAAAAGCAATATACACCCCCGCATTTGTCCCAACCCCTTTTGGAGTACCCCTGCACGCTTTACCTCCAGCAGTAGGTGGATTCTAACTGCTGCAGAGATTGGTTCCACATAATAACATGGTGCCACTCTTTTCAGCATTACCTCTGTGAGCTCAGGGCATGAAAGGGGAGGGTGAAAACACACTGAGCTCATAAGAAGTTGGTTAAATGATGCTGGGCATCCTTAAACCTGAAGCTGGCTCTGGACTAGTGAGCAACAGAGATCTGTATAACAGCTAGAATGAAAAAAGATAGAAAAGATAGTTGGGCTTTAAAATAAAAGGAAACCTGTACTGGGAGAAATCTGCTATTCCTGATCTTTTGAATATGCTTGTTTCATGGCCACCTATGGCTTTTATACTTTGAACCACAGTGAGGTCAGACCTCATGATCTGCATAATTGTTCAAGATCAGTGACTGAAGAGTACTGAAGCCATTGAATTACTATGACAGCCAAGCAACTAGCAATTTTTGAAGGAGTAGTCAGCAATTTCAGCTTTAGACAAATATAAGAGGCACAAATTAATGCAGCTTTGCAATCCTTGCAGAAGAAATCTCACCACACATATTTGTTCTGTGTCCTGTCCCCTAGGGGACAAAGTGCATGTAGAATTTCCTCTACCTCTGTCTGACCACACAGCTCCACAGGAGACGAATGCTTGATGAGTGGTGATTGACAGTGCTGGCCTTTGGCACCAGGCATATGCCAGAGACCAGTGCCATGAAAATGAGGTGGCATGTGAGCCAGTGGGAAAGAAATCAGTCTGTTGCCAGTTGTTATTTGTGTTTTCAGGGAGGAGAGCAGAGTACCTAGAGTCAGGGACAGGTGGAAATGTTAGCTAGGGGGAAGAAGACATGATCCCACAAGGCAGAGCTCTACCATCTGGTGCTGATTAGTCTTGGAGCGGTGTTAGTGTTTGATGCTGCTGGAGAGGACATAGTGAGAGTTGGGGAGATGGAGAAAACAGAGTGGGGGAGAGATAAAGTAGAAAGAGTGGGGAAGGTGGAGAAGACAGTAAAGTTGGGGAAATAGAGCGGACAGAGTGGGTGGAGATGGAGAAGACAGAGTGGGGGAGATATAGAAGACAGTAGAGTTGGGGAGATGAAGCAGACAGAGTGGGGGTAGATGGGGAAGACAGAGTGGGGGAGATAGAGAAGACAGAGTGGGGGGATGGAGAAGACAGTAGAGTTGGGGAGATGGAGCAGACAGAGTGGGGGGAGATGGGGGAGATGGAGAAGACAGAGTGGGGGAGAAGGAGAAGAAAGAGTGGGGAAGATGGTGAAGACAGTAGAGTTGGGAAGATGGAGTGGACAGAGTGGGGGAGATGGAGCGGACAGAGTGGGAGGAGATGGGGAAGACAGAGTGAGGGAAATGGAGAAGACAGTATGGGGGATATTGAGAAGATAGTGTGGGGAAGATGTGGAGTACAGAGTAAATACACAAGACTTTTGGACAGGTGCACCCACACCATAGGGAGTGGTAACAATGGAGTTTTGCTTGACTGGCACAATATTAAATACCCTCAAATTGGGCTTCATGCAGGGGAGTAGCTGGCAGAGTAATAGAAGCCAGAAAGATGTAAATTGCTGTAGAATAATTCAGCATTTCTTTTTATAAACAAGTATTTAACCACTTGGACCCCTTCATAAAGAGGACATTTTGCTATTCAGCACTATGCGACTTTAACTGGCAATTGCTCATTCATGCAGCCCTGTACTCAAATGAAATTTATATATATGAAATTTATATAATTTTTTTCACAAAGAGATCTTTCTTTTGGTGGATTTAATCACCCCTGGGTTTTTTTAGTTTTTGCTATATAAACAAAAAAAAAATTAAATTAAAATAACACCTTTTCCTTAATTTTTTGCTGTAAAATTTGCAAACAAATAATATTTCTTCATATATTTATGCCAAACTGTAGTCTGCTAAAAAAAATTTGGGTAAAAATAACTCAAAATCAATGTATGTTATTTAGTCTGTGTAAAAGTTTTAAAGTCTTCAAACTATGGTATATACACTGAGGAAAATTATAAACGCAACACTTTTGTGTTTGCCCCTATTTATCATGAGCTGAACTCAAAGATCTACAACTTTTTCTATGTACACAAAAGGCCTATTTCTTTCAAATATTGTTCACAAATCTTTTTAAGTCCAGGTTCACATTGGGCTGCGGGATGGAAGCCGTGCGAGTTCAGCTGAACTCGCACGATTTCACTCCTGCTTGTCAGTCCCGATTTCGGCCGCGATTACAGAGACATCTGTGCAGTTTCTGCACAGATGTCAATGTAAATCGCGTGCCGAAATCGCAAAGAGTAGTACAGAAACGACTTTTTTAAAATCAGTGCAGCGCCGCAGATACGGCGTCGCACCGATTAGGACGGAGCCATTGCCTTTCCAGTGTGAAAGCACTCTGGCTTTCACACTGGAGTGACAGGAGAGGCTCTTTACAGGCGCTATTTTTTTTTTTTTTTTACATACTGTCAGAGTAGTTCAGTTTTTTTGTCACACTTTTATTGCTTACAACAGTGATTATGAAGTATTTAAAATATTGCCATAAACACATTCCACAGAGCTTCAAAGCGTACAAAGAACCATTCACATCAGCCTGTTTACCAAAAGACACTTTAAAATATAAAATTCAAGGATTATATTTTTGTCCATCTAGTCCTGAGATTTACACTGCTCAGCCACACATGCCAAATTCAGGTATTTATACTACTGGCATTAAAATATACATTTAACTACTTCAGCCCCTGACCATTTGGCTGGCCAAAGACTAGGCCACTTTTTGCGATTCGGCACTGCGTCGCTCTAACTGACAATTGCGCGGTCGTGCAACGTGGCTCCCAAACAAAATTGACGTCCTTTTTTTCTCACAAATAAAGCTTTCTTTTGGTGGTATTTGATCACCACTGCGTTTTTTTTTTTTTGCGCTATAAACAAAAATAGAGCAACAATTTTGAAAAAAAAGTAATATTTTGTACTTTTTGCTATAATAAATATCCCCAATTCCTTAGTTTAGGCCGATATGTATTCTTCTACATATTTTTGGTAAAAAAAATCACAATAAGCGTTTATTGATTGGTTTGCGCAAAAGTTATAGCGTCTACAAAATAGGGGATAGTTTTATGGCATTTTTATTAATAATTTTTTTCTTGCTAGTAATGGCGGCGATCAGCGATTTTTATCGTGATTGCAACATTATGGCGGACACATCGGACACTTTTGATGTCATTTTGGGACCATTGTCATTGATACAGCGATCAGTGCTATAAAAATGCACTGATTACTGTAAATATGTCTCTGACAGTGAAGGGGTTAACCACTAGGGGGCGCTGAAGGGGTTAAGTGTGTCCTAGGGAGTGCTTCTAACTGTAGGGGGGATGGGGTGTGTGTGACACGACGCTGATCACCGCTCCCGATTACAGGGAGCTGTGATCAGTGTCCTGTCACTAGGAAGAATGGGGAAATGCTTGTTTACATTAGCATTTCCCCTTTCTTCGTCTCCGTGAGACGATCGCGGGTATCTCCGCGGACATCGAGTCCACTGGACCCGTGGTCGGACTCACAGGAGCCATTCTGCCGACGTATAAGTGCGTGTGGCAGTCCTTAAGCGGTTAATGATGTATTATAGATTACAGGACTGCATTCTCTTATCATCCTCTTTATTCATTGTGATGACCATTATCACCTAGATAGAAAGGGATGGCAAATCCAAAATTTTAAAGGTGTCAAATCTTCATATGGATACCCTCCTGTACGGTGCTTCAGTTTCACAGGGGGCCTGGGCAGCTGACAAGCAGAAGGAAGAGGATCGTGAATAGGGAGGGGGATCAGTGCAGTGAGGGATAGCAATTACTGGAACCAATCCCTCTGTGGCTCCTCCAGCAGCAGCTGAATTCCAGATTCTCCTCATCTCCCTCTTGGCTTTCAGCTGCTGCAGGGGAAGCTACAGGGGGATCAGTTCCAGTACTTTCGCTCCCGGCTGCACTGATTACCCTACCTGTCAATGATCCCCTTCCCCCTGCTGCCCGGGCCCTCCTGTGTGCCCCTTTCTCCTGCAGGGGTACCGATCACTCACTGTTCATTTAAAATTGAAACATTGTGAGTTTACTGTGCTTCAGTTTGTGAATAAACAGGAAGCCTCTGTACAGAGCACTTCCTGTTCATTCATCTGCAGTGCAGCTGAGGCAGAGAAAGAATTGGGGATCTATGTCAGTTGCTTTCTCTGTCTCTAAAGTGAGACATCAGGGGTCTGTTTGGACCACTGATATTTTACCAAAGCCCCCCACAATAGTGTCGTGAAAAAAAAATTGTAAAGAATAATTAAAAGAAAAAATAAAGACTTCACACTATGACCCATATATTATGAATGAGCAGTTTGTGCAACTGAGATGCCTGTTACCATATGGGGATGATGCAGCTGTACAAGCACAGCTGACATTTGACAGGTGTCCAGCTGCAGGTAAGTTGTCGCAGTTGCCGCAGCTAATTTTAAAGGAAACCTTATTCATAGGCTGGCAGTCGGGCATTTCATGGAAGTGAATGGTGACAGCAGCATGTATTTTCCCGTACATTATGAAACTTTTCTAAAAAAAAATGAGCCAGAGGTTCCTATAGTTTAGCAATATGTTAGCCATGTCAAAGAATAAAAGTGTATTTTTAGCCAAATGCTTATTTAAAATTATTATTATTACTATTTTTAAATTGCCGTATTGCAGTTTCACAGGACCGTGCTGCAACTGTGAGCTGAGCATTCATATTGCTTTTCTAGTGCGGCTCAATTAAACTCAGTGGGCAAGTTTGACAGGCAGTACCACCTGTCAAACTCTGCACCCTGGATTAAAAATGCCTCAGATGTGAAGCAAGGAATATTTTCACCCCTGTCCAGCTGTAGTGGGCAGTTCCAGGGGGCTGGAGGGTTCAATAAAACTGCAGGTCAACCCCCTGTTTTTACCATCCCCGCTGCCTGTCTAAAAAGCCCTAGAGCAGGGGTCTCAAACTGGCGGCCCTCCAGCTGTTGCGAAACTACAAGTCAAAAAGACAAAAATCTCCTGCGCTCTCGGTGTATCGTCAAAACACGGGTAGTGTGGTTCCGTCTAAAGGCAAAGTCTAAAGTCTTGCAGCCCTCCTCAGAACAATGGGTGTTCATGTGGCTAGAAAAAAGAAAGAAAAAAGGAGGGCGCACCGACCTAGTGTATTACCACTTAGACGTTTTATTTAAAATATAAAAAAGCAGTGGTCCATCTAGGCTCTGAGGAAAGGGGTGCGCCCCAGAAACGTGTCAGCTATCCATTTGTCTGAAGTATTGTCCGACCCTCTCTGTCATCGAGTCCAGTCGGCAGGTGCCAAAGAATTTCCAGCTGATTTGTCCGATAAGCTTTTATTTAAGCTCCGTTTGTGAGTAAGATTACTGCTTTTTTATATTTTAAATAAAACGTCTAAGTGGTAATACACTAGGTCGGTGCACCCTCCTTTTTTCTTTCTTTTTTGCGAAACTACAAGTCCCATCATGCCTCTGCCCATGGGAGTCCTGATTGTAACTGTCAGCCTTGCAATGCCTCATGGGAATTGTAGTTCTGCAACAGCTGGAGGGCCGCCAGTTTGAGACCTCTGCCCTAGAGAGTTGTCATAGACAGCTTTTGGGTTAAAACCTTACTAAAAAAAACAAGCTGCCTTGATACTAACCTATAGAAAATTTACAGACAGAACTAAGCCAATGATTCGGATTGGTTAGCTTAGGTTTTGGCATATTGCAGCCCAAATAATTTGTGAAATATAGTGCATGAGATACCAAGCATAAGCTGAGCTCTGTGCAAAAAACTGATATGACATAAATCCATTTTTTTGTGTGCTTCCAATGCCTTTGCAATTGCTGATATTACATTGTAAAATTAGGGTGAAATCATTACACATCATAAATCTGTGCAAACAAAAGGCAATGGGAGGGACCATGCAGTTCTGTCCCCTATAGACTGCCAATAGAAAACTACAGGAGGGGCGGATACAAGGCCAGTTACTCTGCAAGAAAACAGAGAGCAGTAGTAACCAGTCTTTAATACAGGAAACTCCTGCACAGAGGCAATGTGTAGAAGTGTAGAGTTCCTTGTAGTTTGGACAATATTTGTTCAGCCTGAATTTCAGCTTTAACAGAAAAGCTTTCCACTCACAAGTCACTCTTGTGATTAACATCCGAGAATAGTTGTGTGTAAAAATAATTTCACCGTCTATAGTTATGTCTGCTCGTGTCACTTTGTAAAATAGCTTATTGCTGACTTCACGTAACTTCAGTAACCAAGATAGATCATCGCGCTGATGTTTGACAGGCAACAATGTCAAGGTGATTTTGGCTTGGAATGCCAAGCGTGAACAATAGTTAGTGAGGCCTCCATGTCCTTTGTCTTCTTCCCTGGTTTGATGTCACCATATACATACAGTATAAAAGTTGACATTTTAAGTCTGCATTAAGCACAAAAAGCTGTTTTTTAAAAAAAGATCCAGAATGAAGTGAAGCAGCTCTACAAGGTTTAATGTTAATTGCATTGAAAAAAAAATCATTTAAAACAGCAATCTACTTCCCCAAAATTTAATTATAACTAATAGGTACTGGGCAGTAAGGCCTTAATGTGGACCCTCCAAATGCTGGATCACTGAACCGGGAGTGTGTGAGTTATATTAACATCCCTAACTCACCTTTCCTATTATTTTTATTTTTTATTTTATTTATTACAGCTACTTATATAGCAGTCAATTTAGGGAGCGCTTTACACCTATATTGTACTTTCACATCATTATTTCTCCTGAGTTCTCTTGTAAAGTGAGACGGACTGTTTTGAAAGTAAAGCAGATGTAAACCCTAACTGCATGACATTTACGGGTCTATTTACAGTGCCTTGAAAAAGTATTCATACCCCTTAACAAATTTCCACATTTTGTCATGTTACATCCAAAAACATAAATTTATTTTTTTGGGATTTTATGTGATAGTCCAACAAAAAGTGGCACATAATTGGGAAGTGGAAGGAAAATGATAAATAGTTTTCATTTTTTTTTTACAAATAAATATGCGAAAGGTATGGCGTGCATTTGTATTCAGCCCCCTTTACTCTGATACTCCTAACTAAAATCTAGTGGAACCAATTGCCTTCAGAAGTCACCTAATTAGTAATTAGCGTCAACCTGTGTGTAATGTCAGTATAAATACAGCTGTTCTGTGAAGCCCTCAGGTTTGTTAAAGAACTTTAGTGAACAAACAGCATCATGAAGGCCAAGGAACACAACAGACAGGTCAGGGATAAAGTTGTGGAGAAGTTTAAAGCAGGGTTAGGTTATAAAAAAATATCCCAAGCTTTGAACATCTCACGGAGCACTGTTCAACCCATCATCTGAAAATGAAAAGAGTATGGCACAATTACAAACCTACCAAGACATGACCGTTAACCTAAACTGACAGGCCAGGCAAGGAGAGCATTAATCAGAGAAGCAGCCAAGAGGCCCATGGTAACTCTGGAGGGGCTGCAGAGATCCACAGCTCAGGTGGGAGAATCTGTCCACAGGACAACTAATAGTCATGCACTCCATAAATCTGGTCTTTATGGAAGAGTGGCAAGAAGAAAGCCATTGTTGAAAGAAAGCCATAAGAAGTCCCGTTTGCAGTTTGTGAGAAGGTGCTCTGGTCAGATGAGACCAAAATTGAACTTTTTGGCCTAAAAGCAAAACGCTATGTGTGGCGGAAAACTAACACTGCACATCACCCTGAACACACCATATCTACCGTGAAACACGTGGTGGCAGCATCATTTTGTGGGGATACTTTTCTTCTGCAAGGACAGGGAAGCTGGTCAGAGTTGATGCGAAGATGGATGGAGCCAAATACAGGGCAATCTTAGAAGAAAACCTGATAGCCTGCTAAAAACTTGAGACTGGGGGAGAGGTTCACCTTTCAGCAGGACAACGACCCACAACATACAGTCAAAGCTACAATGGAATGGTTTAGATCAAAGCATATTCATGTGTTAGAATGGCCCCGTCAAAGTCCAGACCTAAATCCAATTGAGAATCTGTGGCAAGACTTGAAAATTGCTGTTCACAGACGCTCTCCATCCAATCTGACAGAGCTTGAGCTATTTTGCAAATGTAGCGGTACCCCCATGGGGGCTGCTGATTAACTCTATACCCCACAGGCTATCCCGACTCTGCAGATTCTCTCTTACCTCTGACACCTTGGGTTCCATTGTAATTGTCTTACAGTAATAAGGATAGACTTAATCAAAGTTTCTGAATCACACAAATAAATTTACTAGTGCAAAGAAATAACATAAAAGTATTGTACATTCAATGGAAAATGAACACAGATTAACTGAGACATATAGTCAGGTTTGGTAATGACTATCACTTTAACCCGCAACCACTAGGCAACGGATATGTGGGCTAGTACACGGTGGAGCAGACCCCCAATACCTCAGTACCTATTGGATCACCTCTCCACCGATGGCCAAGCACACAGATCAATAAAACAACAATGAAAACAATAGTTAGAGTATATGCTTCAACCTTATATTGCTAAATGGCTCTCTCTAGAGTTCAGTTCAGTGTGACCTTAACTGTATAGTGTACAGCTTAATGAACAATAAAGTATTGGCAGTTTTCTCCTGTTCCAGTCTTTTTCTTCAGCTAGCTTAGTGATCTTGAAGTGTACGGTGGTGCACTTAATTGTAATCCAATGTGGTAAAGAAATAAGCAACAACTGAATGATGTGAGATGATTAATCTTATAAAAGAAAGGTTAAATTTGAAAATCCGGCTGTGGGAACACTTAGGCCTCGTACACACGACCGATTTTCTCGGCAAGAACCAGCAAGAAACTTGCTGGCAGAGATGTCTTGCCGAGTAAATCGGTCGTGTGTACGCGGCTATCGGGTTTCTCGTCGAGAAAACCGACAAGTAACCTCGACGAGAAAATAGAGAACCTGCTCTCTATTTTCTCGTCGAGATTCTCGTCAGCCTGTTTCTCGACGAGAAAAGTGAGTGTGTGTACACTTACCTGTCCGCCGGGAAGCCCGCGCATGTTCGAAATGAATTCGACGCATGCGCGGTAGCTTCCTAGGCATACGTAGGGTATACCAAGATGGCGGCGACGGCATCGAATGTGACGAGCGCATGCTCGTCGTAGTCGATGACGTCACCGCGTACGCTCCATTCAAAGAACCGCGGGTTCTTTGAAATGAGCGTGTGTACACTCGGCCGGGACAAGTTTCTTGTCCAAGAATCTCGTCGAAAAAAATGACATGTTTTTTTTAACGAGAATCTCAGCCGTGTGTACGAGGCCTGAGATTCAATAGATACCCTTCCGTGGGACTACAAGTGTCAGCGACAGTCTGGATAGCAGAAATCATCTATCAATCTCAGTCAATTACGTTAATGGGCAAGTGCCCGCTCACCGCTGTATGTCCTCAGCCGGCTGGTACACTTTGTCCGGAACTTCACTTGATGATGCCTCTGTAAAAGAAGATGGCGCCGTCACACCGCGCGGCCGGTCCCGGCTCTCTGACGGGTCAAGCAGCTTCAAATGCTTTGAAGCGCGAACCGATCCACCTGCTCAGCTAGCAGGGCTGTCCTCCAAAGATCCCTCTGGGGCGGATGATCCGATCTCTGCTGTAGGCCGCAGTCTCTCGCTCTCAGTCACACACACAGACCTCCTGCTGGCAGTTGAAAGGCGTCCAGAGAGGCCTAACACAGGCCTTGCTTGTCCTTTTATCTGGCCACCCAGCAGGCTGTTCGGTGACGCTTTGCATTGTGGGCCCACAGCTTAGTATTGTGGGTTTGTAGTTCTCAAACCAATTTACACAGTAGGAGTCACTTCCTCATTAAACCATACATCCCACAATGCATCACTATTTATCCTTTAACCAAGAAGAGAAGTGTTCAAATAACTTTCAGTGTTCACCAGAGCGAGCCAAACCCTTTACTAAATAAACATTACATAACTTAATGCAATAACTTTCGAGTACCTTGGCTACACAAAGAAGAATGGGCAAAAATGTCACTTTCTAGATGTGCAAAGCTGGTAAAGATATTCCCAAAAAGACTTGCAGCTGTATTTGCAGGGAAAGGTGGTTCTACAAAGTTTTGACTCAGGGGGGCTGAATACAAATGCAAGCCACACTTTTCACATTTCACATTTTATTTGTAAAAAAATTTGAACAACATTTATCATTCTCCTTCTACTTCAAAATGATGTGCCACTTTGTGTTGGTCTATTACATAAAATCCCAATAAATACATTTTATGGGTTAACATACGGTTTTGTTTGTAACATGACAAACTGTGGAAAATTTCAAGGGGTATGAGTACTTTTTCAAGGCACTGTATAAAACGTTAGTCAAGCGGATTTTACAAACATTCGCACAATCAGGGCAAAAATAATTTCGTTAGAAAATACTGTGTGCAACAATGGCACTCCCAGCCTCACCTACACTGTCCTTTCCAGGCAGTTTGTAAATTTTGGTGGATTTACAAGCTGTCCGTAAATGTCGGTTACGGACAGCAGCTGCCCGCAAAACAAAAATGGCTTTCGGCCGACTCCGAAACTGCATGTGCGCATTTCCCAAGTCGGCTGGGAGCAGACGAGCTCGACTGAACTCAGGTGCATGGTGACGTCATCGCGCCGCTTGGTGCCTTTTGTTAATTGCAGGCACGTCAGCAGCCAGGAGAACTGAAGGAGTCGCACAGTAACCTTCCCACTTTGCCTGTCCTCAGTGTTTGTCTCCTTCTCTATTCACTTATCCCTGTGCCTGTCTCTTCTCCCCTCCTCGGCTGTCCATCTTGCCTGTAATCTGAACCTGCCTCATACCCTCTCTTCGCCTGTCCCCTGCACCCTCCTCACCTATCCTTCTCTCTGCAAGTGATGAAAAGTTTAGGCTTTAGTAGCAGCACTCTAGCCAGAATGAGACTAAGCACTGGACCCCCCACCAGCCCCCTGTTATCTGAGAGCACACAACTGCACTTGTAGGGCACCTGGAAGCAAACACTGAGGTATGGGCATCTTCTCCTGTGGGGCAGCACCATCTCATAAAGAGCAATAAGCATATGCACTTTGTTAGAGTCCACAACAACCAGCCAGATATAATTTTTCTGGAGTCAGACCTGTACTAAGGCAATTCTGCTCAAGTTGCTACAGGCTGCACCAGAGGCGTAACTAGAATCTTCAGGGCCCCGATGCCAGAAACCATGCTAGGTCTTCAAAAGATCTAGGGCTAGAGCCCATAGCAGTGTAGCAAGCAAGTAAAGAAAGTCATACGCTTGGGCGGGTATACACATGTATACAATATACGTGTGTGTATGTATGTGTATATATATGTAGCGGCAACCCCCTCACCCCGTCCTCTTTAGCCTAGGGGTATGTCACGCGACAGGGGTGAGGGTGCGCTACGGCCCATGTCCTCCCCACTACTTGCAGGTGAGGTGAAGGCCAATACCTAATGTTTCCTCGGGCCGGTGTCCTGAACATGTACCGAGTCTGTCGTGCAGAAACCTCCCTTTGCTCCCATTAACAGAGTCCATACACCAATCACAGTCCAACGGTTAGATTTATTTCGTATCTTCAGTTACAAGGCAATGCGATGGCATGATACGGTGGAATGAGCAGGTCGAGGCACTATACTGATCTGGGTCCCTACACCCCCTATACTATGACCAAGGGCTGTAGGGGTCTCGACATGAATACCTCCGTTGCGCTGCGGGCCTCTATCAGGGGAAGATGTCCTCCAAGGGAGTTACTGTAGGCCCATCCGTCACCGGGTTGACACTACACCGGGTCTTCGAACGAGTGACCTCCCCAGCCTCCTCACCTCAGATGCGGGTCCCCTCGCGAGGGGCACCCTGGAGCAACTCCACCCTCGCGGGACCCAGTCGGAGTCACCGGGTCCCAGGCCTCCTCAATAGTACCTCATCCCAGGCTGAAGGTGCCTGGGATGGACTCCATCTTCGTCCCGGCCAGGCCTAGGGCGCCTGGGCCGGAACCTTGAACCGCCCGCACCCAGGCTGAAGGTGCCTGCGTGCGTGAAGAGATGATCCCCGAAGAAGACGACCTCGTGGCGAGGGCGTCTCCTCCTTTTTATCTCCTCCCGTCGATACCACGGCGGGTTCCCCGCCCCGCCCGTACCATCTCTCGGAAGAGACAAAGAAGGGTAGCACTGCGGTAGTGATTCTACCCCGAGCCAGTAGGTACACTGACACCTACTGGTCGAAGAGAATATTACACCACCCAATCCTCCACGAATAAGAAAAAAGGGGTCTGAACCCTAACATAATTACACACTTGGGTCACACTACTCCCCAAGTGTACCCCACTAAATTGAGGACCCCGCTACACACTCCCCCCTGTGGTTTGACGCTGGTCCCCAGCGTCAGGTGCACACCCATGTCTCCCGAAGAGTGGTGACATGAAGTGGGCCCCAGAGGCTATCCCTCAAATTTCTGGATACTAAATGTGCCAAGACCTGCTCAAAAGGAAAAGGGGAAATATAAAACGATAAACATTTGTATAAAACATCTGTTCTGTGCACATGTACAATCCCTCCCATCGCTGTCTAAGAACCACCCCACTCTCAGTAGTCTTGACCGATGAATCTCCTGCAGAAGGGAAACAACAAAAAAAAAACACATCCTAACACTCTGTGTTAACTTGGCATGAGTGGGTCCATCAGCCGAGAGACCCGCTCACTCCAATAAGTAAGTAATGCATATGTAAAATTTTCAAACATTCGTTGCGCAACACTGCCACCTGGTGACAGAGCCGCGGTAATGACACTTGGTGAGATCTTCATTCTTCCTGCTTTCCTACTCTGACTCTACCCCAAAAGTCTCTGCCTTTGGCACATGAAGAAAAGGGAGAAAAAAAAACAACAGCTCCCAAGTCTCCAGTGAGTAAAAGAAAAGCCCAAATCAAAACAAAAGTAGGGCACAGTTCTAGGCGTCTGGGAATGTCTCATCCAGAAAGTTTCAACAGCAACAAGATAGGAGCTCACTCCTCCTATAAGTAGAACCTTGGATCCAGCAGAAACAGAGGCTTCAGGTGCCCGTCAAACACTTCCACTGAGTACTCGACATCCTCTCCTTCTTTCCTACAGATGAGCACCTTATCAGCATGAATATGGCGCCCAAGTCTCCAATCAGCTCTGCAGTCCTTGAACTTTTTAGACACAGGCGGCGAACATCACAGGTATCGCCTGGCATGGGGTACTTTAAGCTTTTCCCATACAAACTCGTCATACCACCTTGGTCGCAGGAGCTCAACTTCATACAATAAGTCCCGGGGCAAGTAGGGGTACTCCCACCCATATTCACGGGCGACTCTCTGGGAGAAAAGTCTCTGCAATCTGGCTAGAGGCGGCATCACATCTCGCTCACCTTCTCCTGGCTGTACGATGGCCTCCGGGTGCCGAGGTACCTTCACCATCTCAGGTTGCTTGGTCTTTGGTGCCCGCAACGAAGCACGCTGCGTCCTCACCATCAAAGCGGATGATGTAGTTGAGTGAGGAAAGTTTGTCGAAGGGTTAGATTTCCTCTGAAACTCCGGGGTCTGCGCCCGGAGCGTATTATCTTCTATGGACATGGGGGAATCCTGTGGTTTACTCAGCACAGGTAGCGGGCGTCTGTCCCAGCCCTTCCGTTGAAACAGCTCGTCTATTTCCCCGTCATCCCCACAGTCTGACAACGACTCTAAGTCAGAGGTGTCATACATCTCGGCGGGAAGGTAGTCTCTAGTAGACGGAAGGCTACCCTCCCTTTCGGGCTTCACCGACTGTGAACTCCCGACACCTCCAACCAACACCGCAGTCCCAGCCCCTAGCTCACCTGGACCTACTGAAGAACTGGGATGTCCGGGACTCTCTTCTCTACCGGCGCCATCCAGGCCAGGCAAGCGGCGGGGTGAAGCTCGACCACGACCACAGGAGGCCTGCACCAGGCCTATCTTCCTCTTCGGGGGTAGTAGCAGGGAGTCTGTGGTGACCGAAGCAGTGTCTTCGGATTTTTCTTTCTCAATCTCTGGTTGGGCAGTCACTTCGCCCTGGTCAGCGCGTACGGGGACCTCCGCAGAGGCCTGGATCTCTCCTTCCGGAGTGGCGGTTCCTGTGATGCAGTTGAGGCGTAGGGCCCGGGGCCTTTCCGTGTATGGTTCAACCTCAAAAAGGAATTCCTTGCAGGCCTCACATCGCCCGAATGGCTTTAGTTGGACCACCAGTCCCGAGCATCCGGGACAGATCACACCGAGAGCCTCCGTGTCTCTGCATGAATACAGAGCCAACTGTCCTCGGGGCCTAAGTCTTATCCCCGTGTCTGTCAGGGGAGCAGCAAATGCAGTCATCTTCGTGGGGTAAGGTACCGGTATCCACGGGGAGCTTGAGGCCATCCCGACCACTTGCTGTTCCATCACGCGCTGACCACGCGCCGGAGTCTCCACGTGTATCACCACACGTGGCCAGACTCCTCCCACAACTTGTATGTTTTCACGGGCTTCCGCCAGCCTCCGCCCATGAATTGTACAGTCATGGGGTGCCTCGTGGCGCAGTGCATTAACAGTCCCCACATGTAGTACTTCACACGGCTGGACCTTTCCCTTTCTACGCTCCTCTGCGTGGGCCTTTCCCGACTTAGGGTCATGTCCACAACTCCGAGCAGGGATGCACTCTGGCCAATCACATGGCCGACCCGCTCGGAACTCCTCCGGGCAGCAAAGTTCAAACACAGACGCTCTCAGTTCCATCGCCAAGACACACGATATCCCGGACGAGCCCCCACGTGTAGCGGCCACCCCCTCACCCCGTCCTCTTTAGCCTAGGGGTATGTCACGCGACAGGGGTGAGGGTGCGCTACGGCCCATGTCCTCCCCAGTACTTGCAGGCGAGGTGAAGGCCAATACCTAATGTTTCCTCGGGCCGGTGTCCTGAACATGTACCGAGTCTGTCGTGCAGAAACCTCCCTTTGCTCCCATTAACAGAGTCCATACACCAATCACAGTCCAACGGTTAGATTTATTTCGTATCTTCAGTTACAAGGCAATGCGATGGCATGATACGGTGGAATGAGCAGGTCGAGGCACTATACTGATCTGGGTCCCTACACCCCCTATACTATGACCAAGGGCTGTAGGGGTCTCGACATGAATACCTCCGTTGCGCTGCGGGCCTCTATCAGGGGAAGATGTCCTCCAAGGGAGTTACTGTAGGCCCATCCGTCACCGGGTTGACACTACACCGGGTCTTCGAACGAGTGACCTCCCCAGCCTCCTCACCTCAGATGCGGGTCCCCTCGCGAGGGGCACCCTGGAGCAACTCCACCCTCGCGGGACCCAGTCGGAGTCACCGGGTCCCAGGCCTCCTCAATAGTACCTCATCCCAGGCTGAAGGTGCCTGGGATGGACTCCATCTTCGTCCCGGCCAGGCCTAGGGCGCCTGGGCCGGAACCTTGAACCGCCCGCACCCAGGCTGAAGGTGCCCCAGAGAGCCCCCCTTACATCAGGGTCCCCAGAGAGCCCCCCATACATCAGGGTCTCCAGAGAGCCCTCCCATACATCGGGGTGACACACCGCTCCTTCACCGCTGTAAATAAGCGGCTAGCAGGACTTTTGGAGCGGTCCTGCTAGCGCACCGCTTCAGTGTGAAAGCCTTCGGGCTTTCACATTGAAGGCTAAAGGGCATGATTTTTTCATGCGGTATAATAGCGCTAATATTAGCGCTAAACCGCATGAAAAACGCCCCAGTGTGAAAGGGGCCTTAAGAGTTCTCCTTTACATCAGAGTCCACAGTGTTCCCTTTTACATCAGAGTCCACAGTATTCCCTTTTTTTTTTTTGAAAGGTGTTTATTTATGATTTTTCATTAACATAAAAACAAACAATATAGTACACTACAAAGACAATATTGAAGTTCGGCAAGTAAACATATTACAGGCATACCCCACTTTTAAGTACACAATGGGTTTTATTTACTAAAGCTGGAAAGCCCAAAATCTGTCTCACTTCTGCATAAAAACCAATGAGCTTCTAACCCCAGCTTGTTCAATTAAGCCTGGTAATAAAACCTGGAAGCTCATTGGTTTTTATGTAGAAATGAGACAGATTTTGCGCTTTCCAGCTTTGGTAAATAAAACCCATTGTGTACTTAAAAGTGGGGTATGCCTGTATGTCTTGTAGGCATAGCCGATTGAAAATAATGAGAAGGAACAATGCCTCCCAATTCCCTCACAACCAAAACAATGGTAGTGGGGGTAATGGGATCATCATGAGCTAGGCCAGAAAGGTACAGTTACTAAAAAACTAACAAACCAAAACAACACACACTCATCCATACACACTCTTGTCCCACCCTTATATCACAGTGCCATGGTCCCCACCGTTACAACACAAATCAATAAAACCACATAGAACAATGCCCATCTAAACTACTCAACACCTACCTGGCCTTCCCTTTTACATCAGAGTCCGCAGAGTTCCACCCCTGTGCTGGGTTATATTAATTTGACCATCATATAACAGAAGAAATATGTTTTTTGCCTTTTTTTATACCTTAACCACTTCCTTACCGAGTCATAGTAAAATGACGTTGGCAGGAACCCTCCCTCCCTCCAGGTGGACGTCATATGACATCCTGAGCTTCTCGGGCTGCTAGGGAGCGCGCGTGCGCGCCGCATCGCCTGGGACCCGGTTTGCCGGGCACCCGCGATTGCCCGCAATCATGGCAGGACCATGGATCTGTGTGTGTAAACACACAGATCCATGTCCTGTCAGAGAAGAGGAGACCAATGTGTGTTCCCAGTACAGAGGAACACACATCGGTCCCCTCCCCCAGTCAGTCCCCTCCCCCTACAGTTAGAATCACTCACTAGGGAACATATTAACACCTTGATCGCCCCCTAGTGTTAACCCCTTCCCTGCCAGTCACATTTACACAGTACTCAGTTCAGTTTTATAGCACTAATCGTTGTATAAATGTGAATGGTCCCAAAAACATGTCAAAAGTGTCCGATCTGTCCGTCGCAATGTCACGGTCACAATAAAAATCGCAGATCGCCACCATTACTAGTAAAAATAAAAAAATGCCATAAATCTATCCCCTATTTTGTAGATGCTATAACTTTTGTGCAAACCAATCAATAAACACTTATTGCGATTTTTTTTTTTACCAACACCCCTGTACCATGGACGGACCACCACGCCATCAAATTTAAAATAACTACCAACACCATCTTCCAAAAACCTACACACTCAAAAATAACACACTGGACAAGATCACAGAAGAAACTACACTTACAACTCTTCAAAACCACACTATCCAACAAAATAGCAATGCTAAATCAAAACCACTCAATGGAAGAAACACTCAACTCCCTTAACAAAGCATTACTACAGACAGCAGACATAGTCGCTCCAAGTGGCAGAGCACTCATCCACAAAAATAATTTGGGCTGGTTCAATGACGCTTTTACATTACTGAAGCAAGAACGCAGAAGAGCTGAAAGAGCCTGGAGAAGGAACTCAACAAAGGAAAACCACACAAACTACAAATTACTTACAAAGAAATACCACAAAGCAATCTTCAAAGCAAAAAAAGAACACTTCTCCAACACCATCTCAAAAGCCCTAAACTGTCCCTGCGAACTTTTCAAACTAGTCGCTCGGACTATGAACCCCACCTGCTTAGAACCTCCAGCAAACGAAACACAGGAATTCTGCAATGAACTATCTGATTTTTTTTATTGACAAAATCAAAAACATTTGTGAAATAATTAAGCAAAAAAAAAACAACTAACCTCACTCGGCCAGAGCAAGAAGAAAAAAGCCACATAAACACTCTACAATCAACTAAATTTATGCTGGTCCCAATCACCAGTGACACCACCAAAATCATCATCAGAAGCTCCGAGACAGCACATCACCAAATTACATTATTTCTACAAAACTTCTGAAAGAATGTACCGTCATCTTGGCACCCACCATAACACACCTCAGAAATCAATCGTTCAAAGAAGGTATTGTGCCGATCTCCCTCAAGCAAGGCATAATCAAACCCCTCCTAAAGAAACCCAACCTCAACCCCAAAGACCCAAACTACTGCAGACCAGTAACAAGCCTTAACACCATCTCCAAGATCATGGAGAAAGCAGTAGTACAACAGCTACAACTCCATTTGGACACCTACAAACTCCTGGACCCACTACAATCAGGTTTCCGCCCAGGCCCACGGGACAGAAACTGCACTTCTCAAAATATGGGATGACACCCTTGAAGTAGCAGATGATGGAGAATCATGTCTCCTGGTGCTGCCGGACCTCAGCGCAGCTTTCGACACAGTAGACCACAAAACTCTGCTCACTAGTCTCAAAGAAGTAGCCGGAGTCGCAGACTCTGATCTACCCTGGTTCGCATCCTTCCTAGAGAATCGTTCCCAGACAGTGAAACTAGGAGCCTTCACTTTGGAAGCACGCACAACTATATGCAGAGTCCCTCAAGGATCACCTCTGTCACCCATATTCTTCAACATCTATCTCTGCCCACTCCTCAAAATCATCAGCTAACAGGACCTGCTCTATCACTCCTACGCTGATGACACCCAACTCTACCTTCACATCACCGGAAAAAAAAAACAATACCACGCACTAGAAAATTGCCTCGTATTAATTGATAATTGGATGACGGAGAGCTCCCTTAAACTTAATGGATCCAAAACAGAACTTCTCGTTCTCCACGCAAACCAAAAGAAAAACTCTAGGACAATAGGCACACCACCCACCATCCTTGGACAAACCATCGCCCGAAGCACTAAAATTTAGAGCCTCGGAATCATCTTTGACTCAGAATATGACAATGGATGCACAAATAGGATCAGTAGTCAGCAGATCTCACCATCTTCTCCGCCTGCTGCGTAGACTCATCCCCTTCATCCCGGAAGAGGATACAGCAGTAGTAGTTGGAACAATCATCAATTCCCGACTCGACTACGCAAACTCCCTCTACCTCGGACTACCCAAATACCAGATTTTGCGTCTACAAGTCGCCCAGAACACAGTAGTCAGACTGGTAAAGGGAGAAAAAACCTTGGGAATCAATCACCCCATCCCTGAGGTCCCTACATTGGCTAGCCGTAAAGGATCGGGTTACATTCAAGACCCTCTGCCTCACTCACAAATGCACACAAGGAAACGCTCCTCAATACCTATGCGAGAAAATAAAACATTACAACCCTAGTTGCGCCCTCCGGTCAACTAACCAAAACCTCCTTCACATCCCCAAGTCCCGCTACAAATCTAAAGGAGAACGAAAATTTGCAGTCGAAGGACCACGGCTATGGAACGCTCTACCCACGGACATCCGCATGGAAGAAAACCATCGGGCCTTCAGGAAAAAACTAAAGACCCACCTCTTCTGAAGGATCAGGACAACACTGGATACAAAGCGGCTTGAGGCGATTTAGTTCACATTTGTAGCGCTATATAGGTTACTTACTCACTCACTCACTCAAGAATACGTATCAGTCTAAACTGAGGATTTTTTTTTTTTTAATTGTGATATTTATTACCGTATATACTCGAGTATAAGCCAAGTTTTTTCAGCACATTTTTTTTGTGCTGAAAATGCCACCCTTGGCTTATACTCGAGTCTGTGTCCATCTTCAACTTTGTACGCCTGTTACCAGCCAGCCGTAGGTCCCATGGACCCCACTCCTTCCCCTACAAGTGTGCAAAGTTTGTTGTCCGGGGGACCTATGGCTGGGGAGCACCGATTTTTCAAAGTCGGGCACTCCTTCCATAGACTCCTATGTTAAACGGTAATTTCTCCAGTGATTTTGGCGACCCGGTACCGGCCGGCCCTAGGTCCCCTGGACCCCAAACTAGGCACTCATGTAGCCCCACTCTTCATCTACAAGTGTGCAAAGTTTGTTGTCCAGGAGACCTACGGCCGGGGAGCACCGATTTTTAAAAGCCGGGCACCCCTTCTATAGACTCCCATGTTAAACGTCAGTCTAGTCACACAGCTCCGGAGATCAGGTAGGGAGATTGGGCACAGTGAGGCATGGACACAGTGAGGCATGGGCACAGTGACAGTGAGGCATGGGCACAGTAAGGCATGGGCACAGTAAGGCACAGTGAGGCCTGGACACAGTGAGGCATGCACATGGACACAGTGAGGCAAAGTGAGGCACAGTGAGGCATGCAGATGGACACCCTAGGCTTATACTCGAGTCAATAGGTTTTCCCATTTTTTTGTGGTAAAATTAGGTGCCTCAGCTTATATTCGGGTCGGCTTATACTCGAGTATATACGTAAATCAAAAAGTAAAAAATATTGTGTTTTTTTCAAAATTGATGCTCTTCTTTTGTTTATAGCGCAAAAAATAAAAACCGCAGAGGTGATCAAATACCACCAAACGAAAGCTCTATTTGTGGGGGAAAAAAACATAAAGATTTCATTTGGGTACAGTGTTGCATGACCGTGCAATTGTCATTCAAATTGCGACAGCGGTGAAAACTAAAAATTGGTCTGGGCAGGAAGGGGGTGAAAATGCCCTGTATGGAAGCCGTTAAACACATTGCTAATAGCACTAGCTACATGTTTGTCACTTAAATATTGATATTTGCACTGTTTCGCACTGAAAACTGTAATTTTTGTTACTTTTCGAAGTGGCAGTAAAAAATGTGAGTCTGTCAGTAAATGTCATTATTTTTGGCAGTAAACAAATTGGTACTGTCAGTAAATTTTGGGCATCCTGACAGTAAATTTCACTTCGGGAGTTTGGTAACACTGTTTTTCCAGCAACATTCTAAGCTCCAGCAGAGTGAGTGTGATCAGGTTAACCCCACAGTTTTACACACGTTTTTTACAGTTTTACACCTTTACACACATTGTAGCTGCCGCCACGTGTTTTAGTTAGAACACACTGTTTACAGCATCTGTAATGTCTGTCATCACCAGACAGGAATGTAACAGAAAAGCCTTCACACAGACAAAGATTCTTTCATTTCTGATTACAGCATTCAGAGGTCCAGCTTAAATTATAACTAAAGGCAATTTTTAAGTTTTGGACAGAGTGAAGAAGAATTAGAAGACCTGTTAGGCTATGATTGCAGTTTGTGCCCCCATTAGGGAGATTCTCCCTCTCTATTTGTCCTGTTTACCATTATCATTGAAAGTAAAAGTAAAAGAAAATCTTAAATTTTGGGTTGTCCCCAGAAAAGTAAGTTGGGGAAATCTTCCAATGGTGACACTAGTTCTGGTGACCCTGGGGCACCCCAATGGATCCCCCTATTTTTCAGAGATTTCGTCTCACTTCCAGTTTGGCTAAGGGACAGGAAGTGAAGTGAAATCTCCCCAACAAATGGCGAAGAAAAATCTGACAGGTGTTATAACCCTCTTTGGCTCTTTCCAAAATGATTTTTTTTTTCTTATAGTTCTACTTTAATGATTTTAAAATGTAATCTTAGTGAACATACGATATTACAAATATACTACAGAATAGACAATAATCAACAGTTAGCCTTTGTTCATAGCTGTAAGTGAACGTATGTCTGATGATTTTTAAGTGTATTTGCATGTGTATCAAGCTTCAGGAGTTTGTTTCTTGGGCTGGACAAGGAGATCGGAGCATTTTTATAGTAGGAGAGGAGTTTTTCAGGTGTAAAAACACATGTATCACACGTATACAGGTGCTCCCATTGAAGTCTATGGGACCAAAAACGCTTAAAAGTTCATGTACTTTTTTGAGCGTAGAGTGTGGGGCAATTAAACATACAAGTGTGAACAGGGACAATTAGAAAGAATGGGATTCTGCATTTTGAATGTAGCCAGGCGTAGGGAAATGAGCATAAAAAAGCTCAAGTATGAACAGGGGCTAAAATAGACAGGAATAAGTACAAAGCAAAGTGCACCTGGTTTTGGTTCCATGAACAGTGAGTCAAATCTGGTATATCAGAGTCCCTGGCTCTCATACCATTCCACCATAATTTCATTGGTAAGTGAGAGCTCCAGAGATGCAAATGCACCCATCTTTTAAGGTCCCTGAAGAGGGCATTTATACACATAACACCACCAATCAGGGTCAGAGGAGTGTGTTGATGGGACTGTTGAACGTATATGATGAGCACTCCTTTTATGACAACTTTTCTAACAATATATCTATTTCCACACAACAGAGTTTCACAATCTGACAACCAATATATTATTGCATAGAATGAAATTACAATTTATTAGAAACCAAACACGTTATAAATCGGATGCATAAATCTTTTAAGAGATCTGTTTTGTTCCATTAGCTTACTGGATCTTGTGTTTGTTGTCTGATTTTTATTTTCCTTCGTTATTAGCGTACCCAAGTTTAATGACTGTAACTCCATAACAACCAGAATTAAGGAATATAAACCAGAGTTTAGAGACTGAGATATACTAAGTTCAGACTTACAAATAAGTATTAGCCTTGGCATAGGTGTGCGCAGCCTATTGCATTAGGGTGTGCACCCCAAATGTTTTACAATATGGACGGTGTTAGTAGAGCAGTGGTTGGTGTCAGTAGGGCTGTGGACAGTGTCGGTAGCTTTTTATTTTTATTATTTTAATCTTTTTATTTTAAAAACATTTTTTTAGGAGCCCCGTTCAGGGGCATTGGTTCAATATCAGTTGGGGGAATCTGCACCTCAAGCTGTGATTAGTGTGTTTCCAGGCACACCCGGCACACCCCCTATGAGCCTTGGACTGTTTCGAAACCAGTTTACAAGTTTCTGCTTTGCTTTGCGTCTAGCGGAACTCTATTAATGAGATTTTATGATCGGTCTGTTTCCATCTAATTGATCTGCTTTGTGTCTTAGGGCCAAGTCACACTGCAACGCAGAGCGACAAGAGCGATTCACTGCTCTGGCCGCTCTGCATTGCCGGCTGCGCTAGGGGGCAGTGTGGTGCACGATTTATCGCATCGTACTGCTCCATGTTTTTTTCTTTGTTTTGTATGAGCTTTATTTGAAGTGTACAAAACGTACACTTTATTCACTGCAATGTCCGGTAGCACGTTTCTTTGTTCCTCTGCCTATGTGGAGGAGGGGAGGTGTACCTTTCCTCCAATCAGCTCTCACATGGTGTAAGCCTAAACCAGGGCTTGACAAATTTGCTTGGAATCTAGGAGCCAGTTAAAAAAGTTAGGAGCCAGAAACGCGCCCTGTCCCGCCGAGCTTGCGCGCAGAAGCGAACGCATACGTGAGTAGCGCCCGCATATGAAAGCGGTGTTCAAACCACACATGTGAAGTATCGGTAGAGCGAGAGCAATAATTCTAGCCCTAGACCTCCTCTGTAACTCAAAACATGCAACCTGTAGAATTTTTTAAACGTCGCCTATGGAGATTTTAAAGGGTAAAAGTTAGTCGCCATTCCACGAGCGGACGCAATTTTGAAGCGTGACATGTTGGGTATCAATTTACTCAGCGTAACATTATCTTTCACAATATAAAAAAAAACTTGGCTAACTTTACTGTTGTCTTATTTTTTTATCCAAAAAAAGTGCGCTTGTAAGACCGCTGCGCAAATACGGTGTGACAGAAAGTATTGCAACGACCGACATTTTATTCTCTAGGGTGTTAGAATAAAAAATATATATAATGTTTGGGGGTTCTAATTAGAGGGAAGGAGATGGCAAGGAAAACAGACAGGGAAACTCCATTAGCATTGCTGGTTGTCATACCAGCGGCCACCACAAGATGGCGCTAGACCACAGAAGGAAGCATAGGCCTGCAGAAGGCCGCAAAGCCGCGGCCTCAATTACCGGCCGGCACGGCCCGACGCGATCCCGCGGCGCAGAGGGGGGGGCACGGAGACACAGGATACCCCAGCTGTGCTGCCCCAGGCGCCAGGTCGCTAATTCTAGTCGCAATGGCGACCTGGCGCCCGAGGTTTGTCGAGCCCTGGCCTAAACTCCCCTACCACTGCTGGAAGAGGAAAAAATATTTGTAACACGATGTGCATTTTCTAGAGAGTGTAGAAAGATGAAGACAGCAGATATGCATCTGAAACTTATGTAGGGAGATTTGTTTCATCTCTGTGTATCATCTGAGGCTGGGTATGTGTGAGGGTTTACATCCACTTTAACAAGGACCGTCTCTGCGGGATAAAGATATATTTTAATCAAGGCTGTAGATTGAAAATAACTTTAAAGGACATGAATATCTTAAAGCCCATATCTGGGCAAAATAAACAAATAGAAAAAATTATGATTTTTAGATTGATTATCCAGTGCTCAATTCATTGCAGCAATATTTACTGCCTCTGGCCCTCCCCTTTCATTCATAGGATCTCAGTTCTTTCAGTCATTGAGGTATCACATGTTGGCATGTGCGATTTGTTTCATACGAATTGAAAATTCGTACGAATTTCCGAAAATTCGTACATTCGTTTCGGGAGTCAATGGGAGATTCAGAATTGGACAAAAAAAAAGAATGTTCGTTAATATCATTTTATTATTGTCATAATAATTACGATTTTTCGTCATGATGAAGTTAAAAACCCAGGAAGTCAGCACAGCACAGGGATGCTGGGAGCCCCTCATAATGAGCACAGCAGGGGTACAGCCCCAGGAGGAAGTCATTTATTTTCTATTTTTACCACTGTAAGTGGCACTCGACTGCAGCGGCATTGTAGTTGGAGGGGAAGTAAGAAGGACCATGGTTCCTCTTTGGCAGGGGTTTTTAATTAAAATTCATGGAGGCCCTGTCCGAATCACATTTTTCTGCAATGATCCTTCACATCACAGCCCTCTCTTCCTATATCAAAATCCAGTTCATACATTAGTGTCCTCAGCTCCTCGCATAACACAGTCCCCCACTTCACATGACAGTTTCCCTTTCACAGTAGTATTCTCAGGCCCCCTTTACATCACTGCACCCCCTTTCACAGTAGTGTTGTGAACCTCCTTCACATTACACACTCCCTTTATTCACAGCAGTGTCCTCAACCCCTTCAATTATTACCCCCACCACAGTAGTGTCCTCTGCCCCTTTTACATCTTGCCCCCACAGTACTCTCCTCTGCTCCCCTTCACTTAACCCCCCCACCACACACACACAGTTGTGTCTTCTGCCCCCCTTCACATCACCCCCTGCCACAGTACTGTCCTTTGCCCCTTCACATGACCCCCCCCCCCATTCAAATCACACCACCCTTCCTCCACATCCCTGTCCCCCCTTGACATCACCCCTCACCCCCTGCCACCTTTCATATCACCGCCCCCCCCCCCCACAGCACTGCCCCGCTTTCACATTATCCCCACCCACCCAACAGTAGTGTGCTCTGCCCCTTCACATCACCCTCCCCCTCACCCACAGCACTGTCCCCCTCCACATCAAACCCCCCCTCCCCACACACACACAGCACTGCCCCATTCACCCCCCCCCCCCACATAGCACTGTCCTCCTTCACATATGCCCATCCACACACACATCACTGCACCCATTCACATCACCCCCACCACACACACACAGCACTGCCTCCCTTCATATAATCCCCCCCCATAGCCCCCTTCACATCACCACCACCCCCCCCCCCACCCATCACAGCCATGTCCTCTGTCCCCCTTCACTCTCCTACCTTGTGGAGATCAGGAGGCAGGAAAATTCTGGATTGAAGGTGTGAGGCACAGCACTGGACAGAGAGCAAGAGAAGGAGCAGCCAGGGTAAACTTCTCATATTAACGAACTGGTGATCGGTTGCTAGGACTGCCCTACATCATAGCAACCAAAAACCTGCCTGTTAACTTGAAAAATTAACTCCTGCTCCCACCCTATGTTCAATGCTGCTGTGCCTTCCACCTTTAATTCTGAATTGTCCTGCCACCTGCTCTCCACCATGTGGTGATAATGACCGTGGCGGCACCTGGGGGAAAAAAAGGCTTTTAAATGGCACAACTGCAGGTCCAGATGGAACAGTGGCTCGGTCCGGATCCTGACCATGGTCCACCATTTAGCAATGCCTGCTCTATGGTTTCCTGGGTCACCGGAAGAGCAATTCAATTGGATGCTGTCACCCCATGTGATTTGGGGTGGGCGATGAGTGTTTACTGCCGCCACACTATGCTACGCCTCACGACACACCCATCAAGGCATTTAAATATTTGCATACCTCCTCCCAAGAACTAGCCCACTGCTTGTATCGGGGCTGGGGGCTCTGAAAAGGAGTACTGAGGCAGCACACTGGGATGTTTTCAGAAAGCTGTATACAGCACCCTCCCACCAGCCATAATCTTCCTGCATTGCATAGAGAAGCACGGAAACCCAGTGGTGGCATCGCTAGGTCTGAAATAAAGTATGAAGTGAAAACGGAAAGGTTTTATTTAAAAATGTCATAATCATGTTGAAGAGAGGGGGAAGGAGAAATCAGGAAAGGCGAAATATAAGCAAATTAATCTTTGGCTTTAACAGCTTTCTTGTCCAGCTCTGTTGTGATGGATCTTCTGACAGCCGGTCCCTGACCAGATTTTGCCCTTGGGCCCCTGACTATAAATCTTTCTGCATATAAAAGAGAATTATGAAAAAAAACAAGCAAGTACATTGGAAAACACTTTAGAACTTATTGTCGGGCAGATGTTACAGTAAAGACTCTAAATGTGTACCAAAAGAAAATACTCCATCGTTCCCTTCACACTCTACTAAGCATTATGTTGTATCTAAATGAGTCACATAGGGCCTGATTCACTGAACTGCAAAGGTCAATACTTTGCACATGTTAAAAAATTTACTAGTCTTCCAGATCACGTTTTCTCCTGATTCAGGAAAATTTGCAAGCGTGATTATTTGACGCAGAGTCATGTGCATTCCTCTGATGATATATTCTGAGCACAATATTTTCCCACGCAAGCTGGACTGTGTACACACACTTTTGCATGCTGAAATATCAGAAATCCCACAAAGTCAGAAGACAGCAGGGGAGAGAGTGAAGTTATTAGGAGCCTGCATTACCTACTAAATGAAGCAGAATAATAAACAGATGCATTTAGCACTTGAACATTCATTTATAAATAAAAGCAGTTTTAAACCCAAAAGAAAATATCTATTAGATTGCAGCTTACCAATTCTTAGATGTGATGGCCGCATTTGTTTCCCTTTTTAGGCTTTCTTTCTTCTATTTTTACTTTCAAAGTATTTTATTTTCAAGAAATAAAAAAAAACATCATACATACATTAGGTAACCTACAAGAAATTAAAATACAAATCAGTATTGACCAATGTCTTCCCGGAGAAAAAACTAGTGAAGGATAATAAGGATAATTAGCAAACCAATTACCAATATATTACAGAAGATGAAAGAAAAAGAAGTGATATATATGTAATAGATTGATTAGTACATCTTAAAAAAGAGCTTAACCCAAAATCTACATCGAGAGGCCTCAGCGGAAATGTCCCCTGGAGGGATGGAAGCCCCTGCCCCTCCGAGGCACCCCAAAAGGGATCAAGCTGTGCCCGAAGGGAGGACTCCCAGTCCAATTTTTATCTGTGAACCAGCCAGCAAGTCTGAAGTTTTTCACAGCACAAACTGTCCAGCAGAATGTATCAGTTTACATGGATGAGACAAACCACTTAACACTGGCAGGGGTGCTTGCAATGATGAGGATCAGGGGAAAAAACTGTTTGCTGTAGATGATCACAAAGTGTGAGCTGGAGTTTGGCTTTGATTTGTTAGTGGTTCTAAATCTGCTAATACATTTAAAGCTGGATGCACGCTATACAATTTTCTTTAGCTTTTTTTCCTTTAGATTTACCAAAACCATATAATATGAGGTCAAAACTTTAAAAGTTTCCATTTGTATGCAATCAGGCAGGCCTTTGCACTATATGGTTTTGGTAAATCGAAATGAAATCAGACAACAAAAGTTGTATAGTGTGTATGGGGTCTAACACTCCCCTCCCCCCAGACTGACTGAGCTACTGTTTGCTGTTCCTCCTGTTCTTATTCCTCCAGATTTGTATCTCACTAATGCCGCATACACACAATCGGAAATTCCGACAACAAAACCATGGATTTTTTTCCGACGGAATGTTGGCTCAAACTTGTGTTGCATACACACGGTCAGGGCCGCTGATAGGGGGGACCACCAGTCCTCCTGTAGGGGGCCCGGGCACACAGGGGGGCCCAAACAGCAGGGGGAATTAGTGTGGTTTGGCAGTTACAGAAGGGGGGCAATTACTGAAGGATGCCCTGTGCAGCTCTCTGCAGCAGCTGAAAGCCAGTTTCTCCCCCTCCTGCCAGGTGCTGCAGGGAGAGACACAAACACAGGGCATCATTCCTGTAATTTCTTCCCGACACTGATTTCCCTCCCTGTTCTTTCTGCTTCTGACCCCCTCCCCCTGTGTGCCCCCTTGTCACTGTGAATATAATTTTTTTTATGTATAAAAAGCTAATAAAAAAGGGCTAATTCACACAGGTTGTCTGTTATGTTTGTATCCACTAATGATTTTAGTGTATTTTTTGTGAAAATGTGGTCTTGATATATTGGGGGGGGCCCTGCCAGGTAGGCTGTATGGGGCCCCGTGATTTCTAACAGCAGCCCTGCACACGGTCACACAAATCTTGTCGGAAATTCCGAACGTCAAGAACGCGGTGACGTACAACACGTATGACGAGCCCAGATCAATGAAGTTCAATAGGCAGTTCGGCTCTTCTGCTTGATTCTGAGCATGCGTGTTTTTTTTGTGCGTCGGAATTGCATACAGACGATCGGAATTTCCAACAAGAACTTTTCTCAACCAGCTCTCAAATTTTTGTTGTCGGAAATTCCGACAGCAAATGTCCGATGGAGCCTACACACGGTCGGAATTTCTGACAAAAAGCTCACATCGAACATTTGTTGTCGGAATTTCCGATCGCGGGTACACGGCATAATACTGGAGACATTTTACTGGCCAGATCACCAGATGAAAACAGGGAAAAAAGCCAAAGAAACTAAAATTGATGCAGCTTCCACATTTAATGTTTGGTAAACTGCAATATAATACATTTTTGGTTTTGGGTTTAGTACCGCTTTACTATTCTGGCCAATGGAATCCATTAACTACTTGCCTACTGGGCACTTTCACCCCCTTCCTGCCACAGCTTTCAGTGCTTTTCTTTTTTAAATCAAACGGTTTTTATTGCTCACAAAAAAAAAAAATACGAGGTACAAATATATGCAGCATATTATATCTTTTACAAGTAGCAATATAGGTTTTTGACATTCCTTGGTCACATCTAAAATCACATACATTAAACAATCCGCTCAGAATTTCAAATAGCATAGGGTGAACTGTACACATCCCATCAGACTATCCCCCCTCCCACCCGCCCACCTGTTGCCGGTGGGAGCATGCTACACACCTCTCGACAGCCTCATTCTCACCAATTCCATGGGACTTAAACCCGGTACAGCAAGCCATGCATCCCAGAGCCTATCAAACTTTCCCGCGTTGCCCCTGTGCTGGTATATGTATTTCTCCATCAAAAGCGTTTTACCCATCTGCTGTATCCACAGCTGGACCGTAGGCGGCTCCGCAGACTTCCACAGTAGTAGAATAGTTTTTCTCGCCTGGAACAATGCCCTAGTAATTGCCATTCGAGTCACCTCCTCCGGGATCTCCCCCTCCAGTATTCCTAACAAGCAACATAAGGGGTCAGAAGGAACGTTGGTCTGGAACACCAAATTAAGCGTAGCCAGTACCTCCGTCCAATATCTATGGAGTTTGGGGCAACGCCAGAGAAGGTGAATCAGATCTCCAGGCACCGCCCTACATCTACCACATAGCGGATCGGGCAGTCTTCCCATCTTGAATAGTTTTACCGGTGTAAAATGTACTCTCAGTAGTATATATAGTTGGGATACCTTTTGTGCCACATTAAGCGAGCAGGCGTTTACCGCCTGCATTGCCTCCTCCCAGAGCTCCCCCTCTATAGGACCAACATCCGCCTCCCATTGGCTCTTCAGTGCTTTTCAGTGAATGACAATTGCGAATTTGCGAGGTCATGCACCATTGTACCAATATGACATTTTTATCACTTTTTTTTAGACAGATATGGCTTTCTTTTGGTGGTATTTAATCACCCCTTTTTTTACCAAACAAAAGAAAATAGACAGACAATGTGAAAAAAGAAAAAAACCTTTTTCTTTGTTTCTGTTGTAAAATATTGCAAATAACAAATTGTTCTTCTTCATGTGTGCTGATGAGGCTGCACAGATAGGCACTGGTGAGGCTGCACTGATAAGGCAGTACTGATGAGCACCGATTTGCTGCACTGATGGGCATGATATGCTGCACTGATGGACACTGGCACTGATGGGGCTGCACTGATAATCAGGGTATTGATGATCTAAGCCCTGATTATCAGTGTAAATGTTGCCTGTCACAGGATAGCTGGTTATCGGCTTTCCTTTCCTCACACAGTGACAGCACTGAGTGAAGGAAATTACGGCATTTGTTTACATGGGATCAGCAGTGATTGGACACAGCCGATCATGTGGTAAACGTCTGCTGTGATTGTCCCTTTACCTTGATCTGTGATCAGCTGTGTCCAAAGGACACAGCGGTCACAAGACGCGACTGATGCATGCCCGTAGGGCGCACAGGGGGCGGGATTCTGGGGAGACATCAATAGACGCCCTCCCAAACTGGACGACTGCGCTGTAGCTGTCTTTTGGCTTTAGCGCAGTAGGCAAGTGGTTAATGCTCAAACGCTTGACACATGTCTGCAATATGCAGCTTTATGTGGGGGTTTTTTTAAGCAGCTTTTTCCTGCCAAGAGTAAAAGGTATCCAGAGGAGAGAATCTAATGCCCCATGTGCATAAGACACACAGTTTTCCCTATAACATAGCAACATTTTTCCTTTTCGAGTCCAGTTTCACTTTAAAGTGGAGTTCCACCCAAAAATGGAACCTCCACTTTTTGGAACCCTCCCCCCCTCCGGTGTGTCATTTGAGGGGGGAGCAGATACCTGTCTAATACAGATATTTGCTCCCACTTCCTAGCATAGATCACCAGGGCAGGACTTAGGGTGGTGGGGGCCCCTGGGCTTGAGTCACTTTCGGGCCCTACCTTCTATACATTACGAAAAATAGGCGTGGTTCACGCAAGATAGTGGGCGTGGCTCAAATGGCCGTGGCTCGGAATGGGTGTGGTTAGAGTCTGAGATGAATGAGGGATGGAGGGAGAAAGAAAGAAAGAAAGAAAACAGAGGCATGGGGGATGCCGGTCATAAAAATGCACCTTGCACTGAGAGGGTCATTAGACACTCATACATTATATAGTGATGCATGGCACTTAGTGAGGCATGATGGCACTGACCCTAAAGTGGCACTGACAGGGGCATGGGGGCACTGACCATAAAGTGGCACTGACAGGGGCATGGGGGCACTGACCATAAAGATGCACCCTGCACTGACAGAGACAACGGACACCGACCATTATGTTGCACATTGCAGTGAGTGAGGCATTAAGGGCATATACCAAAAGGTTGCACTGAGGGGGGCACTAACCACAAAATAGCACCTTGCACCGAGCGAGGCATTGGGCACTCATGCAGTATATAGTTATGCATGGCTCTTAGCGAGGCACTGACTAGGGCATGAAAGCATTGGTCATAGAGTTGCACCTTGCACTGACAGAGGCATCAGACATGGACTACTATAAAGTTGCACCTTGCACTGAGTGAGGCATGAGGCACTAACCATAAAGTAGCACCTTGCACTAACAGAAGCCTGAAGCACTTACCATAAAAAAGTTCCACCTAGCACTGAATGAGGCATAAGGCACAGACCATAAAGTCACACTGACAGAGGCACTGTGGAAAAAATTGCAATGAGTAAGATATGAGGCACTGACCTGGAGCAGTATATATAACGTTTAGGGATGAGCTTCGAGTTCGAGTCAAACTTATGTTCGACTCGAACATTGCCTGTTCGCCCGTTCGCCGAACAACGAACAATTTGGGGTGTTCGCGGCAAATTCGAAAAGTCTATGGGAGAAATCTAAAGTGCTAATTATAAAGGCTTATATGCAAGTTATTGTCCTAAAAACTGTTTGGGGACCTGGGTCCTGCCCCAGGGGACATGTATCAATGCAAAAAAAAGTTTTAAAAATGGCCGTTTTTTTAGGAGCAGTGATTTTAATAATGCTTAAAATGAAACAATAAAAGTGAAATATTCCTTAAAATTTCGTACCTGGGGGTGTGTATGATATGCATGTAAAGTGGCGCATGTTTACCGTGCTTAGAACTGTCCCTGCACAAAATGTCATTTTTGAAGGAAAAAACGTCATTTAAAACTCACTCGCGGCTATAATGAATTGTCGGCTTTTATCAATACATAGAAAAGTCATTGATAAAAAAAAAAAAAAAAAGCGTGGGGGTTCCCCCAAATTCAATTACCAGGCCCTTTAGGTCTGGAATGGATATTAAGGGGAACCCCGCCACAAATAAAAAAAAACAATGGCGTGGGGTTCCCCCTAAATATCCATACCAGGCCCTTGAGATCTGGCATGGATTTTAAGGGGAACTCCACCCCAAATGTAAAAAAAAATGGCGTGGAGTCCACCCAAAAATCCATACCAGACCCTTATCCGAGCACGCAACCTGGCCGGCCGCAGGGGAAGAGGGGGGGACGAGAGAGCGGCCCCCCCTCCCTCCTGAACCGTACCAGGCCACATGCTCTCAACATGGGGAGGATGTCCCCATGTTGATGGGGACAAGGGCCTCATCCCCACAACCCTTGCCTGGTGGTTGTGGGGGTCTGCGGGCAGGGGGCTTATCGGAATCTGGAAGACCCCTTTAACAAAGGGGACCCCCAGATCCCGGTCCCCCCCTATGTGAATTGGTAAGGGGTACATTGTACCCCTATCATTTCACAAAGAAAGTGTCAAAAAATGTAAATAAAAACACACAAACACCTTGGAAAACCATTTTTTTTTTAGCTGCTGGCTTTTAATATTTTTTTTTTTTAGTGGGACCGCCGCTTTAAGACTGAATTCCAGGTATGTATATTTTTGTATTGTTACAATGGTTCAGCTTGAAGTAATTAAAGTATGTATTCCTGAGAAAGCTGGAAATCTCTGTAGTAGTAATTTCTACATTTAGTGCCACTAGCTTCCAGGCCCCATGCCAAGGTGCTGCCCTGCTGCTTAGCACAAACATGAGGTTGCTGACTTGGCACGGGTGACATTCAGGGAAAACTTTGCATCTTCTAAATAAATGCAATCTCTGATTGGAAATGTAGCGATTGTGATGTCACTGCCCCGCCTCTTCACCTTGTCCAATCAGAGAGTGCTTTGCATTCATTGAGAAAATGCAAAGTGTTCTGTGAATGGCCACTGTGCCACCATGCCAAGTGCCAAGTGAGGAACGTCCTGTGTTTACAAAGAAGCAGGGCAGCCAGTCGGCACAGGACTTGGCAGCTAGCTGCAATACCTGTAGTATCAGTCAGACACAGCAGACCACCGATCATGGTACCGGGCTGCTGTGATTGACAACAGCTATCACATTGTACAGGGCTGCTGTGACTCTGTGATTGATCACATGGTACCAGTGCCAGTCACAGTAGCCCTGTACCATGTGAGAGCTGTTACCAGTCACAGCATCACAGTAGTAAACAAGGTTTCAGGATTGAAATATTTGAACAGTGTTATACTGTAGATTGCTTAATACAGTGCTGAGAAGGGGATTGGGGAAAAAATTTACTTTATAGGCACATATGGATTTTAGAAAAATAATAAATTTTTAATACAACATGGATACATCACAACAATATCGTAAAAGTACATACACATACATAACTGGTAATATGCAAAATAATTTTACATATACATATATTACAACAACACCGTTGATATGGACACTTCCAAGGTAGTACCCTACAATGTTGCAGTGGTTCCTTGCATTGGAGTTCACAAGGTGTTGATGAATTAAAAACTTGGAGCTCTACATGTTTCGCGATCTAATCGCTTCCTCAGGAGCTTCTAAATATACAAAGAAAAATTAATAATTTGGTACATAAAACATTTATCATGTTGTTACATAAAATGTTCATAATCAACATACACATTAACAAACCACTCACCCCTGAATGTAATGTGGGTGGTGAGTGTGGTTAGATTGTTGCGGCCCTCTAAGTTCTGCGGAATATACCCATGGGAATGGGAGTGGATGGAATGACCAACTCCCAAAGAAAAGTGAACACTGCAACCCACCGACCCACCGCAACTCACGGCGTGGAGCAGTATGGAGGTGCTCACAGAGACTGAAAAATAACGATTGGAGGCGTTATACATGACCTAAGAGTCATTCCTTGTTAATATACATGTGTGTGGATAAACTACACACAAGTATAATTACTAAAACAAATAATTATACATAAAAATACTGATAATGATGAGGCAACCTACTTTTGAGAGGGGTAACCTGTAAAAGCAGGTAACTTATGCCAGAACTGGACGGGATGTATGGGGCTTGGAGAAGGCACCGGAGAGGCAACTACAGGGAAAATTATTTAATGATGTTGGTGTTAGATTGGCTACTAGTGTATATGAAAAGTAATTAAGCTATAGTACATTCTTATTAGTGAAAAAAAGGGGAAAGGATAGGGGAGGGGAGGGGGCTTAGGGGTTGGAGGAAAATGGGAAAATAAGAAGGATAAAATAATAATGAAATATAAGAAAAGAAATTCAACTGTTAGCGAATGATAAGGTTATAAAGAACGTCAGAAATTAAATATTTAAAGTTTACCTTGGGGAGTGGCCTAGCACCAATACACCTTGGTCTTGATGATCAGACTCTTTCAATAACAGAGATTCATAGATCATTGATAATCTCAGCTGGTGTAATACTTCAACTATGGATCCTGTAAATATATATATTTAATGAATACTGGGTAAATAAAGACTTCTAACATAAGTGGTACCTATACCTCCCTTGACTCGGGGGGTATGTGTGACCAGTTTGTTCAGACACTGGCACCAGCCCTACTAGACAACCATATAACATGCATATATATACCTGAAGGCAGGGTATCAGGGGGCGAACAATAAACCAACGTCCTGATAGCAAATAAAACAGGACTAGACTGGTGAAGACAAATCCCTCACGCCACAGTTTGATATAGCACTAAAAAAGCCAAACAAAGAAAAAGGATGTAAGAACTGTCTACAAAAGTGCCTGTCAACTAAGGAGATTATATGTATTTTAGGCCTCAAAAAACCTGCAGTGTAGCCTACCAGTATGCCGCTCCAAGACCCCACCACATCCAGGTCCGTTCAGGTAAACCTCACCGTGAGGGCCACCACACGCTTCGGCAGCAAAACGTTGTATGGTGGCGGTGTATTCCCTCACGTTATAAGCACCTCGCTCATGATGATGCCGAACGAACGTATGGCGTCATCTGGGCCGGCCGACAAGCGTGCACCCGCACCGTCCTACTGACTGCGCATGCGCAGCAAAACGAAGGAGTCTGAACGAGCGAAAACCAATGTCCTACGCCACGCACTGACGCAACCTCGTCGGTATCTCTAAATGGGCGAATACTATTATAAAGCGCATGCGTGCCGGGACGTTGGAGGCCCGGCGGTCAAGGGCGGAAGTGCTGCTAGGAGACGCCAATGGGTTTGGCGTCTCATTTGCCATTGATCATCGTGTCGCTTGGTATGAAATGTCCAAACGACACTAGCAACGGCTTGGGTGGCCACATACTGCTCCATAACCAGAGTGCAGTGATGCGACCGCTGCAGTGTCCCTACACCACGTATGGGTCAATATTGGAACAAAATTCTTATTACCCAATGGGGAGAAATTTTCTCCCCGTTTTCATACATCATGTGATACTGAGGGTGTTATCTATTTAATGACCTGCAAATGTAAAGCGTTTTATGTTGGAAAAACCTTTCGTCCCTTTAAGAAAAGGATTTATGACCACATATATTATTCGCAATATGCCAAAATGCTCACTCCGGTGAGCCGTCATTTAGGCCTATACCATAAATTCGACACATCAGTGGTCAAATTTATGGTTCTGGAAGTAGTTCCCCGAGATCCACGGGGAGGAATTGGGACAAATGTATCCTTCAAAAGGAAACACTGTGGATCGAACGTTTGGGGGCCACACCCCCCCCTGGGATTAACGAGGTTCTATCCTACCGCCCATTTCTATGATGGGTGGGTGGAACATTGTTTAGAGATGACCCCGTATATTGTGTCACCCCTGTGATTCCTGTATAGAATTCCACACTAGGATAACTCTGGGTGATAGTTGAAGATGTTAAATATGACTATTATGGTACCATGTTAATGCTATATGGCAGTGTTCACCTACTTATTTGTTTTTGTTTTCAGTTTTCAAGGTTTTCATTTATGACCTATATCCAGCATCTTGCTGGGATGGGCTTTACAGTCCAATGAGACTGACTTTTGGATAGGATTTTAAAGCTTAAAGGGTTACAAGGCCTGGGTGGTCTGGTCATACAGACAGCCTTGGTCTTCTTTCATAGTTGCGGCCAGTCATCACTCATATGTTCTGCGGTTCATACGTGGTGTAGGGACACTGCAGCGGTCGCATCACTGCACTCTGGTTATGGAGCAGTATGTGGCCACCCAAGCCGTTGCTAGTGTCGTTTGGACATTTCATACCAAGCGACACGATGATCAATGGCAAATGAGACGCCAAACCCATTGGCGTCTCCTAGCAGCACTTCCGCCCTTGACCGCCGGGCCTCCAACGTCCCGGCACGCATGCGCTTTATAATAGTATTGGCCCATTTAGAGATACCAACGAGGTTGCGTCAGTGCGTGGCGTAGGACATTGGTTTTCGCTCGTTCAGTCTCCTTCGTTTTGCTGCGCATGCGCAGTCAGTAGGACGGTGCGGGTGCACGCTTGTCGGCCGGCCCAGATGACGCCGTACGTTCGTTCGGCGTCATCATGAGCGAGGTGCTTATAACGTGAGGGAATACACCGCCACCATACAACGTTTTGCTGCCGAAGCGTGTGGTAGCCCTCACGGTGAGGTTTACCTGAACGGACCTGGATGTGGTGGGGTCTTGGAGCGGCATACTGGTAGGCTACACTGCAGGTTTTTTGAGGCCTAAAATACATATAATCTCCTTAGTTGACAGGCACTTTTGTAGACAGTTCTTACATCCTTTTTCTTTGTTTGGCTTTTTTAGTGCTATATCAAACTGTGGCGTGAGGGATTTGTCTTCACCAGTCTAGTCCTGGTTTATTTGCTATCAGGACGTTGGTTTATTGTTCGCCCCCTGATACCCTGCCTTCAGGTATATATATGCATGTTATATGGTTGTCTAGTAGGGCTGGTGCCAGTGTCTGAACAAACTGGTCACACATACCCCCCGAGTCAAGGGAGGTATAGGTACCACTTATGTTAGAAGTCTTTATTTACCCAGTATTCATTAAATATATATATTTACAGGATCCATAGTTGAAGTATTACACCAGCTGAGATTATCAATGATCTATGAATCTCTGTTATTGAAAGAGTCTGATCATCAAGACCAAGGTGTATTGGTGCTAGGCCACTCCCCAAGGTAAACTTTAAATATTTAATTTCTGACGTTCTTTATAACCTTATCATTCGCTAACAGTTGAATTTCTTTTCTTATATTTCATTATTATTTTATCCTTCTTATTTTCCCATTTTCCTCCAACCCCTAAGCCCCCTCCCCTCCCCTATCCTTTCCCCTTTTTTTCACTAATAAGAATGTACTATAGCTTAATTACTTTTCATATACACTAGTAGCCAATCTAACACTAACATCATTAAATAATTTTCCCTGTAGTTGCCTCTCCGGTGCCTTCTCCAAGCCCCATACATCCCGTCCAGTTCTGGCATAAGTTACCTGCTTTTACAGGTTACCCCTCTCAAAAGTAGGTTGCCTCATTATTATCAGTATTTTTATGTATAATTATTTGTTTTAGTAATTATACTTGTGTGTAGTTTATCCACACACATGTATATTAACAAGGAATGACTCTTAGGTCATGTATAACGCCTCCAATCGTTATTTTTCAGTCTCTGTGAGCACCTCCATACTGCTCCACGCCGTGAGTTGCGGTGGGTCGGTGGGTTGCAGTGTTCACTTTTCTTTGGGAGTTGGTCATTCCATCCACTCCCATTCCCATGAGTATATTCCGCAGAACTTAGAGGGCCGCAACAATCTAACCACACTCACCACCCACATTACATTCAGGGGTGAGTGGTTTGTTAATGTGTATGTTGATTATGAACATTTTATGTAACAACATGATAAATGTTTTATGTACCAAATTATTAATTTTTCTTTGTATATTTAGAAGCTCCTGAGGAAGCGATTAGATCGCGAAACATGTAGAGCTCCAAGTTTTTAATTCATCAACACCTTGTGAACTCCAATGCAAGGAACCACTGCAACATTGTAGGGTACTACCTTGGAAGTGTCCATATCAACGGTGTTGTTGTAATATATGTATATGTAAAATTATTTTGCATATTACCAGTTATGTATGTGTATGTACTTTTACGATATTGTTGTGATGTATCGATGTTGTATTAAAAATTTATTATTTTTCTAAAATCCATATGTGCTTATAAAGTCCATTTTTTCCCCAATCCCCTTCTCAGTACTTATAGGATGTGGCACATTCTTTATTAATTGGTGTAGATTGCCACTTGAGGGCCATTGCAATCTCTATATTTCGTGCTTAATACAGTGATCGTCAGTGTTGTAAGACAGCGCTGAAATCTAAAAATGGCCTGGGCAGGAAGGGGGTGAAAGTGGCCGGTATTGAGGTGGTTAAGCTTCAACTTTCTTCCCAAATTCTTTTTTTTATGATTTTTTTTAAGGTGCTTTTTATTTTGAAACAGACATTATTACAGTAACAAGGAAGAAACATAAAAGTCAAAGCAAAAAGTAGTCACAGAAGAAAACAACAGATCTTTATTTCTCCATACAAAGCACAGCATTTGCTCAGTGTACAATATATAAAGCAAGATAAAAGCATTTTAAGAAAGCATTTTTTTTAAGAAACAGTCTGGCCCTGAGAATTATTTGATACATTTACAGAAGGTGACATTTCAGTGCATGTTCCCCAGATGTTATCAAATTCTAGAGGACATCCTTTGGCTTTGGCTATAAGTCAGTTTATACAAAGGAAAAAGCTCATATGTGTAGCGGGGTCTTCAAAGTTAGTGGGATACACCTGGGGGTAGAGAGACCCAGGTGTGTAATTATGTCAGGGATTAGACCCCTTTTTCTTATTCGTGGAGGATTGGGTGGTGTAATATTCTCTTTGACCAGTGGGTGTCAGTGTACCTATTGGCTCGAGGTAGAATCACTACCACAGTGCTACCCTTCTTTGTCCCTTCCTGGAGATGGTACGGCTGGGGCGGGGAACCCGCCGTGGTGTCGATGGGAGGAGATAAAAGGGGGAGACGCCCGGGCCACGAGGTGGTGGTCGTCGTCGTCTTTCGGGAGGGGGGGATCATCCCTTCACGCACCCAGGCACCTTAGGCCTGGGTGCGGGCGGTTCAAGGTTCCGGCCTAGGCGCCCAAGGCCTGGCCGGAACGAAGATGGAGTCCATCCCGGGCACCTTCAGCCTGGGATGAGGTACTATTAAGGAGGCCTGGGACCCGGTGACTCCGACTGGGTCCCGCGAGGGTGAAGTTGCTCCAGGGCGCCCCTTGCGGGGGGACCCGCATCTGAGGTGAGGAGGCTGGGGGGGGGTCACCCGTCCGAAGACCCGGTGTAGCGTCAACCCGGTGACGGATGGGCCTTCAGTAACTCCCTTGGAGGACATCTTCCCCTGACATGGGCTACAGCGCAGCGGAGGAGCTTCCATCAGGATTCCTGCAACCCCTGGTCATAGCACAGGGAGTGTAGGGACTAGGAACCTGTACAGTGCCTCGACCTGCTTCCCCATCGTATCATGCCGTTGCCTTTGACTGTATGTGGAGATACGCAATAAACCTGAGTTTGGACTTTGATGGGTGTGTGGACTCTGTTGATGGGAGCAAAGGGAGATTCCGGCACGGAAGGACTGACCCTCATAACCAGCACACATTTGGCCCGAGGAAAAGATTGATGTTGGCCTTCACCTCACCCACATGCATGGGGAGGACATGGGCCGTGGCACACCTCACTCTGTCGCTCGACATACCCCTAGTTAAAGAGGTCGGGGTGAGGCCGCTACATATGTTTCAAACATTTTGAAGAAACCAAGATCAAGAGCTGTTTCCATTTCCTTTCTAACAGCTTTTGAGCATACAACAGCCTAGTCGCTGACGGGCTTTACACCTGTGCAGTAACTAATGCACACACTAAGGACCGGTTCACACCAGAACACGGTGCAGGAAAGGCGCATTCCATGCATCTTTCCTACACCCTGTTCAAAATGCACAGCCTTTGCGATCTACTACATTGTTAACGGCACCCCAAAACGCAGATCACGGTGCATTTGGGGGCACCAAATCGCATGATATCACAGTACCATGTGATTTGGTGCATCGTGTTTTTCAAAAGTAGCACATGCACAACATCTAATGTGGATAGTAAGCTGGCCAGCTAACAATACAAACACCCGTTGCGGGATTGTCAACAACGCGGTGAGGTCAGCACGTCGCTCCCCCCGGCACGTTTCGTCACAAATCTGATGTCAGGACGATGTCAGATTTGTGACTAAATGCGGCCGGAGAGACGTGCTGAATGTCACTGCGCTGTTGAATGTCCCGCGAGGACAGGCATTTGTATTGTTAGCCGGCCGACTTACTATCCACGTTAGATGAACCTTACTTACATGTAAGTGATACTTTTTATTTTAATAAACACTAATCTGGTTTTACCTATGGCGAACCTTTCCTTTTTTGGGTCTATATGAACATGATTGTCAAGTGAGGACCCTGGATCCCTCTGAGTCTCTGTAACAATCCAAATCAATCCACTCCTTAGTAGTGTTCGGAGGCTGCTGTGGTTGGATCTGCCATTCGTTTGCTATCCCTAGAGGAAAATGCCCTGGCTGGGTATTAGCCACAAGCGAGTCAGCTTTTGCAGGCTGGTAAGCGTCCACTCCGTGTGGTGGTGGATTCACAATTGTCTGTCAATTTGATTGTGATATTCACTGGAGGAGGACTTTAAACACCTTGTGAACCGTTTTCCACACATTATTTATTTTGAAGGAATAATTGATTTTGTTCTTTATACCATCATTGGGACTTGGTGATATTTATTGCCACTCATTAATTGTCTCATTGTGCAATTTGTTGATTTATGTTCACTTTTGTGTTACTATGCAATGTTTATGTTTTTCACTATATTAGTTTAGAGCGCAGCTCCCTTTTTATAATATTTCATTCTTTGTGTATATCTCACATTTGAGCTGCGGCTTATATTTAAAGGTTTAGGATATAGCGCAGTTTTCTTCTTTTACACACCATTGTTAATATCATTAGGAGGAAAAGCACTCCATTATTGGTGTCAGTGGGAAAAATGGTGCCCCATCATTGGTGTCAAGTGTGGATGGAATAGTGCCCCAAGGGGCAGATAGATGCAAGCCAAGGACCAAATCCAGCCCCTGGGCCGCAGTTTGGAGACCAATGATCTAAATGCTGTGTAGTGAATGTTAGTAAGGCTGGGTTCACACTAGCTGCGGCCGTGGGTCACAGCAGGGGGTTACGGTGCGTCCCCGTTCTCCGTCTCAAGTATGAACCAGGTCCACATTTTTGCCTGAATTCAGACCTGAAACGGAGAACAGGGACGCACAGGACCCTTTTCCAGTGCGCTCTGCAGCCGCCCGGAGCTGTGTGAACTAGCTCCTTTGAAAGCCGGTCACAGTCTCCTGCTGGTGCAAGGATTTTTGGCACCCTAGACAAAAAATGCATTTACCGCCCCCCCCTGGCTCCACCCCTGACTCCACCATCTTTTCCCTGTCCATGTAAACCCCACCTTTTTAATGAAGCGCCCATCAAATGCAGCCTCACCAGCACCCATCAAATGCAGCCTCACCAGAGCCCATCAAATGCAGCCTACCAGTGCCCATCAAAGAATGTTTGCTTGCTTCCATTCATTCGGGAGTCGGGATACAGACACAGTCCTCCGCCGCCACTGCGCTTCTGACACTATGTGCGAATGGAGCGGCGGCTGCCTGCTGATGCTGAGACTTAGTTGCTTTCTGCAGAGAGAAGAGAGTAGGAACACCAGTGGCTGGGCACCCTAGGCAGCAGGGCACCCTAGGCGGCTGCCTAGTTTGCCTAGTGGTAGCACCGGCCCTGGCATCAGTGTGAACCCAGCCTAATAGTATTGAATCCACATTTAGTAGCACTAGTAATATAAAACTGGTCATGCCATGGGTATACATGGTTCACAGTGATGATTGGAATGGAAATTCCCTTTAATGATTGTGACAACAATTGATGTATTCTTTTTAAACTTTTTAACAAGAAATTCTATGTAGTGCAGTAATTCGACATTTAACAATTCCTGTACTTTTGCTTTGTCTAGGTGTTTTTTTTTTTTAATAAAGATCATTGAATGCCGTTGACTGTCTTTGGGCAAGATGACTGGTCTGTAGTCACCCCTTTGTAGTTATTTTTTTCAGACCGCCTGTAGTGCGTTGGTGCTGGGTCCCACCATAGGTGTGCGCAGCATATTGCATTAGGGTGTGCCCCCCAAAGCTCAGACACACATGTGTGTATGTATGTATGTATATGTAGCACACTCACCCCCTTCACCTGCCTTTGGCTCCTCGCAGGAAGAGAGGGCACACCACGCCACAAACCCGTACCCTCCTATGTGAAGAGGTTGAGCGGTGTTGTTGGTGGGTCTCCACAGCAAGAAAAGCCAGAATCCTCCAGAGAATGATTCTCACCTCTATAGTTAATAAAAATAAGTCTCTATATTCCCCCAATAACTTCAAGGTCCACACCAGCTGTAACTCCAACGTAGAGTTTATTTTTCTTCTTAAAGCACAGTCTCTGATAGGAAAGGCTGAAGTAAGAACAGGACAGCATAAAGTGTGGGAGAGGTCCAGGCACAAACGTAAAACACTTCACTGCTCAGATTCTCGAGCAGACTTAGCCCATTTGCATAGTCTGTCTAGATAGGGACTAGCAGCCAGAATGGTGCTCTAACCAAGCCGCAGTCTCTGCCACAGACTTGGTAAACTCGGTCTCTGCCACAGACCTGGTGAACTTGGTTCCTTTTTAAAACTTGACCTCAGTTAAGGAGAAGACATCCCTCCAGAGAGTTACCGGGCCCCTTCCTTCACTGTGACTTCTCACCAGTCCCTCGGAATGGTTCCTCCCCCGGCCTCCTCGTCTAAGATGCGGGTCCCCTCGCAAGGCGGCACCCTGAGATTCCTCGATCCTTGATGGGCCCCAGCCGAAGGTGCTGGGCCCAAGGCCTTTGCTGCAGCCCCAGGGTTAAAGGTGCCAGGGACTGATTCACCGACCTCCGCCCCTGGGCCAAAGGTGCCCAGGGAGGACAGGAACACACTCTCTGGGGTAGGACCCCCGACCACGACAGAACCCCGAACAGGCAGCGTCTGCCCCATTTATATCCTCTCCCAGCATGCACCGCAGGCCTGCCACACCCTCCGTATGGCTGCTGAGAGGGGACACACAAGGCAGAGCACTGTATTAGCGATTCAACCCTGGCCTGCCATGGCAGCGCCACCTGCAGGCCACAGGGAACTATACACCAATACTCTCCCTGCAGACAAAAATGGTTGACAGAATCCTAATCCTGACAATTGGGGTGTTTGAGCATGACTACCACTCAAACACTTCCCCTAAATTTAGGACCCCACTACACATATATATGTGCACACTATTATAAATAAATGTAACAAACATTTCAAAATGTATTAAAACATGGACAGTGTTAGAGCTGCACAATTAATCGTTAAAGATCGCATTCTCGATTCAACCCCCCTCACGATCTCTATGAAGAATTTCCTGATTCATTCATGTAACATGTGTCTGACAAGTTTTTCACAACATTGTCAGTAGAGAACTAGAAACATTGTAACTTTTCCTTCCTAAATAAAAGGGATGAATTTCAGTGTGTAAATGAAGGAAGTTTAACCACTTAAAGTCTAAACCTTTTTCTGACACTTGTTTCTTACAAAGTTAAAATCAGTATTTATTGCTAGAAAATTACTTGGAATCCCCAAACATATATATTTTTTTAGCAGAGACCCTAGGGAATAAAATGGCGATTGTGCAATATTTTATGTCAAACTGTATTTGCGCAGTGGTCTTTCAAATGCAATTTTGTGGGAAAAAATACACTTCAATGAATAATAAAAAAAAAAACAGTAGTTAGCCCAATTTTTTTGTATAATGTGAAAGATGATGTTACGCCACGGTAATCGTAATCTTTATTCCAAGCAAAAAAATTGTGATTCAAATTTTAGCCATAATCGTGCAGCTCTAGTGTTAGTAGGGCAGTGGACTTATCAATAGGGCAGAGGATGCTTTTAGTAGGGCAGTGGATGGTGGCAGGAGTTTTTTATTTTTATTATTTTGTTTTTGTATTATTTTTTTACAATTTTATTTTTTTATTATTTAAAAAACATTTTTTAGGAGCTTTGGTGAAACATCAGCAGAGGGAATCTGCACGGTATGGAGTGATTAGGGTGTGTCCAGGCATACCCAGCACACACCCCTGCGTCCCATAGCTTTGCACTTTGCATAGGCTATGTGCACCATAATGATAACGTCACCTCCACTTTTGCAAGAACATTTTCGGGATTGCAAAGGCATTTGGTATTCACAAAGAGCATTTATATCCTTTGTGGCTACTAAAGAATATATTTAAAGAGACCCTGTCACCAGACCATTCATTTCAACAAAATACTTCCCATAAGATAGTCACATCCAAAAGCCTTGAGACTGTTGCCAGGTACTGTCATCTTAGATGTGATGTCAGCAGCCACAGCAGACTGAAGCCTCGTACACACGACCGAGTTTCTCGTCCAAAACCGGCAAGAAAAGTGGCGCGAGAGCTTTATTGTCGAGAAAACCGTTTGTGTGTATGGTTTTACGACGAGAAAACTGCCGTGAATCTCGACGAGAAAATAGAGAACCTGCTCTCTATTTTCTCGTCAGGATTCAAGATTTCCTCGTCGTGTTTCTCGTCAGCCTGTTTTGTGACGAGAAAATGGTTCGTGTGTATGCTTTTACGACTCTTCCAAAAGCGCGCATGCTCAGAATCAAGTATGAGACGGGAGCGCATCTTCTGCTAAATCAAGCCTTCGTAATGGAGATAGCACATTCGTCACGCTGTAAATTATTGCATCGTTTAAATGTTGTGCATTGAAATCTTCTTTAGAATGTTACATTAATCCAAACGAATGAACTTGTTTTGCTGCTGATATTCCCACAGAGTTATGACTATATATTTTTAACCTTTTTCATGCTGCTCTGAAGTAGATTTAGGTGTATTATATCGTGCAAGATTTTCTGATTATTTTTTTTTTTTTTAGTTTTCAAACAGATGTTAATTGTAATTTGGCAATGTTTTGATAGTGATCTCCCATTGTATATTTTAATTTTTTTTGCCTAAATTTTACACCCTATATTTTTTTAATATTTTTATTTTATTATTTTTTGGGGGTTGTTATCTGTCCCTTTTTTTTTGCTGTCAAATGTATCTGCTTACTCCTTAGCTAAATTAAAAATGTGAAAAAATAAACATAGTCAAGTATGAACTTAAACCAAAAAAACATTTATTCATGTTTTTTTAAAAATAAAGAGAAGGAAGCGCTGGAGAACCTGCTGCCATTTGTGCATCCCAGGGACCCCAGAGCACACATCAACCCTGTGTGGACACTAAAATTGGGAGCTTGAGAAGGCCAACAGTTCTGAGCACAATCTGATGCTGGCCTCCCAGAGGTCAGGAACAGCAGCAGGTGATATATATGTCCCAAGTGTGTGGTACTACAACAGGCTGCCTTCTGTCCGACCACAATGAAGCAAGGCCATCACTTCCTCGTCTTCTTGGCAGCCTTCCCTGCAGCCTTCCCTGAAGCCTTCCCTGCAGCCTTCCTTCTTCGTGTGGCTGGAGGCTGGGCCACTGGAGGGGTACTCCTGTCAGGAGGAGGAGGAGGTGGAGGAGAAGGGGGTGGCGCAGAAGAAGAAGGTGGAGGAGGAGGTGGAGGAGAAGGGGGTGGGGCAGAAGAAGAAGGTAGAGGAGGAGCTGGAGGATTAGGGGGTGGGGCAGAAGAAGAAGGTGGAGGTGGAGGAGGAGGTTGAGGTTGGGATAGTTGTGCCACCTCACATATGGCCGTATTGGGGGTAATTCTCTCCATCACCCCCTTGTTCAGCAAGGTGATGAGCAGGGGCTTGCATAGGAGGTGTTGCTCCATGCTCATCACCTTGAACTTTGCCTCCACTAGGCCGGCAATGGCCTCTTCAGGGGATGTGGGCTCCTGGAGGGTGGCATGGGCCTCTCTAATATGGGCCATTGCTGCCTCACTGGTGGTCCTGTCCCTCCTGCTTCTTTTTGGAAGGCGGATGGGAGGCACCTGTGATCTCGTGGTTCTCCTTGGGCCGGTCACCTCCTGGCTGCCACTGGGCCCTGCCACCTCCTGGCTGCCACTGGGCCCTGCCACCTCCTGGCTGCCACTGGGCCCTGCCTCCTACTGCCTGCCACTGGGCCCTGCCTCCTCCTGCCTGACAGTTTCCTGACCCTCCTCCTGGCTGATTTCATCCTGTGTATGAAAAAGGGACATAGTTTAATTTTTTGTTTTATTATTTTCATACAACTTTCAGATCATGAATGTAGCAATTTGAATGTAAATCAAGAAAACAATTAAATGTTTTTTCGACTACATCAGATTGACTATTTAGCACCCAATTTAGATCAGACTAATGTCTAGAGATCTTGATTTCACTTGTGGAACCCAAAATAGTTTATGATTTTCATCTTGACTTATTTTTCAAACATTAAGTTTATCCCAATACATTTTTTTTAAATACTATACCTGGCTCCAGATGGCCAAATCAGGTTCATCCAGGATGGCTGCCTCCTCTTGCTCCAGAGAAGGCTCAGGTTGGCTGCAGGGAAGTCTGGGGGGAAGAGTGGAGAGTGATGGCCTTGCCTCAATGTGGTCATCCAGAAAGGACATCCTGCTGTAGTACCACAAATTGGGGACATACACATCATCTGCTGCTGCTCCTGACCTCTGAGAAGCCAGGACCTTAGAGCGTTCAGTCCTGTATGTGCCTCTCAAGCTCCCAATTTTAGTGTCCACCTGTTTTGCTGTGGCTGTGGGCACCTTGGTCTGCACTAATGGGAGCAGGCTCTCCAGCGCTGCTTTTCGTACCCCTTTTTTTTATGGATAGGGTTTTTGGTTTCCCACAGAGCGGGCAGCTCCCTTACCCGGTCTATAAAATCCGCAAGGAATTCTTTGTCGCTTATAAAGACATTCATTTTTGGTCTGCAAGTAAAATAAAAATTATATAACTAATGTGAGGCACACAGTCTAACCTCCTTAAAATCTTATTCACCATATATATCCTCCAACATTCTCAAGACAGTATAGGGCAACAATTTATCAAAGTCACAAAATAACATACCTTCGTTTGCACGTCCGTCACTTAAACTCCTCTCTCCGCACACCGAACGTAGTATAGTCACATGTGTGTTTGCTATATATACACCGCGCATGCGTGAAACTACGCACACGTCGCTCCGCACACGTCGCCCGCCCATGACGTTCTAACTAACATCTTTTCCCCGACCCTTCTCTTTCGGTGCGCAGACAGATATGGCGGATTCACAGCAGGTGTCTGATAATTCCTCAAATAACGAGGAGGAGACAAGCCCGGAGACTGAGGAAACGTCACGATCAAGGAGGAGATTCAAGGCATCTAATATGTCTTATGCGGAGATGGCGGAGATGGTGGACATCTTGCTAAAGTCGGATTATGATGCAAAGCATGGGCCGTATAGCAAACCTAATAGAAGGAAGGCCAAAATCCTGAAGAAAGTCGTGAAGAGTCTGAAGAAGAATTTTGGCATGAAACGATCAAATGAGCAGCTCAGAAAGAGGTGGTCAGACCTCAAACTGAGGGAGCCGGAGCAGTTAAGGAGCATTAAGAGAATGCTAGGAACTTGTTCTAATTTTACGCTATTAATGTATTTCTCAACTTACATGTTGCTCCATGTATTTTTTTTTTCTATTGTACTACCTTACAAAATGTCATAGTTTGAAATTGGTTTGGCACAGTAATCGTTCGTTACAGACACATTTTTCGGCCACTATCCTCGTTTTTTTATTATTTTACAGGGTTAAATTAAATTAGACATCTGCCTGTTTGGATTCAATTGTTGTTCTTACATTGTTAGCTAGATGATGTGTTTGTAAAGAGAATGAAATGCAAACTTTAATCAGTGTAAAGGAGAGGACACTCAGCAGCTGGTTCCACATCTGTACTTTTGAGCACTATAGTGTGGGCCAACAGAACCGCCTTTTTTGGGGGTCCCACACAGGTGCATCAGTGAATTTTTGTGGTGCCTCCATGTCTAAAAATTGACAGCCAAAGGTGAATACTAAACATATTTTTGTGAAGAAATAATGTCTTCATGTGGAAATTCAGCACAAACACACACTTGTACCCCACTTCCAAGCAATTTAGGCTGTTTTTAGTTTTCATAGAGAATTTCAGTGTGATAAATAGACCTTTTGTTTGATTCTCATAGGGGAGAGAAGACTGGGAGGAGAACACTCCGGGGAGCACAGGAACCCCACAGCTTCGACACAACCCCAACCTTACAAAGACCCACAACCTGAGGGTGTTGAGGAATTTGAAGAGGTGGAGGAAGGAGAAGTGCAGGAAGGAGAAGTGGATGACGTGGTGGAACTGGTCACCACAACAGGTCAGTATCTGTCACCACAGCTTCAGGTAAGAGATGTAGGCCTGCAGAGTTATAATACCTTTTTATTTTGTTTTTAGGGGATGTAAATGTTGTGGTGAAAGAAAGTACACGTTTCTCTGCTGACAGTGCCCTACGAATAATACAGCAAGTGATGGAATGTAGCACAGAACTGGACAGAATTAAACAAAGAATTCATGTGATGGATCAAACCTTTAAAGACATCCTAGATGTTTTGGGGAGAATTGAATAAGGCATAAAAACCCCCATTTTTGGTTACAGTTTGTTCTTCCCCCTTTTAATCTCTTTTTGACAATCAATCCAGCCAAAAATTGAATATGCACACAGTGTGTCAACATGTGCCATCTGCCATCAGGGGATATCCATGTACGGCTTTTGGGGGTGCAACCCCTTCCTTGTATCTCAAGTAGGTGAACTGAAGAAGGGGTTGCACCCACAAAACACGTCCATTGATCACCCCTGATGGCAGATGGCACATGTTGACAATAGGGATCAGGAGTCTAAAATCCCTATTGGAAATTACAACAAAATGTGTGCATATTCAATTTTTGGCTGGGCCAGGGGTGCCAAGACCCCATATTAGGACGGGCACATAGAGACATATTTTGTGTAAGTGAATGTCTCATATTGCTCAGAGGTATCCAATGTTGTACTTTTTGGAATGCAACTGATGGTTTTGTATTTTCATTAAAAAAAAATTGGCGGTTTGTGGACAGCCAAAAAAATAAAAAAATTTAAAAAAAAGATACCATGTGTGTGAATGTGCACAGAGTAAAATGTTTGAACACAAACAAAGTGTAGCTTCTTTTTCAAATACGCTCTAACCTTTTTTGTGTATTTGTTTGGGTTTCATAGTGAAGTGGTTGTTATTTACTAAAGGAAACAAAACTTGGCAATACAGATGCAGTAAGACAAACTAGGAGACAGGAAACAAACAAAGTTACAAGATTTAAAATGAATTTTAATGAGTTCTTTATGCACGAATCTTTAGTCATGGCCTGGCATAGGAATTGCCCCCCTACCCGTGAAATAGTCCATATATTTATCCCGAACCTCACGGGCATTTTGGGGGGGCAAGCCAGGACGGGCAGATTCGAGGCCCGGCAGGGGATTGGCATGGGAAAGTCCTGCCTCAGGCAATACTGAGGCCATATAAGTACTTGATTTTCGGCAAAGAAAATTATGGAGCACACAGCAGCATAAAACGACATAGTTTATCTTGTACTCCGCCAAGTGGATTGGAGTCATAAAAAGGCGGAACCGGCTGGCCATTATCCTGAAGGCATTTTCAACGACTCTTCGGGCCCTGGCCAGCCGGTAATTGAACACCCTCTTCTCTGGAGACGGAGGGCAAACTCCGTCTGGATGAAGGATCCCCCATCGGACATCCGGCCATTCTTCCCTACATCAACATAGAGGAATTCATACCGTGCTGACACCACCGCCATCAGCACAATGCTATGAAACCCCTTGTAATTGTAGTAGTAGGACCCAGAACGGGGTGGCGGCACGATGCGGACGTGCTTCCCGTCTATGGCACCACCGCAGTTGGGGAAGTCCCACCGCGTGGCAAACTCCGATGCCACAGTCTGCCATTCCTGTGGCGTGGAAGGAAGCTGGGGAGTCAAACAAGATGAAATAAAATTAGAAATTTAAATTATAACATTGCAAGCAGATTATAAGAAAATACATTAGAGCCCAACATCAATCAAATTCTCAGTTTAAGGTGTTTTTAATAAGTATAATGGAAGGCTCAAGTTTCATATTCATCACCCCCTCTGATGGTCCATTATAACCCAATTTGGGGGGGGGTAGATGTGTTTGGCCACAGGATAGCATTGCAGTGGCAGTGCGTCCAGAGTGGGTGCTGGAGCACTGCCCCCTCTATCCTGCGCCCGTCACTCAGAACAATACATAGGTTCATGCCTTGCATTAACCTATGTATTGTCAATGCCGCCCACTATTCAGGTGGATGGCCCCCTGTTGAGCGACGGACATATGAATAACTGCGGCATTTTTGTGGTGAAAATTGCATATCAGAAACAGGGGGGCAAATAGGCTTGCAAATTACAGCCTGAGGGATGTAATTGGCTTGCTAAAAGTGAAATAGGGGACGCAGGGGGGGGGGGGACATTCCTTGGCTAAACACTGACAGGCTGCTCTGCCAATCATGTTCACCAAGTCTGTTTAACGGTAACATGATTGGCTGATGCAACATCGAGGGCAGGAAAAGACATCAAGGACAGAAGAAGGATGGTGCGGACCAGAAGAAGGTAAGTGCAGGGCTGGGGGGAAACTGGCTGCATTGGAGGGGACAAAATGGCTGCATTGGAAGGGGCAAAATGGCTGCATTGGAAGGGGCAAAATGGCTGCATTGGAATGGGAAAAATGGCTGCATTGGAAGGGGCAAAATGGCTGCATTGGAAGGGGCAAAATGGCTGCATTGGAAGGGGCAACTGGTGGCGTTTAATAGGCACAGTCGCAAAAAAGAAGGAAGTTTAGGTCCTAAATTGGAGGTTGAACCCCCAAACATTTGGAGCAACAGGCGCCACTGCTGGAAAGGTTAGTAAAGGGAAATATGCATGGAGGAGAAAAAAGGGGCATTTAAAAGCTTCCAGCATGCATGAGGACAAAGGGGACATTCTCAGCATATTACAATCATGGTAATTAGGGAAGGATGAAAGAAATACCCTACATTAGCATACATGAAATACATAAAATGTGATGTTAATGGAGAAAACTTACCCTAATATAGTCCTCCTGCAGGACTTGTATAATGGCAGAACAGGTGTCTGGGATTATGAGGTCCAGAGCCTGGGGGGAGATGCCTGTCGTGAACTTCAAGTCCTGAAGACTTCTCCCTGTCGCCAGGTAACGTAACGTGGCGATGAGCCTCTGCTCAGCACTGATGGCTTCCCGCATAACGGTGTCCTGCCTGGTAATATAGGGGGACACCAAAGCCAACAGTTGCTGAAAAACGGGGTCAGACATCCGCAGAAAATTCCTGAAGTCCTCAGGATTATTCTCGACGATCTCCCACAGCAGAGGCATATGGCAGAATTGGTCCCGCTGGAGCAACCAATTCTTGGTCCATGAACTCCTCCTCACCCCGTTCATGGACTGGTCTTGGTCCAAAACAAGCAGACCAACACCAAGCGCCCGCACAGCACGAACTCGACGACGAGAACGTACAGGCGACATGGCTAGGAAACGGTCGTCTTATCAGAACGTACAGAACAGAACGCACTTTAGAACAGCAAGGCCTATGAATAACGAACTGAAAATCAGAAACGAACGGGCAAGAACGCACTGTAAAACAGATACGACCTGCCGAGACGCCCTGAAAGACAAGATACGAACCCGCAAGCACAAACTGAACCGCAGAAAACGAACTGAAAGCACGAAGACTGAAAAGCGCGAATCGTCTCTTCCCAAACTTTTACTTCACACGCGGTAACACGAGATCAGCAAAAGCAGCCCAAGGGATGGCGCCAGGGAAATCGATCTTCCCCTTTATAGTGCCGTCGTACGTGCTGGACATGACCGCGCAGAACAACGAGGAAATTGTGAAATGTCAGTGTGTACGCATGGAAAGCTTGACGAGAAACTCGTCAAGGTTAACAAGAATCTCGTCGAAAAAAACGACGTGTTTTTTACGACGAGAAACTCGGTCGTGTGTACGAGGCTTCAGAGTTCCACTTTTATCCTCCATGGCAGCTACATAAAAGGTGAAAGGGGGCAGAGGAGCTTGGCCAGCACAGCCAGTAATTAGACACTCCCAGAAGAGGAGAGGGCTATGATGTGCAAGGGAGAAGAAAGCTGTGCTGGGGAATTGACTCTCCTAAAGAAATCAAATTTACTGGCAAGTTCAAAAGGAAGTGAATGAATAGGTAGAATTCCCAGGCCTTATCCAAATGCAATGGCCAGTATCTGACTATAATATGTTAATTTCAGCTCATTCTATTTTGGGGAGAAAAAGACCCTCCCCAGAATAATGTAATGGGGGGGGGGACACACCTTTGAAAGACCCACAATCAGTGACAGCTGCTAAATGTTGTATACCCAGTTGAGACTTGCAATCACAGCACCTGGAAAGGGAACATCTTCCATCAATAACTTCACTTCGAAGGGGGGAATTTAATAGGGTGTACTCCCCACTTTTGTGAGATACTGTATATATATATAGAGAATAAATTCAGGAAAGGGGAGGGGGGGCACAGGGAAACTGAAAACATTTTTTACCTTAATGCAAGCAATGCATTAAGGTAAAAAAAAAAAAAAAAAGGTTTTTAGGTTTAATATCACTTTAATTTAGGAATGGAGTCATAACTATATATTTCAGTTTTGCAAATGAATTACCCTTTTCAATACAGCGCCAAGCTAATGGTTCCACATGATTATCCCTAATAGCATATTTATGCAACTAAATAAATATCTCTTAAGTTTAACAGTCCTCTGTGTTGGAATTTTATATATATATACACTGGGGCAAAAAAGTATTTAGCCAGCCACCAATTGTGCAAGTTCTCCCACTTAAAAAGATGAGAGAGGCCTGTAATTGTCATCATAGGTATACCTCAACTATGAGAGACAAAATGTGGAAACAAATCCAGACAATCACATTGTCTGATTTGGAAAGAATTTATTTGCAAATTATGGTGGAAAATAAGTATTTGGTCACCTACAAATAAGCAAGATTTCTGGCTCTCACAGACCTGTATCTTCTTCTTTAAGAGGCTCCTCTGTCCTCCACTCATTACTAGTGATGAGCCGAACACCCCCGGGTTCGGTTCGCACCAGAACCCGCGAACGGACCGAAAGTTCGAACGAACATTAGAACCCTATTAAATACAATGGATGCGAACGTTCGAATTCTAAAGTGCTAATTATAAAAACTATTATGCATGTTATTGTCCTAAAAAGGGTTTGGGAACCCGGGTTCTGCACCAGGGGACATGTATCAATGCAAAAATAAGTTTTAAAAACGGTCGTTTTCCGGGAGCAGTCATTTTAATGATGCATAAAGTGAAAAAAAAAAAGTCAAATATTCCTTTAAATATCGTACCTGGGGGGTGTCTAAAGTATGCCTGTGAAGTGCCACGTGTTTCCCGTGTTTAGAACTGTCCCTGCACAAAATGACACTTCTAAAGGAAAAAAAAGCCATTTAAAACTGCTTGCGGCTTTAATGTAATGTCTGGTCCCGGTAATATGGATGAAAATCTTTAAGAAAAATGGCATAGCTACCCCATGACCCCCCCCCTACCCCAGCCCATTACCAGCCCCTTTGGGTCTTGTATGGATATTAAGGGGAACCCCGCACATAAAATAAAAAAGGCCCTATATACTCAGAACAGCCGTATACAGGCGGTGCATACAAGACAGGGACTGTAGGTTTGTTCTTATGTAGAATCTGTTTGTAATTTTGAACAGGTACATTGTTGAAGTGTAGCTCCAGACCAAAAATCTATTTTTAAACTTTTTGGAAAACATAGGTAAGGGTTATCACCCCTGTAACATTTGTTTTGCTGTCTGTGCCCCTGTTCAGAACATTTCACCTCACTTTCCGTCCTAATGACAACTGTTTTTGAAATGTGGTGTTTTTCTTGAAACAAGGATTGCTGATAAAGCATCAGTACAGAGGAGACACCTTTCTCCCATATTTATTCTTACAGGAGAGAATTTTCCTTCCTAGTGGTAGATTTCCTCTCACTTCCTGTTGTCTTCTTGCGTTTGCAAGTAGGAGTCGTTTGTAAGTTGGATGTTTGAAAGTAGGGACCTGCCGTATATACTCTGCAGAAATAGGCCCCTTAGTTGTTGGTGTTGGCACAACACTGTAAGCACTCACAGTTACTCTTGGTTGGTGCTGGAACGCCCTGCTGTCAACTATTATATCAGGAATTTTAATTACATATAATTGTTGAACAGTGGTAGTAAAAATTGGGCCTTTGATGGTGGTGCTGGTGCCACAACACTGTAAGCCCTGACAGTTACTCTTGGTGGGTGCAGCAATGGGCCCTGCTGTGAATTATTAGATCAAGAATTGTAATTACATGCCCCTGTTGAACAGGGGCTGAAAAATTGGGCCTTAGGCACTGGTGGCACAACACTGCAACCCTTCACAGATACTGTACTTGGAGCACAGCAATGAGCCCTGTTGCAAAGTATTGCTTCAAAAATTGTAATGACACGCCCCTGTTAAACAGGGGCTGAAAAATTGGGCCTTAGGCACTGGTGGCACAACACTGCAACTCCTCACAGATACTGTACTTGGAGCACAGCAATGAGCCCTGTTGCAAAGTATTGCTTCAAAAATTGTAATTACACGCCCCTGTTAAACAGGGGCTGAAAAATTGGGCGTTAGGCACTGGTGGCGGCACCCATAAACAAAAATGATCTTCCAAGCTATCATCATCAATCGTATCATTGAGGACTCGGAGGAGGAGGATAGCCAGTCAACATAACAGCACAGGCACTCAGCATCAGCATCAGTCTTGAAGGGATGTGACATTTTAAAATCAATTAGTCTGTTATATCAGCATCAGGTGTGTGGTAGCTGGTGGTGATCCAAGACTGGTTCATCTTGATGAAAGTCAGTCGATCAACCGAGTCGGTGGACAGGCGCACCCTGTGATCCGTGACAAATCCTCCAGCAGCACTGAATGTGCGTTCCGAAAGAACGCTGGATGCAGGACAGGCCAGTAGCTCAATTGCATACTGTGCAAGCTCTGGCCAGTGATCCATCCTCAAGACCCAGTAAGCCAGAGGATTTTCGGTGGGGAAGGTGTCCAAGTCTGACCTTGCCCCTAGATATTCCTGCACCATGTTTATCAGACGCTGGCGATGGTTGCTGGAACCGATCATACTTTGGGGCTGCGGACTAAAGAATTGTCTGAACGCATCGGTCAGACGGCCACCTTCCCCACCGCTCCTTCTTTGACTGGCCGAAGCCTCAGCAACTCGTTGTCCAGGACCAGGAGTTTGCAACCTCCCAGTCTCTGGGAACGCGTTGCACAGACCTTTCTGCAAGGCCTCCCGGAGTTGTCTCATCCTCTGCTCCCTCTGCGACGGTAACATAAGGTCCGCAACCTTACCCTTGTACCGTGGATCAAGGAGAGTGGCCAGCCAGTAATGGTCCCTCTCCTTGATCCGAAGAATACGAGGATCCTTCCGCAGACTTTGCAGGATCAGGGAGGCCATGCAGCGTAGGTTTGCTGAGGCATTCGCTCCGGAGTCCTCTGGGTCACTAAGGACGACATGATCCGCAGCCACCTCCTCCCAGCCACGTACAAGTCCACTGGTTTCTTGGGACTGTAAATCATCCCTAAAAGACTGCTGCTGATGATGCTGAGTGCCAGCCTCCACCTCCATGCTGACACAATCCTCCTCCTCCTCCTCCTCCTCCTCCTCCTCCTCTTCCTGTGCGATGGGTGGGACAGAAGGAACACTGTCTGGGTAAAGGGGGCCTTGAGAGGCAAGGAAGTCCTCCTCTTCCTGCCTCTGTTCTGCCTCAAGTGCCCTGTCCATTATTCCACGCAGCGTGTGCTCCAACAGGTGGACAAGAGGTACAGTGTCACTGATGCATGCACTGTCACTGCTCACCATCCTCGTGGCCTCCTCAAATGGTGCCAGGACAGTGCATGCATCCCTGATCATGCCCCACTGGCGTGGAGAAAAAAAACCAAGCTCCCCTGACCCTGTCCTGGTGCCGTAGTCGCACAGGTACTCATTGATGGCCCTCTGCTGCGTGTGCAGCCGCTGCAGCATGGCCAACGTTGAGTTCCACCTGGTGGGCATGTCACATATAAGGCGGTTCTTGGGCAGGTTCAACTCCTTTTGCAGCTCAGCCAGGCGAGCACTGGCATTATAAGATCTGCGGAAATGCACACAGACTTTCCTGGCCTGCCTCAGGACATCCTGTAAGCCCGGGTACCTGCCCAAGAAGCGCTGCACCACCAGGTTAAGGACGTGAGCCACACAGGGCACATGGGTCAGTTGTCCCTGTCGGAGGGCGGAGAGGAGGTTGGTGCCATTGTCGCAAACCACCATTCCTGGCTTAAGCTGGCGTGGCGTCAACCACCTCTCGGCCTGGCCCTGCAGAGCAGACAGGACCTCTGCCCCAGTGTGGCTTCTGTCCCCCAAACACACCAGCGCAAGCACGGCATGGCATCTTTTTGCCTGCGTACTTGCGTAGCCCCGTGAACGGCTACGGAGCACCGCTGGTTCATAGGACAAACCACAGGAAGAGGCCATGGAGGAAGAAGAAGAGGAGGGGGTGGAGGAGAGAGGTGTGTCACAACCAGTAGTAGCATTTTGGAGGCGTGGCGGTGGGACAACCTCCAACACTACTGCACCTTGTCCTGAATCCTTCCCAGCTGCCAAAAGAGTGACCCAATGGGCCGTGAAAGAAAGGTAACGTCCCTGTCCATGCCTGCTGGACCATGAGTCAGCGGTAATATGCACCTTACCGCTGACCGCCCTGTCCAGCGAGGCCAAGACATTGCCTTCCACATGCCGGTAGAGAGCCGGAATAGCCTTCCGTGAGAAAAAGTGGCGTTTGGGAACCTGCCACTGAGGAACCGCACATTGCACAAACTCACGGAAGGGGGCCGAGTCTACCAACTGAAAAGGCAGCAGTTGAAGCGCTAGCAATTTAGCCAAGCTAGCATTCAACCGCTGGGCATGTGGATGGCTGGGAGTGAACTTCTTTCGACGGTCCAGCAGCTGGGGCAGGGAAATTTGCCTGCTAGAATCGGACGTCGGTGTACTGCTAGCAGAGTGGGCGCAAGTACTTGGCTGTGACACACCTAATTCTACACCTTCATTCCTCTCAGTGCATGTTTCAGAGAGGACTGAAGTTATAGTGGGGTTGGAGATCCCAGCTGATGCGGTGCAAGGAGAGGTCCGCTTGGTTCTTTGGTGTGGGTCTTTGAGGTAGGCTTGCCAACGAGCTGCATGGCAGGTCAACATATGTCTGGTCAGGCATGTGGTACCCAAGCGGCTGATGTTTTGGCCACGCGATATACGCTTGAGACATATGTTGCAAACAGCAGCTGTGCGATCTGATGCACTAGCCTCAAAAAAGGCCCACACCAAAGAACTTTTTGAATGACGGGCAGAGGCAGCGCCCTGCACAGGCGGAGCTCTGCGGTGTGATTCCGTCGGTGTACTGCCCTTACGCTGGCCACCAAAGGGCATCCTGCCTCGTTGGAGATGTGCCTCCTCCTCATCCTCCTCCTCCTCCTCTCTCCTATTAGGCACCCACGTGGAGTCATTGACCTCATCATCCCCTCCCTCCTCATCACTGGAGCCAATCTGGCAGTATGCTGCAGCTGCTGGAACATGACTGCCAGATTGGTGTCCTTCTTGAGCATCCCCTCTGTCTGCTCTCACGCTACTGCCTTCCTCTAGCTGGGTTTCATCATCAGACCCTTCGAAACGCTGGGCATCCTCCTGGAGCATGTACCCAACACTGTGCTGAAACAGTTCGGGGGACTCCTCAGGAGGAGGACATGGTGGGTCTAGGGAAGGAGTGACTGATGATTTGTCTGACATTGATACCAGGGAAGACGACGCTTTGGCAGCTGCTTTTCCAGTACCCTGAGCCTGGGTGAGAGAGGATGAGGAGGAGGAGGAGGGCTTGGTCATCCACTCTACCAAGTCTTCGGCATGATGTGGCTCAACATGTCCAGCTGCCGAAAAGAAGGACAAGCGTGTCCCATGGCCATGTGCTGATGACAATGCACCGCGTCCACGACCAGCACTGTTGCCCCCAGACACAGAGCCTGCTTGCCCTCTTTTATTGCCTCCTGACTGTCTGCCTCTCCTTGTTTGCCTTCCAGACATTCTAATAGATGGCCTGCAGGGAGATGGGAAAAAAGCAATAAGGGCTACCTTCAGGTGTCCTTCTCTGTCCCTTGAAACAAGGACTTTCACAGTGAAAGAAACTGACACTGTCCCTACCTAGAGTTTTCTGTCCCTAGAATAAATGTTTTTTTTAATCACAATATAGCACAAGGACAATTCACTCAATGTCTCTCCAGGTCCCTGGAAACAAGGACTTGCAGAGTGAAAGAAACTGACACTGTCCCTACCTAGAGTTTTCTGTCCCTAGAATAAATGTTTTTTTTAAGCACAATATAGCACAAGGACAATTAACTCACTGTCCTTACAGGTCCCTGGAAACAAGGACTTGCAGAGTGAAAAAAAAAAAACACTCTCCCTACCTACAGTTTTCTGTCCCTAGAAAAAATGTTTTTTTTAAGCACAATATAGCACAAGGACAATTAACTCACTGTCCTTACAGGTCCCTGGAAACAAGGACTTGCAGAGTGAAAGAAAAAAAACACTCTCCCTACCTACAGTTTTCTGTCCCTAGAAAAAATGTTTTTTTTAATCACAATATAGCACAAGGAAAATTAACTCACTGTCCTTACAGGTCCCTGGAAACAAGGACTTGCAGAGTGAAAGAAAAAAAACACTCTCCCTACCTACAGTTTTCTGTCCCTAGAAAAAATGTTTTTTTTAATCACAATATAGCACAAGGAAAATTAACTCACTGTCCTTACAGGTCCCTGGAAACAAGGACTTGCAGAGTGAAAGAAACTGACACTGTCCCTACCTAGAGTTTTCTGTCCCTAGAATAAATGTTTTTTTTAAGCACAATATAGCACAAGGACAATTAACTCACTGTCCTTACAGGTCCCTGGAAACAAGGACTTGCAGAGTGAAAGAAAAAAAACACTCTCCCTACCTACAGTTTTCTGTCCCTAGAAAAAATGTTTTTTTTAATCACAATATAGCACAAGGAAAATTAACTCACTGTCCTTACAGGTCCCTGGAAACAAGGACTTGCAGAGTGAAAGAAACTGACACTGTCCCTACCTAGAGTTTTCTGTCCCTAGAATAAATGTTTTTTTTAAGCACAATATAGCACAAGGACAATTAACTCACTGTCCTTACAGGTCCCTGGAAACAAGGACTTGCAGAGTGAAAAAAAAAAAACACTCTCCCTACCTAGAGTTTTCTGTCCCTAGAAAAAATGTTTTTTTTAAGCACAATATAGCACAAGGACAATTAACTCACTGTCCTTACAGGTCCCTGGAAACAAGGACTTGCAGAGTGAAAGAAACTGACACTGTCCCTACCTAGAGTTTTCTGTCCCTAGAATAAATGTTTTTTTTAATCACAATATAGCACAAGGAAAATTAACTCACTGTCCTTACAGGTCCCTGGAAACAAGGACTTGCAGAGTGAAAGAAACTGACACTGTCCCTACCTAGAGTTTTCTGTCCCTAGAATAAATGTTTTTTTTAAGCACAATATAGCACAAGGACAATTAACTCACTGTCCTTACAGGTCCCTGGAAACAAGGACTTGCAGAGTGAAAAAAAAAAAACACTCTCCCTACCTAGAGTTTTCTGTCCCTAGAAAAAATTTTTTTTTTAAGCACAATATAGCACAAGGACAATTAACTCACTGTCCTTACAGGTCCCTGGAAACAAGGACTTGCAGAGTGAAAGAAACTGACACTGTCCCTACCTAGAGTTTTCTGTCCCTAGAATAAATGTTTTTTTTAAGCACAATATAGCACAAGGACAATTAACTCACTGTCCTTACAGGTCCCTGGAAACAAGGACTTGCAGAGTGAAAGAAAAAAAACACTCTCCCTACCTACAGTTTTCTGTCCCTAGAAAAAATGTTTTTTTTAATCACAATATAGCACAAGGAAAATTAACTCACTGTCCTTACAGGTCCCTGGAAACAAGGACTTGCAGAGTGAAAGAAACTGACACTGTCCCTACCTAGAGTTTTCTGTCCCTAGAATAAATGTTTTTTTTAATCACAATATAGCACAAGGACAATTAACTCACTGTCCTTACAGGTCCCTGGAAACAAGGACTTGCAGAGTGAAAGAAACTGACACTGTCCCTACCTAGAGTTTTCTGTCCCTAGAATAAATGTTTTTTTTAAGCACAATATAGCACAAGGACAATTAACTCACTGTCCTTACAGGTCCCTGGAAACAAGGACTTGCAGAGTGAAAGAAAAAAAACACTCTCCCTACCTACAGTTTTCTGTCCCTAGAAAAAATTTTTTTTTAATCACAATATAGCACAAGGAAAATTAACTCACTGTCCTTACAGGTCCCTGGAAACAAGGACTTGCAGAGTGAAAGAAACTGACACTGTCCCTACCTAGAGTTTTCTGTCCCTAGAATAAATGTTTTTTTTAATCACAATATAGCACAAGGACAATTAACTCACTGTCCTTACAGGTCCCTGGAAACAAGGACTTGCAGAGTGAAAGAAACTGACACTGTCCCTACCTAGAGTTTTCTGTCCCTAGAATAAATGTTTTTTTTAAGCACAATATAGCACAAGGACAATTAACTCACTGTCCTTACAGGTCCCTGGAAACAAGGACTTGCAGAGTGAAAGAAACTGACACTGTCCCTACCTAGAGTTTTCTGTCCCTAGAATAAATGTTTTTTTTAATCACAATATAGCACAAGGAAAATTAACTCACTGTCCTTACAGGTCCCTGGAAACAAGGACTTGCAGAGTGAAAGAAACTGACACTGTCCCTACCTAGAGTTTTCTGTCCCTAGAATAAATGTTTTTTTTAATCACAATATAGCACAAGGAAAATTAACTCACTGTCCTTACAGGTCCCTGGAAACAAGGACTTGCAGAGTGAAAGAAACTGACACTGTCCCTACCTAGAGTTTTCTGTCCCTAGAATAAATGTTTTTTTTAAGCACAATATAGCACAAGGACAATTAACTCACTGTCCTTACAGGTCCCTGGAAACAAGGACTTGCAGAGTGAAAGAAAAAAAACACTCTCCCTACCTACAGTTTTCTGTCCCTAGAAAAAATGTTTTTTTTAATCACAATATAGCACAAGGAAAATTAACTCACTGTCCTTACAGGTCCCTGGAAACAAGGACTTGCAGAGTGAAAGAAACTGACACTGTCCCTACCTAGAGTTTTCTGTCCCTAGAATAAATGTTTTTTTTAATCACAATATAGCACAAGGACAATTAACTCACTGTCCTTACAGGTCCCTGGAAACAAGGACTTGCAGAGTGAAAGAAACTGACACTGTCCCTACCTAGAGTTTTCTGTCCCTAGAATAAATGTTTTTTTTAAGCACAATATAGCACAAGGACAATTAACTCACTGTCCTTACAGGTCCCTGGAAACAAGGACTTGCAGAGTGAAAGAAAAAAAACACTCTCCCTACCTACAGTTTTCTGTCCCTAGAAAAAATGTTTTTTTTAATCACAATATAGCACAAGGAAAATTAACTCACTGTCCTTACAGGTCCCTGGAAACAAGGACTTGCAGAGTGAAAGAAACTGACACTGTCCCTACCTAGAGTTTTCTGTCCCTAGAATAAATGTTTTTTTTAATCACAATATAGCACAAGGACAATTAACTCACTGTCCTTACAGGTCCCTGGAAACAAGGACTTGCAGAGTGAAAGAAACTGACACTGTCCCTACCTAGAGTTTTCTGTCCCTAGAATAAATGTTTTTTTTAAGCACAATATAGCACAAGGACAATTAACTCACTGTCCTTACAGGTCCCTGGAAACAAGGACTTGCAGAGTGAAAGAAAAAAAACACTCTCCCTACCTACAGTTTTCTGTCCCTAGAAAAAATGTTTTTTTTAATCACAATATAGCACAAGGAAAATTAACTCACTGTCCTTACAGGTCCCTGGAAACAAGGACTTGCAGAGTGAAAGAAACTGACACTGTCCCTACCTAGAGTTTTCTGTCCCTAGAATAAATGTTTTTTTTTAATCACAATATAGCACAAGGACAATTAACTCACTGTCCTTACAGGTCCCTGGAAACAAGGACTTGCAGAGTGAAAGAAACTGACACTGTCCCTACCTAGAGTTTTCTGTCCCTAGAATAAATGTTTTTTTTAAGCACAATATAGCACAAGGACAATTAACTCACTGTCCTTACAGGTCCCTGGAAACAAGGACTTGCAGAGTGAAAGAAACTGACACTGTCCCTACCTAGAGTTTTCTGTCCCTAGAATAAATGTTTTTTTTAAGCACACTATAGCAGAAGCACAAAACACACTGACACTCTCCCTACCTATCCTTCTCTTTCCCTAAACTAAAGGAATCCAGGTTAAGCAAGAAAGAAATAACAGTCACTGTCCCTGCCTATGCTGCTCTATCCCTGCTCCGGAACACACTACACTAGGCCGCCGTGCTGGCGGCCTTTTATAGTGTGGGGCGTGTACTAAACACCCTCAGCAATAATTGGCCACAGGCATCCTGCCTGTGGCCAATCATTGCTCTCCTCGCTGCCGGCGCTGTGATTGGCCAAGCATGCGGGGTCACAGTGCATGCTTGGCCAATCACAGCGCCTGGATGACACTGCGATGGCGTAGTGCATTGTGGGCCGTTCGCGTCACTCGAATTTGGCGCGAACGGCCCAAATCGTTCGATCTTCGTCGAACGATCGAACAGCCAATGTTCGAGTCGAACGTATGTTCGACTCGAACACGAAGCTCATCCCTACTCATTACCTGTATTAATGGCACCTGTTTGAACTTGTTATCAGTATAAAAGACACCTGTCCACAACCTCAAACAGTCACACTCCAAACTCCACTATGGTGAAGACCAAATATCTGTTGAAGGACACCAGAAACAAAATTGTAGACCTGCACCAGGCTGGGAAGACTGAATCTGCAATAGGCAAGCAGCTTGGTGTGAAGAAATTAACTGTGGGAGCAATAATTTGAAAATGGAAGACATACAAGACCACTAATAATCTCCTTCTATCTGGTGCTCCATGCAAGATCTCACCCCGTGGGGTCAAAATGATCACAAGAACGGTGAGCAAAAATCCCAGAACCACACAGGGGGACCTAGTGAATGACCTGCAGAGAGCTGGGACCAACATAACAAAGGCTACCATCAGTAACACACTACGCCGCCAGGGACTCAGATCCTGTAGTGCCAGACGTGTCTCCCTGCTTAAGCCAGTACATGTCCGGGCCCGTCTGAGGTTTGCTAGAGAGCATTTGGATGATCCAGAAGAGGATTGGGAGAATGTCATATGGTCAGATGAAACCAAAGTAGAACTGTTTGGTAGAAACACAACTCGTCGTGATTGGAGGAGAGAGAATGTTTAGTTGCAACCAAAGAACACCATACCTACTGTGAAGCATGGGGGTGGCAACTTCATGCTTTGGGGCTGTTTCTCTGCAAAGGGAACAGGAAGACTGATCCGTGTACATGAAAGAATGAATGGGGCCATGTATTGTGAAATTTGGAGTGCAAACCTCCTCCCATCAGAAAGGGCATTGAAGATGAAACGTGGCTGGGTCTTTCAGCATGACAATAATCCCAAACACACCGCCCGGGCAATGAAGGAGTGGCTTCGTAAGAAGCATTTCAAGGTCCTGGAGTGGTCTAGCCAGTCTCCAGATCTCAACCCCATAGAAAACCTTTGGAGGGAGTTGAAAGTCCATGTTGCCCAGCGACAGCCCAAAAACATCACTGCTCTAGAGGAGATCTGCATGGAGGAATGGGCCAACATACCAGCAACAGTGTGTGACAACCTTGTGAAGACTTACAGAAAACGTTTGACCTCTGTCATTGCCAACAGAGGATATATAACAAAGTATTGAGATGAACTTTTGATATTGACCAAATACTTATTTTCCACCATAATTTGCAAATAAATTCTTTCCAAATCAGACAATGTGATTGTCTGGATTTGTTTCCACATTTTGTCTCTCATAGTTGAGGTATACCTATGATGACAATTACAGGCCTCTCTCATCTTTTTAAGTGGGAGAACTTGCACAATTGGTGGCTGACTAAATACTTTTTTGACCCACTGTATATATATATATATATATATTGTGAGGGGGTTAGCTCGGCAGCGGGTGTGTGTGACCCCCCGGGATGGGCTCCCCACACAAAAACAGGCCCAGCAAACGGAGGTTGTGGTTTTCAAAATCAAAAAAAAGTGCGGTTTATTTTCTATTTACAGTGACAAAACACAGCAAAGCCAAAAGAAACATAAACAAAATAAATCCTGGTCAACTTGACCTCTGACTAAACATACAGGTTTCCTAACTAACAACTGGGATCAGCCTAGTGCTGTCCTAGTCCCTAAGTCCCTGGTTTTAAATGTCCAAGCAAATAGCCACACAGGCTTTGTCTCACCGCACAAGGGTTCACTCTCTCCAGGAAGTCCACACAGGTCTGCTTCCAGGCATGAGCTAACATCTAATGAAGCTGGGAGTTCTTATAGAGGCCTAAATGAGCTGACAAGCTTCAGCTGGTCTCATCAACTCCCTGTCTGCACGACGCCCCACACTCTCCCTAGAGGTATGAGTCATCCATGAGCCCACTATCCTCAGCTGGGCTTATACAACTCTCCACCTAGTTGTATAAGTCGGCGTAAAGCCTGAATCGGGGCGAAATATATCTACCCCCCTGGATGCAACCAGGTGACTTTACCTTCCTGCTGTCACATACCCCCCCTCTTGTTTTAACCTCGGGGTTGGAACACCAGCAATCAGGCATTCATGTACTCGAGACAAAGCATCCACATTCCCCATTTGAACGCCAGGGCGATGCTTTACTGTGAAGTTGAATTCCTGGAGGGCCAGGAACCACCTATTCACTCTTCTATTTGTTTCCTTGTTTTGAGCCATCCACTTTAACGGAGCGTGATACGTAACCATGTCAAAGTGCCTACCTAGCAGGTAGTACCGAAGGGAATCTAGAGCCCACTTCACCGCTAAACACTCCTTTTCAACGGTGGCGTAATTTACCTCATGGGACTTCAACTTCCTGCTGAGGTAAATGACTGGGTGCTCTTCCCCGTTCCAGACCTGGGACAATACTGCTCCTAACCCCACATCTGACGCATCACTTTGTACGACAAAGTCTTTAGAGAAGTCGGGTGAGTACAACACTGGCTGGCTACATAAGGCTTGTTTCAAGAATTGGAATGCTGCCTCAGCCTCGGGGGTCCATTTAATCATGACCGACCCTTTCCCCTTCGTTAGGTTGGTTAGGGGCACAGCCTTAGAAGCAAAGTGGGGAATGAATCGCCGATAATACCCAGCGATTCCCAGAAAGGCTCGTACCTGCTTCTTGCTGTTGGGACGTGGCCAACTCTGGATGGCCTCGACTTTGTTGAGTTGGGGTTTTATTACTCCCCTCCCAATGGTGTACCCAAGATATTTGGCCTCCTCCTGCCCAATGGTACACTTCTTGGGGTTAGCCGTAAACCCCGCTTCCCGAACAGAGTCCAGGACTGCTTGCACTTTTGGCAGATGTGAGGCCCAATCTGTGCTATGGACAATTACGTCATCCAGGTAAGCCGCAGCATACTTCCGATGGGGCCTCAGCATCTGGTCCATTTTCCGCTGGAATGTGGCCGGCGCATTCTGTAACCCGAACGGCATTCTTTTATATTGGAACGCCCCGTCTGGGGTTACAAATGCGGTTTTCTCTTTGGCCAATTTGGCCAGGGGGATTTGCCAATACCCTTTTGTGAGGTCAAGAGTCGTCATGTATCGGGCTGTTCCCAGCCGGTCGATCAACTCATCTATACGTGGCATGGGGTAGGTGTCAAATTTTGTAACTTTGTTCAACTGACGAAAATCGTTACAAAATCGCCAGCTCCCATCCGGTTTAGGCACCAACACAATGGGACTAGACCAATCACTTTGGGACTCCTCTATCACCCCTAAGTTCAGCATTTTCTGTACTTCCTCCCGTATTGCCTCCCTTCGGGCCTCTGGGATCCGATAGGGTTTTAACTTCACCCTTTCACCGGGCGGGGTAATGATGTCATGCTCTACCCCAGATGTTTGTCCCGGCAGCTCAGAGAATACCTCCTTGTTGCGAAGCACAAACTCCTTAACCTCCTGTTGTTGGGGTTGTGACAAGGTGGCAGCTATTCCAACCTTAGGAATCACGCAACCAGTTTGAGCTGGTGACCAAGTGTCTGCGACTAGGGACTCTCTATCCCTCCAGGCTTTCAACAGATTAACGTGATAGATCTGTTCGGGCTTTCGCCTTCCTGGTTGTCTGACCTTGTAATTCACTTCGCTCACTTTTTCCATTATCTCGTAGGGGCCTTGCCATTTGGCAAGGAATTTACTTTCAACCGTAGGGACAAGTACCAGTATCCTATCCCCCGGGGAAAAGGTACGGGTCTTGGCTCCACGGTTGTACACTCTCTGCTGTGCTAACTGCGCTTGGGCCAAATGTTCCTTCACGATGGGCATTACCTGTGCAAATCGGTCTTGCATCAGGGCGACATGCTCAATCACACTCCTGTGGGGAGAACTCTCACTTTCCCAAGTTTCCTTGGCAATATCCAACAGCCCTCTTGGGTGTCTCCCATACAGTAACTCAAAGGGGGAGAATCCCGTAGAGGATTGGGGCACCTCCCTAATAGCAAACATCAGATAAGGAAGTAGACAGTCCCAATCCTTTCCATCTCTATCCACCACTTTCTTCAACATTTGTTTTAGGGTTTTGTTGAATCTTTCAACCAGCCCATCGGTTTGGGGGTGATACACAGATGTACGTAATTGCGTCACTTTGAACAATTTACACAGCTCCTTCATAACCCGGGACATAAAGGGTGTACCTTGGTCCGTAAGCAGTTCTTTACAAATACCCACCCGGCTAAACACAAGAGATAGCTCTTTGGCTATGGTTTTGGCCGAGGTATTTCGGAGAGGGATCGCTTCTGGATAACGGGTGGCATAGTCCATTATAACTAATATGTACTGGTGCCCCCTAGCGGACTTGATTATAGGACCTACCAAATCCATGGCGATCCTCTCAAACGGGACCTCAATGATGGGTAGAGGGACCAGCGGGCTACGGAAATGTGGCATCGGGGCCGACCTCTGACACACAGGGCAGGAGGAACAATAATTTTCTATGTCCTTCATCACCCCCGGCCAATAGAATCTCTGTAATACCCTCTCTCGGGTTTTCTCTGTCCCCAGATGACCTCCAAGAATGTGCCCATGGGCCAACTCCAACACCAACTTCCTGTAAGGTTTGGGCACCACAAGCTGCTCAACGGTTTCTTCTGCCCTTTTTGCCACCCGATACAGTAGGTCCTTCTCTACGCTGAAGTATGGGTAAGTGCAGGTATTATCTGGGTTCACTAACTCGCCATCTATTTTCACTACGTTTTCCCGTGCCTTTATTAGGGCGGGGTCTTTCAACTGTTCTGTGGCAAAGTTTTCCCTGTGAACCTCAAGATCAGAAAACTCCACAGACGGTAGGTTTTCGTCTGAGGAGGTGGGCTCCTCTCCAGTTTCTTGAGTCTCCCCTGCCAATACTGATAAGGGAAATTCCGGAGAGTCCTCACCACTCTCAGGGGAGTTCTGGCTATCAAATTCCTGGTACATAGGGGCACCAGTGGGGGGCTCAGGATCATCCCACAGTTCCCAGAACTTCGGAAAATCCCTTCCCACAATGGCGTCATGCGGTAACTGAGATACTAAGCCCACTGGATGAGAGAGGGTACCTTTGGGGGTCTCGAAACACACTGTAGTCAGTGGATACTCTCGGGTGTCCGCATGCACACAAATAACAGCTACCTTGCTATTCCCAGAGACCTCTGTTTTAACTAACTCAGCCTTTATCAGGGTCACAAGGCTACCTGAATCCAGCAATACCACAACATTTCTACCATTAACACACATTTTGCATAAATGTTTCTCAGTTCCTCGAATGGCAGTGCATGCGACTGTCGCACACAGCGACTGACGTCTGCCCGTCAGAAAGTCACACTGCATGGGTTCCTCCACAACCGGGCAATTGGCTGCAATATGTCCCGCTTGCCGGCAGCGGTAGCAAACGATCCTTCTTGCCGCCTCTTGAGCCGCTGATTTCCCAGGCTGTTCTCGCCAAACTTGGGGTAGAGCTCCCACCCTCTCACTCTCTCCACCCTCACCCCTTGGAATCCTCTTATCCGCCCCTGGGGATGGTCTGGTCTTAGGGTGGAAAGTCCGAGTGTCTCTGGAAGAGGCCGTCAGGTTCTCTGTAGCCAAGTATTTCTCCACACGATCCACAAGACCATCGGCCGTCTCTGGGTCTCCATGGCTTACCCACTTTTGGATGGCAGTAGGAAGAGCTCTCAAAAACCGATCCATTACAACACGTTCCACAATCTTTGGTGCGGACAAAGTCTCTGGCTGTAGCCACTTTCTGCTCAGGTGAATGAGATCATACATTTGAGACCTGGGGGGTTTTCCAAGCTGGAAAGTCCAGTTATGCACACGCTGAGCCCGGACAGCCTGGGTGACACCCAGCCTTGCCAATATTTCAGCTTTTAGCATCACATAGTCTTTTGCTTGGTCAGGCTCTAGGTCATAGTAAGCCTTCTGCGATTCACCAGTTAACAGAGGAGCCACCAGTCCAGCCCACTGCTCCTCAGGCCACTTTTCTCTTTCAGCAGTCCTTTCAAATGTGGTCAAAAATACCTCTGGATCATCCTCTCCAGTCATTTTTGTCAATAAACGACTCACCCCAAAGGACGCGGTATTAGTGGGACGGCTTCCCTCACTGGTCTGCGGACGTTGCTGCATTACTGCTTCCATTTGTTGTAGTCTCTGCTCTTGCTTCTGTAACAGGTCTATGAAGCGGGCCTCAGATTGCTGCTGGGCTTGTTGCTGAGCTTCCAGACTCTGTTGGTGAGCTTGCTGCTGGGCTGCAAGGCTCTGTTGATGAGCTTGCTGCTGGGCTGCGAAGTTCTGTTGTTGAGCTGCAAGGCTCTGTTGATGAGCTGCAAGGCTCTTTTGCAAACCTGCATTTGTCTGCTGTTAAATGGCATTTGCTAGAGCCAGCTGCTTCAGTATCTCCTCCATGCTGGCTTAAAAAAAAAACTGCCACTGGTTCTCCACCAACTGTGAGGGGGTTAGCTCGGCAGCGGGTGTGTGTGACCCCCCGGGATGGGCTCCCCACACAAAAACAGGCCCAGCAAACGGAGGTTGTGGTTTTCAAAATAAAAAAAAAGGTGCGGTTTATTTTCTATTTACAGTGACAAAACACAGCAAAGCCAAAAGAAACATAAACAAAATAAATCCTGGTCAACTTGACCTCTGACTAAACATACAGGTTTCCTAACTAACAACTGGGATCAGCCTAGTGCTGTCCTAGTCCCTAAGTCCCTGGTTTTAAATGTCCAAGCAAATAGCCACACAGGCTTTGTCTCACCGCACAAGGGTTCACTCTCTCCAGGAAGTCCACACAGGTCTGCTTCCAGGCATGAGCTAACATCTAATGAAGCTGGGAGTTCTTATAGAGGCCTAAATGAGCTGACAAGCTTCAGCTGGTCTCATCAACTCCCTGTCTGCACGACGCCCCACACTCTCCCTAGAGGTATGAGTCATCCATGAGCCCACTATCCTCAGCTGGGCTTATACAACTCTCCACCTAGTTGTATAAGTCGGCGTAAAGCCTGAATCTGGGCGAAATATATCTACCCCCCTGGATGCAACCAGGTGACTTTACCTTCCTGCTGTCACAATATATATATATATGTACAGTAAAATCTTTTTTTGAGAGTAACTTGGTTTGAGAGTGTTTTGCAAGACAAGCAAATTTTTTAAATAAATCTTTACTTGATATACAAGTGATGTCTTGATATGCTAGTAGCGTCATGTCACAACTGAGTATAAAAGAGAAGAGAGGTGTCTCTAAGTGTAGCATTATGGTTACATTTAATGAAGATAGAAAAATTTAGCAACTCACATGGTTGATGATTAAACCAGGCACATCTAAGTATGCAGGCATCCGGGGTAACACTGTGCTCCACAAGCCCTTCAAGTCTTGCTTTCAAATTGCTCTACTGCAGGCTAGTCTTCCCAGTCACAATTGCAGATTGACAGCGGTGAGAGCCGGCGGTGTGGGGGATGGTCTATGTGGACAGCTTTACCCCAGATGCCTGCATACTTAGATGTGCCTCTTTTAATCATCAACCATGTGAGTTGCTAAATGTTGTCCCTTCATTAAATGTAACCATATTGCTACACTTAGAGGCGCCTCTCTTCTATTTTATACACTGTAGCTCCTGCTGGATTTTGCTTCTAATCCCCTTGTGGAAGCTGTCATTTGTGGATGGATATTTTATGGTTACACAACCTGGTCACATTGCTATAATCTTTTTATATGGACTGTAAACTGAAGGACTTATGATTAAATGGTTCTGGAACGAATCATCTGAATTTCTATTATTCCTTATGGGAAAATTTGCTTTGATATACAAGTGCTTTGGATTATAAGCATGCTTCTGGAACGAATTATGCTCGCTATCCAAGGTTTCACTGTATATGTATTTATTTATTTATTACAGGTACTTAAATAGCACCATCAATTTATGCAGTGCTTTATATATTTAATATACATTCGCATCAGTCCCTGCCCTCAAGGAGCTTACAATCTAAGGTTTCTAACTCACATTCATACATACACATACTGGGGCCAATTTAGACAGAAGCCAATTAACACCCACCTTTCAGCATAGTCACCAAGCATGACCACACACTTCTGGGTGTATAAACATTTCATAACTGTTTGCCCATCAAAACTGCATGTACATTTGTTCTTTGCAAATGGGGAAAAAATGTACTGTTTTCAGGCTGTTTTCTCAGCAGCTTGAACGTTTGAATGCAGAAAATTCTGCATTATGGCCACTGGATGGAGCTATCATAGTAATTAAGTATGCTCCTCAGCTCCATCTGTTGGCCATAATGCAATACTTTCTGCATTGACACCTTAAAATTGGGAATATATAGCCTGAGAACATTCAATAATGCCCCATTCAGACAGATCAAATTTCCGTGTGGTTTTGATGGACAAACAGCTAGTCACATTTTTAAAAAAAATACACCCCTTTGTGTGTGCCATTTTCTTTAGTCCACAAGAAACAAGCCATCATGAAAAAAAATGGTTGTATTTGCTTCCCAGGTCTAATAGGGGACCTAGTAAACCTTGCATGTGCATGCAGAAGTTGAAGCACACAGCATGTGCATATGATGTTCACTCAGCATTGGGTTCACACTTCAGTATCCAGGAGCCAGAGAGCAGAATGCTCATCTGAAGAGAACATGGCACTGCCACCAATGATAGAAGAGTACCCTCTACAACTAAACTAATTGGCTTTTATAATATTGTGTTGAAGCAGGACTGTTAGGGCACAAAAACTTGGAGAGTTGTGATACAAAAGAAGCTTTGACGTGCAAAAGAACATTTTTCCATTCATCCTTCCTTCAATGATATGAAGTTTGCCAGTACTGTATGCTGAAAAACAGCCCCACGCCATGATGTTTCCACCTCCAAACTTCATTGTTGGTATGGGGGTGTTTTTGGGGTGATGTACAGTGCCATTTTACCTCCAAACATGGTGTGTATTATGGCATCCAAAGAGTTCAATTGTGGTCTCATCTGACCAGACTATATTCTCCCAGTATTTCACAGGCTTGTCCAAATGTTGTGCAGAAAACTTTAAACTAGTTTCAACATGCTTTTTCTTCAGCAATGGAGACTTGCGTGGTGAGCGTGCATACAGAATATGGTGGTTGAGTGCATTACTTATTGTTTTTTTTTTAAACAATTGTTCCTGCTAATTCCAGGTCTTTCTGAAGCTCTCCCCAAGTGTTCCTTGGCCCTTGGACAACTCTTCTGATAATTATTTTCATTCCTCTGTCAGAAATCGTGTGAGGAGCACCTGGTCGTGGCCAGTTTTTGGTGAAATTATGTTTTTTCCATTTCTGGATTATGGCCCAACATTCAGAAGTTTAGAAATCCTTCTGAAACCAGTGCCATCAGTATGTTTTGCAACGATAAGGTTGTGAAGGCCTTGCGAGAGCTCTTTGCTTTTAACATCATGAGATGTTTCTTGTGTAACGCCTTGGTAATGAGACACCTTTTTATAGGCCATCATTTGAGACTGAACCAGCTGATAATAATTTGCACTGACAAGGGGAAGGATTGCTTTCTAATTACCAATAGATTTCAGCTGGTGTCTTGACTTTCCATGCCTTTTTTGCACCACTCTTTCTTCATGTCTTCAATATTTGTTCCTGTGTCATTCCATTTTTTTACACGTCACTTAATTTCTAAGCATATTTGTTTTGGTTTCTTTGTATGTTTGGATAGCATGGATTGTTACGAACATGTGGTGAAAATGTCATGTCAATAGCACCTTTAAGGCCCATTCACACAGGGGCGGCACGACTTGTCCCACGACTGTGCCGGGCGATCTGAAGACGACTTCAAAGGTGACTTCAAAAATGACTTCTGTATTGAAGTCAATGGAAGTCGCCCTGAAGTCGTCTTGAAGTAGTACAGGAACCTTTTTCTAAGTCGGAGCGACTTCAGTCGCTCCGATTAGAAGGGTTCCATTGTACAGTATGGGACACGACTTGTCAGGCGGCTGAGTCGCCTGACCAGTCGACCCTGTGTGAATGGGGTATTAGAAATATATTTACCTAGAAAAATGGTGACGTGTTCTATCCGTATTTTACCCGCTGTATATACACTCTATATATCTTTTTCTTTTTTTTATAAATGATCACATGACTTCTGTTTTCAGCTGCATTAGGGGCTTAGAGAGCTTGGGGTGGAGACTAAAGGGGTGCATGTCAGCAGCAGGGAGAGAAACAGCAGTGCACTTATCTTCCCTGTGGTTATCTGTGCATGGGGGTTTGCCAGCACAAGTCTGACCATTGGAGTACAGGCAGGCTGTGCTCCTAAGTAGAATACAAAGGAGCAAACTGACCATACTGGGAAGGATATGCTTCATTGCCTTGGTATGGTCAGTTTGGAATAGGAAAGCAGAGTGACTGGCAGGATTACCTGGTATTTCACACAAAGGAATCAATGCAAAGAGAACAGGATACAGGCATACTCTGCTTTACGTACCCTCACTTAACGTACACTCGCGAGTACGGACACATTGGTGTCTATGGGAAATCTTGGTCAGCTTGACATGGCACTGCTCCCGAACCATAAGTGACATGGATACCAAACTTGGGGAGCACAGAGAGGGGACCCAGGACTACAACATATCTGGGGTTGTCCAGCTTGCCTAGGTAATCTGTTATGCCTGTAAATGACTATTGCAATGCAGTACATGCATTGAGAAGTGAAAAAAGGTATTGCTTCACTTTAATTACATTTTCGTTTTACATACATGCTCATTGTGTACTTAAAAGTGGGGTATGCCTGTAATTTTTTATACAATCACATGGCAACACAGACACATATCAGGAATATAAAATGTGGGAATAATATATACTGTACTTTAAAACCTCCCGATAGTTCATAAATTTGTGTGACATAATCTCAAGGACCCCATCCCATCTGTATATAAAAAAGAGTTTTATGTATTTCATGTTGTGCTGTTTTATATGGTGCTTCTAGCCTTATCGGATAATGACATGATCGCCATTAGATTACTAGCAATATTGTGGTTTGGTAGTCAGAATATTGACAATAGTGATGGAGACTCTGGCAGTCCAACTTACATTTCTACTAACTGAAGACCAAGTAGATCCCATTTCTGTGGATTCTACAGCCATTGCTTCTCATATTATTTCAGTTTACAGCCAAAACTGCCTCTATTTTTTATTTATTTATTGTATATGGTTGAAGGTAATTTAGGCTTATGTGATGGGAGTCTTTATGAAATATACATTATGGGAGGGCAATGAACTACATAAAGCTTACCGCAAGCAGTTTGAGTTTGTAAATGGCATTCCAATGGCCTGGCAGACGTCCCATTGTCTGTAAACGTGATTTGATGGATTACTTGTTGGGTTGATTTTGAGACGTCCGTGAAGTAAGACCTTCTAGAAAGTATACTGTTTAATGATTGATTTGTTTTGTGAAAGCAGATACTGTGAACTACATTCTCTGAGGTTTCTTAGGACAGACCTTTTAAGTTTATAAAGTTTTGTCCAGGCAAAACTTTTTTTCTGACAGAGTGAATAAGAATTAGAATCCCTTCCAGTTTTTTTTTTTTTATTATTACCTTTCAATTTTTTTATATTATAGATAGATAGATAGATAGATAGATAGAAGCAACAATACAGAATGGTGCATAAAGACAGGATACACAATCTAACCAAAGACCAAAGGTTAGGCACTAGTGATGAGCCGAACACCCCCGGGTTCGGTTCGCACCAGAACCCGCGAACGGACCGAAAGTTCGTACGAACATTAGAACCCTATTAAATACAATGGATGCGAACGTTCGAATTCTAAAGTGCTAATTATAACAACTATTATGCATGTTATTGTCCTAAAAAGGGTTTGGGAACCCGGGTTGTGCACCAGGGGACATGTATCAATGCAAAAAGAAGTTTTAAAAACGGTCGTTTTTCGGGAGCAGTCATTTTAATGATGCATAAAGTGAAAAAAAAAAAGTCAAATATTCCTTTAAATATCGTACCTGGGGGGTGTCTAAAGTATGCCTGTGAAGTGCCACGTGTTTCCCGTGTTTAGAACTGTCCCTGCACAAAATGACACTTCTAAAGGAAAAAAAAGCCATTTAAAACTGCTTGCGGCTTTAATGTAATGTCTGGTCCCGGTAATATGGATGAAAATCTTTAAGAAAAATGGCATAGCTACCCCATGACCCCCCCCCCCTACCCCAGCCCATTACCAGCCCCTTTGGGTCTTGTATGGATATTAAGGGGAACCCCGCACATAAAATAAAAAAGGCCCTATATACTCTGAACATCCGTATACAGGCGGTGCATACAAGACAGGGACTGTAGGTTTGTTCTTATGTAGAATCTGTTTGTAATTTTGAACAGGTACATTGTTTAAGTGTAGCTCCAGCCCAAAAATCTATTTTTAAACTTTTTGGAAAACATAGGTAAGGGTTATCACCCCTGTAACATTTGTTTTGCTGTCTGTGCCCCTGTTCAGAACATTTCACCTCACTTTCCGTCCCAATGACAACTGTTTTTGAAATGTGGTGTTTTTCTTGAAACAAGGATTGGTGATAAAGCATCAGTACAGAGGAGACACCTTTCTCCCATATTAATTCTTACAGGAGAGAATTTTCCTTCCTAGGGGTAGATTTCCTCTCACTTCCTGTTGTCTTCTTGCGTTTGCAAGTAGGAGTCGTTTGTAAGTTGGATGTTTGAAAGTAGGGACCTGCCGTATATACTCTGCAGAAATAGGCCCCTTAGTTGTTGGTGTTGGCACAACACTGTAAGCACTCACAGTTACTCTTGGTTGGTGCTGGAACGCCCTGCTGTCAACTATTATATCAGGAATTTTAATTACATATAATTGTTGAACAGTGGTAGTAAAAATTGGGCCTTTGATGGTGGTTCTGGTGCCACAACACTGTAAGCCCTGACAGTTACTCTTGGTGGGTGCAGCAATGGGCCCTGCTGTGAATTATTAGATCAAGAATTGTAATTGCATGCCCCTGTTGAACAGGGGCTGAAAAATTGGGCCTTTCGTGGTGGTGGTGGTGGTGGTGGTGTTGCCACAACACTGTAAGCCCTCAGAGTTACTCTTGGTGGGTGCAGGAATGGGCCCTGCTGTGAATTATTAGATCAAGAATTGTAATTACATGCCCCTTTTGAACAGGGGCTGAAAAATTGGGCCTTTCGTGGTGGTGGTGGTGGTGGTGGTGTTGCCACAACACTGTAAGCCCTCAGAGTTACTCTTGGTGGGTGCAGGAATGGGCCCTGCTGTGAATTATTAGATCAAGAATTGTAATTACATGCCCCTTTTGAACAGGGGCTGAAAAATTGGGCCTTTCGTGGTGATGGTGGTGGTGGTGGCGTTGCCACAACACTGTAAGCCCTCAGAGTTACTCTTGGTGGGTGCAGGAATGGGCCCTGCTGTGAATTATTAGATCAAGAATTGTAATTACATGCCCCTTTTGAACAGGGGCTGAAAAATTGGGCCTTTCGTGGTGGTGGTGGTGGTGGCGTTGCCACAACACTGTAAGCCCTCAGAGTTACTCTTGGTGGGTGCAGGAATGGGCCCTGCTGTGAATTATTAGATCAAGAATTGTAATTACATGCCCCTTTTGAACAGGGGCTGAAAAATTGGGCCTTTCGTGGTGGTGGTGGTGGCGGCGTTGCCACAACACTGTAAGCCCTCAGAGTTACTCTTGGTGGGTGCAGCAATGGGCCCTGCTGTGAATTATTAGATCAAGAATTGTAATTGCATGCCCCTGTTGAACAGGGGCTGAAAAATTGGGCCTTAGGCACTGGTGGCACAACACTACAACCCCTCACAGATACTGTACTTGGAGCACAGCAATGAGCCCTGTTGCAAAGTATTGCTTCAAAAATTGTAATGACACGCCCCTGTTAAACAGGGGCTGAAAAATTGGGCCTTAGGCACTGGTGCCACAACACTCCAACCCCTCACAGATACTGTACTTGGAGCACAGCAATGAGCCCTATGGCAAATTATTGCTAAAAAAATTGTAATTACACGCCCCTGTAAAACAGGGGCTGAAAAATTGGGCCTTAGCCACTGGTGGCGGCACCCATAAACAAAAATGATCTTCCAAGCTATCATCATCAATCGTATCATTGAGGACTCGGAGGAGGAGGATAGCCAGTCAACATAACAGCACAGGCACTCAGCATCAGCATCAGTCTTGAAGGGATGTGACATGTTAAAATCAATTAGTCTGTTATATCAGCATCAGGTGTGTGGTAGCTGGTGGTGATCCAAGACTGGTTCATCTTGATGAAAGTCAGTCGATCAACCGAGTCGGTGGACAGGCGCACCCTGTGATCCGTGACAAATCCTCCAGCAGCACTGAATGTGCGTTCCGAAAGAACGCTGGATGCAGGACAGGCCAGTAGCTCAATTGCATACTGTGCAAGCTCTGGCCAGTGATCCATCCTCAAGACCCAGTAAGCCAGAGGATTTTCGGTGGGGAAGGTGTCCAAGTCTGACCTTGCCCCTAGATATTCCTGCACCATGTTTATCAGACGCTGGCGATGGTTGCTGGAACCGATCATACTTTGGGGCTGCGGACTAAAGAATTGTCTGAACGCATCGGTCAGACGGCCACCTTCCCCACCGCTCCTTCTTTGACTGGCCGAAGCCTCAGCAACTCGTTGTCCAGGACCAGGAGTTTGTAACCTCCCAGTCTCTGGGAACGCGTTGCACAGACCTTTCTGCAAGGCCTCCCGGAGTTGTCTCATCCTCTGCTCCCTCTGCGACGGTAACATAAGGTCCGCAACCTTACCCTTGTAGCGTGGATCAAGGAGAGTGGCCAGCCAGTAATGGTCCCTCTCCTTGATCCGAAGAATACGAGGATCCTTCCGCAGACTTTGCAGGATCAGGGAGGCCATGCAGCGTAGGTTTGCTGAGGCATTCGCTCCGGAGTCCTCTGGGTCACTAAGGACGACATGATCCGCAGCCACCTCCTCCCAGCCACGTACAAGTCCACTGGTTTCTTGGGACTGTAAATCATCCCTAAAAGACTGCTGCTGATGATGCTGAGTGCCAGCCTCCACCTCCATGCTGACACAATCCTCCTCCTCCTCCTCCTCCTCTTCCTGTGCGATGGGTGGGACAGAAGGAACACTGTCTGGGTAAAGGGGGCCTTGAGAGGCAAGGAAGTCCTCCTCTTCCTGCCTCTGTTCTGCCTCAAGTGCCCTGTCCATTATTCCACGCAGCGTGTGCTCCAACAGGTGGACAAGAGGTACAGTGTCACTGATGCATGCACTGTCACTGCTCACCATCCTCATGGCCTCCTCAAATGGTGCCAGGACAGTGCATGCATCCCTGATCATGCCCCACTGGCGTGGAGAAAAAAAACCAAGCTCCCCTGACCCTGTCCTGGTGCCGTAGTCGCACAGGTACTCATTGATGGCCCTCTGCTGCGTGTGCAGCCGCTGCAGCATGGCCAACGTTGAGTTCCACCTGGTGGGCATGTCACATATAAGGCGGTTCTTGGGCAGGTTCAACTCCTTTTGCAGCTCAGCCAGGCGAGCACTGGCATTATAAGATCTGCGGAAATGCACACAGACTTTCCTGGCCTGCCTCAGGACATCCTGTAAGCCCGGGTACCTGCCCAAGAACCGCTGCACCACCAGGTTAAGGACGTGAGCCACACAGGGCACATGGGTCAGTTGTCCCTGTCGGAGGGCGGAGAGGAGGTTGGTGCCATTGTCGCAAACCACCATTCCTGGCTTAAGCTGGCGTGGCGTCAACCACCTCTCGGCCTGGCCCTGCAGAACAGACAGGACCTCTGCCCCAGTGTGGCTTCTGTCCCCCAAACACACCAGCGCAAGCACGGCATGGCATCTTTTTGCCTGCGTACTTGCGTAGCCCCTTGAAAGGCTACGGAGCACCGCTGGTTCATAGGACAAACCACAGGAAGAGGCCATGGAGGAAGAAGAAGAGGAGGGGGTGGAGGAGAGAGGTGTGTCACAACCAGTAGTAGCATTTTGGAGGCGTGGCGGTGGAACAACCTCCAACACTACTGCACCTTGTCCTGCATCCTTCCCAGCTGCCAAAAGAGTGACCCAATGGGCCGTGAAAGAAAGGTAACGTCCCTGTCCATGCCTGCTGGACCATGAGTCAGCGTTAATATGCACCTTACCGCTGACCGCCCTGTCCAGCGAGGCCAAGACATTGCCTTCCACATGCCGGTAGAGAGCCGGAATAGCCTTCCGTGAGAAAAAGTGGCGTTTGGGAACCTGCCACTGAGGAACCGCACATTGCACAAACTCACGGAAGGGGGCCGAGTCTACCAACTGAAAAGGCAGCAGTTGAAGCGCTAGCAATTTAGCCAAGCTAGCATTCAACCGCTGGGCATGTGGATGGCTGGGAGTGAACTTCTTTCGACGGTCCAGCAGCTGGGGCAGGGAAATTTGCCTGCTAGAATCGGACGTCGGTGTACTGCTAGCAGAGTGGCCGCAAGTACTTGGCTGTGACACACCTAATTCTACACCTTCATTCCTCTCAGTGCATGTTTCAGAGAGGACTGAAGTTATAGTGGGGTTGGAGATCCCAGCTGATGCGGTGCAAGGAGAGGTCCGCTTTGTTCTTTGGTGTGGGTCTTTGAGGTAGGCTTGCCAACGAGCTGCATGGCAGGTCAACATATGTCTGGTCAGGCATGTGGTACCCAAGCGGCTGATGTTTTGGCCACGCGATATACGCTTGAGACATATGTTGCAAACAGCAGCTGTGCGATCTGATGCACTAGCCTCAAAAAAGGCCCACACCAAAGAACTTTTTGAATGACGGGCAGAGGCAGCGCCCTGCACAGGCGGAGCTCTGCGGTGTGATTCCGTCGGTGTACTGCCCTTACGCTGGCCACCAAAGGGCATCCTGCCTCGTTGGAGATGTGCCTCCTCCTCATCCTCCTCCTCCTCCTCTCTCCTATTAGGCACCCACGTGGAGTCAGTGACCTCATCATCCCCTCCCTCCTCATCACTGGAGCCAATCTGGCAGTATGCTGCAGCTGCTGGAACATGACTGCCAGATTGGTGTCCTTCTTGAGCATCCCCTCTGTCTGCTCTCACGCTACTGCCTTCCTGTAGCTGGGTTTCATCATCAGACCCTTCGAAACGCTGGGCATCCTCCTGGAGCATGTACCCAACACTGTGCTCAAACAGTTCGGGGGACTCCTCAGGAGGAGGACATGGTGGGTCTAGGGAAGGAGTGACTGATGATGAGTCTGACATTGATACCAGGGAAGAGGACGCTTTGGCAGCTGCTTTGCCAGTACCCTGAGCCTGGGTGAGAGAGGATGAGGAGGAGGAGGAGGGCTTGGTCATCCACTCTACCAAGTCTTCGGCATAATGTGGCTCAACATGTCCAGCTGCCGAAAAGAAGGACAAGCGCGTCCCGTGGCCATGTGCTGATGACAATGCACCGCGTCCACGACCAGCACTGTTGCCCCCAGACACAGAGCCTGCTTGCCCTCTTTTATTGCCTCCTGACTGTCTGCCTCTCCTTGTTTGCCTTCCAGACATTCTAATAGATGGCCTGCAGGGAGATGGGAAAAAAGCAATAAGGGCTACCTTCAGGTGTCCTTCTCTGTCCCTTTACTTAAGGATTTCTAAATATGGTTGAGGATGATTGCTTTTGCACAGAATAGCACAACGACAATTTCCCTGACTGTCCAAAAAAACAAGGATTTCAAAGATGGTTGATGAGGAATGCTTTAGCACACTATAGCACAAGGAGAATTCCCTCACTGTCCTTCCCTGTCCCTAGAAACAAGGATTCGCACAGTAAAAGACACTGACACTCTCCCTACCTATAGTTTTCTGTCCCTAGAAAAAATGTTTTTTTTAAAGCACACTATAGCACAAGGAGAATTTCACTCACTTTCCTTCTTTGTCCCTAGAAACAAGGATTATCACAGTGAAAGAAACTGACACTCTTCCTTCCTATAGTTTTCTGTCCCTAGAAAAAATGTTTTTTTAAAGCACACTATAGCACAAGGAGAATTCCCTCACTGTCCTTCCCTGTCCCTAGAAACAAGGATTCGCACAGTAAAAGACACTGACACTCTCCCTACCTATAGTTTTCTGTCCCTAGAAAAAATGTTTTTTTAAAGCACACTATAGCACAAGGAGAATTCCCTCACTGTCCTTCCCTGTCCCTAGAAACAAGGATTCGCACAGTAAAAGACACTGACACTCTCCCTACCTATAGTTTTCTGTCCCTAGAAAAAATGTTTTTTTAAAGCACACTATAGCACAAGGAGAATTCCCTCACTGTCCTTCCCTGTCCCTAGAAACAAGGATTCGCACAGTAAAACACACTGACACTCTCCCTACCTATAGTTTTCTGTCCCTAGAAAAAATGTTTTTTTAAAGCACACTATAGCACAAGGAGAATTCCCTCACTGTCCTTCCCTGTCCCTAGAAACAAGGATTCGCACAGTAAAAGACACTGACACTCTCCCTACCTATAGTTTTCTGTCCCTAGAAAAAATGTTTTTTTAAAGCACACTATAGCACAAGGAGAATTCCCTCACTGTCCTTCCCTGTCCCTAGAAACAAGGATTCGCACAGTAAAACACACTGACACTCTCCCTACCTATAGTTTTCTGTCCCTAGAAAAAATGTTTTTTTAAAGCACACTATAGCACAAGGAGAATTCCCTCACTGTCCTTCTTTGTCCCTAGAAACAAGGATTCGCACAGTAAAACACACTGACACTCTCCCTACCTATAGTTTTCTGTCCCTAGAAAAAATGTTTTTTTAAAGCACACTATAGCACAAGGAGAATTCCCTCACTGTCCTTCCCTGTCCCTAGAAACAAGGATTCGCACAGTAAAACACACTGACACTCTCCCTACCTATAGTTTTCTGTCCCTAGAAAAAATGTTTTTTTAAAGCACACTATAGCACAAGGAGAATTCCCTCACTGTCCTTCCCTGTCCCTAGAAACAAGGATTCACACAGTAAAACACACTGACACTCTCCCTACCTATAGTTTTCTGTCCCTAGAAAAAATGTTTTTTTAAAGCACACTATAGCACAAGGAGAATTCCCTCACTGTCCTTCTTTGTCCCTAGAAACAAGGATTATCACAGTGAAAGAAACTGACACTCTTCCTACCTATAGTTTTCTGTCCCTGGAAAAAAAATTTTTTAAAGCACACTATAGCACAAGGAGAATTCCCTCACTGTCCTTCCCTGTCCCTAGAAACAAGGATTCACACAGTAAAACACACTGACACTCTCCCTACCTATAGTTTTCTGTCCCTAGAAAAAATGTTTTTTTAAAGCACACTATAGCACAAGGAGAATTCCCTCACTGTCCTTCCCTGTCCCTAGAAACAAGGATTTGCACAGTAAAACACACTGACACTCTCCCTACCTATAGTTTTCTGTCCCTAGAAAAAATGTTTTTTTAAAGCACACTATAGCACAAGGAGAATTCCCTCACTGTCCTTCTTTGTCCCTAGAAACAAGGATTATCACAGTGAAAGAAACTGACACTCTTCCTTCCTATAGTTTTCTGTCCCTAGAAAAAATGTTTTTTTAAAGCACACTATAGCACAAGGAGAATTCCCTCACTGTCCTTCCCTGTCCCTAGAAACAAGGATTCGCACAGTAAAACACACTGACACTCTCCCTACCTATAGTTTTCTGTCCCTAGAAAAAATGTTTTTTTAAAGCACACTATAGCACAAGGAGAATTCCCTCACTGTCCTTCCCTGTCCCTAGAAACAAGGATTCGCACAGTAAAACACACTGACACTCTCCCTACCTATAGTTTTCTGTCCCTAGAAAAAATGTTTTTTTAAAGCACACTATAGCACAAGGAGAATTCCCTCACTGTCCTTCCCTGTCCCTAGAAACAAGGATTCGCACAGTAAAACACACTGACACTCTCCCTACCTATAGTTTTCTGTCCCTAGAAAAAATGTTTTTTTAAAGCACACTATAGCACAAGGAGAATTCCCTCACTGTCCTTCTTTGTCCCTAGAAACAAGGATTATCACAGTGAAAGAAACTGACACTCTTCCTTCCTATAGTTTTCTGTCCCTAGAAAAAATGTTTTTTTAAAGCACACAATAGCACAAGGAGAATTCCCTCACTGTCCTTCCCTGTCCCTAGAAACAAGGATTCGCACAGTAAAATACACTGACACTCTCCCTACCTATAGTTTTCTGTCCCTAGAAAAAATGTTTTTTTAAAGCACACTATAGCACAAGGAGAATTCCCTCACTGTCCTTCTTTGTCCCTAGAAACAAGGATTATCACAGTGAAAGAAACTGACACTCTTCCTTCCTATAGTTTTCTGTCCCTAGAAAAAATGTTTTTTTAAAGCACACTATAGCACAAGGAGAATTCCCTCACTGTCCTTCCCTGTCCCTAGAAACAAGGATTCGCACAGTAAAAGACACTGACACTCTCCCTACCTATAGTTTTCTGTCCCTAGAAAAAATGTTTTTTTAAAGCACACTATAGCACAAGGAGAATTTCCCTCACTTTCCTTCCCTGTCCCTAGAAACAAGGATTATCACAGTGAAAGAAACTGACACTCTTCCTACCTATAGTTTTCTGTCCCTAGAAAAAATGTTTTTTTAAAGCACACTATAGCACAAGGAGAATTCCCTCACTGTCCTTCCCTGTCCCTAGAAACAAGGATTCGCACAGTAAAACACACTGACACTCTCCCTACCTATAGTTTTCTGTCCCTAGAAAAAATGTTTTTTTAAAGCACACTATAGCACAAGGAGAATTCCCTCACTGTCCTTCCCTGTCCCTAGAAACAAGGATTCGCACAGTAAAACACACTGACACTCTCCCTACCTATAGTTTTCTGTCCCTAGAAAAAATGTTTTTTTAAAGCACACTATAGCACAAGGAGAATTCCCTCACTGTCCTTCCCTGTCCCTAGAAACAAGGATTCGCACAGTAAAACACACTGACACTCTCCCTACCTATAGTTTTCTGTCCCTAGAAAAAATGTTTTTTTAAAGCACACTATAGCACAAGGAGAATTCCCTCACTGTCCTTCTTTGTCCCTAGAAACAAGGATTATCACAGTGAAAGAAACTGACACTCTTCCTTCCTATAGTTTTCTGTCCCTAGAAAAAATGTTTTTTTAAAGCACACTATAGCACAAGGAGAATTCCCTCACTGTCCTTCCCTGTCCCTAGAAACAAGGATTCGCACAGTAAAAGACACTGATACTCTCCCTACCTATAGTTTTCTGTCCCTAGAAAAAATGTTTTTTTAAAGCACACTATAGCACAAGGAGAATTCCCTCACTGTCCTTCTTTGTCCCTAGAAACAAGGATTATCACAGTGAAAGAAACTGACACTCTTCCTTCCTATAGTTTTCTGTCCCTAGAAAAAATGTTTTTTTAAAGCACACTATAGCACAAGGAGAATTCCCTCACTGTCCTTCCCTGTCCCTAGAAACAAGGATTCGCACAGTAAAACACACTGACACTCTCCCTACCTATAGTTTTCTGTCCCTAGAAAAAATGTTTTTTTAAAGCACACTATAGCACAAGGAGAATTCCCTCACTGTCCTTCCCTGTCCCTAGAAACAAGGATTCCCACAGTAAAACACACTGACACTCTCCCTACCTATAGTTTTCTGTCCCTAGAAAAAATGTTTTTTTAAAGCACACTATAGCACAAGGAGAATTCCCTCACTGTCCTTCTTTGTCCCTAGAAACAAGGATTATCACAGTGAAAGAAACTGACACTCTTCCTTCCTATAGTTTTCTGTCCCTAGAAAAAATGTTTTTTTAAAGCACACTATAGCACAAGGAGAATTCCCTCACTGTCCTTCCCTGTCCCTAGAAACAAGGATTCGCACAGTAAAACACACTGACACTCTCCCTACCTATAGTTTTCTGTCCCTAGAAAAAATGTTTTTTTAAAGCACACTATAGCACAAGGAGAATTCCCTCACTGTCCTTCCCTGTCCCTAGAAACAAGGATTCGCACAGTAAAACACACTGACACTCTCCCTACCTATCCTTCTCTTTCCCTAAACTAAAGGAATCCAGGTTAAGCAAGAAAAAAATAAATGTCACTGTCCCTGCCTATGCTTCTCTTTCCCTGCTCCGGAACACACTACACTAGGCCGCCGTGCTGGCGGCCTTTTATAGTGTGGGGCGTGTACTAAACACCCTCAGCAATAATTGGCCACAGGCATCCTGCCTGTGGCCAATCATTGCTCTCCTCGCTGCCGGCGCTGTGATTGGCCAAGCATGCGGGGTCACAGTGCATGCTTGGCCAATCACAGCGCCTGGATGACACTGCGATGGCATAGTGCATTGTGGGCCGTTCGCGTCACTCGAATTTGCCGCGAACGGCCCAAATCGTTCGATCTTCGTCGAACGATCGAACAGCCGATGTTCGAGTCGAACGTATGTTCGACTCGAACACGAAGCTCATCCCTATTAGGCACATTACATGACATATATATTGCCTCCAAAAGATGTACCATCACATAGTAAATTCCCATCCAGGTTTTTATTGCAGTCCAGTGCATCATTAGATGAATTTCCTCTTATTTAGCATTGTGGTGACTACAGTTTTACCAGACAAGAAGGAAAATAACGTTTCCAACAGCAACACAGATGGCAATAAAAATGCTTTTCTAAGCAGCATGGGGAAAGGCTACAACTCCTCTTGGCTTTTTATTGCTGTCTGTGTCCCTCTTGCAGATTTTCTATTACTTCTCTTCTGCTAAATCTGTGTTTGCCATCACAGTTAATGAGGCAAAATCTCTCTAGCTGAGCCTAGATAGTAGTAAAAACCCAACAGGGGTGTTATCCTTCACACCCAATCCCAAAAAAAAGAAAGGTTTCTGCAGAACTTTAGGATGTTTTCGTTTTGGCGGCATAGGTGTTAGAAAGGGGGGGGGGGAGGCAATTTTAAGACTAAAAACCAGGTACTCGTTCTCCGCAAAAAAGTGCCAAAAATAGAAGAGGAGGGGAAAGGGGGGCATAGAGTGGAACTTACCCTTTAGGGTGAAGTTCCGCTTTAAAGTCCACCCTCTTTACTGCCACTCATGTGCATCCATAGGCAGTTGAGCTTTCTGTGCTAAGAACGTACTCACTGTGTGCTCTCAGCACAGTGACTGAGCTGTCAAAGCCAGCTCCCGGTTTCTAGTGATGTTCAAGAGCTGGTGGGACTGGCTGGCAATCATGTGACCACTGTGTCGGGCAGTCCTACCCACCCCCCAAGGCATCATAACCCAGTTAAGGGGACATTGGGGCTGGTGTTCTGCCCCAATGTCCCAGGTAATTTTTCTCTTTTACTGATGTGCACTGATGAGGCTGCACTGATAGGCTGCACTGATGAGGCAGCACTGATGGTCACTGATAGGTGGCACTGCTGGGCACTGATAGGTGCCACTTATGGTTACTGATGGGGCAGCACTGGTGGGCACTGATAAGGAAGCACTGATAAGTCTGCACTGATAGGCAGCACTGTAGGGCACTGAGAGGTGGCTCTGATAGGCGCTACTGATGGGCACTGAGAGGTGGCACTGATTGACACTGATAGGCAGCATTGATGGGCACTGATAGGCAGCTCTAATGAGGAGGCACTGATTGGCAGCACTGATGGCTGCTGATAGGTGTCCCTGATGAGCACTGAATGGCAGCACTGGTGGGACTGCAGTGCTGATGTCCCTTTAACATAAGCTGGTTATCGGCTCTCTTCTTCTCTCCTCACCCTATCAGTGTGAGGAAACAAAAGCCGATAACCGGCTTGTGTTTACATCCTGTGATCAGCTGTCACTGGACACAGCTGCGATTGGAGTCTCCGATCACAGAGCATGCAGCTCACGCGCCCCGGCGGGCAGCACGATCATGGGAGGACATCCTTGGACACACTCCCGGTAAACTAAGTGCGCGCTGTATCCTTCTTTTGGCTATAGAGTGGGCAAGAAGCAGTTAAAGTCATCCTGCTACTCCATATCCCATGCAATGAGTGCTCAACCTGTGGAACTCCAGCTGTTGCGGAAGTCCCATGAAGCACTGCAGGGCTGACAGTTACAAGCAGGACTTCCAAAGACAGAGGTATGCTGAGACTTGTAGTTCTGCAACAGCTGGAGGGCAATTGTTTAGCAAAATTTCTATCTACAGCTGGTGAACCAAAGAAAAAATTTACTGTTCTTTTTTTTGTTTTAAACTGTCAGTTTTTAAACAGTAAAGCCCTGGTGTTATTTAAAGGAAAGCATGTGTGAAAAATATTATCACGGAAATCCAAGACAGGGGTTGCAGCCCCTAAGTTTATGCGCTGTACGAATGCGCCGTGCTTCTGAATCTGATAGCTCAGTAAGTCTTCAGCCATTGCCCAGGGGCCTACTGAGTGTGTTCACACTTCCATGACATAAAAATGGCTGATTCATCATGTCTGGGAATGTGATACAGTACAATAAATTTATGGCACCGAAAACACATTTTTCTGCGGGCAGCACGGTCAGATTTACTCTTGCGGCCAGTGCTGAAAAACAACCAATAATTTCTGCTTTTATTACTTTTACTTTTAAACCAGATGCTTCCTTTCTTTATTGCAGCGCCAGTGATAAAATAAAAGCTTCCTGAAGAGGCCTATGGAGGAAGAGAGTTCCTTCAATCAGACAAACTGCCCTTATCTATCAAAGTGCCTGAAGGAGGAAATGATGTGACAAATAGGGGTTGATTTACTAAAACTGGAGCATGCAAAATCTGGTGCAGCTCTGCATAGAAACCAAGCAGCTTACAGTTTTTTTTTTTTTTTTTTTGTCAAAGCTTAATTGAACAAGCTGAAGATAGAAACTAATTGACTACCATGCACAGCTGCACCAGATTTTGCACGCTCCAGTTTTAGAAAATCAACCCTATAGCATCCCGATTTTTCTATTCCAATATCCAGTGCGGCATGAAGGAGGAGAGACGATACACTGATTATGACCAATAGCAACAAGTCAGATGTCAACTGTTCTAGTGCATGACTATGTATGCTTTATCCCCTGTTCACGCTTGAGCCATTTGATGTGTTTCTAGAGGCATGTTATTTACATGTAAAGTCTCCTTTGTGTAGACCTCTAAAACCTTTAAGATTGCTGCTGGGCACCACCATTGGATGTGATGTCAGTTCTAGCAGAGACAGAGCTGCCACTCAAATAAAATGCTATGACGTGGATCAGCAACTTGACGATTGCAAATCACCCACCAAAACGCAGACAGGTGATGAGCAGATCTTATCCCTGCCATGCCAACCCTCCATTTGAAGTGCTCCTCCCCTCATATGCAGGTGAAGGGACATAGTTATGTGCCTGGTGCCCATACCCACCAACCCACCTCTCCCATCCATCCAAGGTACTTGTATGTACCATTGTACTTTATGGATGAGAAAGGAGGGCAGGCAGGAATCAGCGTGCCTAAACAGGTAGTAATATGTCACCGTTGCTTCCTTGTGCAGCTCTGCATATGGGGCAAAATCACACTCTACCCTATGGCCTACTGACCCATGTACTCTGCCCTACAAACTACTGACCCCTGTTCTCTGCCCTACATACTACTGACTCCTGTAAACTTCCCTACAAACTACTGATCCCTGTATGCTGCCCTACTTACTACTGACCTCTGTATACTGCCCTTCATACTATTTACCTCTGTCCTACATAGAAGTGACCTCTGTACACTGCCCTAAATACTACTGACCCCTGTACTCTGCCCTACATAAAAGTGACTTCTGTACACTGCCCTATATACTATTGACCTCTGTACTCTGCCTTACATACTACTGACTCCTGTACACTGCCCTAAATACTACTGGCCAATACTGGTCAGCATGACATCTAGACAACTAGCATTTTCAAAAGGTGAAGTCAATGTTACCAGCCCTTATAATATGTTAACTTTAAAGGAATCCTGTGGCTATGCCAAACATTTACAGGGGAAAAAAAAGACAACTGTACAAAACACCTGTTCGACACCACAATAATCCTGAGAAATTTTTCTCCCAAGTCCGCTGGGAAACCGACACTTCTTGGAGTGTCGATTTCCTGCATTCCCCATAGCTCTTACTTGCTCCCCCCACCAACCTCCACTAAAATACACAAAAAAGTGGTGACATGGAGTTCAGCAGGAGAAATTGGGCCCAGGAGATCAACACTTCTAGAAGTGGTTTAGTTTGAGGATTGGAGGATCCCAGTATTATTTAGGATCAGAGCAGTCTTGGGTGGTGTAGACAGAGCTTATTTACATTCTTCTTTTATAGGCATGCTTTTCTAAGACGATATAAGGCCTTTAAGTCACGTCCAGTAGGTATCAGGTGATGGGCCTGTCGGTTATTTCCCAGGGGTTTTGGACAATTTAAGGGTAGGCAGGAGGGACTAGTGAGAGTAGTCATAAGGAGTTATTCCCCAGAGCGTGGCCCTCATTAGGATGGGCAGCATGACTTACTGCAATAATTTGGAACCCATTATGGGAAAATGATTTTATAGCTGAAAGGCTTAACAGTATAAAGAACTTTACTCTTGAATGGGAATCTTGCTAATAAGTTTCATCAAGTAAAGATGTTGAAATGCAATTTAAAACCGGACATTCTCTGTCAGTTTGAGCTGGGAGGAAGGAACAGTTAGATGGTCAAGTAGAGAAGGTTCTTGGCACCCTTGCAGAGTCTGTCTGTGCAGTGAGGGCTGGAGTTAGGGGTGTCTATCCCATAACCATTCATGGGGGCGTTGAGAGTTGAGCATTCTACTCCTGACCAGGACTATTGCCATTGTGAGGGACTGTACTTCGAAAGCCTTGATGAGTGGGAGCACTAAGTCTCTGCATGTGTACAGAGGAACCAACAGAAACATCCTTTGGACCGAAGAGTTTGCCCTGGGGAAAACTGGGCCTAAAGCCTCATACACATGATCAGATTATCCAACGGGAATTGTGTGATGACAGGCTGTTGTTGGAAAACCTGACCGTTTGTATGCTCCATCGGACAATTGTTGTCGTATTTTCTGCAGACAAATGTGGGATAGCATGCTTTAAAATTGTCCACCAACAAATGTGTACTGTCGGATTATCTGATCGTGTGTACACAAGTCCTTCGGATAAAACTCCAAAGTACAAACACGCATGCTCAGAAGCAATGCTCACCATAACACAACATTAGCAGAAGTTGCCCAAAGGGTGGCGCTGAAAAATCATGTCGTTTTTGTGTTTGTCGGCCGACAATTCTTTGCCGTTTGTATGCAATACAAGTTCACGGCCAACACCCTTCGGACAAAAGTCCTACGCATTGTCTGATGAAAATATGCTCATGGGTGAGAGGCTTAACTCTGGGGCTGATACTTGTGTTAGTGTGACAGAGACAGTTGTAGTAGGAGGCTTTGGGCCATCTATATCTAGACAGACCCCCTATGACCACAGCTGTGGTGTGATCCTCCCAGGCAGGCATATGAGAAAACGTGGCCTTCCACTTGGGACAAATGTTCCCTGTGAATTAGCATAGTAGCGGGTTCTCTTTGGGGCACTTTAGCAGCTGCAAATAAAAAGCAAATTCCAAGGTAACATCATTTGATAAAAATGTTTACTGGCTTTTTTCTGCTCTGACTGAAGTTCTTCTTTAGGTTTTGCTAAGGCCCCTTTCACACTGGGCCGGTTTGCAGACGCTATTTTGCTAAAAATAGCGCCTGCAAACCGAGCCTAAACAGCGGCTCCTGTGTCTTCAATGTGAAAGCCCCAAAGGCTTTCACACTGGAGCGGTGCGCTAACAGGACTTAAAAAAAAGTCCTGCTAGCCGCATCTTTGGAGCGGTGAGAGGAGCGGTGTGTTTACTGCTCCTACACCGCTCCTTCCCATTGAAATGAATGGGATACCGCGGTAATACCGCCCGCAAACCGCAGCTGTAGTCGCGGTTTGCGGGTGGTATTAACCCTTTTTCGGCCGCTAGCGGGGGTTAAAACCGCACCGCTAGCGGCCGAATACCTCTGCAATCCCGACGGTATAGCGCTGCTAAAAATAGCGGCGCAATACCGCCACCACCCCCACCGCTCCAGTGTGAAACCGGCCTTAGCAAAGCTGTATGTACAAGCTGTTATCAATCTTATGAAACTTTGTGATTAAAAAGTACAGCAAACACCATCAGATCCATTTGCTCTGGGAGGGTGAGAGCTGTTTGTCTTTTAACATGCTAATCAACCTGACCTATCAAGGAGAAATGCAAAAGAAACACACAAAATTCGATAATAAACCATTAAAATAGCTGATTACCTCTTTCTGCATTTGGTTTCTGGATGTGCTGCTTGACCAAAGCTAATGTTCTACACCAGTCATGTGAAAAAAATTAAGTACACCCAGTGTAAATGTTGACTTTTTTTACATATTTAAAAAGGCAAATATTAGAACTTTTTTTAAACAGTGTCTATAGCTAAAGGTTATATACTTGAATAAAAAAAAAAAAAAGCTTTTTAAATCATTTATTTAACAAAAATATTAATAGATTAAATGCTGTACAGTGGAAAAAGTAAATATACCTCTGACCTTGGCTGTAACTGAACTCTTCAGGGTGAACCCCCCTTGGTGGCTAGTGGTAGATAAATACAGTTCAGCTCAGGAAGCTCCAATGCATAAGCAATCCAAAGTCAGTTATTTTGGAACAGTCTCTCCAAGAGTTACTAAAGACAGTCACTAGAATCTCTCTCTCTCTCTCTCTCTCTCTCTCTCTCTCTCTCTCTCTATCAGGCCTGTACTCACTGCACTCTGTGTGCTTGGGTGTCTTCCTCCAGTCCCAGACAGATTCGGTACTCTGAGCCTCCAGGCCAGATCCTCTGTGGATTTCCTTCAAACTGCTCCCAGCATCTTCAGAAATAGGTCCCTCAGCTCTCCCTGTGATGGAACCATGTTGGCCTCCTGCAGTCCCCAGCTAAGTGACCCAGAGGCCATGGCCACCCAGGCTGGGTCTTCTCCACCAAGACTAGGACCCTCTTGTTCCAGGCCCCAGCCTATTTATACACACCTCTAGTCCCCTACTGGTCATTCTTCTTCAAAGGGATTGGCTGAGGCTGTATGAATATGCAAGGCCTAGAGTCTGCCTCTTCCAGCCCACTAAATACTAGAACTCACTAGAAAGCAGGGGGAAGCAGTTAAGCCTGCAACCAGCAGAACCCAGAACAGCCAAAAGCAATCTTTGCTCCAATGGCTAGAGGGGAGCCAAAAACTAAGTTTGCCTCAGTACTACTAGCAACCTAACTAGGGGGGGGGGGGGCTACATGTTTATAAAATACTGTTTCTATCTTTTTTGAATCTCAGTGCAAATCTCCTCCAGTCCCTTTCTGCCACTTCCTATCCATGTGCACTTGCTCCAACATCAAGTACACATTATTGCTCTGGACTGACATCCTTAGGGTGACAATGGTAGACCATGATTGTGTGATGGGATGGCTGCTTGAAGACATGTAACTAGGGTTGCACTGATACCAGTATTGGTACCGAAACAGAGTATTTTCGCACATACTCGTGAATATGCTCCGATATCCGAAACCAATACCTTTGCAGAGCGTTTTTAGCCCATACAAAATGTATAGGCTCAAATCACACTGCAAAGAATCACATGCAATTTGAACAGGAATGCGGTGCAATCCCTGTCTGAATCGCATGCGTTTTCCGCACCGCTCCTGTGTGAACCCAGGCTTGTCCTAGTGATCTCAGCCTGGGTTCACACAGGTGTGATGGGGGAAACCGCACCACAAAAGGTATCGATACGCCTGTAAAAAACGGTATTGGTGTATCCCTACATAACGAGTAATGGGTGACAAATAGGGTTGAGCGAACCCGAACTGTAAACAATTTACTGTATGTTCGGGTTCGGTGTTCGGCAATGTAATGGCGCATTTTAAAAAGCTGCAGGGCAGCCAATCAACATTTTTTTAACTTGTGTGCCCTTAGAAGCCATCACAGCCATGCCTACTAATGGCATGGCTGTGATTGGCCAGTGCAGCATGTGACCCAGCCTCTCTATATAAGCTACAGGCACATAGCACAACACGTCACTCTGCTTCAGTTAGTGTAGGGAAAGTCTGCTGCTGCTGCTTTGAGGGAGAGAATTAGATAGGAGTCCTGTCCTGATTCAGAAATCTAATTACTCAGCGATCTACCTTGCTTTTGTTGTGTGGGTGCAGTGCACAATCTTTTTACCCTGCCCTGAGCCCAGTGCCAGAGAAAAGCTAACTTTTATCTGTCTGTTAGGTTGGCTTCGGCGGGCATTTTATGCAAGCTCAGTGCACCAGCACTGCATATGTTACTGTGAAATACACCCTTTAGATACTGTTCTCCTATTCTGCTATTCAAAAAAATAAAAATTAGGGCAAAAAAATATTTGTTGCTGCATTTTCTGCATATTTGTATGTGTGAGATAGACACTTTAGATACTGTTCTCCTATTCTGATCTTCAAAAACATAATAATTTAGGGCAAAAAAAAATTTTGTTGGTGCGTTTTCTGCCCAAATTTTTTTTTTGCTGCGTTTTCTGGCAAAAAAATGTTTTTCCTCCACCGCCGCTTCCACCTACACCGCCACATCCACTGCCACCTCAACCCCCTATTCGATATGGACCTCGTCCTCCTAGGTCAAGATTATTTTTTTTTTTTATGTATTTTATGTTATTTTAAGTTATTATTTCCCTATCCACATTTGTTTGCAGAGCACTTCCCATGCTCTTAACATTTTGCCGCCATTTGCAACCCTCTAGCTATTTCCATTTCTATATTAGAGCCTTTTTAGTCCTCAAAAGTTCGGTCCCCATTGACTTCAATGGGGTTCGGGGTCAAGTTCGGGTCAAGTTCGGGTCCCGAACTCGAACTTTTTTCCAAAGTTCGGCCAAACCCGTCGAACCCGAACATCCAGGTGTCCGCTCAACCCTAATGACAAACACAATTAGGAGACAGTTGTCAGCCCATAACAAAAAGGACAAGGAATCTAATGGTAGGATCACTTAATGTGGTTGTAATGATGACTTCAGATTTAAAAAAAAGACTGAAAGTAACTTTTAAATTAGGGTGACCAGACATCCCCGGATTGAGGACACTTTCCCTGGACCAAGTCTGTCGCCAGTTTTGTCCCCGAATTGGATTTGAACAGGGGCTGGGGCAATTCCAAAGACAGTCAGTGCAGAATTAAAAAATTTGAATTACACCCCCCCCCCCCGCTCCACTGCTCCTACTAGCTTAGGGGGGTGTATTTTTTTCCATTATCTGTGCCCCTTTCTGATAATCATGTGCTGGTCGGAGCGGAGGGAATATTTCTTCAGTTTCGGGTGAATGCCCATTCAGCTCTCCTCGCATGTTCTTCTGCCTTGGCTCAAGTCCTGGCCAGCCGCCTGCCTGCCTATCTCCTTGCCTTTCCTGGCAGAGTGATCTTCCTCCCCACCCAGTAGTATCCGGGGCCCGGAGAGTAAAGCCTTGTACACATGGTCGGATTAACGTCTGACAAATCCATGGACTTTTGTGCGAAGGGCGTTGGCCGTGAACTTGGTATGCATACAGACGGCAGAACTTTTTCAGCCAACAAAACTACATGTTTTTTCTGCTCTTTAGCGCCACCTTTTGGGCAACTTCTGCTAATGTTGTCTTATGGTTAGCATTGGTTTGGAGCATGCGTGTTTGTACTTCTGATTTTAGTCTGACGGACTCGTGTAAACACGATCGGATAATCCAACAAGACACATTTGTTGTCGGAAATTTGAGAGCATGCCATAAAACGTTTTTTGTCGGAAATTCCGACAACAATTGTCTGATGGAGCGTACAAACGGTCAGATTATCTGACAAAACCCTGCCATGACACATTTGTTGTTGGAAAATCCGATCGTGTGTACTGGGCTGTGAGGCGGGCGGTGGCGGCGAAAGGGGAGAGACGCTGATTGCCGCCATTTCTAGTAAAAAAAAAAATATGTCCCCAGACTTCAATTAAAAAATCTGGTCACCTTATTTTAAATGGACAATAACATTTTAAAGTGTGTGTATATATATATATATATATATATATATATATATATATATATATATATATAAAATAAATAAAATGATAGATTTTGTTTGGTTTATGAGGGAAAGAGGTCAAACAGTCTTTGCTCTGAGTTTTTTTAATGAGCCCAACAAATCATATTAGTGTTTGTATATTTGGAATATATTAGTAAAAGAGAAAGTAAAAAGCGGCTGCTGACTGAATTTGTCGCCAGCAAAACAAGAGTCATTAAAAACTGAAAACCAATAAAAAGAAAACAGCACAGCTGGATGGCAAGCGGGAGTCTACCTATGCTGTAATGCTGAGCAGAATACAAGATAGACTAACGCTTCATATTTCCAGAAAACACACACACTATCAAGCATTATTTTTTAGCTGTACCAGATTACAGTAACGATTAGGACATAAAGGCAAAAAGAAGCAATTCGCAACCAAGTTGTTAGCATCTGTGTCTAATCTCCATAAAGAGTGCCCATTTTTGTAGATGTGTCTTTGGAAATGTATGTTCATGTGTTTCAGTAAAGGCAATCTGCATGGCTACCAGCTGTCCTTAATTTTGAGGGAATGTTCCTCTTTGGAAACAAAATCATTCTGTCCTGCTTTTTTAGGCTAGGGTCACACTGCTGCGAATTCAAAATCGCGCGATTTTGCGGCCGCGATTTCAGGGAATGCCAGTCTATAGAGCTGAATTTGCATCGCACACGGGTCAAACTCGCACAGGACCCTTTTTTCCTGCAGCTTAGATTCGCAATGCATTGATATGAACGGCACTAATGTAAAACAATATAAAACGTGATGGTGACTGCGCTTTAGTGTGTAAAAATAGAATGATGGAAAGGGAGAGAAATTAAGCTCGGAGGGAATGTGGCAAGGAAGGGTAGGGTGTGGAGGTGTGGAGAGGAGGGGGAAGGGGAGGGGAAGAGGGAGAGACTGGGAGATGAAGTGGGTGAGTAATAAGCTAGTACTGGGCTAACTAGCAGTGATGTGCAATGTGCACAGTGACACAAATGAAAATACACTAATAAAAGACTGATCAATGATAATCAGAAAAAATGTAACACAGTGAATAATAGACAAAAATGTGACATATAAAACCAGTATCCAAATGATCGAGGTATGCTACACGTGATAAAGATAAACCACTTAGACATAATAATAATCCACAAACAAATCCATGAATGGGAAAAGTGAATGGATGGGATGAATGAAAACACACACTCAGTGAATGAATGAACTGTACTAATAAGGAGAGGCAGTCCCAAATAAGTCCTGGTGATGACTTCCCAATCCTTCCAAAATAACTATATGGTATATGAATAAATCATATGTGGATAAAGTCCCGTCACCAATGAAGTGCTAGAAAAGAATCCTGTGGCATCCACCCTGTGATCACACCTGGCTTACCTCCCTATTGGAAGGGGGGACAGTATACAGCAATTCTCTGTAGTGAAGGGGGGTATCACGTCCTTATGGCCTGATCTTTATGGCACCGTTACTCATTGGAGTATATAAGAGAAAACAAAAACAGAGAGTACATCAATAGCGCAACTCTGTGAGTGCAGCAAGAGGAGTGGCTGATGCATATATTCACACACTCACTTGTGATGGAGTGAGCATGGACCTCAATCCAAACGAGCGCCGAGCTCGTGCCAATGGGAAAGAGTGTGACATCTATGGTGCATCCGATGCAACCCTCAGGAGGCAAGTGTCAGCAGCGGCAATCACAGAGTTGGAATGTAGAGGAAACAAAGGACGGAGAAATAGTGTGGGTCTGAAACCGCTAAACGTTTATTAAAACTAAAGTAAAAAACTCACATTTGGAAGTAAAAACCGGGTATTGAATCCTTACGAGCAGCGAGCTCGTCTCCTCTCGGATCTGCTGGCAGTGTGTCACAATGTTATTTAAATGACTTGCGAATTTGAGTAATCGCAGCGGCTCAAATTCGCAATAGAATTCACAGTAGTGTGAACCTAGCCTAACTAAAGCATCATACACACGGTCGGACTTCCATCTGACTTTTCCGTGGATTTTTGTCCGAACGGAGTTGGCCGGGCACACCCATAGCATACACACCACTAGTGATGAGCCGAACACCCCCGGGTTCGGTTCGCACCAGAACCCGCGAACGGACCGAAAGTTCGTACGAACATTAGAACCCTATTAAATACAATGGATGCGAACGTTCGAATTCTAAAGTGCTAATTATAACGACTATTATGCATGTTATTGTCCTAAAAAGGGTTTGGGAACCCGGGTTCTGCACCAGGGGACATGTATCAATGCAAAAAGAAGTTTTAAAAACGGTAGTTTTTCGGGAGCAGTCATTTTAATGATGCATAAAGTGAAAAAAAAAAGTCAAATATTCCTTTAAATATCGTACCTGGGGGGTGTCTAAAGTATGCCTGTGAAGTGCCACGTGTTTCCCGTGTTTAGAACTGTCCCTGCACAAAACTGTCCCTGCACAAAATGACACTTCTAAAGGAAAAAAGAGCCATTTAAAACTGCTTGCGGCTTTAATGTAATGTCTGGTCCCGGTAATATGGATGAAAATCTTTAAGAAAAATGGCATAGCTACCCCATGACCCCCCCCCCCCCCCCCTACCCCAGCCCATTACCAGCCCCTTTGGGTCTTGTATGGATATTAAGGGGAACCCCGCACATAAAATAAAAAGGGCCCTATATACTCTGAACAGCCGTATACAGGCGGTGCATACAAGACAGGGACTGTAGGTTTGTTCTTATGTAGAATCTGTTTGTAATTTTGAACAGGTACATTGTTTAAGTGTAGCTCCAGCCCAAAAATCTATTTTTAAACTTTTTGGAAAACATAGGTAAGGGTTATCACCCCTGTAACATTTGTTTTGCTGTCTGTGCCCCTGTTCAGAACATTTCACCTCACTTTCCATCCCAATGACAACTGTTTTTGAAATGTGGTGTTTTTCTTGAAACAAGGATTGGTGATAAAGCATCAGTACAGAGGAGACACCTTTCTCCCATATTAATTCTTACAGGAGAGAATTTTCCTTCCATGGGGTAGATTTCCTCTCACTTCCTGTTGTCTTCTTGCGTTTGCAAGTAGGAGTCGTTTGTAAGTTGGATGTTTGAAAGTAGGGACCTGCCGTATATACTCTGCAGAAATAGGCCCCTTAGTTGTTGGTGTTGGCACAACACTGTAAGCACTCACAGTTACTCTTGGTTGGTGCTGGAACGCCCTGCTGTCAACTATTATATCAGGAATTGTAATTACATATAATTGTTGAACAGTGGTAGTAAAAATTGGGCCTTTGATGGTGGTGCTGGTGCCACAACACTGTAAGCCCTGACAGTTACTCTTGGTGGGTGCAGCAATGGGCCCTGCTGTGAATTATTAGATCAAGAATTGTAATTGCATGCCCCTGTTGAACAGGGGCTGAAAAATTGGGCCTTTCGTGGTGGTGGTGGTGGTGGTGGTGGTGGTGTTGCCACAACACTCTAAGCCCTCAGAGTTACTCTTGGTGGGTGCAGGAATGGGCCCTGCTGTGAATTATTAGATCAAGAATTGTAATTACATGCCCCTTTTGAACAGGGGCTGAAAAATTGGGCCTTTCGTGGTGGTGGTGGCGTTGCCACAACATTGTAAGCCCTCAGAGTTACTCTTGGTGGGTGCAGCAATGGGCCCTGCTGTGAATTATTAGATCAAGAATTGTAATTACATGCCCCTGTTGAACAGGGGCTGAAAAATTGGGCCTTAAGCACTGGTGGCACAACACTGCAACCCCTCACAGATACTGTACTTGGAGCACAGCAATGAGCCCTGTTGCAAAGTATTGCTTCAAAAATTGTAATTACACGCCCCTGTTAAACAGGGGCTGAAAAATTGGGCCTTAGGCACTGGTGGCACAACACTGCAACCCCTCACAGATACTGTACTTGGAGCACAGCAATGAGCCCTGTTGCAAAGTATTGCTTCAAAAATTGTAATTACACGCCCCTGTTAAACAGGGGCTGAAAAATTGGGCCTTAGGCACTGGTGGCACAACACTGCAACCCCTCACAGATACTGTACTTGCAGCACAGCAATGAGCCCTGTTGCAAAGCATTGCTTCAAAAATTGTAATTACATGCCCCTGTTAAACAGGGGCTGAAAAATTGGGCGTTAGGCACTGGTGGCGGCACCCATAAACAAAAATGATCTTCCAAGCTATCATCATCAATCGTATCATTGAGGACTCGGAGGAGGAGGATAGCCAGTCAACATAACAGCACAGGCACTCAGCATCAGCATCAGTCTTGAAGGGATGTGACATGTTAAAATCAATTAGTCTGTTATATCAGCATCAGGTGTGTGGTAGCTGGTGGTGATCCAAGACTGGTTCATCTTGATGAAAGTCAGTCGATCAACCGAGTCGGTGGACAGGCGCACCCTGTGATCCGTGACAAATCCTCCAGCATCACTGAATGTGCGTTCCGAAAGAACGCTGGATGCAGGACAGGCCAGTAGCTCAATTGCATACTGTGCAAGCTCTGGCCAGTGATCCATCCTCAAGACCCAGTAAGCCAGAGGATTTTCGGTGGGGAAGGTGTCCAAGTCTGACCTTGCCCCTAGATATTCCTGCACCATGTTTATCAGACGCTCGCGATGGTTGCTGGAACCGATCATACTTTGGGGCTGCGGACTAAAGAATTGTCTGAACGCATCGGTCAGACGGCCACCTTCCCCACCGCTCCTTCTTTGACTGGCCGAAGCCTCAGCAACTCGTTGTCCAGGACCAGGAGTTTGTAACCTCCCAGTCTCTGGGAACGCGTTGCACAGACCTTTCTGCAAGGCCTCCCGGAGTTGTCTCATCCTCTGCTCCCTCTGCGACGGTAACATAAGGTCCGCAACCTTACCCTTGTACCGTGGATCAAGGAGAGTGGCCAGCCAGTAATGGTCCCTCTCCTTGATCCGAAGAATACGAGGATCCTTCCGCAGACTTTGCAGGATCAGGGAGGCCATGCAGCGTAGGTTAGCTGAGGCATTCGGTCCGGAGTCCTCTGGGTCACTAAGGACGACATGATCCGCAGCCACCTCCTCCCAGCCACGTACAAGTCCACGGGTTTCTTGGGACTGTAAATCATCCCTAAAAGACTGCTGCTGTTGATGCTGCTGAGTGCCAGGCTTCACCTCCATGCTGACACAATCCTCCTCCTCCTCCTCCTCCTCCTCCTCCTCGTCCTCTTCCTGTGCGATGGGTGGGACAGAAGGAACACTGTCTGGGTAAAGGGGGCCTTGAGAGGCAAGGAAGTCCTCCTCTTCCTGCCTCTGTTCTGCCTCAAGTGCCCTGTCCATTATTCCACGCAGCGTGTGCTCCAACAGGTGGACAAGAGGTACAGTGTCACTGATGCATGCACTGTCACTGCTCACCATCCTCGTGGCCTCCTCAAATGGTGCCAGGACAGTGCATGCATCCCTGATCATGCCCCACTGGCGTGGAGAAAAAAAACCAAGCTCCCCTGACCCTGTCCTGGTGCCGTAGTCGCACAGGTACTCATTGATGGCCCTCTGCTGCGTGTGCAGCCGCTTCAGCATGGCCAACGTTGAGTTCCACCTGGTGGGCATGTCACATATAAGGCGGTTCTTGGGCAGGTTCAACTCCTTTTGCAGCTCAGCCAGGCGAGCACTGGCATTATAAGATCTGCGGAAATGCACACAGACTTTCCTGGCCTGCCTCAGGACATCCTGTAAGCCCGGGTACCTGCCCAAGAACCGCTGCACCACCAGGTTAAGGACGTGAGCCACACAGGGCACATGGGTCAGTTGTCCCTGTCGGAGGGCGGAGAGGAGGTTGGTGCCATTGTCGCAAACCACCATTCCTGGCTTAAGCTGGCGTGGCATCAACCACCTCTCGGCCTGGCCCTGCAGAGCAGACAGGACCTCTGCCCCAGTGTGGCTTCTGTCCCCCAAACACACCAGCGCAAGCACGGCATGGCATCTTTTTGCCTGTGTACTTGCGTAGCCCCTTGAACGCCTACGGAGCACCGCTGGTTCAGAGGACAAAGCACAGGAAGAGGCCATGGAGGAAGAAGAAGAGGAGGGGGTGGAGGAGAGAGGTGTGTCACAACCAGTAGTAGCATTTTGGAGGCGTGGCGGTGGAACAACCTCCAACACTACTGCACCTTGTCCTGCATCCTTCCCAGCTGCCAAAAGAGTGACCCAATGGGCCGTGAAAGAAAGGTAACGTCCCTGTCCATGCCTGCTGGAGCATGAGTCAGCGGTAATATGCACCTTACCGCTGACCGCCCTGTCCAGCGAGGCCAAGACATTGCCTTCCACATGCCGGTAGAGAGCCGGAATAGCCTTCCGTGAGAAAAAGTGGCGTTTGGGAACCTGCCACTGAGGAACCGCACATTGCACAAACTCACGGAAGGGGGCCGAGTCTACCAACTGAAAAGGCAGCAGTTGAAGCGCTAGCAATTTAGCCAAGCTAGCATTCAACCGCTGGGCATGTGGATGGCTGGGAGTGAACTTCTTTCGACGGTCCAGCAGCTGGGGCAGGGAAATTTGCCTGCTAGAATCGGACGTCGGTGTACTGCTAGCAGAGTGGCCGCAAGTACTTGGCTGTGACACACCTAATTCTACACCTTCATTCCTCTCAGTGCATGTTTCAGAGAGGACTGAAGTTATAGTGGGGTTGGAGATCCCAGCTGATGCGGTGCAAGGAGAGGTCCGCTTTGATCTTTGGTGTGGGTCTTTGAGGTAGGCTTGCCAACGAGCTGCATGGCAGGTCAACATATGTCTGGTCAGGCATGTGGTACCCAAGCGGCTGATGTTTTGGCCACTCGATATACGCTTGAGACATATGTTGCAAACAGCAGCTGTGCGATCTGATGCACTAGCCTCAAAAAAGGCCCACACCAAAGAACTTTTTGAATGACGGGCAGAGGCAGCGCCCTGCACAGGCGGAGCTCTGCGGTGTGATTCCGTCGGTGTACTGCCCTTACGCTGGCCACCAAAGGGCATCCTGCCTCGTTGGAGATGTGCCTCCTCCTCATCCTCCTCCTCCTCCTCTCTCCTATTAGGCACCCACGTGGAGTCAGTGACCTCATCATCCCCTCCCTCCTCATCACTGGAGCCAATCTGGCAGTATGCTGCAGCTGCTGGAACATGACTGCCAGATTGGTGTCCTTCTTGAGCATCCCCTCTGTCTGCTCTCACGCTACTGCCTTCCTCTAGCTGGGTTTCATCATCAGACCCTTCGAAACACTGGGCATCCTCCTGGAGCATGTACCCAACACTGTGCTCAAACAGTTCGGGGGACTCCTCAGGAGGAGGACATGGTGGGTCTAGGGAAGGAGTGACTGATGATGAGTCTGACATTGATACCAGGGAAGAGGACGCTTTGGCAGCTGCTTTGCCAGTACCCTGAGCCTGGGTGACAGAGGATGAGGAGGAGGAGGAGGAGGGCTTGGTCATCCACTCTACCAAGTCTTCGGCATGATGTGGCTCAACATGTCCAGCTGCCGAAAAGAAGGACAAGCGTGTCCCATGGCCATGTGCTGATGACAATGAACCGCGTCCACGACCAGCACTGTTGCCCCCAGACACAGAGCCTGCTTGCCCTCTTTTATTGCCTCCTGACTGTCTGCCTCTCCTTGTTTGCCTTCCAGACATTCTAATGGATGGCCTGCAGGGAGATGGGAAAAAAAGCAATAAGGGCTACCTTCAGGTGTCCTTCTCTGTCCCTTTACTTAAGGATTTCTAAATATGGTTGAGGATGATTGCTTTCGCACAGAATAGCACAATGACAATTTCCCTGACTGTCCAAAAAACAAGGATTTCAAAGATGGTTGATGAGGAATGCTTTAGCACAGTATAGCACAATGAGAATTTCCCTCACTGTCCTTCCCTGTCCCTACAAACAAGGTTTAGCACAGTAAAACACACTGACACTCTCCCTACCTATAGTTTTCTGTCCCTATAAAAAATGTTTTTTTAAAGATGGTTGATGAGGAATGCTTTAGCACAGTATAGCACAATGAGAATTTCCCTCACTGTCCTTCCCTGTCCCTACAAACAAGGTTTAGCACAGTAAAACACACTGACACTCTCCCTACCTATAGTTTTCTGTCCCTATAAAAAAATTTTTTTTTTAAATGGTTGATGAGGAATGCTTTAGCACAGTATAGCACAATGAGAATTTCCCTCACTGTCCTTCCCTGTCCCTACAAACAAGGTTTTGCACAGTAAAACACACTGACACTCTCCCTACCTATAGTTTTCTGTCCCTATAATTTTTTTATTTTTAAAGATGGTTGATGAGGAATGCTTTAGCACAGTATAGCACAATGAGAATTTCCCTCACTGTCCTTCCCTGTCCCTACAAACAAGGTTTAGCACAGTAAAACACACTGACACTCTCCCTACCTATAGTTTTCTGTCCCTATAAAAAATTTTTTTTTTAAAGATGGTTGATGAGGAATGCTTTAGCACAGTATAGCACAATGAGAATTTCCCTCACTGTCCTTCCCTGTCCCTACAAACAAGGTTTAGCACAGTAAAACACACTGACACTTTCCCTACCTATAGTTTTCTGTCCCTATAAAAAAATGTTTTTTTTAAAGATGGTTGATGAGGAATGCTTTAGCACAGTATAGCACAATGAGAATTTCCCTCACTGTCCTTCCCTGTCCCTACAAACAAGGTTTAGCACAGTAAAACACACTGACACTCTCCCTACCTATAGTTTTCTGTCCCTATAAAAAATTTTTTTTTTAAAGATGGTTGATGAGGAATGCTTTAGCACAGTATAGCACAATGAGAATTTCCCTCACTGTCCTTCCCTGTCCCTACAAACAAGGTTTAGCACAGTAAAACACACTGACACTCTCCCTACCTATAGTTTTCTGTCCCTATAATTTTTTTATTTTTAAAGATGGTTGATGAGGAATGCTTTAGCACAGTATAGCACAATGAGAATTTCCCTCACTGTCCTTCCCTGTCCCTACAAACAAGGTTTAGCACAGTAAAACACACTGACACTCTCCCTACCTATAGTTTTCTGTCCCTATAATTTTTTTTTTCTTAAAGATGGTTGATGAGGAATGCTTTAGCACAGTATAGCACAATGAGAATTTCCCTCACTGTCCTTCCCTGTCCCTACAAACAAGGTTTAGCACAGTAAAACACACTGACACTCTCCCTACCTATAGTTTTCTGTCCCTATAAAAAATGTTTTTTTAAAGATGGTTGATGAGGAATGCTTTAGCACAGTATAGCACAATGAGAATTTCCCTCACTGTCCTTCCCTGTCCCTACAAACAAGGTTTAGCACAGTAAAACACACTGACACTCTCCCTACCTATAGTTTTCTGTCCCTATAAAAAATGTTTTTTTAAAGATGGTTGATGAGGAATGCTTTAGCACAGTATAGCACAATGAGAATTTCCCTCACTGTCCTTCCCTGTCCCTACAAACAAGGTTTAGCACAGTAAAACACACTGACACTCTCCCTACCTATAGTTTTCTGTCCCTATAAAAAATTTTTTTTTTTAAAGATGGTTGATGAGGAATGCTTTAGCACAGTATAGCACAATGAGAATTTCCCTCACTGTCCTTCCCTGTCCCTACAAACAAGGTTTAGCACAGTAAAACACACTGACACTCTCCCTACCTATAGTTTTCTGTCCCTATAAAAAATGTTTTTTTAAAGATGGTTGATGAGGAATGCTTTAGCACAGTATAGCACAATGAGAATTTCCCTCACTGTCCTTCCCTGTCCCTACAAACAAGGTTTAGCACAGTAAAACACACTGACACTCTCCCTACCTATAGTTTTCTGTCCCTATAAAAAAATTTTTTTTAAAGATGGTTGATGAGGAATGCTTTAGCACAGTATAGCACAATGAGAATTTCCCTCACTGTCCTTCCCTGTCCCTACAAACAAGGTTTAGCACAGTAAAACACACTGACACTCTCCCTACCTATAGTTTTCTGTCCCTATAATTTTTTTATTTTTAAAGATGGTTGATGAGGAATGCTTTAGCACAGTATAGCACAATGAGAATTTCCCTCACTGCCCTTCCCTGTCCCTACAAACAAGGTTTAGCACAGTAAAACACACTGACACTCTCCCTACCTATAGTTTTCTGTCCCTATAAAACATTTTTTTTTTAAAGATTGTTGATGAGGAATGCTTTAGCACAGTATAGCACAATGAGAATTTCCCTCACTGTCCTTCCCTGTCCCTACAAACAAGGTTTAGCACAGTAAAACACACTGACACTCTCCCTACCTATAGTTTTCTGTCCCTATAAAAAATGTTTTTTTTAAAGATGGTTGATGAGGAATGCTTTAGCACAGTATAGCACAATGAGAATTTCCCTCACTGTCCTTCCCTGTCCCTACAAACAAGGTTTAGCACAGTAAAACACACTGACACTCTCCCTACCTATAGTTTTCTGTCCCTATAAATTTTTTTTTTTTTAAAGATGGTTGATGAGGAATGCTTTAGCACAGTATAGCACAATGAGAATTTCCCTCACTGTCCTTCCCTGTCCCTACAAACAAGGTTTAGCACAGTAAAACACACTGACACTCTCCCTACCTATAGTTTTCTGTCCCTATAAAAAATGTTTTTTTAAAGATGGTTGATGAGGAATGCTTTAGCACAGTATAGCACAATGAGAATTTCCCTCACTGTCCTTCCCTGTCCCTACAAACAAGGTTTAGCACAGTAAAACACACTGACACTCTCCCTACCTATAGTTTTCTGTCCCTATAAAAAATTTTTTTTTTTAAAGATGGTTGATGAGGAATGCTTTAGCACAGTATAGCACAATGAGAATTTCCCTCACTGTCCTTCCCTGTCCCTACAAACAAGGTTTAGCACAGTAAAACACACTGACACTCTCCCTACCTATAGTTTTCTGTCCCTATAAAAAATGTTTTTTTAAAGATGGTTGATGAGGAATGCTTTAGCACAGTATAGCACAATGAGAATTTCCCTCACTGTCCTTCCCTGTCCCTACAAACAAGGTTTAGCACAGTAAAACACACTGACACTCTCCCTACCTATAGTTTTCTGTCCCTATAAAAAAATTTTTTTTAAAGATGGTTGATGAGGAATGCTTTAGCACAGTATAGCACAATGAGAATTTCCCTCACTGTCCTTCCCTGTCCCTACAAACAAGGTTTAGCACAGTAAAACACACTGACACTCTCCCTACCTATAGTTTTCTGTCCCTATAATTTTTTTATTTTTAAAGATGGTTGATGAGGAATGCTTTAGCACAGTATAGCACAATGAGAATTTCCCTCACTGCCCTTCCCTGTCCCTACAAACAAGGTTTAGCACAGTAAAACACACTGACACTCTCCCTACCTATAGTTTTCTGTCCCTATAAAACATTTTTTTTTTAAAGATTGTTGATGAGGAATGCTTTAGCACAGTATAGCACAATGAGAATTTCCCTCACTGTCCTTCCCTGTCCCTACAAACAAGGTTTAGCACAGTAAAACACACTGACACTCTCCCTACCTATAGTTTTCTGTCCCTATAAAAAATGTTTTTTTTAAAGATGGTTGATGAGGAATGCTTTAGCACAGTATAGCACAATGAGAATTTCCCTCACTGTCCTTCCCTGTCCCTACAAACAAGGTTTAGCACAGTAAAACACACTGACACTCTCCCTACCTATAGTTTTCTGTCCCTATAAATTTTTTTTTTTTTAAAGATGGTTGATGAGGAATGCTTTAGCACAGTATAGCACAATGAGAATTTCCCTCACTGTCCTTCCCTGTCCCTACAAACAAGGTTTAGCACAGTAAAACACACTGACACTCTCCCTACCTATAGTTTTCTGTCCCTATAATTTTTTTATTTTTAAAGATGGCTGATGAGGAATGCTTTAGCACAGTATAGCACAATGAGAATTTCCCTCACTGTCCTTCCCTGTCCCTACAAACAAGGTTTAGCACAGTAAAACACACTGACACTCTCCCTACCTATAGTTTTCTGTCCCTATAAATTTTTTTTTTTAAAGATGGTTGATGAGGAATGCTTTAGCACAGTATAGCACAATGAGAATTTCCCTCACTGTCCTTCCCTGTCCCTACAAACAAGGTTTAGCACAGTAAAACACACTGACACTCTCCCTACCTATAGTTTTCTGTCCCTATAAAAGATGTTTTTTTAAAGATGGTTGATGAGGAATGCTTTAGCACAGTATAGCACAATGAGAATTTCCCTCACTGTCCTTCCCTGTCCCTACAAACAAGGTTTAGCACAGTAAAACACACTGACACTCTCCCTACCTATAGTTTTCTGTCCGTATAAAATTTTTTTTTTTTTAAAGATGGTTGATGAGGAATGCTTTAGCACAGTATAGCACAATGAGAATTTCCCTCACTGTCCTTCCCTGTCCCTACAAACAAGGTTTAGCACAGTAAAACACACTGACACTCTCCCTACCTATAGTTTTCTGTCCCTATAAAAAATGTTTTTTTAAAGATGGTTGATGAGGAATGCTTTAGCACAGTATAGCACAATGAGAATTTCCCTCACTGTCCTTCCCTGTCCCTACAAACAAGGTTTAGCACAGTAAAACACACTGACACTCTCCCTACCTATAGTTTTCTGTCCCTATAAAAAATGTTTTTTTAAAGATGGTTGATGAGGAATGCTTTAGCACAGTATAGCACAATGAGAATTTCCCTCACTGTCCTTCCCTGTCCCTACAAACAAGGTTTAGCACAGTAAAACACACTGACACTCTCCCTACCTATAGTTTTCTGTCCCTATAAAAAATTTTTTTTAAAAGATGGTTGATGAGGAATGCTTTAGCACAGTATAGCACAATGAGAATTTCCCTCACTGTCCTTCCCTGTCCCTACAAACAAGGTTTAGCACAGTAAAACACACTGACACTCTCCCTACCTATAGTTTTCTGTCCCTATAAAAAAATTTTTTTTTAAAGATGGTTGATGAGGAATGCTTTAGCACAGTATAGCACAATGAGAATTTCCCTCACTGTCCTTCCCTGTCCCTACAAACAAGGTTTAGCACAGTAAAACACACTGACACTCTCCCTACCTATAGTTTTCTGTCCCTATAAAAAATGTTTTTTTTAAAGATGGTTGATGAGGAATGCTTTAGCACAGTATAGCACAATGAGAATTTCCCTCACTGTCCTTCCCTGTCCCTACAAACAAGGTTTAGCACAGTAAAACACACTGACACTCTCCCTACCTATAGTTTTCTGTCCCTATAAAAATTTTTTTTTTAAAGATGGTTGATGAGGAATGCTTTAGCACAGTATAGCACAATGAGAATTTCCCTCACTGTCCTTCCCTGTCCCTACAAACAAGGTTTAGCACAGTAAAACACACTGACACTCTCCCTACCTATAGTTTTCTGTCCCTATAAAAAATTTTTTTTTTAAAGATGGTTGATGAGGAATGCTTTAGCACAGTATAGCACAATGAGAATTTCCCTCACTGTCCTTCCCTGTCCCTACAAACAAGGTTTAGCACAGTAAAACACACTGACACTCTCCCTACCTATAGTTTTCTGTCCCTATAAAAAATGTTTTTTTAAAGATGGTTGATGAGGAATGCTTTAGCACAGTATAGCACAATGAGAATTTCCCTCACTGTCCTTCCCTGTCCCTACAAACAAGGTTTAGCACAGTAAAACACACTGACACTCTCCCTACCTATAGTTTTCTGTCCCTATAAAAGATGTTTTTTTAAAGATGGTTGATGAGGAATGCTTTAGCACAGTATAGCACAATGAGAATTTCCCTCACTGTCCTTCCCTGTTCCTACAAACAAGGTTTAGCACAGTAAAACACACTGACACTCTCCCTACCTATAGTTTTCTGTCCCTATAAAAAATTTTTTTTTTAAAGATGGTTGATGAGGAATGCTTTAGCACAGTATAGCACAATGAGAATTTCCCTCACTGTCCTTCCCTGTCCCTACAAACAAGGTTTAGCACAGTAAAACACACTGACACTCTCCCTACCTATAGTTTTCTGTCCCTATAAAAAATGTTTTTTTAAAGATGGTTGATGAGGAATGCTTTAGCACAGTATAGCACAATGAGAATTTCCCTCACTGTCCTTCCCTGTCCCTACAAACAAGGTTTAGCACAGTAAAACACACTGACACTCTCCCTACCTATAGTTTTCTGTCCCTATAAAAAATGTTTTTTTAAAGATGGTTGATGAGGAATGCTTTAGCACAGTATAGCACAATGAGAATTTCCCTCACTGTCCTTCCCTGTCCCTACAAACAAGGTTTAGCACAGTAAAACACACTGACACTCTCCCTACCTATAGTTTTCTGTCCCTATAAAAGATGTTTTTTTAAAGATGGTTGATGAGGAATGCTTTAGCACAGTATAGCACAATGAGAATTTCCCTCACTGTCCTTCCCTGTTCCTACAAACAAGGTTTAGCACAGTAAAACACACTGACACTCTCCCTACCTATAGTTTTCTGTCCCTATAAAAAATTTTTTTTTTAAAGATGGTTGATGAGGAATGCTTTAGCACAGTATAGCACAATGAGAATTTCCCTCACTGTCCTTCCCTGTCCCTACAAACAAGGTTTAGCACAGTAAAACACACTGACACTCTCCCTACCTATAGTTTTCTGTCCCTATAAAAAATGTTTTTTTAAAGATGGTTGATGAGGAATGCTTTAGCACAGTATAGCACAATGAGAATTTCCCTCACTGTCCTTCCCTGTCCCTACAAACAAGGTTTAGCACAGTAAAACACACTGACACTCTCCCTACCTATAGTTTTCTGTCCCTATAAAAGATGTTTTTTTAAAGATGGTTGATGAGGAATGCTTTAGCACAGTATAGCACAATGAGAATTTCCCTCACTGTCCTTCCCTGTCCCTACAAACAAGGTTTAGCACAGTAAAACACACTGACACTCTCCCTACCTATAGTTTTCTGTCCCTATAAAAAAATTTTTTTTAAAAGATGGTTGATGAGGAATGCTTTAGCACAGTATAGCACAATGAGAATTTCCCTCACTGTCCTTCCCTGTCCCTACAAACAAGGTTTAGCACAGTAAAACACACTGACACTCTCCCTACCTATAGTTTTCTGTCCCTATAAAAATTTTTTTTTAAAGATGGTTGATGATGAATGCTTTAGCACAGTATAGCACAATGAGAATTTCCCTCACTGTCCTTCCCTGTCCCTACAAACAAGGTCTACAAACAAGGTTTAGCACAGTAAAACACACTGACACTCTCCCTACCTATAGTTTTCTGTCCCTATAAAAAAATTTTTTTTAAAGATGGTTGATGATGAATGCTTTAGCACAGTATAGCACAATGAGAATTTCCCTCACTGTCCTTCCCTGTCCCTACAAACAAGGTCTACAAACAAGGTTTAGCACAGTAAAACACACTGACACTCTCCCTACCTATAGTTTTCTGTCCCTATAAAAAATTTTTTTTTAAAGATGGTTGATGATGAATGCTTTAGCACAGTATAGCACAATGAGAATTTCCCTCACTGTCCTTCCCTGTCCCTACAAACAAGGTTTAGCACAGTAAAACACACTGACACTCTCCCTACCTATAGTTTTCTGTCCCTATAAAAATTTTTTTTTAAAGATGGTTGATGAGGAATGCTTTAGCACAGTATAGCACAATGACAATTTCCCTCACTGTCCTTCCCTGTCCCTACAAACAAGGTTTAGCACAGTAAAACAGACTGACACTCTCCCTACCTATCCTTCTCTTTCCCTAAACTAAAGGAATCCAGGTTAAGCAAGAAAAAAAAAATGTCACTGTCCCTGCCTATGCTTCTCTTTCCCTGCTCCGGAACACACTACACTAGGCCGCCGTGCTGGCGGCCTTTTATAGTGTGGGGCGTGTACTAAACACCCTCAGCAATAATTGGCCACAGGCATCCTGCCTGTGGCCAATCATTGCTCTCCTCGCTGCCGGCGCTGTGATTGGCCAAGCATGCGGGGTCACAGTGCATGCTTGGCCAATCACAGCGCCTGGATGACACTGCGATGGCGTAGTGCATTGTGGGCCGCGAATTAGGCGCGAACGGCCCAAATCATTCGTTGTTCGGCGAACGATCGAACAGCCAATGTTCGAGTCGAACGTATGTTCGACTCGAACACCGAGCTCATCCCTACACACCACAGGACTTTCCCAAAACTTTTTCCAACATCACGTGGTTTTTCTGCTCTTTCCTGACGACTCCATGTCAGCACTGCTGGGTGAGGCTCTGCCCACCCCTACGTGATCAGGACTTAACTATAAATTTTTCACTCACCTCAACCTCAGCATTCTTCTCTTTTCCTCCTACGTGCAGGACGTAGGTGTGCGCCTCTACTTAGCCGGTCTAAATGGCTGGCGGACCGTCCATACGTGTGGATGAAGCTGGACGAAGTCCCTGGTGTCTAGTCTAAATGACCATAATCCAGGGAGCCCCGCTGCTGGTCCTCGGGGCGGCTTTATCATGGCTAACAGCCGTGTCTGGGGTCCGCTTGGTCCAAACAAGATGGACAGTGGTTGTGGCAGAGTACTCCCCTATGCACGCGCACCCGCGCTGTGCCAACGTCGACGGTCCGATGACGAAGGTTGGGTGAGCTAAATGCTTTTTATCCAATGTATGCTGCATTACTGGACAGGGAGTACTCTGCATAACAGATACACAAAGTAACACTTTGTCTGTTCACACATGGATATAATCTGTTGGAGGCTGCTCATGTTTGCTTACTGTCATGCCACTATGCCAAACCCCTCTAAAGACCAGCATTTTTCAGAGAAGGTATGTGGAGCCACCTGAAAAATGTCTACCGAATCCAGCCATAGCCTTTGGAGACATGGGATATCCTTGTATTTTTCTATGTGATCTTGGTCTTCCTTAAAAAAAAAAAGAGTATGGAGAAGCATGTTTATGATGTCTATAATTCCCTTGGTTTGTGTACACTGCAGATGGTTGTAATTTTGTTACAAATTCCTACCTTTTTGTTCTGAAACAAACGTTTTCATCATAACCTGATTCCCAGGATTAGATCCTAGCCAAATTAACCTCCATCTGGTTAACAGGGCTGTAGATGGAAGATTCTGCCTCCCTCTAGCTGTGTTTAACCCCTCAGGGTTTGTTACTAAGCAATCTATTTACTGCATTTAACCATTTTTTTCCCTAGTCCAGGGTCGCACTGGGTTGCGGGAATAAGGCTGTGCTATTCAGCTTTGTCTCCCGCTGGTCAGTCTCGGTTCTGGTCGCGATTTTCAGAGACATCTGTGCAAGTCTCTGTGCGAATGTCAATATAGGTCGCAACCCGAAATCGCAAGGTAGTACAAAACTGCCTTTTTTGAAGTTGGCGTGGTGCCGCTGATGCAGCATTGCACCGATTAGGGCGGTGCCATTGCCACATATTATTTTGACTGGTTGGGTCGCATGTTAAAAACGCACCAGTGTGATCCGGGTCTATGGGTTGGTTTGCTGAATGGTGCACAAGCCCTGTGGTGAGGTTATCTATTAGTGTTTACCAATCTCAGAACGAACATGCTTCAGGCCCTTCAATAAGAAGACATGGATGAACATGAAGGAGCAGTCTCATGACTTTCCCAAGCAAACATCCCTCCTCAAGCTCTATAAGAGGAATACATGGATGGGCATGACAGTATGTATCCCACTGGCTTAAACAGCCAGGGAGGAGGGTGACACCTAAAAGGTGTTACACCCAATGAACAAATTGCCAATACACTCTAAAGGGGTGTTCTTGGCTTACCCTGTGAAAGGGTCATCTGCTCTGACAATGAGAAATTGCCTGTCCACACCAGGGGAAGCTGCGCATGTTCCGAATTTCCGGATGAGCATGACAGTATGTATCCCACTGGCTTAAACAGCCAGGGAGGAGGGTGACACCTAAAAGGTGTTACACCCAATAAACAAATTGCCAATACACTCTAAAGGGGTGTTTTCGACTCACCATATGAAAGGGTTATGTGCTCTGATAATGAGAAGCCGCCTGTCCATACCAGGTGAAGCAGCCCATTCTCCAAACTTCCAGATGGACAGGACTGCACACAGTCTGCTTTGTCAAGCAACCAAGGATATGGATGACGGCGCCTAACAGGTGGTCGCACTAATGAAACATGTGGTCAATACGCTCTAAAAGAGAGTTTCCACTCACCCTGTGAATTCTCCAAGCCTTCCGAAGAAAACAATCCGCTTCAGATCCTTCCATAGAGAAACAGACGGCAAGGATGTTACCTAGTTCAAACAACCTAGGATAAAGATGACGACACCTAACCAGTTGTCACAATTAACCACTTAACGACCGCCCACTGTAAATATACGTCGGCAGAATGGCACGGACAGGCACAATCACGTACCTGTACGTGCTTGCCTTCGTATGGGTGGGGGGTCCAATCGGACCCCCCTCCGGTACAGTGGGCGGCCGGGATCGCTTCAGGAGCGATCCGTGATGAGGGGGCCGCCATTCGATTCTGGCCACCCCCTCGCGATCGCTCCCGGCGAATCAAATGCTTCCTCTGCCTGTGTAATGTTTACACAGGCAGGAGGAAGTGATGTCATCCCTCATGCGGCGCTCACATATACTGAGCGCCGCATGAGAGAAGACACAGAGGTTAGTGCACATAACAGCACACTGACACCACACACATAGGCACATTATCGCCCCCCCCAGATCACCCCCCAGCCCCCAGTCACAGTGTCACTGATTGCAGTGTAAAAGTGTCAGGGCAGTTCGTTTTAGGTCCAGTGTAACCCCCTAACCCCCCCTAATAAAGGTTTAACCCCTTGATCGCCCCCCAGGTAACCCTTTCAACCCCTAGCACCGCCGTCACTAAGCAATCGTTTTTTCTGATCGCTGTTTTAGTGTCGGTGATGCCGATAGGTAGCCAGTTATTTTTTTTAGGTTCGCCTCAGATTTTTATAGCGTCGGGTACCCCCATATATTACCTAATAAAGGTTTAACCCCTTGATTGCCCCCCCAGGTAACCCTTTCACCCCCTAGCACCGCTGTCACTAAGCGATCGTTTTTCTGATCGCTGTCTTAGTGTCGGTGATGCCGATAGGTAGCCAGTTATTTTTTTTAGGTTCGCTGCAGGTTTTTATAGCTTCGGGTACCCCCATATATTACCTAATAAAGGTTTAACCCCTTGATCGCCCCCCCAGGTAACCCTTTCACCCAATTTTGCCAGTGTCACTAAGCGATCGTTTTTCTGATCGCTGTCTTAGTGTCGGTGATGCCGATAGGTAGCCAGTTATTTTTTTTAGGTTCGCCGCAGGTTTTTATAGTGTCGGGTACCCCCATATATTACCTAATAAAGGTTTAACCCCTTGATCGCCCCCCCAGGTAACCCTTTCACCCCCTTTTGCCAGTGTCACTAAGCAATCGTTTTTCTGATCGCTGTCTTAGTGTCGGTGATGCCGATAGGTAGCCAGTTATTTTTTTAGGTTCGCCGCAGGTTTTTATAGTGTCGGGTACCCCCATATATTACCTAATAAAGGTTTAACCCCCTGATTGCCCCTACTTAACCCTTTCACCAGTGATCACCATATAAGTGTTACGGGTGACGCTGGTTAGTTAGTTTGCTTTTTATAGTGTCAGGGAACCCGCCGTACATAACCCAATAAAGGTTTAACCCCCTGATCGCCCTGCGGGTGATATCAATTAGGTTTTAGCGTTAGAGAGGGTCTGCGTCACACCCCAGGCAGCGTCAGGTTAATGCCAGTAACGCTAACACCCACGCGTGAAGCATACACCTCCCTTAGTGGTATAGTATCTGAACAGATAAATATCTGATCTGATCAGATCTATACTAGCGCCCCCAACAATTTAGGGTTCCCAAAAACGCAGTTTTAGCGGGATCAGCCCAGATACCTGCTAGCACCTGTGTTTTGCCCCTCCGTCCAGCCCAGGCCACCCAAGTGCAGTATCGATTGATCACTGTCACTTACAAAACACAACACACATAACTGCAGCGTTCGCAGAGACAGGCCTGATCCCTGCGACTCCAGTGCTGTAGGAGGTGATTTCACCACCACAGTTAAAAAAAAAGCATATATGCCGAAGCATTGGGGCAGCAGGGGCGGAGGAGCGATTTTGCTCCTAATGCCGCGTACATACGGTCGAAATTCCGATGGAGGCTTGCCCGTGGAAAAGTCCGACCATGTGTGTGCGGCATAACTTTTGCGGGAGGATGCCCCCATGCTTCGGCATATATAAATGGTGCATGTATGCCCATCATTAGAAGTGGGTGGATGAAGGGTGGTATTCTAATGGTGGGCATACCCACCGATCAATCTCTTTTTTCGTTCAGCCAACAGGCTGCATGAAAAAAAAAGATTACAATACATGTCCAACAAGGACCAGCATGTTGCTGGACTTTGAATGGTTATACCAGATTGATGCCTGCGGGTTTAGGTATCATCTTGGTATCATTCTTTTCAGCCAGTGGCTGGCTTTCATGTAAAAGCAATCCTAGTGGCTAATTAGCCTCTGGACTGCTTTTACAAGCAGTGGGAGGGAATGTCCCCCCCCCCCCCGGATATAAAAAGCGCCATTGGGAAATTGGGAAAGCATTTTATCACACCGATCTTGGTGTGGTCAGATGCTTTGAGGGCAGAGGAAAGATCTAGGGTATAATAGACCCCAGTTTTTTCAAAAAAAGTGTACCTGTCACTACCTATTGCTATCATAGGGGATATTTACATTCCCTGAGATAACAATAAAAATGATTAAAAAAAAATATATGGAAGGAACAGTTTAAAAATAAAATAAAAAAGCAAAATTAATAATAATAAAAAAAAAAGCACCCCTGTCCTGCCCTGCTCTTGCGCAATGGCGAACGCAAGCGTCGGTCTGGCGTCATATGTAAACAGCAATTGCACCATGCATGTGAGGTATCACCGCGAAGGTCAGATCGAGGGCAGTAATTTTAGCAGTAGACCTCCTCTGTAAATCTAACGTGGTAACCTGTAAAGGCTTTTAAAAATGTATGTAGTTTGTCGCCAATGCGCGTTTGTGCGAAATTTTAAAGCATGTCGTGTTTGGTATCTATGTACTCGGCCTAAGATCATCTTTTTTATTTCATCAAACATTTGGGCAATATAGTGTGTTTTAGTGCATTAAAATTTAAAAAAGTGTATTTTTTCCCCAAAAAATGCGTTTGAAAAATCGCTGCGCAAATACTGTGTGGAAAAAAAATGCAACACCCACCATTTTAATCTGTAGGGCCTTTGCTTTAAAAAATATATATAATGTTTGGGGGTTCAACATAATTTTCTTGCAAAAAAAATAAATGTTTTCATGTAAACAAAAAGTGTCAGAAAAGGCTTTGTCTTCAAGTGGTTAGAAGAGTGGATGTAAGCTTCCTAATGTTGTGTATAAAATGCCAGAACAGTTCAAAACCCCCCCCAAATGACCCCATTTTGGAAAGTAGACACCCCAAGCTATATACTAAGAGGCATGTCGAGTCCATGGAATATTTTATATGTTGACACAAGTTGCGGAAAAAAGACAATTTTTTTTTTTCTTTGCACAAAGTTGTCACTAAATGATATATTGCTCAAACATGCCATGGGCATATGTGAAATTACACCCCAAAATACATTCTGTTGCTTCTCCTGAGTACGGGGATACCACATGTGTGAGACTTTTTGGGAGCCTAGCCGCGTACGGGACCCCAAAACCAAGCACCGCCTTCAGGCTTTCTAAGGGTGTAAATTTTTGATTTCACTCCTTACTGCCTATCACAGTTTCGGAGGCCATGGAATGCCCAGATGGCACAAAACCCCCCCAAATGACCCCATTTTGGAAAGTAGACACCCCAAGCTATTTGCTGAGAGGTATGGTGAGTATTTTGCAGATCTCGCTTTTTGTCACAAAGTTTTGAAAATTGAAAAAAAAAAATTTTTTTTTTCTTTCTTCATTTTCAAAAACAAATGAGAGCTGCAAAATACTCACCATGCCTCTCAGCAAATAGCTTGGGAT